>JACTTY020000146.1:0-635510 GCA_014595695.2 Epargyreus clarus clarus
ACCAACCAAACCACCAACCAACCAACCAACCAACCAACCAACCAACCGGTTTATTGAAGTAGAAAGTTGTGCAGGTTTTGATATTATCGGGTCCTCAATTATAATTAATGGAAGGGGCCATCCTATAGAGCCTTAAGGATTTACTTTAGGTGAATCGGCAGTCCGCAAAATTTGCGAAATACCTATATCAGATTAACATTTTTATTGTGTTCATTATTTCACTAATACAAAATTGGAAGACTTTTTGAAATGAGGTTTTCATATAACGATAACTATTCAACTAAAACAGATTTGCAAAGACCTGCGAGTTTTATGCGACCTAGGATAAATAGTTCTCACATGGTGGTTGGACAACAAACACACTGGACTGTGTCATTACACCGAATCTGTCAGTAATTCGAGTTCGATTGGCAGTTCGTAGACGAAGACATATTAATAGAAGGCTAAAATAAAACCCATGTCAACCGAAAGTTTCCGTTATCAAAAAGTACATAATTTAGTCCATTACTCCAACGTTCCAAATAAATGCAGAAAACCAAAATACAGCAACTACAAGAGCATATTGTATTAAATGCAATATATATTTCAATAAAACATAATTGTTTCTTATAATTCAACAAAAAAAAAAAAATTATTACCAATTTATACTTTTTGTAACCATATTTTGTGTTCAGTTATCAATTGTGTCATAATAAGAACGTACCGCAAATTTATTAAATAGTATTATTTTTACTTTAAAAAAATATTTATATAATCTGTGTACTGTGACTGTTTGAAATTATAGATTAGGATATAACTGTACACAACACAGACAGTATTTTTTTACAATACATTTCTCATATTACCAAAATTTTACATTAATATATATGATTAATGTTCTATGTCATGTATATATGACACAAATAATAGTTGTAATTGGGAACTCACGTGTTATATATATGACATTGAGAAAATCCATATTTTCCGACTTACATTTTTTGTTATATTTTTTCCTGTAATTCTGTTACCTATTGTATTGGTCAGGATAAATTTAATTCAAATTCCTAACAACTTTTTTTCCTGGGTCCCAGGAGGTTAAATAGTAAGTGTGGTAACTTTTTGAAATCTCTATGACCTGGATATATTTTTTGCGCAATGTTCACTTATAATCCAGTATGTTTTTTTCACCGCGACGAGTAAAACTTGAGGGAAAAATAGTAAAAAAAATAAAATCTAAAAATAGCCCTATTGTTTTCATGGTTCCTTTACATCTTTTAACCAATTTACATTTCAGTATGATAGACCAACTATCTGATAGTATTTAACAGAAAAAATAAACACTGCATCATCAAATTTGTACACGCAGTTAACGAAAGAAGATGAAGAGGGCTGAATTTCTCAAAAAATCTAAAACAATTGATAGTGCAAAAACGGTGACACTTTTACTAAGCTAATTTTTTTTTTCCCAGAGAAGTCAGACCCTCACCTATGTTCTCCCCAAGTTTGTCGTGGTACTTACGGGACACCCTGTATATATATACTATATATACTATACATAATGGCTAGATATTATGTATAATATCCGAATTTATTACTTTGGCTGTAACATATAGATTAGTCGTTTACCGTATTTATTAAAGTAAAACAAATTATTAAATTTTAAACAAAATTTTCCTCATTTTATATATCTTACGTAAACAGGTAAATTTTGTCCAAAAATTCTATCGATGTAGTTCCGTGGCATCAGTATGTATTTATGGACAAAACATTATTAACGTGAGCACAAGACTACAAAGGTACAAATACAATTTATATGTCTAAAATGCACTATAAACATTTGTTTGTGTAAACGGGGTTGCAGGGCCAATCAAGGAGAGGTGTGAAGCGAAGTGAAGTGGGGTGAAGTGACGCGAATCAGAGGGGAGTGGCAGTGACAGCAATGCGGTGCTGGCTGCAGGCGCTGGCGCTGGTCGCGCTGCAAGCGGTCGTCTCAGAGCAGGCGCTACCCGAGCAAACCCAACATCGGTAAGATACTCGTAATACGAGTACTAGTACATACCTGTTATGTTAGTAAATATACCTGGTCTTAGCGAGCGCCGCACCTACTGTTGCCTACTAACAGCAGTGTTAGGCGCTGCTGTGTTGTAGTTTGAAGGATGTGGTAAGGGTAAGATATACCCTTCTGAGGCATTCCAGCTTAGTTCTCAGGGCGGTTCATATCGGCGCATTTGAGACCGACCACCTAATATAATAATAAAACAAAATCTAAAAGGTATGTGAAGTCTACCAATACGCAGTTGATCAGGCTTGGACTATGGTCTAATCCTTTTCGTTCTGAGAGGAGACCCGTCAGCAGCGGGACAGTAATGGGTTGATGATGATTATTGTGTTGTTGGTCATAAGCGAGTGGGCGGAGCTCGGCTGCGCGCGCGAGATGTCGGCGCGGGAGACGCGCGTGCGCTGCTCGCTGCCCGCCGGGAACCTCACGCTCGACACGGATGACTTTAAGTTCTTCAACATCGAGTGCGAGGTAAGCTTTTATTTGGTAAGGGAGAAGTACTTTAAACAAAATTTAGGACCCTTATATTCTCTTTTTTTCAACTATTTTACCTTCAAAAGATACCCAGTGACATGGAAGCGACACGGGGTTATTGGGATGTTTTAATACGGAAACTATCCGTCGACAAATGTGTAGTACAAAGTCAATCGTAAAATCATTGGTCCGAGAAAAACAGCAGTGCGGATAGAGTGAACATAGATAATCATAATCATAATTCTTTATTGTATAAATATGGTATTACATAGCATGTTGTACAATTTATGGAGTTCAAATTATAGATTAAAATATGAATAATCATTTAACGATGGTGGCACCTGCTACAGCCGGATGCTAGTGGCCGCGCCGGGCGGTTTCGGTGTGATGAGCTGAAGGCGGTGGTCGCGAGGATGTGGGCATACAGGGACCTCAATTTTGATTATTATGTACCGCTGACCGTGCGACGCTGTGAGCTGACTGAGCCGCTGCTCTGCGTGCTCGCGCTGCCCGGAGTCACGTACAACTTCCTGACGCTAGAAGACGTGCCCGACCTGACTCCCAAATACCTCGACGGCTTCGAGCTCTACGCACTGAATATCTCTTACAAAGGTTAGTCCCACTGACCTTTACTTTTTTAAATATATATTTTTTATATTATAGGAGTAACAGACGAGCATGCAGTCCACCTGATGTTAAGTGGCTACTGCCGCCCAAGGACATCTGTTATTAACCCCAGATTAGAAATTCCTACCTGTGGTCAGTCACAGTTGCGCCGTTAAATCCAATATAACCATTTGGGCGTAAAGGCACCAAAAACTCAATTTTAGTTTTTACATTCTTCACGATTTGGAGATAACATCTATTTTTGCATAATAAATACTATGGCGGATTTCAGGTAGAATTCTAATTTTATTGTTCGTTGGTTACGGCTGTTGAAAGGCGGCAGAAGCCACGTACGATCTGGTGGTCGTTTGCTCATTGTAATTAAAGAAAATCAAAAGGCAAAACTTGTCCCTTACAACGCTAAATAATTATAACTAATTAAGCAAATTTAGGGGTAAATTACAAATTACTTTACATTACACTTCACCCCTATACAATGTCCAGATAAGTTAAAGTTTTACTGTGTGAGTTACAATCATGGGAGTATATAGTAAAAGAATAGGATGTTCATTACAATAATGTAAGTGTAAGCTTCGAAAAATCGCTACTGAAATCGCTATTTCTCTCATGTCCACTCATTTAATTTGGTTTCGAATCAGTACCCTTACTTAATATAGGTTTTTACTAGAGATGCGCCGAATATTCGTTTGGTATTCGGTATTTGGCGTATTCGGCATCTTTGCTATTTGTATTCGGCTGAATTATTCGGTTTTGGTGCCGAATATATTCGGTTTGAGTATTTCTATTTTCTTGTGTACCCGATTTGGTACAGGACTAAAACACAAAACTTCTTATGTAAGATTTATGTTATATTATAAGTCAAACTCAAATCCAATGAAGAATGTGTTGAATATAGCTAATAAAATAAAGCTATTAAACTTCAAATCAACATTTATTTTGAAACCTTAAGTCAACACATTTATTACTAAATCTATAGTTAGCTTAGTCAACATTTATTTTAAACCTTAAATAAGTATTTATTATTAAATCTCAAATCAACATTTTAAAGTGTTAATGAACACACATAACTGGCAAATTGACAATAAAGAAATGGTAAACCGAATAATTCGACCGAATATTCGGTTCGGTAAAGGTTAAACCGAATATTATTCGGTATTCGGTTATTCGGTGAAACCACTATTCGGCGCATCTCTAGTTTCTACGTTTGCTCGAAAACGTTCACCGTTTAAGTTTTCGCTCACACACGTACCCGTATGGTCCACGAGGGCGCTGTGGATAATATCGGATATAATATTCGGATATAAAATTCCACAGTATAAGTTTCAAAGCGCGCTATCAATAGCGCTATCAACATTAAATTAAAAATGTAAAAATAAATGCATTGTATTTATATTTGTAAAATTAAATGTCGTTACAATTGACTGTTCAGTTTTTTTATACTCATAATGCGCTGTATATCCAAAAAACGTAAACAGTGAACGTTTTCGAACAATCGGAAAAACTCATACTAAGGGTACAGATAAAAAGCCCATTCGTTATTTATGATAAAAATAAATATTCAAGACAATAACATGAGAACTTACGGCGATATGCCGAGACGCGTAAGCTCGCGTTGATTTTAGATTTAACATAACTGATATAGTCCGCGCTAAACTAGGAGTCCGCTCTGAAGTAGTTGCGCGCAGGTGTAGTCAGAGAGCCAATGCGGTCGAACACAACTACAAGCATATACTCTGTAGCAACAGTAAGGGTACACTAACGCAGCTATATACGCCGTGGGCGAGAGCGGACAGCGGACCGGTTCCGGGGGGGCTACGCGGTGTCTTCGTCCCGCTAATATCTACAATTGGCTGTTGCGACGCGACTCGTTTCTATATTCAGAGCGGTCTAGAAGTTTGGCGTGGACTTTAACTTAGTAACAAAACTATTCAATATTCGTGCAGCTAAGAATGCAACCGTGGGTATGCCGCCGCAACTGACCGGGCCGACCGGGCAGAACGTGCCACGGCTGTCGGAGACCTGGCCGCCTGCGCTGCAGAAGGTGGTAGAGCTGGAGCTAACTGGTCTAGACGAGGTCGCTGGAGTCCTGGAGCAATTGCCCTCGCTACAAATTCTTACACTTGGAGGGCATACAATTAAAACAATTAACGAGGAGACTTTCAAGAGTAATAAGTTAACTTATATGATACTGAAGGTGGTAGAATCCTCTGTGGTTCGACTTCGGCGGCTCGACACCGCTACACCTACTTCTACTTAATAACAGCAGTGTTAAACGTTGCTGTGTTATGGTTTAAAGGGCTCGGTAATGGAGACATACTTTTCCGAGGCATTGCAGCTTAGTTCTTAGGGGTAGCGGCGCATCTGTGGCCGAACTCGGGTAGGAATGCAATCTTACCTGGAATTGATTGCAGATGTAAATGGGCGGCAGTACCCACTTACCATCCGTGCTCATCCGCTTCCTGTATGTTATAAACAATGGTACAGTCAGTCAATGAACATAAATGTCTTAACAGAAATCATAATCCTGTTCTAAATCCATTCCAGGCGCATTGACCGCAGACTAAATTGACACGTGTTAATAATATAATTCTTCAAACTAGAACACTACAGCCTTACATCGCGTCGTCATGTAACTAGCTTGGTTAAGCATTTAATGAACGGCCTAGCCCCTTTGCTAAACAGCACTGTACCCCTTCCAGGAGTTTTTACGTTTCGACAAATATGACTGTTTTGGTATTTGTTTACGTATTTGCCCATACAAATTCCAATCAGCGCCTCTAGCGGATTATGTCAGAACTAGGAAATCGTATGGGCCAATACGTAAACAAATACCAAAACAGTCATATTTGTCGAAATGTAAAAACTCCTGGTAAGGGTACTGTTCAAAGAGCTTCAGAAATGATTTTCAGCCGCAGCGTCTACAACATTAATAACATACTCGTAATAGTCTAAGTATCCAATGTGTTCGTAAAATGTAAATAGATTATAATTGTTTCCGTACATTTAGGACACTTGCTATAATACTTGCTATAATTTAGGCAAATAATTAACTGAACGACAACAAGTTCACGCCGTCCGAACACCGCGAACCCTAAGGTCGCACTGAAAACCAGTGGCTGAGGCTCGCCGTGACATATGCTGAGTGCGCCCTATTACATCTATGGGGCACTGCAATTATATAAGCCGGTTATAATTTATTAGTTTATATTATGCATATACTCGTATATATTTTATAGTGCCACTTTGAATAAATGTTTCTTTCTTTCCAATATACATTTTTTCAGATTTAAAGATTTTGGGACGACTGCATTTGAGAACCAACGCATTGAAGTCGCTGCCTCCAAGTTTGTTGCTCCCGACGCCAGATTTAAGAAATCTGGAATTGTCCGACTACCAATTGCAATATTTGTCCCGCGAGCCGCTGCGCCACCTGCAACATCTGGAGAAGGCGAGCTCCTTTTTAACCGAACCCCACTGCTTAGAAATATAGCCCATGCTACTGATACAATTAAGATAAATGCAACGACATTGAAGGTGGTAGAACCCTTTGTGGCTCTACTTCGACGGCACCATCGCCACACCTATTTCCTCTTCATAACAGCAGTGTTGAGCGCTGCTGTGTTCTGGTTTGAATGGGAGGGTAAGGGAGATACATTTCCGAGGCGTTCTAGCTTAGTCCTCACGGGTAGCGGCGCTTCTGTGGCTGAATCTAAGTAGGAATATTTAATCCTATCTGGGGTTGATAACAATGTTCATGGGTGGTAGTAGCCACTTACCTTCAGGTGGACAGCATGCTCGTTTGCTACTCCCATATTGTAAAAAAATCTCATAGTGGCAAAAAATTGATATGGTGATCAAAATTTACATACAAATTGATTAGTATTGATAGCGTAGTCGTTAGAAACTCTGCCTCTCATTCGGGGCCCGAGGTTCAAATCCCAGGCACCTCTGATATTTCGATGATATGTGCATATTAAAAATTTATAATTACTTGCGGCGAAGATAAACATCGTGAGGATACCTGCACCTCTGAGGGTTCAAAAATAACTCAAGGCTGTGTTAAGTCTACCGATTCGCACTTGCCCAGTGCGGTGGATAATAATGGATTTACGACGAACATACCTACTAAAAAAGTTATGACCCTCTTTTATTCATGATCATTCATCACCTTCATGACCCTCAATATAACTGAGTATAAAACTTTTCCAGGTAACCATCAGCAACGAGAACATGTCAGAGCTTCGCCTAGAAGCCGGTATTTTCTCGAATTTTTTAAAGCTCATGGAGTTGAGGATAGTAAGAAGCGGCATGAGGGCGGTGCCGGCGGACCTAGTGCGCGGCTCGCGATCCCTCTTCTTTCTGTCGCTGGAGGATAACCTGCTGACGGAGTTGCCCGGGGAGATGCTCTACCAGCAGAGAGACTTGCGGACCCTCAGTCTAGCGCGGAATCGGTTGCGTAGTTTGCCGTATAAATTATTCACTATGATATGGACCCTGACCAAGCTCGACCTGAGTGAAAATGCCATCGAGTTTTTGCCGAACAATATATTTGAGGAAAACCAAAGTCTTCGAACCCTAAACTTGAATCACAATAATCTACAACAGCTGGAACCGTGAGTTAACGGAACTTTTATCATAAATTTCTAAACTGTTATTATTTTATTTCCTAGATTTACATTAAACAGCTATATTAAAAAATGAGCTTGGCCAGTAATTTAATATTATGGTTACATAAAAAAATAAAAACAATTAAACACTATTAATACTACTACAATTAACATTAAAATTTTATAAATAAAACAATTCGCTGCCCCGAGGAAGTGTACCCAAGATACTAGCAGCATTACCTCGCTGAATTGGCAAACTACCTACTCTTAATTTGTTGGCCGCGGTAAGCTCCAGCTCTTGGCTCACCGGATACCTCGTAACTAACATTATCTGTGTATACGTGTCGATCAGATCGCTGTAATCACTATAACGTTCTATATTGCTGTGTTTTGCAGAAAACTATTGAAGCCAATGTATAACTTAGAGAAGCTATCCCTGGCACACAACGTGCTGGCGAGCGTCGACCTGGCGGCCTTCGCGGACTACTCCGAGTTGAAATCTGTTGACCTCTCCCATAACGTCATCACGCAATTATCGGTGAGTGACGAGGTGCTGCCCGCTGCCGCTCATGGATATTAGTAGACATACCACACGTCTTCTAATAAATACTTATTTTATTTTTTACAGGACTCTGAGTTAAATCTTAAGATCAACGCTAAATTTGATTTGAGTAACAATAACATCTCGAAGTTATTTCTCGAAAACTTGGACCCAATCGTCGGAGAAGCATCAATAATACTAAACAACAATCCCGTTGTCTGCGACTGCAAATTATTCAATTTTGTAAGAGTACTCAAGGAGCCCAATTTTGCGAGACGTTTCTACTTAGATCATGCTTTCTGTGGAGCTCCTGCATCGTTGTCCGACAAGCTATTAAGCACCGTAACGGTCGATGAGCTCATATGCGAGCTGGACACGCCGCCTTGCCCCGAGCACTGCGCCTGCACGCTGCGCCCCGCCGCCGCGCGCCTCGAGCTGGACTGCCCCGCGGCCCCGAGCGAGCTTCCGCCGCTCGCGCCGCTGAACGCCACCTCCGTGCACCTGCGCCTCCACACCGTCCCCGACGACCTCGCCGCGCTGCCGCCGGAAGTCCGCCTCGTTGACATCTCCGGGCTCGGCTTGACCGTTGCGCCCCGGACGCTTAGCCGCCTCGACAATCTGACGATCGATATCAGAAACAACAACTTGACTATCGCACCGATCTCTTTGCTAAAGGCAAACGCTATCATTCGCCTCGCCGGAAACAGATTCGAATGCGACTGCGATCATCGCGACTCTATCGCGACGCTTGAACTATACTCGACACAGCTGGAGGATCGCGCGCAACTACAGTGTCGAAACGGCGATCGTGTGATGCGCACACCGGCCGAGCGACTGTGCACGATGCGCAATGCGATCGTGCTCGGAAGCACGATGGTGGCGCTGGGGCTTATATTGGCCGTGGTCGGCCTGCTCGCGTTCCGATATTCCACCGAGATCCGTCTCGTGCTTCGCAGGTACGAGGCGCTCGACTTTCTGTTCGAAGAACCTCCAGATCCCACCGAACTAGAGGAGCAGTATGACGCGTTCGTGTCGTTCACGCACCGTGACGACGACTTCGTGCAGGACGAGCTCGTGCCGCAGCTCGAGGGCGGGCGGCGGCCGCTGCGGCTGTGTCTGCACTACCGCGACTGGGAGATCGGCGGGATGATCCCGGAGCAGATCGCCCGCTCGGTGAGCGAGTCGCGACGCACGATCGTCGTGATGTCACGAGAGTTTCTGGTGTCGAAATGGGGCAGGATGGAGTTCCGCGCGGCGCACGCACTGGACCGCGTGATCCTGCTGCTGCGCGGCGACGTGCTGAGTGCTGCGAGGGAGGACCCGGAGCTGCGCGCGTATCTAACCAGCAACACGTACGTGCACGCTGACGACCCGCTCGTGTGGGACCGCGTGCGCGACGCCGTGCTGCGCTCGCGGCGCCCCCGCCCCCCCGCCGTGCCCGCTCTCCCCGCACCCCCTGCCGCTCCCGCACTCACTCAGCCTCAGCCACCCCTCCCGCTTCAGTCCTGACTCTTGCGGAAATTGTAAAGAAACTAAGTGCTGTAAGTTATCATCTTTAAGTGTTCATAATTAATTTATAGAATTCATATTACAAAAATAAATAAAATATTTTTATTTGTATTCATTTAATGCGTTTCTTTGCTAAATATATCAGTATTAAACCAATATTTTTATGAATTAGAGTGAGTGATTGAGACGGAGAGCCAGTGAGCCAGTGAAACAAATTATACAAACCAGCAAGTCTGCAAGCAAGTAAATAAATAAATAAACAAATCAATTCAAGTAAATAAATAATAAATCAATAATGGATGGATGGATGAATGAATGAATGAATGAATGAATAAATAGACAAACAAATAAAGAAATACATAAATAAATAAATAAGACAAGCCAGAAAGCTAGCAAACAAGCAAGCCAGCAAGCAAGCAAAAAGAAGCAATAATTAGAAACAAGTACAAAAAAGAGAAAAAATAAAAGAAACAATCGGACCGACATTTAAACCTGGTTTTCCTGCATTTTAAGGCGCCCGATTTCCCGACCGAGCTATTCTAACTTCGTAAATGGTGGCGAAATTTAGCTTCGTATTCTAATGATATTGTAGGAGGTTTTTATTCAATGAAAACACGGTTAAAACGTCATTTTCTGAAAATAAAACTCGCTTGAAATCTTCAAATACTGTAGATGCAGTATCGTCTAGAGTGCCGTCATCAAGGTACTATAAATTTAGAATTTAATTGTCTAACAATAGGATTTATAGTCAAACTAAAAATAACCGGACCAAGAGGATCGCCTTGCTGACATCCCACGGAGGAGTCGATTGCAATATTGCCAAACAATAATTGCAATTATAATTATTTATTTAAAAGTTATATGAAGGTTATCGGAGTCCAAACGAAGCCAAAGTCACAATATACATAGCAGGGTTTAATCGGAGTCAGGAGAAAGCCAAAAGTATTTTTTTTTTCAATAAATCCACGGAGTAAATGCAATTTGGTCAGTACACAGCAAACACCATGAAACAACAAACAAAAATGGCGCCATAGATCATAATGCCGTTTTGATTTTTTACTGTCAAAGCTGTCAGTTGTAATTGTACGTTTAAAAATTACAAACACTCTTTTACGTTATTTTATTATTCCAGATTTTCAGCATTGCTTGTGTTGGTAAAACATATTATTTGTATAATGTGGTAAAATATTTTTGAATACAATATACTTAATAGGAATATAAAAAATACCAAACGCAATTTTAAGATTGCCGCACGGATTATAAAAAAATATGTATTACTGCCATCTATATTCAAGTTGACGAATTAATTTACTATTTATTTTCGTCACGGAATTTCTTGATTCGGTCGCCGCGGTCAAATCCCGCGATAAAAGCTATGCAATAGCTTAAAATGAAAAAAAGATTTATTGATTTACAATTACGTTACAAAGCTCTTTCATTTTTTCGTTCAATTCCAATAATTCGATGTTTTTATTTCGCCTGACTGTCCGTCACCGTCATGACCGTTCACGACAGTGACGGATGCAAGTAAATTCATCTGTCATTCACGTACATACATTGATACAACCCAAGCTAATAAAAGCGTGTTAAAAATTCCTTGTAGGCTCCCCTACTATAGGTGTTGTGTCTTCTATATCTAAAAACATCACAGGCGTCAAATATGGTCCGTAGCAGACAAAAACAAATATTAATAATATAGAACTTGTGTATTTATATAAATTCTGCATCTAATTATTATTTAATTACAACAAAGTTTTATATATCTACATAACATTATTCATAAAAAAAAACATATTTACAATACCTATATTATAACTATATTTATGTACATATGTGTTTTCTGGTGACCAAAGAGCTGGCGGCTACTTCGCCCAAAGATTGAGCCTAGCAGTGCATCAAGGGAACCAGCGTTTTGGGAACTCACACGGCAATTCTTTTTTTATTGTATAGAGACGAGCTGGAAATTGGTCCCATTTAAATTTGGTTAGGATCCATCGATGGGTTCTGGAGAAAATGAGGGGAACTCCTCCACCCATGCAAATATAACAGCCATAACTACGCCGTTTATGAACCTATTTTAATGCCTTTAGTTTCGTGTGTGTACAATTGCTACAAGTTGGTCCCATTTAAATATGATGAGGATCAGAGCGGGTTCTGGAGACAAAATATGTAACTCCTCACCCGATGGGAATAATTGAGTTGTGTTTGAAGATATTTGGTGTAGGTTCTAATGAAATTACAAAGCCAGTTCATCATTGACTATTTAAGGGTCTGATAATGTGGCTCGGAGACAAAATATGTAACTCCTCAACCGATGGGAATAATTGAGTTGTGTTTGAAGATATTTGGTGTAGGTTCTAATGAAATTGCAAAGCCAGTTCATCATTGACTATTTAAGTGTTTGATAATGTGGCTCGGAGACAAAATATGTAACTCCTCAACCGATGGGAATAATTGAGTTGTGTTTGAAGATATTTGGTGTAGGTTCTAATGAAATTGCAAAGTCAGTTCATCATTGACTATTTAGTTAGGTTAGGTTGGAACATATAAGACGATATAAAACTAAGCGAGCAGGGCGCGGCAGCGGCCTGCGAGCCGGCGGTTCCAATCAATGTAAATTCAGACCTTACCTTCATTCATGATCACGTTTATACAATTTTATATTGTATTAATGTTAGTATGTCATCACTAAAAAGGGTGAAAAAAAATTTTTAACAAATAAATACAACCGACTTCTATGTCAATATATTTCGTTAGATAACGATGTAAACAGCGTGTCTAATATGAGCGCCGACTTCAGAAGTACAAACCAACATTTATTTCAATTATTTTTTACTTTGTAGTGACAGAGAAGTCGGTTGTATTTTTTTGTTAAAATTTTTTTAGATGGTTTGTTTTATTTATAGTGATTATTTTTTTTATTCCCTTTTTTGTATATATAAATACTTATAAATAAATATAAATACAATTATTTATATCAATATATTTCACGCTTTCACATGTCTTTTTATAAAGACAGAACGATGCACAAGCCTAGTATTTCTTAATTTACCAGATCGTCTAGCTTTACTTAGACTTTGCTCCTATTGGTGATTGCGAGGTTCGGGAGGGAAAGTGAGGGCGAGGAGTGCAGGGCGAGGGAGCGCGGTGAGGGCGAAGGAGGAGAGAGCAGGCTGAGGGAGCGCGGTGCGAGCGCGGCGGCGCCGCGAGCGCAGCACGGCGTCGCGCACGCGGTCCCACACGAGCGGGTCGTCGGCGTGCACGTACGTCTTTGTGATTAGATACGCGCGCAGCTCCGGGTCTTCCTTCGCGGCACACAGCACGTCACCGCGCAGCAGCAGGATCACGCGGTCCAGTGCGTGCGCCGCGCGGAATTCGATCCGGCCCCAGTTCGACTCGAGAAACTTCCGGGACATCACAACGATCGTGCGCCGCGATTCGCTCACCGAGCGAGTGATCTGCTCCGGGATCAGACCCCCGATCTCCCAGTCGCGGTAGTGTAGACACAGTCGCAGCGGTTGTCGCCCGCACTCGAGTTGCGGCACGAGCTCGTCCTGCACGAAGTCGTCATCGTGGTGCGAGAAGGACACGAACGCGTCGTACTTCTCCTCCAGCCCTTCGGGATCCGGAGGTTGCTGGAACAGGAAGTCGAGCGCCTCGTACCTGCGGAGCACGAGACGGATCTCGGTGGTGTATCGGAATACGAGCACGCCCAGCGCGGCCAGTATCAACCCGAGCGCCACCATCGTGCTCCCGAGCACGATCGCATTGCGCATCGTGCACAGTCGCTCCGCCGGTGTGCGCATCACACGATCACCGTTTTGACACTGTAGTTCCGCATGATCTCCCAGCTGTATCGAGTACAGCTCCAACGTCGCGATAGAGTCGTGATGATTGCAGTCGCATTCGAATCTATTTCCGACGAGGTGGACTTTAGCTTTCGCCTTAAGAAGAGAGGTCGGTGCGATAGTCAAGTTATTGTTGCTGAGATCAACGGTCAGATTGTCGAGGCGGCCGAGCGCCCGGGGCGCAACGGTCAGCCCGAGCCCGGAGAGATCGACGAAGCGGACCTCCGGCGGCAGCGCGGCGAGGTCGTCGGGGACGGTGTGGAGGCGCAGGTGCACGGCGGTGGCGTTCAGCGGCGCGAGCGGCGGCAGCTCGCTCGGGGCCGCGGGGCAGTCCAGCTCGAGGCGCGCGGCGGCGGGGCGCAGCGCGCAGGCGCAGTGCGCGGGGCAGGGCGGCGTGTCCAGCGCGCAGGTGAGCACGTCGGCCGATACGGTGCTCAACCGCTTGCCGGAGAGCGATGCAGGAGAGCCACAGTGAGCATCATCTAAGTAGAAACGTTTCGCTACATTGGGCTCCTTGAGGGCTATCACAAAATCGTATAAGTTGCAGTCGCAGATGAACGTGTTGTTGATTAGTCGGTACGATGACTTCTTGGAATTTGCTTGATCATCTTCAGCAAGCGAGAACCTCGAGATGTTATTGTAACTCAAATCAACTATGCCATTCCACTTAAATGTTAGATCGGAATCCTGCAATTAAAAATAATTAATTATATCATTTAATGTGTACTCTCGGGTACATTAAAATTAAGTCAATTTATCTACAGTGGGGAGCTCATGATGCTCATTGTAGTCGAGCGTCGTTAGGACTTATCGGATTTTGTACAATTAAGGTTAATCATTATGATCTTTTTGTAGGTGGGGGAACATCTACAGGGTTTTAACCTCCTGAGTTCCAGAGCAACTATTTTGCGAGATTTTGATTGAAACTTTTATAGTGCATTTCTTTAGTAAGGCTTAGCATCGAAAAAATAATTAAAAAAATATTTTTCCGGAAAATCTGGATTTTCACTATGTCCTTTATAAAGAACAAGGGAATTTATTTTATATGTTTTCTGTAAAGTACAGAATAATATTTTGGTTTAAATTGTGTCAGTTAAATTAAATAAAGATACATTTAGGTTTGTATTCATTATTATTTATTATAATCTTTAAAATCAACGCAAAATATACATCTTTCTAAAAGTATTAAAAAAAAGTGTTGATCAAAAAATTGGAAACACTCCCATTCATCACTTTTCTTCTGGATGTAAGCCGGTTGCATTAAATAATTAACTTACGTATTAAGCGTATCATGTATCCAGGTGTCTTGGAAGTTAGTTCCAGGACTAGAATAGGGTTACGGTATGCCATGCCTGTCGTAAGGAGCGACAAAAAGAGTACTTTTGGGGTTGCGGTCGGCAAGAGTGGGAGTTCGAACCTTCCAGTAAGCGAGCCCGCGAAGGACGACGGTATGTGTGGTCGCATACCGTCGTGAACCAGGCAAAGCCTGATTTGGAGCGATTTTGGAGCGCTTGGAGGACTCCGTTTGTGTGCCGTTGGAGATCCCGTAGTTCTTCAACAAGTATTGAGGACGGTCAAACTCTTATTTAGTGCGGTAAAAATCCCAAATAACCTCCCTCCCAAGTTTCCCCCTCGTAAAGAAAGAAGAAGCGTTTTGGAACTTAGCATTATTCTGTCGATTTCTTATGGCAATCTGTCGACTAGTCTGTCTGTCGTTGTGTTATTCAACGCTGACCACGGCCACGGCCACGTCCACGACGAACGCGCTCTCGTAGTGAACCTCTTAATGGTGAGAAAGATGTTGCTGTCATTAAATCAGAGTTTTCCGATAGCACTGGAGATGGTATTGGAGCCATTCACTTTTAAGATGGTTATTATCTCTAGAGGATAATTGCAGCGGAATAAATTCCGGAACTTCCCCGGAATTGTTACCAGATTAATCTAACTCTGACTTTTGTAAGGTTTGAAAGATTTCTGCCACCCGTAGTGTTAAAATCAAGAGAAAATCACACCATGTACTATATATAGTACAGCAGGATACAGATACAAATAAACATTAATACATTGTGTTGAACTTTATAAAGAACATAACAATAAAACGCGACGTCAGAAAGGTTTGTCATATTTTGAGTAAAAAATAATACACTAAACTGTGAGATTGAACTGTGATATAGTTAATTATAACATATTATTAAATATTTATTTCAGAAATAATGAGATAAATACATTTTCACTTACTATTGCGTGGGCGCACGTCCCCCATCCGTCGTATTTAAAAAAAAACAGATAAGTTAACATTTGACGTTTGAATTTTAAACATACCTCAAGAGGCCAATAGATGTCGTGGTGGTAATATTACAGTGTTTCAATTTAAAAAACGTACAAAATATTTTTTTTATTTCTTATGTACTATGAAAAGCACAAATGTGCCCAGGAGGTTAAAAGTGTAAAATATAGTCAACAAAAATACAAGAGTGCGTCAGATATTCAAAGGATAATAATTGAATCCAAACGAAGCTCCTATTATCCAAACGAAACTTACCAATAACTGCGTAATGGCGTTATGGGAAAGGTCGAGAGTTTTCAACTCCAAGAGGTGTTCGTAGGTCGCCAAGTCCGCTCTCACCAGCGCGTTGTGCGCCAGCAACAGCTGCTCCAAAGACCATACTGTTACGAATAGTTCTCTGCAATGCAATATATATCAAATCAAATCAAATCATTTATTTGCAAGAACATAGTATTTTACAAGGATCTTAAATTTATAACAATTATCTTATGTTCTACCACATTGGGCGTGCAAAATTTATATATCTTGTTCATTATTACATGGAAAGTCAAATATATGTCATACAGGAATCGTCAAAATTAAAATTACATAATTAAAGAGATGTCATCAAATAAAACATTATTAATAATTCTAATTCTATATAGTGGATACCAATAATTTAAACGATTAATTTGATTATTTCATGTCATAATATAAATGTATTATCGTTCAAGAATTCATTGATATTGTAATAACACCTATCGACGAGGAAGCTATATAGTTCACTTTTAAAAGCATGAATGTTCCCGATGGTGTGTATTGCCTTAGGTATTTTATTGAATAGTATAGAAGCTTTGCAGAAGATACTTTCTTTAAATATATTTGTTTTGCCAGGCACAGCTTTTAATTTATAATTTAGTCGGGTTCGTGTGTGATATCTAAAAAGTTTCGGGTTCCTTTTTATAAATATTGCGCATTCTAAAATGTATAGACATGGCACAGTTAGTATGTGTAACTTTTTAAAATATGGCTTACATGAGTCTGTTTGTTTCAGATTACAAATAGCTCGAATGCACCTTTTTTGTGCCTTTAATACCATCTCTCTATTAGCAGAGTTACCCCAGAATATAATGCCATATTTTAGCTTTGAAACGACGTAACCGTGATATGCAGTCATTATGACATTTTGGTGTACAGTTTTTCTTAATTGACGTAATACATATGATGATTTGCTTAATGATCGACATAGGTGGTCAATGTGTGTTTTCCAATTCATTTCCTTATCTATATACACTCCTTTGCAAAAAAAACGGGCGGGTTTGATTTTTTAACATTATTGGTAATAATTTAGTTCTTCAGAGGTTTTAATAGCCAAACTATGTTACTGGCACTTAATAAAGAGTCTGGGTATGAAAAAAAGTTCATTCCAAATTCAAAACTTTTGTTTTTTAAATTATTAATCCCTTTTTCATTTTGTGACACTTTTCGCGGGTTTGCGGTTAAAAGGTTATCAAGCAACTAAAAGTAACTTTTCGTTATTTTTAGTACAACAATTTATGTTTATCGCATAATTCTGCCTTATTGTGACTTAAAACAGATATCTTTGTGTCTATCGTAATGGCAGAAAAAGCAATGAGAGCTAGTAAAATTATAGCGCTGCTGGAAGAGGGGTGTAGCCAATGTTACGTCTCACAGCGGTTAAACGTGAGTCGTTCAACCGTACAAAGAACCTGGACTCGATACCAAGAGACAGGTTCCGTTCAGAGAAGGCAAGGTTCTGGGAGAAAACGTTGCACACAGCCGCGAGACGATCGCTTTTTAGTGACTCAGGCGCTGAGGAACCGCAAATGCAGTTACATAGACCTCAAAAGAAACCTTGAAGAGGTACGAGGAGCACAAGTTAGCCTATGGACTGTGAGGAGAAGACTTTTAGCTGCTGATATACGTAGTCGACGACCAGCGCGGGCCCCCAAGTTACTCCGTGAGCACCGGATTGCGCGGTTGAGGTTCGCTAGAAATTGCCTATCTTGGACACCAGGTAACTGGAGTAGCGTACTCTTCTCCGATGAGGCTCGAATTTGTCTGCATGGTGAGGACCGACGTCGGCGAGTGTTACGAAGACCAGGGGAACGCTATGCCGATGTGTGTTTTGAAGAAATCACCCCTTATGGTGGAGGGTCCGTTATGTTTTGGGCGGGCGTAACTTCCAACTATCGTACCGAGATAGTATTCATAGAAAATGGCTCACTAAATGCGCATAGGTACATAACAGAAATCCTTTCTCAAAATGCACAACCCGCACTGACTGTAATTGGTGAAGATGCCATTTACATGGACGATAATGCTCGGGCCCACCGTTCTGGCGACGTAGATGCTTATATGCAAGAGGTCGGTATTCGTCGTTTGGATTGGCCAGCGCGGAGCCCCGACCTTAACCCCATTGAGCATGTTTGGGACCTCCTAAAAAGGCGAGTACGATCTGTCCAACCACCTCCACAAAACATCAGAGAGCTTAAACGTGTAATCTCGACTGAGTGGGAACACATTCCACAGGACACCATCAAAAGCCTGGTGGGAAGCATGCCAAGACGATTACATGCCGTAATCGCTGCAAGAGGAGGTCATACTCGTTATTAATTTTTATTTTTTAATGTCTCTTTTATTAAAATACCATAAAAATACTCGTAGTCTTAATTTCATTATACCCATAAAAATGTCCATTTTAACACGGCTCTCTGTTTACATTGACTAAAACACCGATACCAGGATAAAAGTGTTAAAAAACTAGATTCTCATTGATAATAAGAAATTTCTAGTCATCCAAGCTAATGACATACTAAAAATATAATAATATTTACCCATAGAAAAGCTAAGGTAAAGTGTGTGTGTAAGGTGCCCGTTTTTTTTGCAAAGGAGTTTATAATCCTAAAAATTTTAAAAATTTTAACGATATCACTACTAATTATATCGATAACACTAAAATGAAGAATTTTAGGCAGGGTACATAAGAGGGGCCCCGAAAAATGAAGATATTCGTTTACACGACATACTAAGATATCTGAATGCAAATGTTTTCCTTACATTATTTCAAAGGACCAGAATTCCGGTGTGCGGGGGGGGGGGCCCGTATTCCTTACGACGGCCCTGATCTAAGAATCGCGCAAACCGTCGCAGGAGTCTTATGCGAAGAATAGAATTATTACGTGACAGTAGGATGATATCATTAAGATTAGGAAACATGGTATATCTTGATAATTGATATAAGTATACAATCGATATATTTTGATGCTGATAACTGAAACTCTGACCCCCGAATTGAGACATCCAACTTGTAGCCACTTCTTTTTTTTTGTGGAGAAATCCTTATGGATTCCCTTACGCCCGGGGGAGCGAAAGGGATATGTCGGACTCTTACCGACTAAAACTCTGCGGCGTTCCTCTGGACGCTCGATGCCGGGTCACGAGAAGCGTTAGCATTACATTCGCGGCCCGGCAACGTCGGCCGGCGCTGATGTTAACGCCAGCCACGTCCCGACAGAGAGGGTAGACCCCTCTCACTGGTGTCCCTCATGAGATGAGCGTGCAAAACGCACACACGACACCTCGAGCCCTAAAACTGGAGTTGGATTAACTTGTAACCACTAGGCTAACTGCTTTTATTTATATTTATTTATTTTATTTATATTTATTTGGAAATTTATGAATGAATAAGGAAAACCATAGCTGAAGTTGATACTCACGGTTCCAGCTGTTTTAGGTTGTTACGAGTTAAGTTAAGCTTATGAAGACTTTCCATTGACTTGAATATATTGTTCGGCAAGTACTCGATGGCATTTTCACTCAGATCGAGCTCGTCCAGGTCCGACACCACTGCGAATAGGTTGTGGGGTAACGTGCACAAATGGTTCTGTGCTAGACTGAGGATCTGCAAGTCTGCCTGCTCGGCGAGCAGCTCGCCGGGCAACTCTGTCAGCTGGTTGTCCTTCAGCGACATAACGACGAGCGATCGTGAGCCGCGCACCAGGTCCGCCGGCACCGACCTCGCGCCGCACGATTCTATCCTCAGTTCAATGAGGTTGGAGAATTCCGAGAAAGTACCGGCTTCAAGACCAAGTTCTGACATGTTTTCGTTGCTGATCTTTACCTGGAAAATTTTCAATAAGCTTGTAAAAACTATTTGATGATCGTGCTCCCAACCAAGGGCATTCAAAGGAACACCTTGCGGTTTTAGCCGACAGGAGTCTGACATATCCCTCCGCTGGCCCACATTTGAGAGGAACCCATGCAAGGTTTCCCCAGGAAAAAGATATGGTGGGCTGTGAATGGTTGCGGTTCTCGTGCCCCGCAATGACCCGTGGCCAGAGGAACTCCGCGAATTCAATAACAGTCCGACATACCTTATGTATGATTTTCGTTTCCCCGGGCGGAAGGGGATCCATGACGATTCCTCCGCGTGAAATAAGCTTAGTGTATATCGCTTTCACTGTCCCTGTAGTACCGGAACCAGAATAGGGCTACGGTATCCCCTGCCTGTCGTAAGAGGCGACTAAAAGGGGCTTCCGAGGTTGCGGGCGACAAGACTGAAAGCTCAAACCGTTCAGTAAGCGACCCCGGAAAGGACAGCGGTTTGTGTAGTCGCATATCGCTGTAATCGCTCCCCCCAGGGTAGAGCCCGATAGAAGGGCATCGCGTTAGGAGGACTCCGGTTGTGTTCCGTTGGAGATCCCGGAGTTCTTCACCAAACGCTGAGGACGGCCACCGGGGGGGTTTTAGTGCGGTAAAAATCCCACATAACCCGGCGTCACTCCCATGGCGTCGGGTACCTTTTGAAGGTTTTCCCCTCGTCAAAAATGAAGGTATATCGCTTTCATAATATTTTATTTCAATCCGCATTTTTAGGCGACGTTTGACAGTACGCGAAGAGCTCACCATCTCTAGCTGCTTCAGGTGTCGCAAGGCCTTGCGTGATAAGCACTGCAGGTGGGGGTCCGATATTTCTAGTCTTTGAAGCCGTCGCGTTGGGCGCAGCAACGTTGGGGGCAGAGACTTCATTGCTTTGGTATTCAGATATAGATCAAATAGGTTGGTCAAATCTGCCAATAATATTGTATAGTTAAGTAATATTATATAACTAAGTAAAATAAATCCGTACAAACATTGTTTACAACATTCTCAATATTTTAATGGCATTAGTTATGAAACAGATATCCTCAGAAACGTTTATTATTTACTTGAAGAAATTATTCGCTATGTACTTATATAGCATAGAACACAAATTGCGCAAAATTATAAAGTTAACTATGTATTACTTTTGAATGCTTCCTCATTTATATGTTTGATTGTGTGTCCTCCCAGGATAAGTTTTTCTAGGTTTGGCAATCCACTGAACGCTCCTGCGGGCACCTCGGACAAGCCAGTTAAGTTGAGCGTGGACAGGTGTTCTAGCGCAGGTGACCAGCGCTCCTTCCGCGTCCTGGTCGTGCTGAGCCTCGCCAGCGGCGGCAGAACACCAAACGCAGCATGCGGCGCGACGGTTCCGTTCTCAGCTGCAAATATTCGAAGATTTTAATAAAAAGAAGTGGCTGAGCACGCTATTTATATAAAGATTGTATAATGACTTATATTTGTTTATAACACAAATAATTCGCAAATCACGCAAAAGACACTTAATAGATTTCGTTAATTTCTACGGTTCTGTATGCAAAGCGGAGGTAATAGATACGGTTCTGTATCTATTACCTCCGCTTTCTTCCCGTATGTTACAGGGCTCTATCTCCGAAACCGTAATAGACCGATACATGTACGCGATAATTTTATAGCGTATACATAACTGTGGCCGCTATAAAAAAAAAAAAAATAATTGAAAAAAAATCTTCAATTGAACAGTAATAGGTAGACCGTTAACATTATTACAATGAATATACTCTTATGGCTGCTATGACAACATGTGTTTAAAATAAATAAAAATGTCGTCATACGGAACCCTGTCTTCGAATGTGCGAATTCTACTCATATTTGGCCACACTTTTTAGTTTTATTTTTGAGACACTTGGTCCCAATCTAAAAACCTTGATCTTCTCGAAGTGCGGAGTGTCATACATTGGAGAGGTCTATTGAAATGGTGAAACCTTTGTGCGAGATAATCAGTGAGTGGAGCTCAAGGCCGTCGAGGTGTCTGGGGCGCAGCTCGGGCACGTCTTCCAGCAGCAGGGTGTTTACGTCCCAGTCCGACGTGCGTATGCAGCTCAGCGGCTCGTGCAGTGCACAACTTCGCACGGTCAGCTCCGGCCACGTCCTCAAACTAAACCCCTTCTGTCGCAGCTTCGCGGTCACCGTGTTCAGCTCGCGGCACAGGAACCGTCCCACACGGCCATTAGCGTCCCGCTGTATCAAATGATAACATCAAAATGAATATTTCTTTATTTATTCCCAAAGTCCATCGAGCAATTTTTGGTCCTCGGCATGCGAAGTCAGAAGACGCAATTTACGTTTTGGATGTCAAACGGGGACAGTGTGGAAATAAATCCTAGTCGGTGGGATCGAAACTCTTGTCCCTCAGCCGCCAGTTTGAAAAAGGGATATTGTTCACACTTTATTCATTTAAATAACGAGGTATGGCGCGGCGCATCTGTGGCGTATCTCAACTAATCTTATCTGGGGTCGATTCCAGGTGTCCATAGGCGGCAGTAGCCACTGACCATCAGGTAGACTACATGCTCGACTGCTAATGTATATTATAAAAAAAAAATATTAAAAGTTATCGATTTATCAAAAACTTCTTTTTTACATCTCTATTAGACCATATTATATCCCTACAAGAGCCCCAGACTAAGCTGGAACCTCCGAAAAGCCGATCTCCTTAACCACACCCTTCAAATACGAACACAGCCGCGCTTAACACTGTTGCTATAAGACAGGAATAGATATGGCGCTGGTGCCGCCAGAATCGAACCACAGCGGGTTCTACATAGTTGTACAACCTTCAGAGTGATGCAACCTCATTCTCCATAACCGAGCTGTAACGCACCTCGCACTCGATATGGAAGTAAAAATTGTTGTCGGAGGTGATGGTGAGGCGGCCGGCAGGCAGCGAGCAGCGCACGCGCGTCTCCTCCGCAGACGACTTGAACACGCATCCGACCTTCGCCGGGTCGCTGAGGATCAACAGCGGGATTAGTGGAATTAGTGGCATTTATGTACTGTATATTATTTATCGATTTTTCTATTCTATGGTACTGTACTTACTTTCTTTCTTTCTTTGTTTTTTGTTTTCTCATGGACATTGTTTTAATTATTATTACCTTGGTTTTGAATTTTACGATCAGTTTTTATTATTATTATTTTAATGTATTTATGTTAAAAATGCAAATTGTAATTTTTATCAATCATTGTTCATTAGTGTAATTGGAGTAATCCGTACTAATTGACTAAATAAATAAATAAATAAATAGTGGCGAGAAATAGTACGGAAGTAACACACAAGTATTACTAAGGTTCCGCTATCGTCACAGAGCTCTGTCCCTTAAACCGTAACAGATAGATAGTAATTGTTATAAAGATACGATACATATATAATGGTGGCCGCTACAACAACAAATATTAAAAATGGAAAAGCTTGAAAATAACTGGGGTCGCCATAGAAAAACCCGCTATGTTTCGGCGTTTTTAGCTATCTCCATTGAATCGAAATAGGTAAACAGTTTAAATTTCCAGAATGCATTAGAAACCATAGAAGTAGGCTGTAATGATAACAAAGATTAAAATAATGAACATTTGGCCAGTGGCGGACTATGATTGTCGAAGGCTGGGGGCGAACAGTTGAATGGAGGCCCCCAGTGTGAAAAGTTGATTAGATTTTTTAAAAACTACAGATGTGTCACAATACGTATGATTTCGACAACGCCATTTTGCTGATTCACATATCGCAGATTGTTTAGTTGTGTGACCTCTTTTTAGCTAGTTTGTTTTAGCAACTGTGTTTGGGGGGCCCCCAGGGCTGGGGCCCCTGAACAGGCAGCCACTTCCGCCCCAACTTAGTCCGCTAGAACATTAGGTTGTACGAAATCCTTCGCGTGTGATTTCGCCTCGCACTTGGCCAATTATTTTATAATATAGAAGTAACAAAAAAAGCAGTGATAGCCTAGTGGTTAAGAAACTCGGCCACTTGATCCAGGGGTCCGAGGTTCAAATCCCAGGCACGCACCTCTGATTTTTCAAATTATGTGCGTATTAAAAATTAATTGTCACTTGCTTAAACGGTGAACGAAAACATCGCGAGGAAACCTGCATACGTGAGAAATATTAAAAAAGAAACAAAGTTTTCCAAGGTATGTGAAGTCTACCAATTCGCACTTGGCCAGCGCGGTGGACTATGGCCTAATCCTTCTCATTCTGAGAGGAGACCCGTGCCCAGCAGTGGGGCATTAAAGGGGTGGATGATGATGATAGAAGTAACAAACGCACATGCAATCCAGGTGGACAACCGTGATAAATGACCATTGCCGCCCTGTGGTAAATGGAATTTATCATCATCCCATCATCATCTATTGAATCGACCCATTACTATCCTTCACCATACCCAGACTTACGAATTGAACTTACGCGGTTATCACTCAGTCTCATATATCGCGTATGCTTGGGATATTATTGTACTGCAACAATCTTACCGATGTTGTGTTTGCTCGGTGACCGCCTGCCCCAGCGTGACCGCTTGCAGCGCGCACAGCGCTAGCGCTAGCGTCGGCAGCCAACACCGCATGTTGCTGTCGCTGCCACTTCGGTTTGCTTCACGTCGCTTCACTCTACTTCACTGCGCTTCTCACCTCTCCTCCCTGGTCAGCACTGCAAGTCTGATTCCGCTAAGGAACTATCCTAAAGTTCATGTGCGACGATAGCCTCGCGTTAATAATTTGCTATAAATAAATAATGATGTCATCATTTGCTATAGATAAATAAAACCGATGCGACAACCTTTTTAGGCAACATTTACCTGTTGACTATGTGTTTATTATATACGGAAAATGTTGTGCAAAATCAATATTTTTTTTGCTACAAATTATTTGCATCAAATTGTTTTTCGTACTAAATATTGTTTTGTAATTAATCTTTTTTAATCGATATGCTTATAAAAATTATAAAGTTTCAGTATCTACTTTATACAATATTGTACATATAATGTTTTATAAATTTGAATTATGAAATAAAATATACCAATTAGGTGATTTTAAGAAATAAACAATACTTAAAAATGGAGTTTAATAGTATTTAATGCCTTTTACCTAATTGGCTATATTCATAGAAAATTTTGTTTATGCAATGAATTTATAAACAGTATAAATTTAATAAGTATTCAAGTTTTGTTTCAGATGCCCTTAAGTGACACGGATACATAATAAGGATCGTCCTCCTGTTATCGTCGTTAATAAGAAGTTTGGATGATAACAAAATCACATTTTTTAAAAATTGCATTAAAACAGTAGTTCCCAAACTTATTTTTCTCATGGACCACTTTCAAAATTTTACTGGTTTCGGTGGACCCCCTGGTGCTACATTTCTGCCATATTCTTAAAGTCGTCAAAAAATTAAAAATAAAAATTGTGTCGCTGCTGAGTTCTGTCCCTATATTCCCGGATAGCGCTTTGCAAGTCTGTATACGCATTGTACGTAATATCGAATAAGTAAGTTTGTACAAGTAAAATTCGCTTGCCTTATTAAAATATTATCTGCTTAGTTAGGTTAGTAATACTAGAGTGTTCTTACTACATATAATTGTAATATTATTACTCTGTACCGTTTTTGTGACTATATGAACATATGACTATATTAACATGACCTTCGCATGCAGTTAGCAGTGCAAAAACAACACGAGATTGAGTAATAAGTCCAGTGAAATAACGTTTCATTTGTAAGTGCACTTTAAATAACATTTTTAATATTTTACGAAAATAAGTTATCGACGAGTTGACGTTCCAGTAAAAAATTGTTGCCAGTACCCCGTATTGTGAATTGCTCGAAATGTGGGTAAATAACTTGCAAGTAAAATTAACTTACATTTGGGGATATTAATTAGATTAATAAGTGTTTTATTTACATTTAACCAATGACATTAGGTAATACATCTATGTATTTAACTGAAGAACTATGTTACATCAAATTGAAATGAGACAAAAAATGTTTTTAATCGCATATGTTTGTTTGTGTGTCGCATAGATAATGTTATTATATGTTATTATATATTCGATGACACGGGGAGCTTTTTGATATATTGCGGCGGAAAGGAAAGCCAAACGAGAAAGCAAACAACAATACATTTTACTTATATATATATGTTTATTTTTACTTTAATTACAATCTAAATTGGTTATTAACACGATTTTTTCTTTTAAGAGGGGAAGGGGTAATCTTGTGTCTCCTCTATATCTTACTCTTCTTTGTCACTTGCGTAACCTTTGTATATATTTGACAACAAATGATAACAAAGTTAGTGTCATACCAGTATTCAAGTTTATTATTTCACCACCGTATAACCGTCCTTACAGTATTATACAGGCTATGTATATTTGGTTTGTCTTTTTACGTTCTTGTTACACTATTCGCAGGAGCGAGGACTGGAGAGGCTTGGATGGCCGCCGAATATGCGGGAGCAGGGGGGAGTGCGGTCAGGGGGAGAGCGGTGGGAGGTAGGGGGAGAGCGGTGGGGGGTGCGGGGAGAGCGGGCACGGCGGAGGGGCGGGGGCGCCGCGCGCGCAGCACGGCGTCGCGCACGCGGTCCCACACGAGCGGGTCGTCGGCGTGCACGTACGTCTTTGTGATTAGATACGCGCGCAGCTCCGGGTCCTCCTTCGCCACACACAGCACATCGCCGCGCAGCAGCAGGATCACGCGGTCCAGCGCGTGCGCCGCGCGGAACTCCATCTTGCCCCACTTTGATTCGAGGAACTCCCGTGACATCACGACGATCGTGCGCCGCGTCTCGCTCACCGAGCGGGCGATCTGCTCCGTGATCATCCCGCCGATCTCCCAGTCGCGGGAGTGCACACACAGCCGCAGCGGCCGCCGCCCGCCCTCGAGCTCCGGCACGAGCTTGTCCTGCACAAAGTCCTCATCACGATGCGTGAACGACACAAATGCGTCGTATGCTTCCTCGAGTCCGGCGGGATCTGGAGGCTCTTCGAATAGGAAGTTGAGCGCTTCGTACCTGCGGAGCACGAGACGGATTTCGATGGAGAATATGAACGCGAGTACGGCGAGCGCGCCCAGTATTAGCCCGAACACCGTAATTGAGATCCCGATCACGAGCGCGTTGCGCATCGCGCACAGTCGCGTTGCGGTTAAGCCCTCCACCGGACTGCCGTCTTGACACCGTAGTTGGACGCCGTCCTCCAGATGCTCCCAGTGTCGCTCCAGCGTCGATATAGAGTCACTACGATCACAGTCGCAAACGAATTTGTTTCCGGCGAGTCGGACTGTAGCGTTCGCCTCGAGCAAAGAAATCGGCGCCATAGTTAGGTTGTTATTGCTCAGATCAACCGTAACGTTGTCGAATCGGCCGAGTGCTCGCGGTGCGACGGTCACGCCTAGGCCGGAGAGGTCGACGAAACGGACCTCCGGCGGCAGTCCGCTGAGGTGTGCGGGGACGGAGAAGAAGCGCAGCTGCACAGCTCGCAGCGGCGCTATCGACTGCAGCGTGCGCGGGGTCGCGGTGCAGTTGAGCTCCAAGCGCTTGATATCGGGGTACAGGGTGCAGGCGCAGTACGCGGGGCAGGGAGGACTATCCAGCGTGCAGTACAGTTCAGCGATCGGCACGTTGCTTAACAACACGTCGTGCAACGATGCAGGGGCGGCGCAATGAGGTACCGATAACTCGAAACGTGTGATGAAAGCATTCTCATTGAGTGCTCTCACAAAATTGTATATGTTGCAGTCGCAGATAAATGGGTTGTTGTTCAGTAGCAACAGTGTCTCTCTGAGGTCGGTGTCCATGTTTCGTCGTAAATCAATAAATGTGCTCGTACCTTTAAACATTAAGTCGGAATCCTGTAATAGAAAATATTTATTCAGCTTTTCGTGTTTATATTCCGGTTTGAATTACTGTAAATGTAAATAAAAATGGAACAATTTGTTATAGGTACAGTTTTATTACTAAGTTTTTAATAGCGTATTTAAGTTTCTAATTGCACTAATTGTTTCTGTATGTATGACAGCAGTAGGAAGCGAGCTGCAGTTTTCCTGGTGGTCTGTGGTAATTGTCACTATTTGCCATTTAAAATCAACCTCAGTTAACGCCATTTAAAATTAGATATGTACCTGATACTCATACGGACTGATATAAGTGCCCCTCCCTTACGCTTGAAACCAGGATATAGCGTTTACCACTATTGTTAAAAGTTAGACAGAAATAGATGAGGTGCCATTACCTCCGGAGTTGAATCCCGAAGGTTTCTAAATATTTTACAAATTCACAATTAGATATTTTGAAGTCACTTACGCCTAGATATGACAAAAAGCGTTCCGTATTCAAATTGTCACTGACCGATACCGAAGTGATGACGTTGTGTGAGAGGTCGAGAGTTTTCAAGAAGGACAAGTGCTCGAAGACCGCCAAGTCGGCGCTCACCAACGCGTTGTGTGCCAGCAGTAGATGCTCCAAGCGGTGTAATGGTTGGAATAGTTTTCTGTAGAACATATTGATTATACTTAATTAGTGACCTAAACTGGTTTCTTAACCGAAGTCAAAACCGAAAACGAACCTTCGTTTTCCACTCTACAGAGCTTTTTACCTATATTTCACGCGAAAGACTGTCAGGTGAGTACTTAGATATCCAGACTAGGTGATGACTAGACTAGTGGTAGTTGAGGATTTCCGCACCTCAGTTGGTTTCCATCTTAACACGCTTATTCCTGTCATTAGTGGCCATTAGTGACCTAAGGCCTAATCCTTCCCAATCTAAATAACTGTGCCCAGCAGTTGGCCAGTAATTGGCTGATGATGAAGAGTTGTTCATTTGGACATCTTCTGGTGCACCTCACATGCAAAGCCATTGCAGTAAGTCTATATTTCGCTAAGGTCTCTGGCAAGTTTACGATTTTCCCGCCAGGTTGCGCTCATGGACGGCTGAGATTTAAGCTTAGTGTGCCCCGTGAGACTGGTCAAATAAAGACTGATTTGATTTGATTCGAGACACTGTTCTTTCTCCTACACTATTCATTTTGCATATAACATGCCATAAATCAGGGCGGCAGAACCATTGAGCCTATGAAGCAGCATAGTTCCCGCGTTTTGCCGACTTTAAAATGCTAATAATAAGTATAAAGGACATTAAAAGATTTTTTAATCTTATGAAATGGCATAACTTGGCTATGAAACGAAAACGAAAAACGTAAGTGGCAGTCGATACTTACGGTTCCAGCTGCTTTAGATAATTGTAAGTCAAGTTAAGCTTCGTGATATTTTCCGTTGCTTCAAAAATATCGGTTGGCAAAAACTCGATGACATTATCACTCAAATCGAGGTTCTCCAGCTTGTTTGCATTTTTAAACAGGTTGCGGGGTAACGTCTGCATGCGATTTCGCGCCAGAATTAGGTTCCGCAAGTTTATCTGCGTGGCGAGTAACTCTGCGGGCAGCTCGGTCAGCTGGTTGTCCCTCAGCGACAGAGTTGCGAGCCCTGACGACCCGCGCAGCAAGTCCGCCGGCACCGCCCTCACGCCGCACGATACTATGTTCAGCGTCTCAAGCTCGGAGAACTCGAAGAATGTACCGGCTTCCAGACGAAGCTCTGACATGTTCTCGTTGGTGATCGTTACCTGCAAAAGTTTGACAATCCACGGCAAAAATCGTTGATAAAACGCACCGATTGAGAATGAGATCTCTTGGAGAAATGTGAAATATTATGCCTGCTCCCCGGCCATGATCATCTAGTCCGGCGAGAGATCTTCATTTGTCATATATGGATATTTAAGTATATTGCTCCCGAGAGAAATACTTTCAGATTTGTCTACGGCTGTATCACATCCATTATAAAATATAAACACGCTGTTTTATTCTGTATTTATATGGTAACTCACATTTCTTAAGTATTGCAGACCGTGTATCGGTTCGCGGGACAAGTATTGCAGTTGGTGGTCGGACAACACTAGCTCTCTTAATAGTGGCGTCGGAAGCAGCAAATTCGGAGGCAACGATTTCATTGCTTTGGAGCTCAAATATAGGTCTCTCAAACTCGATAAATCTGCCAAAAAATAATAGAGAAGTAACGATTATGTAATATAGGTGTTGCGGACGGCGAATAAAATAGTCTTAAGTTGTGATTGTAAATTGTTTTTTAAATGCATAAATTGTTATTTAGTTAAGGTTTATGTTATATTACGTTTTGTTATGTATTAGAAATAAGTTTTATGTAAATAAATAAAGGAAAAATATAAAAACCCCTAGGATAGAAAGAGAGGGACATGTATGAGCGAGATAGCGTGTTAGAGAGAGAGGGCTATAGGAAGTGAGCGAGACGGGAATAAGAGCGACTGCTGCGTTAGCCCCCCGTCGGTTGTAACACTCACTTTGCCACTTAAGGTGGCTAGAAATAGGGTCCGGCACGCTCCGGAAAATAGAAGAATATTGTAAATGGTCAAGAAAAGAAAAATACAGGAAGAAAAATTCAATTGGAGTTTTTATTGCAAACCCGTACTCAACATTGGTCCTTCGATCGGCGGATACAGAAAAAAGAAGCAACCAGCGCGTCTACAATGAACACACGAAGCAAGAAGACCCACTCCGAGTCCGGCATCGGCGAATCGGAGCACCCTCCGCCAGGTGGGCGGGGGCTGTTCCACCGTATATATGAAGAATCGCCGAGATCGCCATCGACCGCAGTCCTCACCGGGACGCCCGCCGGAACATCCGTCGGGAGGATCCCACCAGGAAGGGTCCTCGAGCGCTCACCTGTACGCAGCACCGCACACCCCGAGCACCCCACGTCGCAAGAGATACCGTCGCGCTCCAAGTCGCCTATATGCCGGCCCACGTCTCCGGCATATAGCGCGGCGCCCAGTATACGTTCGCATCGTTCGTCGGTCAGCGTCGCGGCACGAGTTAGGCTAGTCGAATACGAAGCGGAAAAGGAGCTAGCTGAATTAGAAGAAAGAAGAATACAACTTAAGAAGACGCTAGTAAAGAAGCGGCTAGAAGCGGAAATCTCTGCGATCGAAGCGGAAGAGGGGGGGGAAACTATCTGCGACCAAGAAAGAATACACGACTGGGTGAACAAGAGCCACGAACACGCCGGAGCGCAAGTACACAGGGAACAGGAGGTCCTACCTCCCCCGTTAGAAGTACGGGGGGAGGAACGGCCTCGGCAGAGGGGAAGGGGCATCGAACAATTAGCAAACGCCTTAGAGAAGATGATGCACGTACGACCCCCGCCGCGGCAAACGTCGGAGCTCCCAGCATTCTCCGGGTCCGTCATGGAGTGGCTACCCTTCAAAGCAGCAGTAGAAGATTCGACGCGTCTCTACAAATTCAGCGCCACAGAAAATTTATTGCGGCTTCGAAACAGTCTCCGTGGGGAAGCGAGAGAGACAGTGCTCTCTCAACTGTACACGGCGACTCACCCGGACAGCATAATGAAGACGCTAGAAATGAAATACGGTCGACCTGAATATATCTTCGATAAAGCAATGGAAGAACTGAAGAGACTCCCCAAGGTCGGCAACTCCAGCAGCGAATTGAATGAATTGGCCATCAAGTTACAGAACGTCGTCTACACTATGAAGAGTGTGGACCACCGTGGTTATCTACGAAATCCATTACTGATAAGGGATGTAATGGAGAAGCTAAGCCCTCACCTGGTGAGCAAATGGGCGGAATACGCGGCGATCAACGAAGGGAAGATTGCATACAGCGACGAAATCACAATACTCTCGGAGTTCCTGATGGGTGAAGCAGACAGGGTACTACGCTACACGCACACGGCGAGGAACAGCGCTCCGGGGCTTCTCAGAGGGGAGAGGCCAGTAAGGAGGACAGCACCTCGGGAGAAGGTCTATTCTACGAGTGAATCGACGCGTGAAGAGCGAACACCTAGCTGTCTACGATGCCAGTCTACAAGCCATCACACTCCGAAGTGCCCTCAGCTGAAGGAACTCACCATTAACGACAGGTGGAATTGGGCGAAGGAACAGCGGTTATGCTTCAAATGCATGACACGAAGACACAGTAGAACCACATGCAGAGCGAAGCCGTGCGGAGTCGACGGGTGTAGCATGCAGCATCACGCCATCCTACACAAGACTGCAGAGCCCGCCAGGAGGGTGGAGACTTCTGAGTGCACAGATCAGGGTGCACCCGCAGCGGTCATGAGCGTCACATCAAAGGTGGCACCAAGAGCGGTGCTATTGAAGACATGTGAAGTAAAACTCAGCGGTCCACGGGGGGAGATAAGGACGCACGCCCTCCTGGACGAAGGGTCTACAGTAACCCTTATAGATGAAGAATTGGCAAGTCACCTCACCAGCGGCGGACCGAACCAACCTCTAAACATAAGAGGTATCAATGAACAAAGAAGAATCGACAGCAAGGCGGTCAAGATTCAAATCAAAGGTCTACACGAACATGAAGCATACTCCGTGACAGCCCGCACGGTGAAGGGACTTCAATTGCATCATCAGCGCGTACCTCAGAACCTGGAGCGGTATGCACACCTGCGAGTCGTAAGGGAGAAAATCAGCACGGGGGAAGCTCGACCTCGCATACTAATAGGCACCGACAATTGGCACTTAATAGTGTCCCGACAGCTGCGCGCCGGCAAGAAGAACGAACCTGCCGCATCAAGAACGAAGCTGGGATGGGTTCTACATGGGTCGGTACCTAGGAGGTTCGTCTACCAGGACCAGGCGGCCGTGCTTCACGTCTGCACGGGCGACATACAGTTACAGAAGCTCGTCGAGTCGCATTTCGACGTGGACTCGCTCGGCGTATCTACGAAAGAGAAGATTAACAAGTACGACAAGAGGGCCAGCGACATCTTCGAGGCGACCGCCAGACGGAAGGACGGACACTTCGAAGTGGGTCTACCTTGGAAAACTGACAACCCCACACTCCCCGACAGCTACGAGCAAGCATACAAGAGGTTACGCACATTGGAAAAGAAGATGGAAAATGAGCCCACATTCAAGAAGGAATACAGCGCTCAAGTGGCTAACCTGCTGAAGAAGGGTTACGCAGAAGCATGCGACGGCAACGAAGAAAGAAGTAACGTCAAGTGGTACTTACCTCACTTCGCGGTTGTCAACATTAACAAGCCAAACAAGATACGAATGGTATTCGACGCAGCGGCCAAGATTAACGGAGTCAGCTTGAACGACTACCTGCTGGAGGGGCCCGACCTGTTGGCGTCTCTGATTAAGATCCTGTTTGGTTTCCGCGAAAAGAAGATCGCGGTGACGGCGGACATAGAAGAAATGTTCCTCCGAGTGAAGATACGTAGCGAAGATCAACCAGCCCAGATGTTCCTGTGGCGGGACGAGTCCAGTGAAGCCCCGCGCAAGTACAAGATGACGTCAATGATATTTGGGGCCTCGAGTTCGCCGTACCTCGCTCACAGCGTGAGAAACAAGAATGCCGCCGATTACGAAGAGGGATACCCGGAAGCTGCGCGAGCCATAAGGGAACGCCATTACATGGACGACTATTTAGATAGCTTTCAGTCAGAAGAGGAAGCTATAAAGGTCATAAGGGACGTCATTCATGTACACGAACAAGCCAGCTTCAATCTGCGGGGATGGAACTCCAATAGCCCAGCTGTCCTCGCGAGTATTCCCGACACGAAGAAATCGAAGAATGTCAACGTGCAACTGACGACACACCAGTCGGAGAAGACCCTGGGACTAAGGTGGAACCCGAGCGAAGATACCATAGGCTTCAATACGGACATTAAGAGGGTCCCCACCGAAGTCAAGTGTCAACAGCGAGCACCGACCAAGCGTGAAGCACTGAGCGCCGTCATGTCAATCTACGATCCCCTGGGCCTCGTAAGCCAGTATACGATCACCGGGAAGATATTGCTACAGCAACTATGGGTCAAGAAGGTCGGCTGGGATGAAGAGCTACCTAGGGAGGAAGCCGAAGAGTTCCAGCAATGGGTCGCCGGACTACAAGACATCTCGAACTTGGCCTTACCACGTTGCTACAGCCGCGACATGACTCCGAGCTCAGAGCTACAGCTGCACATATTCAACGACGCGAGTGAACAGGCCTACGCAACCACGGCGTATTGGAGGATCACCCATAAGGATGGCACCGTGGAAGTTGTACAAGTCATGGGCAAGGCTAAGGTGGCGCCGTTGAAATTACTCACGATTCCCAGGTTGGAGCTACAGGCAGCACTCATCGGGGCGCGTATGGCGAGCACCATCCTGAAGGAACACGAATGGAAACCAGGGCGAGTCTACTACTGGACGGACTCCAAGACGGTACTTCATTGGATAAGGAACGATAAGAAGAAGTACACACCGTTCGTGGCGCATCGACTGGCGGAGATAGGCGAGCTGTCCCAGGTGGAAGATTGGCGATGGGTGCCCACGGCCGACAACGTAGCCGACGACGCCACGCGAATCGAAACGAAGAAGATCACTGGCGCAGACCGATGGTTCACCGGGCCGTCATTCCTGGGCTTACCAGAGGAGGAATGGCCTACCGAAGCTACAAGCAGTGACACTTCAGAAGAGGCGGCGTATACCATCACCACAGACGACATCACGGACCGCATGGGCTGCCTGCCGGACATAACGAGGTTCTCCGCCTACAGACGACTCATAAGGGCCACAGCGCTAGTTCAACTCTACGTACAGAAGCTAAGAACAAAGAACAGAAGCCTGCTGTTAGAAGTCTCCCACATACAAGACGCCGAGCTGCGGTGGATACGACAAGCACAACAGGACTCCTTCGGCGAAGATCTACGTAGACTGCGGGCTGGACAGCACTTACACCGGCATAGTAAACTAGCGAAGTTGGACCCCGTCATCGAAGAAGGAACACTGAAGGCCCGAGGCAGAATAGGAGCCTCTAAGACGTCGACGCACTCGAACCGACCTATAATATTGGATGGTGGTCACCCCTTCACACGCCTACTAGTGATGGACTACCATCGAAACGCCGGACACGCTAACAACGAGAGGGTCGTAAACGAGCTGCGACAAAAATACGTTATATTTCGACTACGACCGACAGTAAGAAAAATGGCTAAGGAATGTCAATTTTGCAAAATAAGGAAAGCAACGCCGCAAACACCGCCACGAGGGGACTTACCAGAAGAGAGGACAAGTCCAGGGCATCGACCGTTCAACTACTGCGGCGTGGATTACTTCGGCCCCCTAACAGTCACTATTGGGCGCCGACATGAGAAGAGATGGTGCGCACTGTTTACCTGCTTAACTACACGAGCAGTGCATTTGGAGTTGGTGTCATCGCTGTCGACCGACTCGGCAATTATGGCACTCCGAAGGATGGCCGCCAGAAGAGGATGGCCACAGGTGATCTTCTCAGACAACGCAACGAACTTCAGAGGTGCTGACGTCGAGCTACGAAACGCATACCGGGCATGGGGTCCGGAGCTACATAACTTCTGTCTACAGTATGGAACCAGCTGGCGTTTCATCCCACCGGGGGCTCCGCACATGGGCGGGGCATGGGAGCGGCTCGTGCGGTCAGTCAAGACCGCGCTGAGCACCACACTGAACGAGAAGTCACCCAAAGAAGAAGTCCTTCAAACGCTACTGGTGGAGGCCGAGTACTGTGTCAACGCTCGGCCACTCACGCACGTCTCCGTGGATCCCGCCGACTCAGAAGCATTAACCCCCAACCACTTCCTGATTGGGTCGTCGACCGGGCTGCCGCTGACGGGACCCTGCGAGGAAGCCGACCGCAGCGTGTGGAGAAAAGCACAGGCGCTGGCGGACCAGTTCTGGGGGCGGTGGGTCAAGGAGTACCTGCCGACGCTGATACCTCGAGGACAAGAGACAAGGGCATCACGACAACTACGGGTCGGCGACCTGGTCATCGTGGTCGACAACACGCTACCCCGCAACACATGGCCACGCGGCATCGTCGAGCGAGTGCACGAGGGACCCGACGGCATCGTTCGCTCAGCAGACGTGAGGACCAGGGGAGGAGTCTTCAGGAGGCCCGTGGTGAAGCTCGCCGTCCTCCAGATAGGGAGGGCTACGACGGAGCTGCGCCGGGGGGAGGATGTTGCGGACGGCGAATAAAATAGTCTTAAGTTGTGATTGTAAATTGTTTTTTAAATGCATAAATTGTTATTTAGTTAAGGTTTATGTTATATTACGTTTTGTTATGTATTAGAAATAAGTTTTATGTAAATAAATAAAGGAAAAATATAAAAACCCCTAGGATAGAAAGAGAGGGACATGTATGAGCGAGATAGCGTGTTAGAGAGAGAGGGCTATAGGAAGTGAGCGAGACGGGAATAAGAGCGACTGCTGCGTTAGCCCCCCGTCGGTTGTAACACTCACTTTGCCACTTAAGGTGGCTAGAAATAGGGTCCGGCACGCTCCGGAAAATAGAAGAATATTGTAAATGGTCAAGAAAAGAAAAATACAGGAAGAAAAATTCAATTGGAGTTTTTATTGCAAACCCGTACTCAACAATAGGTAAGTAATATTTGTGCATAGATTTGTAATAAGCTTATCCGCTTAACCCGCGTTCGTGACCTCTACATCGCAAGCGTTTCCTGTCCACTTCACTTCAAGTACACCGACGAGCTGATAAGACAATACATTATTTTTTATTTGAGAAATAATTGTTGACTTTGTACAGAAGCGCATGGTGTGAATCATCGATGACCTCGGATCGATGATATCTGATCGGTTACAGTACTAAAGCCTGCGGAGGGACATTGGTTCCCTCTGTGTGTTCTACCGGCTTTACAATGGTGAGTGTTTCAAGGAACTCTTCGATCTGGTGCCTACATCACCCTTCCTCCTCGCACCACTCGCCGAAGGATCAGGTTCCATCCATAACTGGACCTTATGCCGCAGATCATGCAGTTATCTAAGTATACGAGTACAATTTCAACCTAGTCGAAACTGTCCGAACGAAGTCGGACACTATAGTGACACTATGATATCTGATAGACTTCACGATTGTTTGGACATTGTTTTAATTATTATTATCTTGTTTTTGAATATCACGATCTGTTTTTATTATTTTTTTAATGTTTTTATGTTAATTATTCAAATTGTAATTTTTATTAATCATTGTTCATTAGTGTAATTGGAATTATCCGTACTAATTGACTAAATAAATAAATTAGAGATTAACATAGTAAAAGAAACATTTAAGCCAGTATTAATTTATATATTTGATTCAACAGATGTAGCTCATCGATGTACTGAAGCTCAAGTAGACAAGAAACGCGTGCTAGGTAAACGAATTCATTTCGAAAGATCACGAAGGTATCCTTCGGTTGTGCCGAAAGGTTCTGCTGGTTTTGGTCTAAACTGAAACATTGACTGAAATCTTTTTTTCGGCCGAAACTTGGTCGGAACAATATGCTCATTTACTTATTAATATTATTATTATTGTCTTACATAAGAATGCACTGCTATTCAATTGTTCAATGGTATTTCCCTTCAGCCCAAGGCGTTCTAAGTTCGACAGTCCTTCAAAAGCTCCATCGGAAACGTCGACCAAGTCATGTAGCTCCAGATCTTGCAGGTGTTCGAGTGCAGGCGGCCAGCGCCCCGACAGCCGCACGTTCCTCAAATGCAGCGTCCTGAGCCGCGGCTGCGTGGCGAGCGCCGCGTACGGCACCTCGCGGACAGTTGCGTTCTCAGCTGCACAAGTATTCAACAGTTCTATTATAAAAGTGTCAGTGAAAAATGTCTATAACATATTTGTAAAAATTTTAATAATTTCAACTTTTTAGAATGGGGTCTTAGTCGGTAATTAGAACTAGAAATATATTTTTTTTTATAGTTTACTCGATGTGCCCCGCGGTTTCTATCAACAAAAAACATCTATCAATGTCATGTACAAAAAATCGTCAAGACTAAATTTTCATTGAAGTGTGCCTTCCGGGGTCCCTAAATTTAATTTCAAGGTCTTCATATAACAAATGCACGTTAGATAATACAAAAACGCAAATTTTACTTGCCTCCCAAAATCTGTCACCATTGGCGCCCCAGAAAGGCCCTTAAGCCCAGAGCTGGATTAACCCTGTATGGGCCTGTAGGCAATACAATTCTCAATAATGTTTTTTTTTTGCCTTCTACCCACATTCCTGAATACAATTCCCGATATAGGCATGGATGACGTCCTAAGGGCGGGTTCAGACATACGCAGGCTCTATGCGTGCTCAACGCGGGTTGGCTGCATGTTAGTACGGAGTCTGCAGTGGGCCCCTGTCGATCCTGGGCCCCTAGGCAGTTGCCTACTCTGCCTTAAGGTTAATCCGGCTCTGCTTAAGCCTAAGCCGGGATTATCGATTTATTGTAATTAATTATAAGTTATTGTTCTCATGTAAAGGCAGTGATAGCCTAGTGGTTAAGAAACGCGGCCTCTCGATCGAGGGGTCCGAGGTTCAAATCCCAGGCACCCACCTCTGATTTTTCGAGTGCGTATTAGAAATTAATTATCACTTTCTAAAACGGTAAATGAATACATCGTGAGGAAACCTGCTTACCTGAGAGATATATAAAACAAAAAAAATCTCAAACGTATGTGAAGTCTACCAATACGCACTTGTCCAGCGCGGTGGACTATGGCCTAATCCTTCTCATTCTGAGAGGAGACCCGTGCCCAGCAGTGGGACAGTACCTAATGGGTTGATGATGATGTTCTCATGTAAGTGACAATTGTCTTCTATGAGAAATAAAGATCTTTAAATCTAAATTAAGCTGCAAGCTTATAATTCTAGAATGTGACAGTACACGCAATCCTTCAATTTTGATTCCGTGAGAAAAAAAATCAAAAAGATGAGAGGTGTCAAGGGACACCCCGATGGATGAAGTTCCTTTCGAATAATTAGTGATGGAAAAGTAATAAAATGTTATTTCTTTTAAGTTATAATAATATTTTTTTTTATTATTCAATATGACTTTCAGAAAATATTCTATATGAATCTATTTTGATTAAATTAGATTTGATTAATATTATTATAGTATATAGTATAGTATAGTATAGAAGTATAGAAGTATAGATAGTATAGATGTGCTATTGTGTAGTATTGCTAACCTTTGTAAGTTAAATTAATTGCGGAGAAATTAAGGCCGGCGAGGTGTTCAGAGCGCAGTTCTGTAGGTACGTCATACAGATACAGGCGAAGATAATGCGGCTGGAACGGAAGCAAGCAGCTCAGTGGCTCTTGCAGTTCGCAGCGTTGCATCAATATGTCCCAATACATCCACTGACGCTCGGCCGACAGGCTGTCCGCGTAGACCTTTGCGAGCACCGGCTGCAGCTCATCGCACCGGTAACCCCCGACGTGGCCAATAGCGTCTGGCTGTATGGCAGATATCACCATTGTTAATTATCTTTGTAATATAGGAGTAGCAGACGAGCATGCAGTCCATCTGATAGTAAGTGGCTACTGCCTATGGACATCTGTAATCAACCTTAGATAGGATTAAAATCCTGAGGTCGGCCATAGATGCCGCTACCCCTGAGGCCTAAGCTGGAACACTTCGGATAAGTATGCTCTAACTACACTGCAGTGTTTACACTGCTGTTATTAGGTAGAAATACTTAAGTGTGACGGTGGTGCCGCCGGAGTCGAACCACAAAGAGTTCAACCACCTTGGTACATTCATTAAATCGTTTATTTAGATTTACCCAACATAGAAGTATAAAGTTTTTCGAGGGTATGCAGATATGTATATCGCAATTAAGAGGCCATGTGTGTCTTATGACAAATAAAGGTTCTTTAGACACCATATTGACGTACCACGCACTCCATGCTGATGTTGTCGATGGATAAATTGAGATTACTGATGGTGATTGTGAGGCGGGCGGCAGGCAGCGAGCAGCGCACGCTCGTGACATCCTCCTGGCGTGACGACCACTCGCAACCAATTTTCGCCCACTCGGGCAGCAGCCTGTAGTAAAAGGTAGACCTGAGTCGATCGATCATTTCTTAAAACCCGGGTTGAAAACGATCCGTTTGAATTTTAATCGGATCAAAAGATTCAATTGATTCGGAGAATAAGTGGGGCGAGGGGAATGGTGAATTTTCATCTTCTTTCTTAAATATCTTTAAAATTATGTATTGTAGAACTATAACAAAATTTATATTTGAGTTCCCTATAACATAAATACTTATTCTATACGATTTGCATATTATTTTTTATATTTCTCTTTTTACTCCCCAATAGTCACCCTTAAATTCACAATTCTGTTGTTTACGTTAGACCTTCGTCTTTGGTTTTTTTTTTTTTTTTATAATATAGGAGTAGCAGACGAGCATGCAGTCCACCTGATGGTAAGTGGCTACTGCAGCCCATGGACATCTGTAATCAACCCCAGATAGGATTAGATATTCCTACCTGAGGTCGACCACAGATGCGCCGCTACCCCTGAGGACTAAGCTGGAACGCCTCGGAAAAGTCTGTCTCCCTAACCACACCCTTCAAACCGGAACACAGCAGCGCCTACCACTGCTGTTATTAGGTAGAAATAGGTGTGGCGGTGGTGCCGCCGGAGTCGAACCACAAAGGGTTCTACCACCTTCAAAATTGCTTATTTAGTTCAGTAGCTTAGGAGCAAAATGGTAATAGTGAGAAGCCAGGCTCAATATCAAAAATCACTAAATATCTGATTCTACCACCGTCTTGTCGAAAACGGCGGCAAAAAAAATGTGTAGCTACTTAAGTCAGTTTGATCTCAACATAGATATACTGACTTATACAGGGTGAATTTTTCAAATGGGCCTTCAGGGCCAAATCCGAAACTATACAGATTAGCGAAAAATGCTGAAAGGAGTTACGAGGCCGATTTTGATAAAAACTAAAACTGCATCATTACTTTTTTTAAATATCTTTTTACTAGCCGGGAATCGAACGACTTCATTAAAAAAAAACACACCCTGTATTATTCCATCATCAGATAGTGTCGCTTCTATGGATCACATTCTGGGACGCAATGATAAATGACAAACTAAAGGAAAAGTCTTAATTTTAAGAAAATACATACCTACTTTTTTCATATTAATGTGGCAGTAAAGTTTCCACCGTTCATTAACTTAAACATTTCGCGTATTAACTAATGTTTCAAACCACTTGACAGCGGTTGTTTTGTTCTCCTAGAATTTGTATTTGTGTGTGGCATCTGTAGTCGCGGCACTGACACGCAGCTGAATACTGCAACGATCTTACCGCTGTTGAGTTGGCTCGGTTACCGCCTGCTCCAGCCTGACCGCTTGCTGCAGCGTGAGCGCCAACACCAGCACCGGCAGCCAGCACCGCATGTTACTGTCGCTCCCACTCCGCTTTAGGGATGGGACAACGAATAAAAAGTATATTCAATTATAATTCATTTTGATACATAATGTCAGGCAGGCAATTTTTGCCTGCGACATAATTTTGTCATGAAATTTGTTCTCTAATTATTGCAATTGCGAGCATAACTCAGGGACATGGGAACCTCACCCACATTAACTTATTTTATGTGTATTTAGGGAGACATAGGGACATATGGACAAGGTCACATTATAAAAATCGATATTAAGCTATTGCATAGCTTTTATCGCGGGCTTTGAGCGCGGCGACCGAATCGAGAAATTCCGTAACGAAAATAAGTAACACCTTTCAACAACTCGGTTGCCTGGAGACTTCATATCCAACTATCAAGTCTCCAGGCAACCGAGTTGTTGACTGTCAATAGAAAAATATGGATATAATTGAATAAAGTATTATTTTACATTCCTTATTATTTTATTTGATATTGGCGACGAGATGTCGAATGAACTAAAAAACAATAAGGAAATACGAGCCACATTACGTGGGTTAATGAAACGAACCGAAAATTACATTTCGGGAATAGAAAAAATTGACATTGAAGAAATAAATATACGACTGAATTCTTTACAAGAAAATTTGAACAAATTCTACGCGATTCAAGAAAAAATTGAATGGCTTACAGAAGAAGAAAATTTAGAAGAGGAAATAAAATACAGGTACGAATTTGAAGAAATATATACAAAGCTAAAATTTAAATTTTTGAATGTACAAAAAGAAAATAATCGGCTAATACCTGGATGTTCTTTTATATCAGCAAGAGCGGAAGTTTATTTGATAAACTGTTAACTGTCAAGGCACGCTTGAGACGTACACCTAATACAAAAGAGTTATCACCTTATCAGTTAATGTTCGGCAGAGAGGTAAGAACCTATATGCATGCCTTATTTAAGAAATCCGCCCCACTATCCAGATTACATTACAATGCACCGCCAACGCAGGAGTTCGGACAAGGTGATAAGGTACAAGTCCGCAGTTACACCAACCCAAGAGTGAAATGGGAGTTCGGAGTCGTCATCCGAAGATTAGGTAGACTCCATTATGAAGTCAGAACTGAAAATGGCATACTGGCGCCGTCACCTTGACCAAATGCTGCCGGCGCCCCTGGTGGTGTAAGTGAAAATAGCGGTGGAGGACTGTTGGATATCAAGTCTCCAGGCAACCGAGTTGTTGACTGTCAATAGAAAAATATGGATATAATTGAATAAAGTATTATTTTACATTCCTTATTATTTTATTTGATAACCTTAATTCGTCAACTTGAACACAGATGGCAGTAATACACATTTTTTTATAATCCGTGCAGAAATCTTAAAATTGCGTGAAGTATATTTTATATTCCCATTATAAAATTCAAAATTATATTACCATATTATCCAAATAATATGTTTTATCAACATAAGCTATGTTGAATTCTGGATTGATAAAATAACGTAAAAGAGTGTTTGTTATTTTTAAACGTACAATTACAACTGACAGACTTGACAGCACAAAATCAAAACGCCATTATGATTTATGGTACAAATAATTTGTGTACAAAGTGTTTTAAATATGAATAAACAAAGTGCATTTATTAATGAAAAATGCGATGTACCTGTAACATTCGGCCAAATGTCACAGGCACATCGCATTGATCCATTTACTCGTATATTGCTGGTTGTTAATACTTTATGTCACTTATTAAATACTTTTCTATTTTATATTTTAGAATGTTCAGTCTTGCTTGGAGTTACGAAATGTCAGCTGATATTTGCAATGTCTTATATAATGGAGATATGATAAAATAGTGGATAAAGATGTATTAATGTAAATGTTGATGATTATGGAAGAATATATTGTATTTCTGGAATTCCTTCTGAGCGTTTTCATAGCATAAAAAATGCTATGCAATAGCTTTACCGCGGCAGTCTCCGAGTGCCACACGTATTTTTTTTTCACATCCCTATTCCACTTTGTTTCGCGCCACTTCAAGGCGCTTCGCTATGCTTCTCACCTTCTTCCCTGGTTCCTCCATTTCTGAGGCACTACAGAACCGAGGAAGTCCCAACATTATCCTAAGAATATTGTTATACTGGACACGCTGGGCATCCATTTACTTTCTGGTATAGTTAACCAATAGATGGCCCGTGTAAAAGCTCTGCCAATATGCTTTGAAGAGCGTGATTTTCACTTCATTAGAGCAGCAAGTAATCTACTCTAACCTAACCTAACCTAACAGTCAATGCCCTACGCTCCCTTTTAAAATCTATATTGTCCTTGAAGTCACCGGTAAGGAAAAGCCCCAAATATTTAAATTTATGGACTCGGTTTATTTTTTTGCCATTTAAATGTATTTGAGTTGCGAGTTGTGTAATTTCATAATTATATTTCCTAATTTAATAATAATGATGTCCTGGAATTAGCTGATATGGAGTTTTCAGGCATTATTTACCTGTTTACAGTAACTTATTTATGAATCAAGGAAAACTTTGTTCAAATAGAATTTATGTAATTTAATTATTCTCTAATTTAATGTTTTATAAAAAAAATCATGTAATTAGTGTTTTAACAAATAAATATATTTGACTATAGCAAAGTTCCATTTGGGGTTGCAAAAGTCAGAGGACCAACAAACACACACACATACATCGTACAACATAGTTACAAAACTTGTCATCTCAGAATAAGAATGAGAATCTCATAATGGGAAGGATTAGGCCATAGTCCACCGCGCTGGTCAAGTGCGTATTGGTAGACTTCACATACCTTTGAGATTTTTTTGATAAATCTTTCCGGTGAGCAGGTTTCCTCGCGTTGCTTTCCTTCACCGTTTAAGCAAATGACAATTAATTTTTAATACGCACATGACTTAAGGAAAATCAGATGTGCGTGCCTGGGATTGGTAACTCGGACCTCTCGATCGATAGACAGAGTTTGTTAACCACTAGGCTGTCACTGCAAATAATTGTACTCTGGGCGATAAGTAATTTACCAACTTACGTACTTATTTCGTAGTGAATGCTCAGGCTCTTAGGTATTGAGAGGCGTGTTACTTGTATGATGTCTTTAATATAACTCTCTTAATACTAAGCTTAACCTAACTTATATAACTATGAGTCCTACACACACTACACCTCCACGGGTTATTGAAAAAAAATTAAAATTACGATTAATTTTTTTTTACACTACAAAATTTAAAAAAATAACAGTAGGATGGTGCAATATGCGTTAAGACTACTAACATATCTTGTTCTTACTATCAAAATAAACAATATAATTAAAAAAATCTTAACTTAAAATTATTTTATACTGCTAATTTATGTAAATCTAACATTAATAATTAGTAACTTAATTTTAGAAGTCAAATCCGGAAAAAATTTCAAGTCATATTCATTTTTACACATTTACTTATGTTACGCTGTCATTTTATGCGTATTATCATTTATTCTTAGGCACTAATAATCAAATCCGAGTTAATATGTAGCTACTTATATCATTTCCAGTTATATAATTCAATTCCATAATTATCGCAGTCTTTCTCCTTTCCTACATTTATATTTTTCAATACTATCTCCTTATATCTTTATTACATTTTAACATCGTATTCATTTCTTTTCACATTTTCTTTTATTCCTATCGTACGTACTTGGGTTATTTTCCCTTAATGATTACAATATTTTATTCCCTCTAAGACTAAAAAATAGTAATTCTTATTTCAGTGTCCCAACCATCATTTCTTTCACGTATACGACTCGCGTAACTACATGATCAAGAACATAGCATAAGGAGGGTTAAGTTCGCTCTTCCTACAGTATTCAACTCTTTCAAATCATTTCATTATTCTTTCATAAATCTCTACCTCTGGATTTCTTTCACACAGACGGCTCGCGTACAGTATGATCAAGATTTCCCAACACAATATATTATTTCTTTCACTCATAGAATTCTACTACTATTCCTCTCATAAAACCAACTTAAATAAAACTTATACAACACACAATATTTCAAACGCATGTTAATACTTTCTTAATCCTCGGGGGATCAATCCCAATCGTTACCAAAAGTACTAACTTACGAATGGAATCCTTCCTAATTTCTCGTACTTACATTCTTGTCATAATTATTCAGTATCAATCAATATACTTCAAAGACAATAATTGTTGTCGCGGGGCGCTGTGTTCGGCGGTGTGGTGGTATGCCACGCCGCCACCTAACCTGCGACCGTATAGGGGTGCGGGCGTGATGTTATACGGACGGCCTTCTTCCGTCCGGCGCCGGAAGCCCGCTCGTGGTGATAGTCGTCGCGTCGGGGAGTTGCGCCTGTCCCGTGCCGTAGAGAGGGTAGGTGCGGGGAAGGGGTGACGTGCAATAGAAACAATAATTGACGTGCAATAGAAACAAGAGTGTAGGCCAGCCAAAGCCTCTTCCCTATCCCGACCTAACCCCTACTTCCTCTTCTTGCGCAGGAACGCTTCCGTCTTCAGATTTTCCTTCTTCTTCCCCAGGAGTCTTCTTCTTCTCCAGGAGTCTTCTTCTTCTTCAGGAGTCTTCTTCTTCTTCGGGAGTCTTCTTCTTCTTCAGGAGTCTTCTTCGTATTCTTCTCTGCTGAGACCATGCTAAGGCCGGAAAACTGGTTTTCTGAGCTACCCCAGAGCAATACCGTAAAGAGAGCCGCGCTTTTTTAGGCCCATTTTCGTGTCATTTTCACTTTGGCTGACCTAGTTTTCACCCTTTCTTTATTAATTTCCCAAAATTTACATACATGTATCATACATCGTTGGAATCCTCATAATTAGCCCTATCTAGCTACATAAGTTACATTATCATACCTAAATTAGTTACAAAGTTATTCCCGAAAATATTCCAAAAATGTACAAGTTACGTCATTTCACATGTCAATAATCCTAATTATCTCGAAATTATCATAATTGATTCTTACTATTCTTACATCAATATGAAGCTAGAAACATATTCTAGGAGATAACATAAACTTTAGAAATATAAAACATGTATAAAACTCAAAAACTTAACCCACAATACGATTTTCATAAAAATACCTAAAAACTCTAATAAAATACAACAAATGCGACCGATAGCGCCATCTATCGTGTCTTATCCCTAAACTTAAAACTTACGTAATGTATTTTTCTTATTTAACATACATATAAAACATATTCAGGCAGACATAAAAAACAAGCTTAATTACATATCTTAATTAAATAACATTAGTTAGTCGCCGACATCCTCCCCCTCGTGCGTAGCACCAACTCCTGGCCCGGCGACTCCATGCTCGTGGCTCGACGTGACGACCGCCTCCCCGCAGTCTGGCTCGCTGGTCGATGCTCCACCGCCTGTGTCGTCGACCGCTTGCTCTTCATCACGCCGTGCTGGTACCAGCAGCACCAACTTGGAGCTGGGACGTTTCAACACGCCCCCCGTAGTGCGCACCTCCAGTACCCTGGTGCGACCGTCGGGCCCAGGGAAGGTTCGGACCACCTCACCCCTCGGCCAGGCTCCTCGTGGCAGCGTGGAGTCCACTATTAGGACCGTGTCTCCACACTGCAAATCTCTTCTGGCAGCTCTCGCGTGGACTCTTCTCGGGATCAGAGTTGGAAGATACTCTTTCACCCATCTGCTCCAGAAGTGGTCGGCTAGTCGCTGCGCAGTCCTCCATGTGTGCCGGCCGGTGAGGTCTTCGTCGGTGAATGCTCCCAATCTTGTGCCGCAGGATCTCCCAATTAAGAAGTGATTGGGAGTGAGGGCACCTTCTTCGTTGTCTTCGTCGGCTTCGATAAGAGGTCTTGAGTTCACCAGGTGCTCCGCCTCCAGTAGCAGAGTGTGCAGGACTTCTTCTTTGGGATGCCTTTCCTTGAGGGTGACCGCCAAGGCCGTTTTGATGGAACGGACCAGGCGCTCCCATGCCCCGCCCATGTTCGGAGCCCCAGGTGGTATGAATTTCCACCTGATGCTCATCCGCTCGGCTGTGGTGATGAGGTCTTCTTTGTTGAGGCTGGCGAGGGCTTCTTGAAGTTCCTTGTTGGCCCCCACGAAGTTGGTGCCGTTGTCGCTGAAGATAGTCTTCGGCATCCCCCTTCTTGCTGCCATTCTTCTTAGCGCCAGGATCCTGGAGTCCGTTGACAGAGATGCTGCCAGTTCCACATGGACGGCTCTGGTTGTGAGGCACGTAAACAGAGCGCCCCACCTCTTCTCATGACGCCGACCCACCGTGATGCTCATGGGCCCGAAGTAGTGCACGGCGGTGCATGTGAACGGCGGTTCCCCATGCCGTAACCGTTCCAGCGGGAGATTCCCCATCGGCTGGAGTCGTGGCATGCCGCGGTACACCTTGCATCACTGACACCGATGAACCGTCGCTCTTACCGCAGACCGTAGTCCCAGGATCCAATAGCGCTGCCTCAACTCGTTGATCACCGTCGCGTGGTTACCATGGTTGAATTCTTCATGGTAGTACGCGATGAGCAGTCTGGTGATGTGGTGCTTGCTGTCTAACACCACAGGTTTCTTATCTTGCCGAGTGTGTCTTGCCGCGTCGATTCTTCCTCGGAGTCGTAGTAGTCCATCTTCCATGACGACATCCAATTTCTTAAGCCTGCTATTCTTCTCGAATGGCTTCATCTTCTTGACGCAGCGTACTTCATCTTGGAAGCTCTCTTCTTGGCTTCTTCGTAATAGGATCTTTTCGGCTTCTTTTATTTGGTCGGGTTCGAGGGGAATGAATCTTCTTTCTTGGGTGTTCTTGTTCACGGGCTTCATTGCTACCTTGGCTTTCTTCTTATTTCTTTTCCAGGCAGGATCTTGACGCTCAGACTTGCGGGACACGTTCACTGCGTGTTTCTTCTTTCGGCACAGGTCGACGAACTGTAGTACCCTCGCGGTCGCTCTTACTAGTCGAGTCCAACTTGAGAACTTGACTGGGTTCGGAGTTGGATGCCGATCAACGGGCTTCGTTGCCCCCACAGTTGACCTCTCCTTCTCTTCTCCCGTGGGCTCCGCCTTGAAGGTACGTGGTTTCGGCCAATCTTCCTCCTCTTGTGCCAGGAATGAAGGTCCGTTGAACCATCTGTGTCTGCTCCCGAAGTCCTTGGGCACGCCCCTCGTTGCGTCGTCAGCTGGGTTTTGAGCTGTAGGAACCCAGCGCCATTCCTGAGGTTTCGTTGTGTCTTCGATCTCTGCCAACCGGTGTGCTACGAAAGGCTTGAAGGTCCTTGGGTCAGACTTGATCCAGGATAGTACGGTGCTGGAGTCGCTCCAATACGTCTTCTTTGCGATCTTGATGTCCAGCTCCTCTTCAATCGATCGCGCCATCCTGGATCCCAGCAGCGCCGCTTGCAGCTCCAATCTAGGGATGGACACCGGTTTCAATGGGGTGACTCTTGCTTTACCCGCCAACAAAGACACTCGGTGACCGCCCTCTTCGTCGCGTTGCCTTAGGTAGATCGCGCAGGCGTAAGCTTCTTCACTTGCATCGACGAATATGTGAAGCTCCCCCTCGGTGTTGGACTGCGCGACGCACCTTGGCACCCGAAGATCCTTTAGCAGCTGCAGGCTACCCAAGTAGTCTGTCCAGATCTTGTTATCTTCTTCCGTGATGTGGTCATCCCATCCGACGCCGCTCCTCCAAATGCTCTGGATAAGCTTCTTCCCTTGGATGAGCACCGGCGATGCTAGCCCCAATGGGTCGAATGTTGACATCACGGCACTGGTGACCTCCCGCTTGGTTGGAGTTCTTCCTTGTTTGACCACTTCTTCATGCACGTTGCGAAGACATGTCCTAAACCCTATTTCATCGCCCCCGGTGAACCACCTTAAACCCAATGTTTTTTCTTCTTTGGTTCCCAATTCAACTTCATTACTGTTTCCCTCCGGAGTGAGCTTATTCAATACTTCTTCATTGTTTGATGCCCAACCCCTTAACTGGAACCCGGCCTTCTTGTGGATGAGGTCTACTTGGCTGGCTATCTTGACCGCTTCCTCTTGTGTCCCGAAGCTGTGAAGGTAATCGTCCATATAATGATTACGCTCAATCGCCCTTGCTGCCTCGGGATACTTGTCTTGGTGCTCGGTCGCGTTCTTATTCTTGACGAAGATAGCAGCACTCGGAGAACAGGCGGCGCCGAAGATGACCGAAGTCATCCTATACTCCCTCGGTGTTCCGCTCCGTTGGCTTCCTCTCCACAAAAACCGAAGACTGTCTCGATCCTCTTCTCTTATTTTTACTTGTAAAAACATTTCCTTGATGTCTGCTACCACTGCGATTGGCTTCTGACGGAACCGCAGTAAAACTCCAAATAATGACTGCAACAGATCTGGTCCCGGCAGCAGCTCGTCATTGAGACTCTTCCCTTGACACTTGGCAGCAGCATCAAAAACCAGCCTTATCTTCTTGGTGGGGTGCGTAACGGCGAAATGAGGCAGGTACCATTTCTTCGTGGACGTGGATTCATGTTGAACTTCTTCTGCGTACCCACTATCAAGGAGATTCTTCACTTGACTCTCATACTCCTGCTTCAGTGCCGGATCCCCATCCAGTTTCTTCTCGATGTTTCTTAACCGGTTTTCCGCTTGCTTGTAATTGTCAGGCATTTTCCCTTCCTTGTTTTTCCATAGCAAGCCGGTCTCGAAGCGCCCATTGTCCACTCTCTTTGTCGTCTCTTCTAAAATTGCCAGAGCCCTTTCTTCTATGTCTGTGGTCGGTCGACGTGGCTGGATCCCCAACGATTCCACGGCGAAATGTTCCTTGATGACCTTTTCCAATTCCTCTTCTATAGAAGACACGTGCGCGCAGGTTACGAAGTTCACAGGTCTTGATGCTGCTCCATCGGACCCGTGTAGCACCCACCCTAGGTAGGTCAATGATGCTACGGGTTGACCTCTTTTCCCCTTGCGTGTGGCTCTGGACACGATGAGCTCCCAATTGTCTTATCCGATTAACAACTTGGGTGACTCTTCCTCATAACACAATTGTTTCGACATTGGCTTGAGATGAGCGCATTCTTCAATCCTTCTTATTTCCAATCTTTGAGGCGTCAGATTGATGTCATCTATCGTGCGGGCCCCAGAGATGGTTCTCTTCTTGGTCTGGTGCATTCCTTTCACTCTGACGTTGACCTTCATTGAGTCTTCCTTGGAGATGGTCTTCCCACCTACGGTCTCCAAGGTGAGTGCTTCCACGGGTCCTTTGAGGCCGATTTGTCTTGCAACCGCAGAGTCGAGAAGCGTGACAGTTGACCCCTCATCCAGTAACGCCAGGATCCGGGCAGCTCCTTTCGGTCCATATAGCTCAACAGGAACCATCTTCAAATATGCCTTTGCTGTCCTTGCAGTGTTCACCGGGAGCATGACGTTGTTCGCAATTTCTTTCTTCTCTTCGGGCTTCGGGTGATCCCATCGTTCTTCATGAAGCACGAAGTGATGCCACCGCTTACATGTCTTGCACGGTGGACGCCGACATGTTTCCTTCCGATGTCGTCCTTGGAGACACTTGAAACACATCTTCGACTTGGTAGCGACGTCCCACCGTTCCTTCAACGGCAGCTGTAGAAATTTGCGACATTCGAAGAGGTGATGCTCGTACTGGCAATGTGGACAGGTCTTCTTTTCTTCCATTTGTTCGGACGTGGTGTTCGTGAATTGACGTCTGGGAGGCTGGCGCGGCTGCTGCGTAGTCTCCTGCGTCGCGTATGGTCCACACCGGTCCGCTTCCCTGTTGAGGAACTTCATTAAATGCACCAGGTCTGGATCTTGATCTTCTGCGTCGGTGGCGAAGTCGTACCACCGATACTGCAATACCGCCGGCATCTTGCTCACGATAATCCTTACCATTTCCGGTGAGTGTAGATACTGCGGTCTTCTTAGCCCCCGTATTGTCGCGACGGTGTTGTTCACTCGACTGGCGAACACGCAGATGTCGCGCGCATTTTCATTGATCCTAGGAAGATTCTTTACCTTTTCCAGTTCCATCAGGATCAGGGCTTCTGGTCTTCCAAACCTTCGACGAAGAGCTTCTATTACTTCTTCAGGAGGGCACTCTGAATATAATAGGCTCTTGATAGCCTCCCTTGCCGTGCCCTTAATTGACCGCCGCAGCCGCGCCATATTCTGTGCATCCGTAAACAGCGGTGCGGTGTCCTCATATACCGTCCTGAAGGCGATCCATTCTTCGCTTCTTCCATCGAAGTCGGGTAATTCATGTACGTAATTAGGTTGCGATGCATTCCTCGGAGCAACACTAATGGCCTTCATGATGGCCTCAGCCAATTCCTTGGTCCCGTTGCTTGAAGGTTCCGCTTGGTCTTCAGGCTTGACGATAGTGACTGGAGGTTGACTGGCTCGCCCCTCCCCGGACGCCCCCAGTCGGTGCCCCTCCCCGGACACCTCCCCCTGATGCCCCTCCCCGGACATCCTCTGCACCGTCGACTGCACCCACGTGTGGATGTTCGCGTTATGCGACCAGTCTTCATCCTCGACCTCGGACTCTTCATTCTCCACCTGGACCAGCTCCCACTGCGCCTTGGCGAGTTCTGCAGCTGCCTTTGCTTCTTCCAGCTGTCGGCGCGCCAATTCCAGCTTGGCTTCCATCTCCCGACATTTCGTCGACTTCACCGACCGCGTTTTCCGGGTTCCAGCTGTTGCAGCAGTTGGAGCAGCTGGAACACCTGGAGCAGCTGGAACAGTCGCCAAGGTGCCTGAAGTGACTCTAGACTCATATGTTGTAAGCGTACCCTCAGTTGCGGTGCCCGATGTCCCCGAAGAGTCAGTTGTCCCCTGCGCGCTTTCCGTGGCGCGGGGCGCAGTCGACTGGTTCGGCGGCGAGGTTTCCCTCTGGCTCCGTGTGATCGGCATGGCGGCGTCAGTAACCCGACGATATGACGACTAGCACGATGATCCGGCTCGAAGGACCAGCTGTTGTCGCGGGGCGCTGTGTTCGGCGGTGTGGTGGTATGCCACGCCGCCACCTAACCTGCGACCGTATAGGGGTGCGGGCGTGATGTTATACGGACGGCCTTCTTCCGTCCGGCGCCGGAAGCCCGCTCGTGGTGATAGTCGTCGCGTCGGGGAGTTGCGCCTGTCCCGTGCCGTAGAGAGGGTAGGTGCGGGGAAGGGGTGACGTGCAATAGAAACAATAATTGACGTGCAATAGAAACAAGAGTGTAGGCCAGCCAAAGCCTCTTCCTTATCCCGACCTAACCCCTACTTCCTCTTCTTGCGCAGGAACGCTTCCGTCTTCAGATTTTCCTTCTTCTTCCCCAGGAGTCTTCTTCTTCTCCAGGAGTCTTCTTCTTCTTCAGGAGTCTTCTTCTTCTTCGGGAGTCTTCTTCTTCTTCAGGAGTCTTCTTCGTATTCTTCTCTGCTGAGACCATGCTAAGGCCGGAAAACTGGTTTTCTGAGCTACCCCAGAGCAATACCGTAAAGAGAGCCGCGCTTTTTAGGCCCATTTTCGTGTCATTTTCACTTTGGCTGACCTAGTTTTCACCCTTTCTTTATTAATTTCCCAAAATTTACATACATGTATCATACATCGTTGGAATCCTCATAATTAGCCCTATCTAGCTACATAAGTTACATTATCATACCTAAATTAGTTACAAAGTTATTCCCGAAAATATTCCAAAAATGTACAAGTTACGTCATTTCACATGTCAATAATCCTAATTATCTCGAAATTATCATAATTGATTCTTACTATTCTTACATCAATATGAAGCTAGAAACATATTCTAGGAGATAACATAAACTTTAGAAATATAAAACATGTATAAAACTCAAAAACTTAACCCACAATACGATTTTCATAAAAATACCTAAAAACTCTAATAAAATACAACAAATGCGACCGATAGCGCCATCTATCGTGTCTTATCCCTAAACTTAAAACTTACGTAATGTATTTTTCTTATTTAACATATAAAACATATTCAGACAGACATAAAAAACAAGCTTAATTACATATCTTAATTAAATAACATTAGTTAGTCGCCGACAATAATCATTTACATACAGTCATAGTTTTCTAAACATGTACCTTTAATTTTTATAGACATAACTCATAAAAACATTAATAACATAAATTAAAATTAACAGAAGAAAGCTAAATTCATAACAACCTGATTATTAAAATAAACAAAGGAACATATTAAACAAGTGTGCATGTAAAACAAAACTGCATCGGCATTGCATCACTCTTGCAATCCGAAACTAACACATTCCATTCCCATAAAGGATGGGTAATAAGACTCGTAACGAACTATTTGCAAGTAAGCGTAATTAGAACGCGGATTGTCTGAAACTACTGTTACTATCTGGGTTTACTTATTACTTTACAACATTAAATCAATTTCTTAAACAAAATGTATGAAATGTGGTTTGTAAAACATTCAAAATAAAAAAAAAAACTATGCAAATAATAACATAGTATCTAACTTGTTATTATAAATAGTCTAACTGTAGGTACAATAAATATTATTTATATGATTAAAAAACAATAATTTTGCAACAATTAATTAAACTTTGACTAATATTTAACACATACACAAACAGAAAATTTGGTTCATATACTCATATTTAATTTATATATTACTACACAATTTACTTTCTTTTAATTTACATTTATGCTGTGTTGTTAGAGGTACCTGCTGTATATGTCTGTAACCAGTGTTGTCGTGTCCAGTTCTCTTGAGCCGATCTTTTACGCCAAGGATTCTCACAAGGGCTGGTCTTCGTCGGCAGTAAAATTACTCTGACCGGTGTACATTGATGATGAAGAGTAGATCTTCTTTTGGTAGTCTTCTTGATGTTTGGTCTTCCTTTTAAGATGATCGAGGACCTCGAAGACATTTTTCTCTTTATTTTATGTTTTTCACGATCACGATGTTCAGTTAATCTATTTTTTGTCTTCTTCCATGACTTCATGACGGAACTTCTTTGTTCATCTTAGTTATTTTTCTCATTGTTTGATATAATTTTCTTCCACAAAAAAGAACTTCTTTTTTCATTTTGGTTTTTTTCTTTTCCTCGTGATCTTCAATTTAATGAAATTTATAAATTGGATTACACATTTAATTTCAGTTAAAAAGTGTCCAGAAACCAATTTATCCGAAAAAGTCACACAGGGCGTCTTTGCAATGTTATGTCAGTCGGATAATTTGTCCGGTTACGCCCATTTCCGGCTACAGCTTGCGGCTTCAAACCATTCGGAAGAAACCATAATCGATTAAGTTTAAAATAATCGAAACTTGGAATTACCAATAATTCATTACTTATCCTTTTTAGGGTTCAGTACCCAAAGGGTAAAAACGGGACCCTATTACTAAGACTTCGCTGTCTGTCCGTCTGTCACAGGGCTCTACCGCTTAAACCGTAATAGAGAGACACATGAAATTTTGACAGAGGAGGCATAACGGTGGCAGCTATAACAACAAATACTAAAAATAAAATAAAGCGGAATATTAAAGGGGGTCTCCATACAACAAACCGGATTTTTTCGGCATTTTTCGATCTAACTATTAAACTGTACTAGGAAGACGGTTGAAATTTTTACAATACGTTTACTACTATAACTGGTATTATAATAAATACAAATAAGAACCATAAAACATATTTTAATATACTTGTTTTAATTTTATTATACGTTGATTACTTATAATCGTCGTCCCATCGTCACCCTAACGCCATCTATTTGTGTGTTATATAACTAAGTATTGTTGAAAATCATAAGATGAATAAAAATAATGAACATTTGGTGGTACGGAAGCCTCCATGTGCGAGTTCGACTCGTACTTGGCGAATTATTATTTCATCATAACAACAATAAAATAATTGAGACTTTGTTCCTTAGTGAATGGTACAATGAAAAAAAAAATACAGGTTACGATATCAGGAGCAATACTTTATTCAATCTTTTGAAAATGATTAAATATTTAAATTACGAAATAATTTATTTTCTTAATTTATTTTAATTAAATCTTTAGATGATTTAGAAGAATATTTAACAAATATTCTGTTAACAAAATATTAAGTTATCTATACAATACGATATGGGGTTGTAATCGATTTGTCGTAAAAATCGGTTTCTTTGGTTATCGATTTGTATATCACATGCTTAGTGCCGCGGCGATGTGTCAAAATGGGCCTATTAAATTGTGACGACTATAGTCATGTTCAAAACGTATTATCAACGTTTTGCGTAAACTACTGAAGCTAGAATCATGAAATTTGGGCCATAGGTTCATTTTATAATGTAGATGCGCTCTAAGAGCGGATTTTTCGATATTCCATCGTAAGGGGGTTAAATAGGGGCTGAAAGTTAGTATGAAAGTCCGTCAATTTTAAAGCAAACGATGAAAATTGATATGTAGCTTTTTGTTTTAAAATAATAAAACACAATTTTTTGAGTTTTTTCCAAAATCAACCCTTAAGGTGGTCAAATAGGGGTTGACAGGTTATTTTAAAATTTGCCAATTTGAAAGCCAGCACTATGAAAGTTAGCCATTGTCTTACTGGGTAGATATAGTAGAACTTTAATTTTAGCAATTATGGGAAATCAACCCCTATGTGGGTTAAAAAGGGGCTGAAACTTTGTATGAAAGGCCTCGACTTTTTATGTAAACTCTATGGAAATCGGTATTCGGCTTTTCAGTAGAAAATAATTGAAAACCTATTTCATTGTTTTTAAAAATCATATCTTAAGGTCATTAAATGGGGGTTGGAATTTTATTTCAAACTCCGTTAATTTGGATGTAAAAACTTGAATTTGGCTTTCTGGCTTGGAAATAACTTTTTCAACACCATTTATGAAAAATCTACCCTTAAGAGGGTAAAATAGGGGTTACATTATTGTTTTAAAGGAAAGTCTATAATTTTTTTTGGCATAAGAATACAACCGACTTCTGTATCACAGCAAAGTAAAAAATAATTTAAATAAATGTTGGTTTACTACATAGTTCTGAAGTCGGCGTTTAATGTTGTATGTATGTTTCGTTGGTTGACAGCGTAAATAGTTCCCGTACGGTTCCCATGTTTACGTTTTTGTTTTTATTTTCACACACCAATGAATTGTTATGATTTTTGCATAGTGGGTACTTTATGGGTCAGAGAATAACATAGATTGCTTTTTACCCGGAAATTGGACGGTTCCTACGGAATAGTGGAAATAATAATTATTGTATCCGACATGAAACTTATATTTTAAAGTAGTTTCATAACAGTAACATTAATTAGAGTTTTAATGTACTCGTATGTTTCTCAAAAAAACATGACCAATTTAGGTACACAGTGACGGTTTCGGGTCTAGAATAGAGCTACGGTATCCCCTGCCTGTCGTAAGAGGCGACTAAAAGGGGGCTTCCGGGGTTGCGGGCGGCAAGAGTGGGAGCTCGAACCGTCCGGAGAGCAACCCCGGGAAGGACGGCGGCATGTGTGGTCGCGTGCCGTCGTAAACACTAGGTGTGCGGGAGGAGCGTAAAGTGCTCCCGGGACAGAGCCCGATCGGAGCATCGTGCTCGGAGGTCTCCGTTTGTGTTCCATTGGAGATCCCGGAGTTCTCCACCAAGCGCTGAGGACGGCCACCGGGGGGGTTTTAGTGCGGTAAAAATCCCACATAACCCGGCGTCGCTCCCACGTCGACGGGTACCTTTTGAAGGTTTCCCCCTCGAAAACAAAAAAAAATAAATAAATAAAAAAGGTACTCAGTGACAAAAAAAAATATGTAAAAAAAAATTGTTATTAAATATTAATGCAACTTTATCGTTAAAATTATTAAAGCTACAAATTTACAGTTATTTGTATGTCATGTCATTTTTTTACGCAGGCGAAACCGCGGGTTCTGCTAGTTAGATAAGTCGTCATGTCTCGCAACTGCTTAGTCACATTTAAATTGTTATTTCGAACCGTCGATAGTGATTTAAACGCCTGCCTGCTCGGAGATCGAACCTGGAACCTAGCGTGGCGACCGGTACCCTATGCGGATTTTCGCAATAAATAAATAATAATTGGTCAAGTGCGAATTGAACACATACTGAGGGTTCCGTACCATCATTTTCATTTTTATTTTGTAGGTTTACTATTACAGCAACTATAGAAGTACATGTATTATGAAAACTTAAAGTGTCTACCTTTTAGGGTTCAATAGCTAAACCGAAAAACGACCTTTATAAAAAAATCTATAACGCTTCAAGAGATAGAGCACCGTGACAGACGGTCTGACAGCGGAGGCTTAGTAATAGGATCCCGTTTTTATCTTTTCCATACAGAACGCTAAAAACTCAAACAGGATATGAATTCGATGATTAATAACGAGTTTTATGCAGTGACAACAAAAGACAGTCTATTTAGAATCTTCGTGGCAGTTGGCGGTATGTCCGTGCTGTGTTTTGTGATTTACTATCGGAGACTGTTTGTTAATGGAGTTTCAAACTGAGGACTGAATTGAAACGCCTCGGGAAGTACGTCTCCAAAGGTATCCAGCATAAATAAATAAGTTTAACTTTTAGGGTTTTGTACCCAAGGGTAATACGGAATAGGGTTGTTGCGAATATCAGCATCAGCATCAGCATCCGCTGATTATCAGCTTTCTTTTAAATATCAGCATCCGCATCCGCAACAAAAGATGCTGATATTTAATGCTGATATTGAAATTGTAACGTGTTCGTTGAAGGTGGGACCGAGCTTAAATCACGTGGAGTTTTAGCCAATCACAGAAGTTTATAAACACAAGTTGTCATCAAACAATCATTCGATTGTATTGACAACGTAATTTGGTCAGACATCAATAACTTTCGATCATAGTTCAATCAATCAATAACAGAATTATGTATTCAGTTCAAAATGCCACATCCAGTGAAATGTGCAATATGACCAAATATTTCGTTATTGAACAAAGATACGACACAGTGTAGTTTTTGTAAAAAAAAATTAACAAATAAGTGCCGACTTCTGTGTCACTGTAGAGTGGAGGGTAGTGGATGTTGGTTTGGTTCTGAAGTCGGTGCTAAATATATTTTGTTGAACGCCGGCGTCGGAGATATGTGCTGAGCCAAAATTTGTTTCAGTTGATTTTTGCTTTGTAGTGACATGGAAGTCGATTGTATTTTTTAATTAATTTTTTTTTCACCTTTTTTAGTGATGACATACTAAAAATCTTACAAATGCACTAGTCGCCCTTACGATTTTTGAAAGTTCCCCTCGATTTCTCTGGTCTGCCATCATCAGACCCTTATTTTCTTATAATGGAACTACTTTGGAAATATCTTTTTTTCCAACAAAATAAAAATCATCCAGTTCGGTTCATAAACGACGAAGTTATCCGAACAAACATAAAAAAGACTAATATACGGTAGAATTGAGAAACCGCCTCATTTTGTGAAGTTGGTTAAAATACTATTCTCGTAAGGGACGTACAAATACCTCAGTATAAAATATATTTATATTTAGTATTTTTAAATATCAGCATCAGCATCAGCATCAGCTGATATTAATCTGAAAAAATCAGCATCAGCATCAGCAACAGCTGATCTAGTAAAAACCTGCATCAGCAACAACCCTGATACGGAACCCTATTATTATGCCTTCGCTTTCTGTCCGTCTGTTACAGGGCTCTATCTCCTGAACCCTCCTATATAATAAATAATTATAGTTCAAAAAACTAAAAAAACACGCTTTTATGATAAAATCAACTAAAAAGTAGAAAATAATTTTCAATCTAGGAATCAATTAAGGAACAGTAAATAGTATAATTGTGGAAAAAGTGTGGGGTGCTCCATTTAGGTCCTAGGCTCCAGGGTCGAAAAGCACCCCACACTTTTTCCACAATTATACTATTTACTGTTCCTTAATTGATTCCTAGATTGAAAATTATTTTCTACTTTTTAGTTGATTTTATCATAAAAGCGTGTTTTTTTAGTTTTTTGAACTATAATTATTTATTAATTTTTAGTATTTCTCGTTATAGCGACCACCATTATTCATCGTTTGTAAAAAATCAAGTGTCTATCTATTACGATTTAAGAGATAAAGCCCAACGACAGACGAACAGACCGCAGAGGGTTTCGTTTAACCTTTGAGTACGGAATCCTAAAAATCATTCTACAAGAGGGCATTATAGATATGTTTCAGAACATTTGAGTTATAGGGAAATAACATTATTATTTTCTAAACTAAAAATCACGATATAAAAGTTACGCCTATTGAAACTAAATAGCAATAATTATTTGCAATCTAAAGTTGCGATGAACTTTGCTGAAGGTGCTTGAACAATCTCGCCTCGAAAATCGTTAATCCTGAGGATGTTGATAAGGACAATGGTACAAATTTATTAATGTTTAAAATATTCAATTGTCATCGGTCCTTAATAAGTATGCCAAATTTCGAGTTAATCCGACGTTTTGAAGGGGGTTAAAATCATGTTCAAAGATTCCGTTACATACTAACATACCAACATACATACGTCTGAAGCTAATAAAAGCGTGTTAAAAAGCTATTACTTTAGCTTATATCATTCTGAGAATTATACAACAGACATAAAATCTCGTTTTTGCACACTTACCTATATATTAAGAAATCCGGTACTAGAGACGCGTAAAGGTCACACAGACGAATATAATTATGTTTTTGTTCGGTATGTCCGTGTTCAACACATGCGCGTGCCTAAAGATGATTCATGACTAAGTAGCATGTTATAGAGTTTAATCTATGTCACAGTGCACGTTGTTTGACACCGGTTTACAACACACGTTACGGTCGCACTAGAGACCCGTGAGGTGCCGGCGTAGAAGCCCCAGACGTAAAGCTACTAGAGATGTGCCGAGTCAGGTTGACTCGAGTCAGTACTCGAGTACTTACATAAACTCGCATACTCGAGTACCAGTAGTGATACTCGAGTACCAGTGATACTCGAATACTGACGATACTCGTAAACTACAACTGTGTAGTTCTTTATGAGTACTAAAGTACTCGAATACCAAAAATGCTCGACTCGGCACATCATTAAAAGCCACCCCCCCGCGGGTATCGTCAGAGCCGGCGGAGGTATCCGGTGCAGCCCAAACATACACCAGTAGTTTATGGATATCATTTTTTAAATTTATAGTATAAAATATAGTAATAATAATTTAAATTTATAAAATAATAGTACATTTTTTTAATTTATATTATAAAATATAATAGTATATGATTAACATAATGTCGGATTTCACATTTGTAGGCATTTTTTAAACACGAGTGAAACCATGGGGTACAGATAGTCACTTATAAAGAGTTAGGTGGTACGAGGTTCACCGGGTCATCTAGTTAAATTATATAATTATAATATACTTGTAACACTGTTAATTAATTACATAGTTTTGAATGTGTTCACATATAATGAATATAAAATTTATTATCATTTGATTACAGTAAATAGTTAATGGTGGTCGTTCTGTTTAGTTACAAGCTAATAATAAATATATAATTGATTAGAAAGAAACTACTTGTAGGTAGGTAAAAAGTAAAAAAAAAATATTTTTCAAACATTACCTTGAATTACGATATGTTTGATAAAGACATTTTACTTGCTGGCAATCCCGACTGCCCGTGGCCAGCGGCATGCAAAACGATGATTTCCTTCACCGTTACGATAAGTGATAATAATATAATACGCACATAACTTTGAAGAATCAGAGGCGCGCGCCTGGTTCGAACCTCGGACCATGATTCACAGCCAGAGTTTCAACCACTACGCTAATATAATGCATACAACACTAATTAAGTTTTATTAAAGTTTTCCTCATTTAGTAAATAAGTACATAATTGTATACAGGCAAATGTTGCTTATAAAGTCTCCGTAGGCGGTATTAACTAATCGTTATTTATTACTGCGAAATTATTATTGTACGTGCACTTTGTAAATGTTCATTTTTGTAAACGGGATTGCAGAACCAACCACTACCAACTACCTACCAACCACCAACACAAGACAACACTTCTTTTTTTTTAGATAAATGTAAAGCAAGATACTTGAGCTAATGCTTTATTAATTATATGTAAAAATAATGGCATTTAAAAAAAAATTAAAAAGAGAATAATTATTTTTAAAATTAAAAAAAGACAAACCCACTGAGTTTCTTACCGGATCTTCTCAGTAGAGGTCGCGTTCCGATCCGGTAGTAGTTTAAGAAAATATTGTAACTGGCAATTTGTAAGTGCCGCCGTTGGCCTATACAATATATATATATTTCATTTCATTATATTTCATTTCATTTCATTTCATTTCATTTCATTTCATTTCATTTCATTTCATTTCATTTCATTTCATTTCATTTCATTTCATTTCATTTCATTTCATTTCATTTCATTTCATTTCATTTCATTTCATTTCATTTCATTTCATTTCATTTCATTTATTTCATTTCATTTCTTTCATTTCATTTCATTTCATTTCATTTCATTTCATTTCATTTCATTTCATTTCATTTCATTTCATTTCATTTCATTTCATTTCATTTCATTTCATTTCATTTCATTTCATTTCATTTCATTTCATTTCATTTCATTTCATTTCATTTCATTTCATTTCATTTCATTTCATTTCATTTCATCATTTCATTTCATTTCATTTCATTTCATTTCATTTCATTTCATTTCATTTCATTTCATTTCATTTCATTTCATTTCATTTCATTTCATTTCATTTCATTTCATTTCATTTCATTTCATTTCATTTCATTTCATTCATTTCATTTCATTTCATTTCATTTCATTTCATTTCATTTCATTTCATTTCATTTCATTTCATTTTCATTCATTTCATTTCATTTCATTTCATTTCATTTCATTTCATTTCATTTCATTTCATTTCATTTCATTTCATTTCATTCATTCATTTCATTTCATTTCATTTCATTTCATTTCATTTCATTTCATTTCATTTCATTTCATTTCATTTCATTTCATTTCATTTCATTTCATTTCATTTCATTTCATTTCATTTCATTTCATTTCATTTCATTTCACAAAGAGGTGCGAAGCGGAGTGAAGCGACGTGAAGCGCAGCAGAGCGGAGTGGGAGCGACAGCAACATGCGGTGCTGGTTGCCGACGCTGGCGCTAGCGCTGCAAGCGGTCACGCTGGGGCAGGCGGTGACCGAGCAAACCCAACATCCGTAAGACTGTTGCAGTATTCACAACAAGTACCATGCCAGTGCCGCGTAGAAAGTTGCCACTCTTCAGATACCACGACGATCTATCTTCGATCTTTAGTACCATTTCTCACGTGCTAGGTAAGATGGCAGATTCAATGGATTGTTGTTGCTCCTCAGGGAGTGGGCGAGCTCGGCTGTGCGGGTGCGTTGGGTGTTCCGGAGTGGCGGACGATGACGTGCTCGCTGCCCGCCAGCCGCCTCATACTCATCTTTTACTGTAACTTTGACTATTGGTACTACAACATCGAGTGCGAGGTAAGCCCACGCAAACATCAATTAATACAACGACCAAGCTGGCGAGGTTAAAATACTGATTTAAAGGTAACACTCCACTCCATGTTGTTAACTTTTTTTTTATATAATATAGGAGTAGCAGACGAGCATGCAGTCCACTTAATGCTAAGTGGCTACTGCCGCCCATGGACATCTGTAATCAACCGTATAGGATTAGATATTCCTATATGAGCTCGGCCATAGATGCGCCGCTACCCCTGAGGACTAAGCTTGAACGCCTCGGAAAAGTCTGTCTCCCTTACCACACCCTTCAACCACACCGGAACACAGCAGCGCCTAACACTGCTGTTATTAGGTAGAAATAGGCGTGGCTTTGGTGCCGCTGGAGTCGAACCACAAAGGGTTCTATCACCTTAAAATTGCACCTTACTCAGGGATAGCAACGCATCTATGGCCGATCTTAGATCTAAACCTTATCTTGGGGCTCATTACAGATTTCTATTAAGCATGGCAGCTAGTGAAGCTGGGTTGGCGAATTTGTTTAATGACTGTGGATATCAGAATATTTGTCCGGTGGACGACCAGTCTGCAATCGAGAATTTTAAGAGCTACAACTTTGGTCTAAGGTACTTTTCGAACAAACTTACCGTTTTTGAGAAAAATCCAAAAAACCTAAAATTTTGACGTTTGACCCCGAATAAGTGCCGACGCACACGTCAGATCGATGGGGACTTTTGACACTTTACTTGTAATGGTTATTAGAACAGTTTCTGTTATAAAAATTAGTGAAAGGTCTTTTCGACATACCCATTATTTCTCCTGAAGTAGAAGCTGAAACCTCCTCATCTTGCGCAGCTTGCACAGCGTCCTTTAAAGAGCTGTAGTTTCGAGCAGAAATAATTGTACTTAACCTACGATTGCGCAAACCGTCAGAAAATTGCTTAATAGCCATTTTTTCATTGATTGGTTTTAAAATATTATAACATTGCTCATTACCGTCGGATTGCGTAATCGTCAAATCCACAAATAACTCTGTAATCTCTTTCCCATAATCTGCAATTGACATTTCATTTTGTTTAATTTTTTGCAATTTATTTTGTATTGCCGTTGCAGCTTTTTTACATAACAAAACACTTTTCATATCATCAATTAAATTACTGACAGTATCATATTTAAATTTAACTTTATCTTGGCCTCTTGTGACAGTCTACTTTTCAGAACAAAATTAATTAAATTTTGCTTACAAGTATTCTCTTTTAATATAGAATTATAATATTCGATATTGTCAATTAATTGTTTGGTGTTAGATTCCTCGTTTGTCATAACAGGCAAAAGATTTAAGGCAGTTTTCAAATCAAATGAATTCATTTTTGTAAACGCATCAGAATCACTTTGACAATAATTTTCTATTAATATAATATCTTGAGAACTTAAATGTTTTTTCGAAACCTTATCTTTAAAATCATTTAACCACAAATTGTACTGGTCATAAATTACATTTATCTCCTTTAATTTACTTTCTAATACTTTCTCTGTTCTTCGTTTCGGTCCTAACTTTATTAAATACTCTCTAATTTTCTTTAAATCATCATATAATGTTACAATAATATCCATAACTTACCACCATAACGTAGAGTAAAATAAAATACATTAAGCACCTGTAAGTGATTCATATTAAAATATAAGTATACATTTAATCAGCATCTAATTTAAACAAACGCAATTAACACCATAGTTCAAATTTCAATCACTGCGTCGTCCGTGTAAGGTAAGTCTCTGAATTCGTTTTATAACCCAGTTCATGTTCACTGTTCACTTACGATGTAGATAGTTAGATACGATTACACGCGAAATAAATCCGATCTATTTAATTATTTACGTACCTATGTATATACGAGTATATATTTTTTAATAATGTTTTTTCGAGTACTTATTATTTATTTGATTACACTTTCCCTATAATATATTTTCGATATACGCTTTATATTTTGGATATATGCACTTAACACATTTTACGCACACACTTTATACGGCATCTTCCTTTGTATCCGCGATCTCCTGCTGGAAGTGGCGTCTAAAAACAGATCTTCTCAAGGCTGTTTTATTTATCTCCTCCGTAATCCATCTCCTGTGGCATTTTCTATAGATTCGGTATATAATGTATAGGGCTCCCAATAAAACTGCTAACACGATTACAGTTAACAGAATGTTAGTTGTTGACATGTGAAATCTGATTTCTTCTGAATAGTTATTACCAGCTGCTGCGTTTTGGACAATGACGGTCTCCTCCTTAGATTGCTGTTTTCCCATTTTTGTAGTTTTCGTGGTAAATTTGAATGACACGCGCGGCGCCTACTTTGCCAATCTGATCATTATACTGCACACGGCCCATTGTCGCAGCGTCTCAAATTCGCGGAGCGCGTGTATGCCTTTTCGGCAGGGTCGCCATATAAGGTGGGATGTAGGTGACAATTGAAACTTAGGAATGCTCGAATGATACTACTCTTTATTTCATATAAACACTGGTTATATAGGTTGCATGATTACACAGATCAAACAAATATAAGACTAAACAGATACATTTAATACATACCTCACAGTATTAATAATTTTATTTAATTTTTTCACGAGGTGAACTGTTTCCATGGCGGACGGCCACCTGCGCGGGCGACGCACCTCGTCAGCGTTGACCGTTCCATGAAGGCACGATACAGCGTAAGCACCGTGTAGGGCTGGCGCGATGCAGCCTTAACGTGTGTCTGTCCCATACACGTAATTAAGTGGTAAATATATTGATATCATTATTTGTATCTATATTTTTTTTAATAATTTATATAAATACACAATTTCTATATTATTAATATTTGTTTTTATCTGCTACGGACCATATTTGACGCCTATGATGTTTGTAGATATAGAAGACACAGTACCTAGAAAGTTATGTGGAGACACGTTTAAAGAATTTAAAAAGACTTTGGTTAAGATTTAACGAAATAGATTTTGAAATAGTAAGTAAGATTATGCAAGAAGATATTGATAAATCTTCCTATGTTAATTTATATGATGGTACTGAAGAGGACATTGAATACAAATGTGAACTAAAATCAAGGTCGTCATGTTTAGTTGTTTCTGGCAAGGATGGTAAAGATTTGTCAAAGCAAGATTAGTAACAATAACATGTTGAAATTACCTAAAATCTCTTTACCTATATTTAATGGAGATTATTCGACATGGGTAACATTTCGCGATTTATTTGTATCTTTAGTTTACAACAATAAATCCATAGATGATGTACTGAAACTACATTATTTAAAAACTAAACTAACTGGCGAAGCTGTGCAACTTGTACGCCATATTCCAGTGACCCCAAGTAACTACCAAATTTGCTGCTGATACGCATAAGTATTTGTACAGATGTGTACGCACAAATGCAGGATACGTCGCACACATTGAAATACTGATTGGGCTCTTCTTCATTGTAACGACACGATGTCGGCCGCGACATCAGTGAACACAAATATTTACGAAATTGTCCGGCACGCTGTTTTTCTGAAGTGTAACTTCTTATGTGGTACATCAATGAGTGTTCATTATTTCTTCATATGATGCGTATCAAATGAAAGGATTTACTGAGAAGAATACGAAACAGCTTGTTTTTATAAACTTTTTAATATATATTTTTTCTGTTTTTATAATAAATTTCTTAATAATGCCTTTAATGTTACAGATTCACTTAGACACTTAATAAGTAATTGCTTAATTTACTTCTGTAGAGGTTTCAATTGTCGTAATTTCCAGTTTTGCCGGTGCGAACGGTATCCGAATGCGTTAAATTATTGGAGGGCGAGGACTTGGCCAGGGGCTACTGGGGCCGGGAGTGCTGCGAGAGGGAGTGCGGTGGGGGCGGCGGCGATAGCGGGGATGGCGGGGGGCGGCGGCGGGGCGGGGGCGCCGCGAGCGCAGCACGGCGTCGCGCACGCGGTCCCACACGAGCGGGTCGTCGGCGAGCACATACGTGTTGGTGGTGAGGTATGAGCGCAGCTCCAGGTCCTCCCGCGCGGCGGATAGCACGTCGCCGAGCAGCAGCAGGATCACGCGCTCCAGCCCGTGCGCCGCGCGGAACTCCACTCTGCCCCACTTCGACTTGAGGAAATCTCGCGACATTACGACGATAGTGCGCCGCGACTCGCTCACCGAACGGGCGATCTGCTCCGGGATCATCTCGCCGATCTCCCAGTCGCGATAATGTAAACACAGCCGCAGCGGCCGCCTCCCGCCCTCGAGCTGCTGCACGAGCTCGTCCTGCACGAAATCGAAGTCGCGGTGCGAAAACGACACGAATGCATCGTACGCCTTCTCCAGTCCGGACGGATCCGGGGGCTCCTCGAACAGGAAGTCGAGTGCCTCGTATCTGCGGAGCACGAGGCGAATTTCCGTGGAGTATCTGAACGCGAGCACGCCGAGCGTGCCCAGCAGCAATCCGATCGCCGCCAGCGAGCCGCCTAACGAAATCGCACTGCGCATCGCACACAGCTTCGCCGCGGGCGAGCCGACGACGCTCCCGCCGCCCCGGCACTTCAATTCCGTGCCGTCCTCCAGCTGCGCCCAGTGTCGCTCCAGCGTCGCGATCGAGTCGTAGTGGTTGCAGTCACACTCGAATTCGTTCCCGGCGAGTCGAACCGTACAATTCGCCCGGAGAAGCGAGAGCGGCGCGGTCGTTAGGTTGTTGTTAGTGAGGTCCACCGTGAGGTCGTCCACGCGTCTACTAGCCACGGGGGCGACGGTCAGCCCGAGGCCGGAGAGGTCGACGAGGCGGACCTCCGGCGGGAGGTCGGCGAGGTCGGCGGGGACGGTGCGGAGACGCAGCTGCACGGCGGCGACGCGGAGCGGGGCGAGCGGCGGCAGCGCGGGGGGGGTGTGACAGGCGAGCTCGAGGCGCGCGGCGGCGGGGCGCGTGGCGCAGGCGCAGCGCGCGGGGCAGGCGGGGGGGCGCAGCGCGCAGGCCAGCGCGGCCGCCGCCACGCCGCGCAGCCGCCGCGCCGCCAGCTCTACAGGCGCCGCGCAATACGCGCCCTCGATGAGGAAGCGTCTCGCGAACTCGGGGATTTCGAGCGCTCTCACGAAATTGTACAAGTTGCAGTCGCAGACGAATGGGTTGTCTGCGAGCCGAAATGTCGCTCTCGCGGAGATTACGTCGACGTATTGCAGGGAATCGCTGGAGAGAGACAGCTGCGAGATGTTGTTGCTCTCTAGATCCACCAGAGCGTTGCTATTGAAATTTAAATCAAAGTCCTGCAATGAAAAATAAATCAAGCTGAATTTTTTTATGAAAAATCACTTAAAGACGAAAGAGAAAAATAATAAAATAGCATGTCAAAATATATAGAAATGATTATTCAATAAAATAGAGTAACTAACCGACAACTCTGTAATGGCGTTATTAGAGAGGTCCAGAATTTTCAGGTTTGCGCAATATTGCCAAGCAGCCAGGTAGGGACGCGTTAGAGCGTTGTTGGCCAGGGACAGGTGCTCTATGGACCGCAAGTTCTCAAACATGTTCCTGTAAAATATACCATTAACAATATTATCTCTATGTTAGCTCGACTTAAAAATGAAGTAATAATTTGATTTCAAACAAAATGCTTTTACTCTATTAATGAATATTTAGAAGTATGGTGATGTAATAATCTAAATTTAATTGTGAACGGACATGAAAAATTTAAAATCGTATATTGTATTTCATTTGTATTATTATTTTATTATTATGATTTTAACTGGCATTTAATGTTATTGTGAAATTATTTATCTTCATATGACTATAAGTTAAAACAAAATATGTTATGAAGCCTGTAAAAACTAAATTTGCACACCGAAACGGTAAAATAAGAGGATTCTTGTATCTTATTTTGGCAAATATAGATGTTTGATTGATTGATTACAATGAAATTACCGATTTGAGACCTGAGTCAAGTTGCAAACACTTTCATATGTTTCTCGTTTAAGCAACCGTTTAAAAAAGTCGTTTAAAAACTGTTTATCAGAAATGTCCCTTGACTTCCATTTATTTGTATGCTTGGAACTAAAGAGGTAAAGACAACCCCCTTTTCTGGGGTAGTTTCACCGAAACGTATGCTGAAAATTAAAGCAAACATAACACAAAAAATTCTACTAAGCATAGTTTTACGACTTCATGGAATATCATACAAGTCAGCAACAAGAAATTATTTTTAACCCTATACTTGGCAGAGAATTTTACCCTAAAAAAATATATTATTGCTACTTCCCTGCGTTAATTGGGTTATAAGGATATTAGGAAAAATAAAATAAAAAATCTCTGAAATTCAGTTTTCAGGATGTAGAATGTGCCTTTTAGTCCACACTGCCAGGTTCACAAGAAAAAAAAATGTGTCTTTAAATGCACACCGCCAAGTACTCAGTAAACTAAGAAATAATTAAAAAACATAAACAAGATCATATATTTTGAAAATACTAAAGATAAAAGTCTTGGAAGTTATGACATATCGACAAGTTATGAGATATTTAAGTTGAGTTGAGACATTAGAAGATCTCCTCCCAAAAAAACGCAGTTTCCCAAATAAAGCGACTCGAAACTTTGTGAGTGGCAATAATTTTTGTTTACTACTGTTCTCATGACAAAACAGCAACCAGGAATTACAAACGAAGATGTCCAAAATCTGTGAAGACAATACTAACGATGGCATATCACAACTGTACGGTATAAAGCGACTTGTCTGTTTAAACCTTAATCTATATTTCCGTTATAATGCTGTATTAAATTTGAGCATATGACTGGACCTTATTCCACTTGTTTGAAGGTTGTGATAATCAGATATACTTTTCTGAGGCATTCCAACTTTGTCTTCAGGGCTAGTGGCACATCTATGACCGACCTCAAGTGGGAATTTGGTCTTATCTGGGATTGATATTGCAGATGTTCTCGAGTCATCATGATTGGAGATGTTTACATTTTTGACAGAAGACGCTATTGATTGGACAGGACTTGAGTTCAGAGACGTCTTGATGAGAACTACACATCTGGAATTCACTTTGTAAGATTTGCTGGATTCTACGTCAGATTTAATTACGCAATTTAGACACCAAAGCTAGAATTTTTGCGACCTCCAGTCATATGAAAGAAAAAAATTGCAAGCTACGGACTGGAATTTAGAGGAAGGGGGGAAATGTGAATTGCAGTTATGAATTATAAAAAAAATCTCGGTCTGAACCTTATTCACCCTACCCCTGCCTTGGGTGCAGAACCTTAGTATATAGTAGCAAAGTTGGCAATGTGCATTTAAAGACACAATATTCACAAACAGTAATAGTGTATGTCGTTGGCAGTGTACATTTTAATGCACACCAAACAAAAGTCATGAATTACTATATTTTTAAAACATTATATGTCGAAATAAATTCACGGAAAAATTGCATAAAGCTTGCAGAAAGTAAAATTATATAAATTTCATACATATAACTTAATTTCATTCAGATAAAATTAGATACTTAGAGAGCGTTGCGCAGGCGCTGACCCACGGCTCGCTATTTTGTTTATCACTGACAATGTGTGAACGAGACACATATACATTTCATTTTCTGACGTAAAGAAACGTTTGCTAAGTCGCTTTGAGTTATTATTAAAAAGATTCGATGTTTAGTTTTTCAGAAAAAAATATCTGATGAGAATGTGCATTTAAGTGCACACTGTCAAATATAGGGTTAAATCTAAACTTATGATTCCTAGGTCTATGTACGGTCAATATAAGTGTAACCATAAGAAGGAAGTATGGCATTTTTTAGGGAAGGATACATATAAAATACAGCAGATACTCACTGATCCAACTGGGTTATCAGATTGTAAGACAAGTCTAGTTTCTTGAGAAAGGAGAGGTTTTTAAAGAGGTCTTTCGGTAGGAACTCGATGACATTTCTACTTAGATCTAGCTCCCTGAGGTTTGTTGTTCGATTCAGTAAGTTTTGCGGCAGCGTGTGCAAGTGGTTCATCGCTAGAACAAGCACCTGCAGAGCTGCCTGCTCGGCGAGCAGCTCGCCGGGCAGTGTGGCCAGCAAGTTGTTCTTCAGCGATAACTCGACGAGTACACGCGAGCCGCGCACCAGGTCCACCGGCACTGTTCTTATGCCGCACGACTTGATGATCAATCTCTGAAGTTTTGGAAATCCAGCGAAGTTTCTGGCTTCCAGGTGAAGTTCCGTAAAGTTTTCATTGCTGATGGTTATCTGAAAATGTTATTCTGGGTCTCAGAAATTCTATACTTATTTGTACATTTTCACGTGATTGCAATGTTTTCAAATCAAATCAAATAACTTTATTGTGGAACATAAGTTTAAAAACTTAGGTGTACATTGGGTAAGGATTGACGAATTTTAACATACCTATGAGGTGTTGCATTCATCTAAATTGAGGAACTGCACAGGCTATTTTTAAGCAATCGGGAGTTTTGTTTTTATAATAATTCTTTAGTTTCCTTAGCCGAAGATCTCACCATCTCTAAGTTTTGCAGGTGACTTAGTACCCTGCGTGGTAAGTATTGCAGCTGGTAATCTGAGATAAGTAGCCTTGTCAGTAGAGGTGTCGGTAGCAGCAACCTCGACGGCACTGATTTCATCGCAGTAGATTTAATAAACAATGCATCCAGCGACGATAAATCTGCAGAAAAAATAAATCGTTAACTATCTAGACTTTCATAGTTAGTTAAAATGTTAAAATAAGAGTTTATAAAAACAAGGTTCTTAGTAACATATTTTTTTTATTTTAACAATGTTCTAAGAAAACCCTTTCATTTGATACTATATTACAGGGATCTATAAAAAAACTTCGCCCGCCATATTGGATTTAGAATGACGTCACTAATCTCATCAATCTAATCATGTATTGTTAATCCAAACCAAACGTGTGTTAAAATATCAGATAAAGATTCAAATTAATGGCAAAGAGAGATCTCCCGCCGGGCTAGGTGATCATGCCCGGGGAGCGGCCGTGCTCCAACAGTCTCAGTTCGTAGCTTGTATATATGCAAGATGTTTAGAAAACTTCGATAGCGTGATTCAGCAGCGCCATCTCTTGACGAGTAGCGAGAAGTCGCTACAATACAAACTAACAAAGCAAGTGCTTGCTTGTAATAAAAGTTTGTTACAAAATATTAAAGATAAAGTTTACAAGATACTTGTGAGTGCCTCCTCGTGTAGGTATTCTATCGTGTGGCCCCACAGCGCGAGGGTCCGTAGCTTCGGCAGTCCGTCGAAGCCTCGAGCTGGAACCTCGAGCAGGCCGTCCAGCTCCAGCTTCTCCAGGTGGTGCAGCGCGGGTCGCCAGCTCTCCGCCAGATGCTGCACGTCGCCCATGAAGAGCTCCCGCAGCTGTGGCAGGACACCGAGCGCCTCGTACGGTACGCTCGTTGCATTTTCAGCTAAAAAAATATTGGTCACATTTTTGATCATGTCATGTTTTCAAGTATAATATCAAGATTCTCATAAAATCCACGATGGGACATGTAGGTACAATCGATTATGTAGTCCCGGGACTAAGTCCAGGTAAAAGGCGACTAAAAGGGGGCTTCCGGGGTTGCGGGCGGCATGAGTGGGAGCTCGAACCGTCCAGCAAGCGACCTCGGGAAAGACGGCGGTGTGTGTGTCCGCATACCGTCGTAAACACCAGGGGCATCGCGCCAGGAGGGCTCCGGTTGTGGTCCATCGGAGATCCCGGAGTTCTCCACCAAGCACTGAGGACGACCACCGGAGGGGCTTTAGTGCGGTCAAAAACCCACCTAACCCAACGTTGCTCCCACATTGTCGGGTACCTTTTGAAGGTTTACCCCTCGTAAACAAAAAAAAAAGGTGCCATCGATTAAAGATTTAATCTCACCCTTGTTAGAGATGTGTATGTTGGTGGTGTTGAGTCCCACGAGGTGTTCAGGGCGCAGCTCAGTGGGCACGTAGGACAGGTGCAGGCGGCCGGTGGAGGCCACGCCGGCCAGCGCCAGGACACAGTTCAGCGGCCCGTGCAGCTCGCAGCGCGTCACCTCTAAAGTTTTCACTGTGATCAGCGCTGTGCCATTCGCCTGCAACTCCGCACGCGCTTCTTCAAGTTCTTCACATCGGAACCGCCCGGCGCGTCTACTGGCGTTTGGCTAAACGTCCAAATTAAATTTTCTTTAGTCCACCCTTTCAATCGAGCACCAAAATCTTGCACTAATTTCCATAGAACGTACTGGTTATGACCGATTTAGTAATTGATAAGAGGAACAAAATTTCCCTCAACTTTGATACAGAAAATAGGTGACTGGTCTTGGTACAATTACTTGGTACACTTTTTAAATTACGTACGCGCACTTAAGCCCGCTCCACATTCTCGCGAGAATCTCGCGAAAAAAGAGAATGTGGAGCCAATACGAATCGGGTTTCTCTCGCGTTCTCGCGAAAACCTCGCGAGAATGTGGAGAAGGCTTTACAGTTTGTCGGTTTGCACTGGGAACGCACCTCGCATTGGATGCTGACGAAGGCCTTGTGGTCGGTGTCGAGCGTGAGGCGGCCGGCGGGCAGCTGGCAGCGGACTCGCCTCGTGCGCGCGCGCGCCATGTGCTCGCAGCCTCGCACCGGCCAGCCGCTACGGATCACACCTTCCGTTCACATTTGTATATATTAACTGTGTAGCCCATTTGCTTATATTTTCAAAGGTAGTTAACAGTAGAGTTCGACAACTAAGTTACCACTGGCACATTGCTATTTCTAGCGTGCAATTTCTAGCATGCTATTTCTAACGTGATACAGTTTTGCATTTCGGTTGTAGTGTGCGGATGTTGGCGCACAGACATATGACGTGTGATCGGCTTAACATAGATCTGTTACAAATGGATTTTTTTACAGATGTCCATGGCCAGCAAGCAGCCTCTTACCGTAAGAAGTTATACTTCTTAGACGTATTTAATAAAAAAAAATATGTATATCGATATGTACACGCGGTACAAGTAAGACTGAAAATCAACAAAAAATATTATAAAATGATTCATACGTGTCGTGTCGTATGGTATTATGTCATATTATATCATTCCTAAAATAAAATATGTAACATAACCGTGATAATATCCGCTAAGCAAAACTTGCGACATTAACATTATGGTTTAGATTTTAAATATTGGCTTTGTAAAACTCTGATAATCTTTTATAAAACGCCAAGAGATGTTTAATTTATAAACTCGCGGGAATAAAGTACTGCGATCTTACCGAAGATCTCGCTTGTAAATCTGGTCGAGTTGTGGTCCAGCCAGTACCACTATTGGCAGTGCGAGCACCGCCATCAACCACCGCATGATGGCGTTTAGCCCTTAAACACCGTTTATTGAAATGAGTTCCAAAAATGTCTTCACAGCGTCGTAGCTAGGTTGGCTGACGGACGACGGTCAATGATGCATCCTTCAGCGGGTGAATTAACGGAACTAAAAATTACAAAAAAAAAACACTTTAATTTTATAGCTTTTTACAGAAACCGATGTTGTATAGGTCATACGCTTATAGCAAGCATAAGAGTAAGATTTAGAATTATAACAGGTACGTAAATACAGTAGAACCCGCTTAAAACGATCACGCTTAATACGATTTCTCGCATAAGACGTCATTTTACGCCAGTCCCTGCATTTTGAGACATGTTTTCATACATTTCTTAACGCTTAATACGCTTCGTCATCCCGTTTAATACGCCTAATTCGTAACTGGCTGAAGGAACACTTGAATTCCGAACGCAAGCCTCCCAGCCAACCCGCTCTTGCATTCCAAATGCGACAAGCAAATTACAACCGATGGATCAGGGAATCATAATGATCCTTAAAAAGGTTATAGGACAAGACTTATCGTTATATTCAAGAAGTTAAACACAACCTTTGCAAGCGACCAAGCAAACGACCCTTGACCGCGCATGATGCGATTTTAAACAATGCCGCGGCATGGGAAGCAATTATGCCTGAAACCATTCAAAATTGTTTCAAGAAAGCAGGTTTCAGGAATAACGGGGTTGACGTCTTTGTGGAAGAAGAAGAAGGACCCGTGACATAGCAGGGTTTTCCTGGATATTCTTCCATTGATGACAACGTGGCACCCTACGAAATTCAATCCATTGATGATCTTATAGTTTTGCCTTATCCCGCTTAATACGTTTTCTCGCTTAAGACGCGTTTTTGGCTGGGTCCCTATGAAATCGTTTTAAACGGGTTTTACTGTAATTCTAATACGACCCATATAAATGTACACTTACCGGCTGGAAGGAAAATGCAAAAGGAGAACCGCCCAACTGCAATTCTGCAGTGGAATGGTCCTACAACTGCAATTCTGTAATCATGTGAAGCATATCTGTAATGGAAGCCCGTGCCCTGCGGCGTGACCGTAATAGAATAATTAATAAGAAAGTACAGTGAAACCCGTTTAAGACGATTTCACAGGGACCCAACCAAAAACGCGTCTTAAGCGAGAAAGCGTATTAAGCGGGATAAGGAAAAGAAAACGTACTAGTATTATGTTTTATTATTTAATATACCTTCAATGCATAGTTTAATCTGGAAGTGTACATCCAAAGATTTTAACCAGTCGATGAAACGAGTGCCGGTCATCCAAGCTCGAGATTGTGCATCATATATTACAGGGAGCGATCTTACGGTTTTAAAGCAACGTGGATTTTTAGCCTTACCACTAGCAAACGGTAACTTTTCTGACCCATCAGAATTGGCACAGGCCAGGACAGTCAGTCTCTCTTTTTTTGCTTTACCACCATCGAGCTTTCGTTCTGCCAGTTACGAATTAGGCGTATTAAACGGGATGACGAAGCGTATTAAAGCTTTCAGAAATGTATGAAAACATGTCTCAAAATGCAGGGACTGGCTTAAACGGCGTATTATGTTTGTTGAGAACAAGGATACTCACACTCTGACAGGAAAATAATATGTTTATTAGTTTTTTATCTACTTACTATGCAACGGCTGCTATGAGTCATAGTAGTCATAGCCTATGACCTTCACGCGTCTTAAAAATTAATAGTTAGTTTTCACCTGGAAGTCAAAATTCGAAAATTATAGAAATTTTAAAAAGAGATGTAAATGGCGTCAATAGCTATAAAACAAAAAGAAAACATGTCCAAATTGGATATGTCGTTTTTGAGAAAATTGCAGACATACACCGCGGCGAATACAGAACCTCCTTTTTTGAAGTCGATTAAAATAGATATCGATTTACATACAAAAGACAGAAAGGGTGCAGTCAAAGTTCGCTCTCGTTTTTTAATAATTAAATTATCAAAAACAAACAAATATAATCGCTTAAGGGTCCGTTCACGGACCGGCTCGGAGAGCATCGGCCTCGCATTTTTTTTTCCCACAGACCGGATCGTATACGCTTGGAATTGGCCGGAGCAGAGCCGCCAATTATTTCACATAGACCGGCTGGCAAAAATCTGAAAGCGGATGCACTCGCAATCGGAACCGATCGGCTGCACGAGGAAGAATGAGCACGCAGTCAGAGCCGGTCGGCTCCTCTTATTATTTCACACGAAGCGCGTTCAAGCATTCTTAATGACAAAAGAAGTGCACATGCAAAAATAAACCTTAATACAATTCTCAAAACTCTGTTTCCAACGTGATAAAAATCTGCTCTCCCCTCCGTGCCGGTCTGTGTGAAACTGTGAACTAACCCTAAGAAATAAAAGAAAAACAAATCTTAACTGTCTTATCTTACCATTCTTACCCTATAATGTCTGATATGATAGTTACATTGAACGAAATGAATATCAAATTTTTGAGGTCAGAGTTAATTGCTTGTGTATGTACCACAATATACATACCCATTCTTACGAAATAATGATGGTAATCTGTAGGCGACAGCAATAAAATAACTATCTGCTTCAAAATAAATATCTTTTATTTACATCAAACTCGAAGACGCTCTGAGAGAGAACTGATCCCTTTGTAACAACATAATACATGGGGACATAGATTAGTAAAGATTATTCACTCCTAACAAGAAAATATACCCAGTTTTGAGAATTGAAATGGTTGCGTAAAAAAGTTTTGCCATGTCTCCGTGCTAAAATGTCCCTAAAATATTTTAAATAATTATTTATTTATTACGTAAATTACGCAGTATTAGTTATTTATTCATAAATTTTCTCTAAAAAACGTTTTTATTTGTCAAAAATTCAAAAAAATAACTTACTAAAATAAGCCGTTTGTGGCTTCATTCAATTTTAAGGCGGCGAAGTATCTTTACTAATCTATGCATGGGGGTAGAGATATTAAAATGGTCAAAATCGTACTTACGTAATGAATAAAGGGTCCTTTACTAAGTACATACTCATATTTATAAATATTATTGTAACTTGAGTTTGCAGTAAACTTTTCATAACAAAAATCGTTTCAACGATATTTTCTTCCTTTCGTGGTGAAAAAAATTTAAGTTAAACAGTTCTGACGTCAGGTGAAGGCGAAAGCTTATACAAATAAATAAACAGTTTCCTAACCTTTGGAACCAAAATCTTGAATCTGCAATATATATTCAATCACAAAATACACAGCACATACGTAATACGAGTTCCCAGTAAATATAAAGACTGGTCTGGCGGCTTATTATGAATGAGTTGTTATTATCAATGGTAAATCCCATTTGAACATTTTCCTTAATATTTTTTTTACGATCCGCAAGGCACTGTGACGTCTCCGCGCTGGGTTCCAGGATCGATTCCCGAAAAGACAAATGTTAAATTACGTTTTTAGATTCCTAGCTGTATTACTGACCATGGCAAAATGACCCGAAATAACGTTTAAAAAACCAACAAGGCCAATAAAAAAAATATATTATCAGGCACCATATTAAAACTTAAAACATATAGTCCGACGTGACGTGACGACCCGCGTGGCGGAGTGAAGGAGTTATAGGATAATATAAACGAACTTGCAGGATTAATCACGATATATTACTTGTAATCTGTACACTACATTATACATACACTTGACAGACAGACTGATCAAATCAAAGAGTGACACATAGATATATTTAAAAGTAAATTAATTTACATTGAGTTTATATATGTATCTTCAACACGGAGCGGTCACCATACCGGTCGGACGCGCAAAGGGTCCCGGGTTCGATCCCAGCCAAAAAGATATTTTATCTAAATGAAGTATTCTGTTTCTGGGTCTAGGTGTTTGTGTAGTTGTGTGTGTCCATGGCACCCACGACACAGGGAATCCTAGTGTAGGGCTGTGAGTGTAGAAAGAGTTTACATTTAAAAATCAATCAAATCCATCAATAGTTCACCTATGCTATCGAGATTAATGTCAAGTTAGGATTAAAATTACTTTGCAACAATCCGTTACTAATACGTATGAATATTTTAAACCGTTCAATATGTAGACAAAAGATTCGTGCCGATACAAAAAATAAATAATATACACCACCATACATTCCACCACCAACACGTGTTTCGCTCCAAAACGGAGCATCATCAGGGTAAGTTGACTCTACGACGGTTAATCGTTAAGTGACGCTGTAGCGTAGGTGTCTTCTTGCAAGGCCAGCTGGTGGCCCTGCAGGAGTCCTTTCGAAGGCTGAGCCTTTTGAAGGAAGTGTTAACCCGCTGCTCGTAAAAACGTACCTACATTTGTTGATTGTAACTAGATTTAATTAAAGAGAGTAGAATGTAAAGTTCTATGATTTTTGACCACCCAAAAAGTACTCAACGCGCCTAAAGAAGTTTTCATTACAAAGCTAATTTTAAAACTCTGTCGTGTTTTGTTGTCTATGAAATTTGAAAAATAGTCGCCGGTGTCGTGTACAATTTACATATTATTTTTCACTTTGGTCGTGTAGTCGGAACTGGTCGGAACCGTTACCGTGTCGAATCGTGTAGTCTTATTGACGGTTGCTGTTCTCCACACTAATATTATAAAGAGGAAAACTTTGTTTGTTTGTTTGATTGTAATGAATAGGCTCAAAAACTACTGCACCGATTTTAAAAATTCTTTCACCATTCGAAAGCTACATTGTCCACGAGTAACATAGGCTATATTTTATTTGAAATATATTTGATAAATAGATTTTGAGGCGGTACAAAGTTTGCCGGGTTAGCTAGTTTTATAATATAGGAGTAGCAGACGAGCAAGCAGTCCACCTGATGGTAAGTGGTTATTGCCGCCCATAGACATCTGTAATCAACTCCAGGTAGGATTAAATATTACCGCTACTCCTGAGGACTAAGCTGGAACGCCTCACATATGTCTCCCTTACCACATCCTTTAAACCAGAACACAGTAGCGTTTAACACTGCTGTTATGAGGCAGAAATACGTGTGGCGGTGGTGCCGCCGAAGCCGAACCACGAAGGGTTCTATCACCTTCAACAGGTAAAATGCAACAGGCGCATGAATAATCAAGACATATTTTCAGTTTTTATTTCCTTACAAATCTAAAAACAACTTACAATTATGTAGTACAAATGTTATAAAAATATAAACAATTTTTATTTTATAATAGCATAATAATAATACATTTACACCCCTAGGGGTTGAAATTCAACCATAATTATTTGATACAGGATATTTTAATTGCAACCACCTAATAGGGGTATTGTGCATTATGAGTGTGTATAAAAATAATCTTGCATGTATTTACTTAATTATTTACAATGTAATTGCAATATTCTGTTCTTTTTAAAGACAAATTTCAATAAGCCCTAATCATAGCCACCACCAATGAGATTTGGGTGTGTCAGGGTGTCGGTCTCCCGGGAAGAAGTCTGGCCGATGGCTGTCTGCCCACACCTTTAAATGCTCATCAAACTCCTCCAACTCTCCCATCTGCTTCAAATCTATAAGGACATTGTCGAAGGGTTTATGGATGCCAGCGAAGCCCTGTAGTAGCGTTTCCAATCCAGAACGTACTTGGCATATGTTAACTGCAGGTGTAGCTCCTTCCATGTCGATACGCACCCCAGGGTACATGCTGAGGAAGCTTTGCAACCAGTCCTGGTTCTTAGTCACTCGGCACAGTATATCCTCGACCTCTTGGCTTTGTCTAAGCGGTGTATAGTTCCATTTTAAGCTGGTGCCAAGGTTGTAGAACTCCTGGAATACGTCCTCTCCCACATTGAACCACTCTGGTATCAGGTTACCATTTACTTCCTTTGGTTTTTGCTCAAACTCAGCTAAATGTTTGCTGATGTTTTCGAAGTGTTTTCTGCACACATCAGTTCCCATTGCCTGACGATTAAATGAATGCTTTAAATAAGTGATATTTAATACTTAACTATTGTATTTTCATAACTTATCTCTTATCATCATTGACATTTTTTTATTATTATTATTAACATCGACATTGTGAATTTATATAATTTATTTTTATCTGTCTATAGGAATGTATTAGTAATGATTGTTAATAAGTGTCGTTGGTGCATAACCATTCTTCTTAGCAGTAAAACAATAATAATAATAATAAATGATAACTTAATTTATTTAGGGCTGTTTTCATTATTATGCCAACAGTTTGGAGTTGGCTGAAAAAAAAAAAAAATTGTAATGTCTATAAATATTATGTTTATTTGTTATAACAATAGATTTACACTCTGCTACGAATTAATAGTACTCCATTAAATAGTATTCCATTTTCCTATTCTACCAAGGAGTTTTAATATATAATTATGATAGACTTGATACAATCTAACTTAATCTTTAAAACCAGTAAAACGATTGATGATAACATTATGATGAAATAAGTTAACTTACTCTGGTATATATGCGGTGTGAATTCAAAATACTAATACTTTTATAGATTACACGGTTCATAAGATCGTGACCATTTGTTGGAGAAGGTAGTCACTTTATGTTTACAGTCTATTTATGGTAAAATCTATGTTAAATGTAGTTTAAATTTAAAGAAATATGTTCTTTGTAAATATTAACAATACCGAACCTTTAATTTATAAATATCTTTTTTATCTGTGGTGGCATTACTGGTGACAATGACATTTGAAGTGTTGTTATGTTGTACTACAGAATACTATAAAAAAATGTCCTGCATAGTAAAATCATAATTACACTTTAAGATGCGAACTGAATGAATTTTGATTTTTATTTCTGAAATATTAAAATCCTAAAAAAAGTTTTAATTGAAAGTCTTTTTGACAACTTTTTCTACTAAGAAAATCCTGGCTGAACGTTCGCTATTATTCTGCATCCTATTTGTCAATTATGACGTTGACGTCTCACGTCACATTGTTGTTTTCGTAACAAATTTGGCGGGACGCGAGCTGGACGTGGCGTTGCAATGCAATAATGCACGCGGATTCGATCGTTTTACACACAATGCGCGAGTGAAGTGAAGGTGTCGTGGTTTAGTGTCGTTAGTGTGCGGTGATGTCGGGGCGGGCGGTGAAGTTCTTCGTGTGGGGCGGCGGGCGGTGGCGCGAGGTGTCGCCGGGCGGGCGCGTGGCGGGCTGGGGGCGCGCGCGGTTCGCGGCGGCGCGCGGCGGGCGGCTGCAGCGCGCGCGGCGCGGCGCCGTGCTGCGCGGCCTGCGCGCGCTCGCCGCCGGCCGCCCGCGCTCCGTGCAGGACGGACCGCCGCTCAGCCAGATCAGGTATACTAAATAGCCCGCGTAAAACTGCCAGTCCGCTCTGAATATAGAAATTAATCGCATGGCCATAGCAAATTGTAGTACACCTGCTCGCAACAACAGCAGCAGTCTAGCAGTATGGCGTGGACTATACACACAGTACACTCACGCACAGCCACATACACATACAGGCACTAAAGCACCGTTAAAAATACAGCAACATATACACAGCAAACACGCAGACAAATACACACAGACATACTCGCAAAGATACAGTCACTAAAACACTATTTATAAATCATGAGCTCATCCAAATGAAGTAAGCACACACACACAAACATACATACAAACACACAGTCAACATAAACATTGTCAGTTTAATACTATCATTACCCCTAAAACAATATAACTGCTTTGCTATGCATACCATTTATGTTATCTGAGAGTAACTGCATACTCTGTTTATCAATTATTTATCACTTGGTAAAGGTAAAGCAACATTGTGAGGAAACCTGCATATATAAGAGATTTACAAAGTCAATTTTTACCCCCTTTGAATTTTAAAATTTTGAACAATTAATAGGAAAAAATTACTATGAATACATGATTTTAAAATTTTTGTCTCATTCTCCTCATCAGGATCGTCAGGATTAACGATTTTCCTTATGTAATATTCTTGTGGTTTTTAGTTTTCATATCAAAAATATTATATTTTTTGTGATACAGTTTGGTTTGACTTTGTTTTTTTCATGGACATTGTTTTAATTATTATTATCTTGGTTTAAAATTTCACTATTTGTTTTTATTATTTTAATGTATTTATGTTTATTCAAATTGTAATTTTTATCTAACGTTGTACGTTAGTGTAATTGGAGTGATCCATACTAATTGACTGAATCTTATATATAAAATTCTCGTGTCACGATGTTAGTTACCGTACTCCTCCGAAACGGCTTTATTGTTTTTCACCAAATTTTATATGTATATTCAGTAGATATAAAAATCGGCTACTATCTATTTTTCATAAACCTAAGTGATGAGGGTTGTTCACCCTTAACATTTTTTTATGTATAGGGCAACACAACGTTTGCAGGGTCAGCTAGTAAATAAATGAATTGGTTGTAGGCTGAATGATCCGGAGGTGATGAAGTGGCGAGGGGATGAGCGGGAGCGCTCCCGCTGCGAGCACTGCTGCCGACACCGACAGCCCGCGCTTCCCTCAGGACACTTGTAAGATAAAAATATTTGATATAATTCTAGTCCAGATGAAAATTATAGTACTTTGACACTAAGTCATATTTGAACCGCTTTTACTCTCTCTAATGTCCCATTTTATTTTCTTATTAGCAGATGTTGCCCATATTTCAATTCTAAGTAATATTTTGAATTGAGCTTGTTTGTTATATTTTCACGATATAACTACTAAATTGATTGTCATGAAGTTTTGTACATATGATGTCAGGGGTCCAGAAAAGGACAAAACATTTTAACCCGAAAAAAAGGACTGTTCCCAAGGGATAGATAAAAACCGCTATTGTTATCATCTACCTCTGACTATGAGCGAAGCTGCGAGTAAAAGTTGTTTAATATAACTTTTGTATATATCATGTTGGAAATAAACATTGACGAAATACTTTCCATAATGAATTGCAGGAGTAAAATGGACACAGTTTTCGACCGGCTTCTGAAGACAACGGTGAGCGCGAGCACCCAGTGCGGCGCCGTGGACGCGGCCACACAGGTCTCCGCGCGGGACGACACGCCACCCCTCCCGCGGAAACCAACCCCCGAGCCCCCGGTTAGAAACAGGACACGTCATAAGAACAATTTTAAACAGCAAGAACATAAATCGTCGAATGGTCACGCTTCGAATACGCTGAAACGAAAGCGATCGAACAGTCCGAAGCGCGAACAAACTGCGAAGCGGAGTCGCCGCATCTCTCCGCCCGCTGCCTGTCCACGGGCAGAAGAAAGCGAAGAGGTACCCTGCAAGGAGCTCATCATAGAGGAGGAGGACGTGGTGCTGTTACGCACCTTCATCGAGCGCAGCAAGTGCCTGCCGTTTGAAATGGACCTACAACGGTTCGATGAGGACGACAGCTACAAGCAACGGGTGTTCTTCAGATTAAACCCGATCGTGAACATCGTGCGAAGTCGACGCATGGAGCGCCTGCTGCGGGAGGAGCGTAACCGCTCGCGGGAGGTGTCTCTGAAGGACTTCGCCTCGGTGCTCGGGCTGCAGAGCGTGACCGAGCGCTCCTCCCAGGCGTCCGACCGGAGGCGCCGTTCACTGAGGAAGCGGGACAAGAACAACCGCAGCGTCGTCGTCGTGGACTTAGTCAGCGACACCGACAAGGAGAATGAGAGCGACCACAAGTCTAGGAAAATAGTCAAAAGAAGAAAAGTGTTAAAGGAACAGGATAGGAATGACACGAGGAACAAAGTGAATGGTGATGTGACTGAAGCAGAGAAGAGAGTAATGAAGACTGATGCTGTAAATAGGAGAGATGCAAGTCGGCAACGGAGTAGACCGGAAGGGGCGAGCGCGGGGGATGTGGGAAGAGCGCCGACGGGGGAGAGGGAGAGTAGCAAGCCAAGGGTTAAGAAGGTGTCTAAGCGGGCTCCGGCCAATCAGTAAGTGTTGTTAGAATGATCATTTCAATTTATAATTTAGTGGACAAATTTTTCATGTATCTTGCAATGCTATTTTATGTGGTTATTCTGGAGCACTGCAAAAGATTTGGCGATGTTTAAAGGTGACAGAATTCTTTGTGATTCAACTCTAGAGGCTTTAATGCAATATCTTTTGCCTATTAATAACAGCAATGTTAAGTGTTGGTTTGAAGGGTATGGTAAGGACATACTTATCTGAATTGTATCTAGTATCAACTTAAGCCTGACGGCAGCACTAGCAACTGTGGCTAGCTGCAAGTGGAAATCTAATCTAGACTTGATCACAGATGTTAATGGGCAGTAGAAGTCACTAACCATCGGGTAGTCTGCATGCTCGTATCCTACTCCTATATTATACAAGAATATATCTGCTCTAAGACCTGCATCTCTTTGACAGGACTTGGCGATATTGCCAAACCGTCGCCAGGGGACTGGTCGCGTGTTGTATTATGTTCTGTTGAATGTGTGGTGGTGTGGCAGGAACAACAACCGCGAGTATTCAGCGCTGGAGGACGCGGCGATAGTGAGATGGGTGAGCACCGGCGGACGCGCGCGGCTCGTCAACGGCAACCGGCTGTGGCAGGAGCTGCAGCCGCTGCACCGCGACAACACCGGACACTGTGAGTACACACAACACAAGACACACGGCACGTACACCAACACCACACACACTCCCACGTGTCCTCATGTACCCGCGCGCCCGCACACACACGCGCACGCCCACATACACCCACGCGCGCTCGCACACACACGCGCACGCCCTCGTACACAGATGCACACTCCCATACCCACGCACGCGCCCGCACATACACGCACACGCCCGCATATATACACGGTTGCACACACACACGCGCACATACATACACACACACACGCGCGCATGTACGTACATAGAGAGAAGGAGAAAGAACTGATATGCCCGCACGCGATAGGCACGCGCATACATACAAATGCTCACACAGTACACACACTCATAAACTGTAGTGTATGTAAGACCTCTATTAATATATGTTGGGATAAGTTTAATTTTGAGACTATCAAAGCGTTAACAGAGAGATCATTCAAGCAACACTCCTTTTAACATACGAGAACCTACAAAACATATGAAAGTAAGACAAACAGAGGAACACAAATATAAGCGAACGCACACACAAAGCACATATGTAAGAGTAAATTCCATGTGCTTGCATGAAGTGCTAAATGCGAAATAATTATTCTTATTTATTTTATAAATATTTATTTTTATTGCGAAATTGCGACTGATTCACATTTTATCTATCGGTTTAATTACTTTATGGCAAAATATATTTATTTCTAATTGCAATTTTCATCAAATCTGTGAATTTAAATAACATAAATGTGAAAAACTATGTTTGTTACTAACCTATTATAATTTTTTTTATTAATTGCATTGCTGTGAATATCATGGGCTATTCAGTACAGATATAACTAAGCACTGGAATGATTGCCACATGCGTTTCAGAGGCGCCATATTTAATGTTAAGTAGTTAAGTTCATTTTATTACTAACATAGATAGTTAAGTATTTTCTAACAATATATGGATCTTGTCCGAAATAAAGAATTATTATTATTATAACGCGCTTCCACACGCTTGGTAATTATCGACAAATCATTACAAATTCAAACGTGGGGATAGAGTGTTTGACTTTATTTGTGTAGGTTTGATAGTGTTTGTAACCGGTCCAAAGGAGTGTTCCCGAGATAGTTTTTTAGTATATTTGCTGCGCGTTCACACATTTTTGCGTTTAATGACGTGTGTAGATAATTAGTTCCATGCTGGGTTTTTTTTTTCATAATATAGGGGTGAAATGGTGTATTTGTGGCTGACCCCAGGTGGGGTCTGATGTTGTCTGGGGTCGATTACAGATGTCCACATGGAAGTAGCCATTTACAATCATATGAGCTGCATGCTCATCTGTTACTCCTGTATTGTTAAAAAGAAATGGGTGTGGTGGTGGTGCCGCCGGAGTGGAACCACAGAGGGTTTCAACGTCCGCACCAAACTGCTAGTCCGCTCCGAATATAGAAACGATTCGCGTCGCAACAGCAAATGGTAGATATTAGCGGGACTGCTACAGCGTGGCCCCCCGGCACTTAGTTAGGCGTTAGTGTGTTGCCGTAGAACGCCTCGGAAAAGTGTGTCTCCCTTACCACACCCTTCAAACGAGAACACAGCAGCGATTAGCACTGTTGTTAGACTGAAATAGGCGATGGTGGTGTTGGAGTGGAACCACAGAGGGTTTTACTACATTTAGCTGTTTAGTATGTCTCTATAACGTTGTTTGTAGTGTGGCGGTGGTTTGGTGGTGTCTTTTAGTCACTGTGTCTATATCGTCGTGTGTGGTGTTCTGGGTGGTGTGTGGCGGTGGTGCAGTGGTGGTGCCGCTGGAGTGGTACCACAGTGTTCTACCACCTTTAGCTGTTTAGTATGCCTCTATAACGTCGTGTGTGTTCCCGGCGGTGGTGTGGTGCGAGCAGTCCGGTCGTGGCACTCGCTGCGCAACCGCTACCTGCGCTCGCTGCTGCCGCGCCTCGGCCAGCTGCTGCCCGCCGCCGCCGCCGCCAGGCTCAGAGCTGATGCTGCCACCGGTGAGACTATACTATAACCATTAGACTATGACATGGGGCTCTTCAAGGGGGATGTAAAAAGAGCTCTCCTCCAAAGCCGGCGATGCATTGGCGACTCCTCTGGTGTTGCAAATGTCCATAGGAGACGGTGACTGCTTTCCATTAGGTAGCACGTCTGCCTTATCGTTAGGTTACATATAAAAAATTAAAAAAAAATTAGAGATTTTCGAAAATAGTCAGAGCAGTGATAGCCTAGTGGTTCAGAAACTCGGCCTCTTGATCGAGGTGTCAGACGTTTAAAATCCAACGCAGTTTTGCGGTTATGTGTGTATTACAAATATTTTTTTTTAGAATAATTTGGACAGAATGGAAGACGGCTGAATTCATTTAAACATATCTTCCCAGAGTATAAAATGAATTCAAAATACATAATTAAGAAATCAATTAAGTTTCTCGCTTCTACGCAATCCATGTTCCGATATTTTTTCATTAAAAACATCTGAGGTGTGACATGTGGGATACCCGATTGGAACGAAGTTCCTTTCGTTTTGAAATAAGTATTATAGGAGGTATAATTAAATAAACAATATTTAGGAGTTAAATGATAAATGAAATAAGAGAAGGAATGTTAATAGAATGGGCATGATGGCAGTATTAAAAAATCGAAGAATAAATGATTTACTTAAAAACAATATGTTGAAAGCATACTAAAAAATAGCCCAGTTTTAATAAAAACTTTAGGATTCATTATATTTTCAATAAAATAAAAGTATAAAATAATGCAGTCGGCCATCTTGTCTAAAACGCTAATCGGGGCGAAATGACGTAATTTTTTGGCGTGTCACCGTATTGCTAGAACTTTTCTATAGGATACTGAAGCGTGACGTCACTCGCGGACGCCATGACCCCCTCTCTTGAGCGTTTTCGGGTTTAATTCAAAATTTGTTTTAAAAATGCGAATATTTCCGTTAATACTGAATTGATTGCCGAAATAATACGATTATTGGAATCAGTAGACATGTACGTACTTTATAGAAGGAGACTTCAAAATTAGTCATCATGCCTATTGTAACCAATATTTCAATACTCGGCCTGCCCCATCTCCGAGCGCTACGCACTATAACAAAAGTGACGTGAGGATATTTCGTGACGCTCGCCTAGCCCCCTTATCCAGCGTACCGCGCTATAAGGAGCTTCGTTCCAAAAAAATGGCATGCATTTATATTATTCTATATGTCCGCTTTTAAATTAACAGGGGTTGTATCTAAAATGAGCTTCATCTCACACTCGCTTTATTTATTTGTCAGATTTTACCATTATATTATTCTAAAACCTCTACGTTGTGTAATAATTACAATGGTGACAGGCGAGCTGAAGGCGCGTAAGCACCTTCCGCGCGCGCTCTCCACAGAGTCAGAGCCGCAACTGCAGAGCGCCTGGTCCCGCCGGCCCCGTCCACCCCCCTCTCCGTCCTCACCCTCCCCCTCCCCGCCACTACCCTCACCCTCCAAGTCCCACCGCCTGCGCCCTCGCCCATCCTCACCTCCAGTACACTCGGCCTCCAAGTCCCGCCGGACTCGACCGCCCCCCTCTCGGTCCTCTCCCTCCCCCTCCCCACCACTACTCTCGCGCTCCAAGTCCCGCAGCCGCTCCCCGTCCTCCCGCTCGTCCTCCGACACTTCCCTGTCGTCCCGCCCCTCCAGCGACGGCGTGTCCCCAAGAAGACAACTCCGCTCCAATATACTCAGCCCCATGAAAAGTAAGTTAACAAAATGTTATACTGTTTTATTAAATATGAGAATTTTCTCATTCGATTCGATGTTTTTTCTGCATTTCAGTCTAATATTTCTCATGAGAACTTTGAAATAAAAAGTATATAAAAAAATTAAAACACTTTACAACTAGTCTTACGGACGTGCATGAGTACATGTGCTTCTTTTTTTATAAAGAATACATGTTTTATATAATTCTTGTTCCAGGGTCTATGAAGTCCCGCCCGGCGCGATTGCTGCGGTCCTCGGGCACAGGGTCGCGGCTCGCGGGCCCGGCCCGGCCCGTGCGGCACGTGACACATACACCGACGTACTCGGAGCTGACGCGGCGGTACGCGCGGGACTCCGGCGCCTCCACCGCGGGCTCGGACTCCGCCCCGCCAGCGCCGCCGCGGCCAGGCGGGCGGAGGCTCTACAACCCGAAGGACGCGCTCTGATCGCGGCGCCACGGGCTCACCGCCCGGACCTCGTCCGCGGACCCGATCCGGGAACCGAATTGTGTAGACAGAGCGAGTGACCGGTGCGCTCACAAGCAAATTGTGCTGAATTATGTGCATACAATAAGTGTTAGTGACTGAATTAGATTCTATATTAAAATTGTGTGCCTTTTGAACAAAAATTGTGTGTTGATTAGATCATATCTTTTGTGTTGAAGACTGGAATGTGAAGACTTTGTATGAAAACATTTGCCAAAATTGATTATCCTTCAATTTACTTTATTCTTTGATCCAAAACATGGTCAATGTGTATATATTTTTACAAAAATCTCTCAATCATAGATCATGGGTGTTCGGGCGACACGTAAGGGCTAGAGCTGTTATATGTGTACTTATGTAAATATTTAGTTTTAACAAAACATATTCTAATTTTTACCCAACTGCCGGAGTAATGTCAAGCATATGTATGCGTCTCAATCTTTGTCACGCCCTGCAGTTCCAACAATTTGACTCATTTCAACGTATGAGGTGTCGTTGGATTAGTCTCACTTGTGGGAGTGACATTGGCTATATATTTAAGCAGTCAGTTTTTTAGTTTTTATAATAATTGCTAGTTTAATTAAGTAGAAGGACATTTTAGTTTTCTTTTTCCGAAATAATGTAACAATTTAATGGTAAAAAATTACATATATAATTTAAAGAACTGCTGATTAAACTAAGTATACATATAAATGTAATTATTTAATGGTTATCTGAAATAAATGTTTTATGTCTGTTACAAATGTTTATGTATTGGTGGCGATATATCTGTTATAGTTTTCCAACATATCTCTCCATTAGTACACAGATAGCTGCTAGAATTTTTCTTGTCACAAAATTTCATCATATGTGAATAGATAACTATGAGACTAATAATAAATAAATAAATAAATAACGGAGCGTTAACTAAATTTGAACTCAAAATGCATGAGTTTTTTGAGACTTCCATAATGTTCTTTTAGCTATGAGTATTTATTTTTCATTTTATAATCTACTCCTTCGTACTCTCCTTTCTAAATATTTGGTACTACTTTCTATTGCTTTGTTAAACATTGGTTTGTGAACCAAGCTAAGGTATTTTTAGTTCTATCTGACACAATAACTGACTAAGCCAAGACTAAATTGTATTGACATTTTAAGCTTTTATTATGGGTTGTTTATTATATATTTTCGTATTTATTAGTAAGTTTTAAGACTGAAAAAGATGGTAAAATTCTCCGTGAACCATGAAAAAATATTTCGCTGCTTACAGCCCCTGCTGAGTTTCTTGAAGACACTTCCAGGTTTGTTCCATATTATGGTTTATCTCTTGTTAGGGCTCCAAATCCAATGAACCTGTGTAATTTCGCCCTGTCCGTATTTTACAATGCCCTTTTGTCATTGTAATGCATACACAGTACTATAAAAAAAATATTTACTGTCTAAATGACGTCACGTCGACATCAAAATGGCGAATGTTTTAGATATTAGAGGAACAAACTAAATATAGTGAATTTGAAAATTGAATAATATTATGCATATTAAATTGTCATGAAAATAAATCGATATTTCTCATTTGCTTTTTACAAAACCATACTTTCAGATATTTTTACATATTGCGTAACTCTGTTCTGATATTAGAAAAAAGTTTGTTACACATTTATTTTGAAGTGGAAAGCCTAAAAATGAGGCTAAAAAGAGGTATTTTTCATGATAACTATTCCTTCTCGTTACTGTACGAAATCCTATGAAGTATGAACCTATTGTTGCTGCTGATAAAGTTAATGTTGAACCTTATATTATTAACTAGTTTTTGCCCGCGGCTTCGCCCGCGTTTAAAAGAAAATAATATGATATATAATCGATTATGATATGAAAATAATCGATTTTTAGGTCCAAACGATCGATTCTCCGATTAATCGATCTAAGATCGCCATCCCCAGTTCCCGTGGGATTTCCGGGATAAAAACTATCCTATGTCCTTTCTCGGGTCTCAGACTCTTTGTACAAGATTTCATTAAAATCGGTTTAGTGGTTTAGGCGTGACGAAGAGACAACCAGACAGACAGACAGAGTTACTTTCGGATTTATAATATTAGTAAGGATAAGGATTGAATTGAAATATCTGAGTTCTTCCTGTGTATTGTTCAGGCGACACTCGCAGCTGGTTATAGAGGTATATATTTGTACTGTACATAGTGACTATGGAAATAAAATATGTTTGCAATAAAAATGTCGTTTTATATATGTGATTCACACACATAATGTTACCATATAAATACAAGTAATTTTTAAACAACGAACAAATTCCGCGCCAAACTGCTAGTCCGCTCTGAAGTTGATGCGAGCAGGTGTAGTCATACAATTTGCATGTCGACGGGATTCATTTCTGTATTCAGAGCGGACTAGCAGTTTTATGCGGATTATACTGAATGTTTTTTAATTGATTTTGTAATGTTTAAATACTGTTTTAAAATGAAATAAAGGTAGTGTGACGAAAAGGATTCAGAGTTAAGATGACATTATAATACAATTTTAAGATAATCGAACAGTTTATTATAATTATGTGTATACCCATGGTTGGTATTTTCGCGCTCTTTACTGCGATAGTATAAACGAAGTAACGTGCAACAATCTCTAAAGGTATTTTTGAAGATGTATCTGTCCCACTGCTGGACATGACAGTCATGTCATGACTCCCTCCCCAAAATGTACAGAGCTTAGATCAGAAATAGACACGCGTGTGCAGATAAAAGATCCACGCATTTTTTATGTATAAAAAATACATTCATTTCACATTTCCAAAGTTATATGGTGTTTTCCCGTAACTCGTCAAGAGATTGCGCTTTCTGAATCACGCTATTGAAGTTTTCTCAATGCATTGCGTATATACAATCTCCGAACTGAGATTGTCGGAGCACGGCAGCTGTCCTACCACGGTCATCTACCCTTGGCGGAAAATCTCCCTTTGCCAAAGTTCTATTGTTACATACACTTATTGAAGATACCATTGGGGTTAAAAGAAAACAAGAGTAAAGTAATATAATGTATAATCTATTTACACAACATTTACAGCGAGCGTCTGAGCGCAGTCTACCACTGCGCGGCTTCGTGTCATCGCTACGGGGCTCCCGCACTGTACCACATACCCTTTGTATAAGTTTTCAACCGAGAACTCGATCTTGTTACATCACTATGAGAAATGTTAGTTCCGAAATGATCCACCAGAGGCGCTGCTGCAGATTTTTATACACGATCGAGCTCTCGATTGAAAACTCATATATATTATTTGCAAAATTAATTCATTTAAGATTTTAACAAATTAAAAAAATGTCGACAATGTCCACTCACATTTCAATTAGATTTCTACATTTTAATAAAATATAATATCTATTCTTCGTGTAGTGACTTTTTATCAATGCATGTCGTACATTTCCACGACACAACGCTGTTTCATGACGTGACGTCGCAACGTGCATATATCGTAGTATGTGTGAGCCTTTAGCTAGCGGACAGAGTCAATTGCATACATTTAATGCCACGTCCACACATGCAAAGTTTCAACAAACCTTTGTACATTTGAACGTGTAGATACACCATTCGACTTGGTTTGTGTACATTTATAAAAGACTAACAGTAGCTTCCAATGGAGCGTTAGTTTTTTTTTTAGCAAATTAGAGGGAATTTGCCACAACGCGTCCACACATTTGTGCGTTTGAAGTGGTTTGCGAGTGCCAAGTGTGTGGACACAGCACATCATTACATTAATTGTTAATTTCATATATTCGAAGTGGTACTACGGTACTCACGGGCGGACCCCCGTCACTCCACAATATGCGATCAGGACTGTGGCTTTACGTCTATTTAGAATATATTCAGTCTAACGCAGCGGCGCGCGGCTGCGGCCTGCCGCTGCGGCGCTAGGTGAAGCGGTATCTTAATAATAAATCAGTATGAAAAAAGGGAAATATACTCTATTTTGAATAAAGAAGTAGTACACAAGCATTCAGTTAACCTGATATGGCTACCGCCGCTCATCGATATCTGAAGTCAACCCCCGATAAGATTCGATTCCTATTTGAGGTCGACCACGAGTAGTTCTACTACTCAACCACGAGTACACAACCTTCAAAAACACAGCAGCGCTTAACACTGCTGTTATAACAGAAACAGGTGTGGCGTTGGTGCCGCCGGAGTCGAACCACAGAGGATTTTACCACCTTGTATACAGTAAGACTGCTAATTTTGAAGACGTAAGAAAGTTTTTATTTCTTTCAATATTTTAACAAATGTTGCAGTAGTTCCCTCGTGTACGCCGCAACCGCAAGCCGCAGCGACTAACATTATAACAAGAACATTCATTTGACACTATCTCTTATACAACAACGTACAGCTGCCACAATAGGTTCTGTACACACTGAAAATGAATCTATAAAGTATGTGACTTTACGCTCGTCAAGAGATGGCGCTTCTGAATCACGCTATCGAAGTTTTCTCAACATGTTGAATGTATACGCTCTTCAATCTAAGACAGTCGGAGTACGGCTACTCTGCGAGCCTGATCTCCTAGCCCACAGGGAGATCTCCGTGATCTCTCATTGCCAAAAGTGCATTAGCTTTAAGAATGAAGCTCTCCTTCATTCGTCGTACATGTCGTAAAATATTTGTGTTTATAACAAAAAAAAACAACTTTAGAATAATTCACTTGGAAACTATCGTATAGGCTATGTTTCAATATCGACATAGATACGATATATCGTTTGTTTAAAAAAATAGAATATCTTTATATTATTTCGTGTAACTAGATTTGTCAAACTGTTTCAGTGTGTACAGAGCCTATCGTTCTACAATCTTTATTTGTATACATCGATTTGGATTCGTATATCCATAAATATATACATTTGTTTGTCCTTTTGTGCTAATTTTATATATTTTACGAATTATTAAAAGGGTTCCAGGTAACTGGCGGCTAAGGGTTTAAAAGGGTAAAACTCTGTTCAAATTCACACGGATTTTGAGTAAAGAGCGGATAGTACAGGTCCATGATAACTTTTTTTGTTTCATTTACTGTTTTAATATTATGTAGGTAGAATTTAGTTATTTTTGAATCGCATCAGAGAAAGATTTTTTATTTTATTTATTCATTAGCTTCTACCCGCGGCTTGGCGCGCAGTCTGAAGTTTTCATCTTTCCCTCGAGAACGGTTAAAAGGTACCCTCCTATGTCCTTTTCTAAACCCTGTACTGTAGATCGTCTACTGGGTATTTATTTTTCTTTTCCGATGTATGTAAAGAACGTTACTCTACCACTTCTGCTGCTCATTTGTGTTTTAATTGTGTTTCTGTTAATTGATTTAAGAAAGTTAAGGTCCTCGGCTTATAAACAGTTGGTTTTTAAATAATTTCCTGACGAGGTTTTTAATATCGGAAGTGGGATTATATCCACTCCACGTTCTGATCTACCGCCGTTATTTGTTAAAATTATTCTTGAAATCCTAAAAAATGGACACCGGGAGCCCTATTTGGAGCGTACATCATTCCATTAAATAATATATAATTGCTTTACACAAAAAAATGTAGTACGGCAAGATGGGACTTCAAACCCACCTCTCATATGCCGCGTCTGCGTTTGCAATATGGGGGTGGGTAGGGATTATTCGGGTCTCGAGGGTACCCCCTTTGCCCGGGCAAATTCTCAAGGGGGTGAATACCCCTCGGATTTTTTTTAATATTCTTTCATAATAATATAATATTATTAAAAATACCATAATATAATGAGACAACATTAAAATTTTACCAACCCCGCTGTTTAGCGGGGGGAAAAAATGTAGTGTTTCACCCGCTCTCCGCCAATAACTCGCGTTGGTTCGAACAGTTACAATATTTTGAATTACAGACGAGGACGAATACATTTAGTGACAGAGAAAGAACTATATGTAAAGAACCGTCTCTTAGTTTCATACATAACAAACATTATGTTTAGCACACTGTAACCCTACTGACACAATAGTGACCAAACGAAATTGTTTTTTAAACGAAATCAAGCAGAACCTTCTATTTTTATTCTAGTTTTGGCCGAAAACAAAACTTTTTTGAAGACTTATGAAAATACAGAGAACTAGTTTTTGCCCGCGGCTTCGCCCGCTTTAATAAATATAACACACTAACATACATAAAACTGAAAATTCGTACCTTCAACTTTGCTAAAGATCATCACTTGATCAAATGCATAGTTTACGATTCAATCCTTACTAATATCGATTAAAATAATCGATGTTTTGGGTCCAAAAGATCGATTTTCCGATTAATCGATCTTAGGTCGCCATCCCTAGTTCCCGTAGGATTTCCGGAATAAAAACTATCATATGTCCTTTCGGGTCTCAGACTATCTTTGTACAAAATTTCATTAAAATCGGTTCAGTGGTTTAGGCGTGAAGAAGAGACAACCAGACAGACAGAGTTACTTTCGGATTTATAACATTAGTAAGGATTCTCTAGGATTTATTAATTATTGATTATTTAATTTAGGCTACTTCAAGCGTGTTTTGTCCAAGACTGCATCTCACCTAACATCAAGTAAGGTTGCAGCCAAACGCAAGCCTATAGTAAGATAAAATAACAATTACAGATTTATAGGAGTTTTTGGACAAATTACCTGTACTAATTTATATTTTTTGATTAAATAGAGGTTAATAGACATAATGTATTCTACACTATTCCGTTGAAACGCCAAAGTACTTCAGGCTAGATACATGTATCGGTGGTACTTGCCAGGTTGAACCACCTTATAATTTACGGAAACTATGTAGACATTTTATATTATTACTAGCTGACCCGGCAAACGTTATATTGCCATATAAATAAAAAAAATGTGGGTGAACAACCCTTATCACTTAGGGGTATGAAAAATAGATAGTAGTCAATTCTCAAACTTACTGAATGTGCATATAAAATATGGTGAAAATCGGTAAAGCCGTTTGAGAGGAGTACGGTAACTAACATTGTGACACAAGAATTTTATACATAAGATTGAATCAGCGGGTCACAGTGCACCAAACAGTAACCCTTACAACCAACGACCCCTTTCCGTAATATCTCACATCTTCAAAGTACAACATTAATTAAGTACTAACAATAATATTTATAGGACTCGTCACAGACGCGACACCACACGAACAATCATCACTATAAACGTGAATGTATAAATGGAGTCTTTGTTAAGATTGCTCGCGTCGCCGCCGGCCGCCAGTACGGAGCGGTTCTCTAAGTTTACATTACATCACTAGTCACTACTTTCATAGCATTTCCATGTCTGTCTACACTTTCACTTATGAGCACTGTTATGTACGAGATATTTTTGGTATACCTCTCAGAGTCTTCTCAAAGTCTTTTAAGTAAATTCTAGATATAGTCAATTCTGGATATTTAAGCTTCAAATGTGGGCGTATGTACACACTGTGGTAAATGTCAGCATGGCCCTCGGCGTTGCTTGTACCCTTAAGGTCGCGCGCTGCTTCCCGAAAACATGTGGCTGACGGGTCAGGAGTTCTCTGCTGCCAATGTGAGCATACTTCAAGGGCTTTTGGCAGTTGTCTCTACGGCACACGTCTTTGCTTGCGCCCTTAAGGTCGGGCGCTACATCGCATAAGTGTGCTGCTGACGTGCCAAGAGTGCTCTATCACCAATGTGGGCATATTTCAAGGCTGTGGGTCCTCACCTGCCGTCTGTGTACGTCATTGCTAGCACGCCTAAGGTCAAATGCAGAGTCCCGAGCGCAAGTCACTGACAGGTCAGGAGTTCTCTGCTTCCAATGAAGTCTTATCCCAGGGCTGTGGTACTCGTCTCTATAGTTCACGTCGTTGCTTGCACCCCCAAGGCCGGACACCGACCCCCGAGGGTGTGCTGCTGGTGGCTGAGGAGTGCTCAGACCAGCTCGAGCACCTTGATGGTGCCCTGGCTGTTGGCGGCGAGCAGCACGGGGCGGTCGGGCGCGCGGCGCCAGCAGACCGCCGACACGAACTCCGAGGGCTCCTCGTCGCGACGCTCGCGCTCCAGGAACCCGCGCACCGCCTGAGATAAATCACCAGCACATTATGTAATTTAGTATTGTCCCGCTGATATTGTTTTTTAGGTGAAATCGAAACTTTATAAAGACTTATGAAAATGTATGTCTCTTTGATTTAATACGGCTTCATGAAACCACATTAAAAAGGTAAATTTTGAAATTTAAAAATAGATTTGTTATAAGCAGACCGTCGATGGGCTGTTAGTCAAATGAATACGAAACGCTCACGATGAGAACTGCCGAGTACAACTGAACGCAATCCGGAAGTTCAACTAAGCCTAAGTATTCCGCTGACCGAAACGGAAATATCGGTCGATCATTATTAATAATCATTTTTTTCTTACTCCTAATACATATTTATAAGATCTGCTGTTTTCATTATTGTTTGTCGTTTTTTTTTCTTTTGTTGCTTTGTAACACCTACTGCAAATTCTCTCCAGAATTCACAGATAAAGAATGCCATCAGGCATTATGTTTGCCCTTTTGTACATTTCTTTTTAAAGGTGATGCAATAAATTTTAAATAAATACATAAATAAAATAAGCAAAATAACTAGTCTATAAGAGTAAAGTAATATAACACACGAAAATTTCGTAGTGTGCCAAATAGACGCAGATACTAAAAAAAATATGGAATGTTAATGAATGTGTAAATATTAAAACATCGATTCACCTCGAAGCGGTACGCGAGCAGCGGTCGCGACAGCCCCGCGTAGTACACGTACAGCGCGTTGTTCTCCGAGCCGCACGCCACGTACCTGACACACAACACAACACATTATTATACAAAAGTAACAAACGAGCATGCAGTTCACCTGATGGTAAGTGGTTACTGCCGTACGTGGACATCTGTAATCAACCCCAGATAGGAGTAGATATTCCTACCTGAGGTCAACCACAGATGCGCCGCTACCCCTGAGGACTACGCTGGAAAAGCTCGGTAAGTATGTCTCCCTTACCACACTTCAAACCAGAACACAGCAGCGTCTAACACTGCTTTTATTAGGCAGAAAGAGGTGTGGCGGTGATGCCGCCGGAGTCGAACCACAAAGGGTTCTACCACCTTTCAAACCTACAACATAGATTAGTATAGATATCTCACCATCGTAAATGAAGGAAGCCACTAATGGCTGAAACATACGTAAAATCGCTAACAGTTTTCCCATTACGTCTCGACTGTCATGGTGTGATTTACGCGGAACAATGCCGACATGTGCAGTAAAGTGGTGCAAAAACAATACGAAATCGAAGAAAAAGTGCGGAGAAATGTCATTTCATTCGTAAATGCTCTAAAACCTATTTTTTTTATATTTTTCAAACACGAAAACCATCTCTTGACAAGTTGCGGGAAACGCTACATCTGTCGTACATAAATGCAAAATCTAAGCAGAAACCATCAAATATCATCTAGCCCATGATATAGCAGGCAGATCAACGACTATTTGCGGTTACTACGGCGGCGGGGGTCGGGGTTCGAGGATCCAGGGGCGGGGGGTCAGGGGGCTGGGGATGCTCACCTGCCGTCGGTGGCGAGCCCCACGAAGTTCTTCTCGTTGGCGTGTCCGGTGAAGGAGCGCACGCACCGGGGAGACTCCACGCGCCACAGCTTCAGCTGCGAGTCCGTGGACGCGGACACCAGCGTGCGCGCGTCCAGGAACTTCACGTACGACACCGCCTTCCTGCGCACACGTCACACACACTGTACACTCACATCACTAGTGCTGACGCATATCACTAGCGCCCTGTCAGGCCGCCGCGAACCCGTGTCGGGTTCTTATACCAAATATTGATATCATAGTGTCACACGTCACCATGTCAACATGTCGTTGTATGACGTTATTATAATAGCGATGTCATACCACGGCATTGCATAGAAAAGTTTAAAAGATATACATACATAGTGAGTTATGACGTCATTGTTTCCAAATAAGAGAACGTAGCTAATTGCAGGATTTTTTTTTATAGAAAATATAATTAAACTAATATTTTTTTTAAACTCGGCTGTTTTATAGAATCCTGTAATATATTTTCTTTACTGAAATCATAATTTTTTGATTGTTTAATACTGTTATGAAACTTAATTAATAATTAATTATTTGACAATATAAAGTATAAAATTCTTTTAAATTATTTACAATGTTCTCTGTCTATCTAGTATTCCTTGGTATACAAATGTATAGGCAATCATGCAATATACATTAGCTACACTATACATTATAAAAATATACAGCACCTGTGATCCCTGAACACAGCCAACGGATGCCGGGGCGCTCGGAGATCATAATAATGCACACAATGATCCGCCGATCCAAACGCGAGATGACAGGAGGACTTGGGGTTGAAGCGCACACAGCACACGTTGAACTTCGCCTCGAGGGTGGCCACCGAGCGCTCCGCGTTCAGCGCCCACAGCTTCACGCGCGCGTCGTCGGAGCCCGACGCGAGCAGCCGCACGTCCGCGCGGTTGAAGTGCACCGACCTGCTTGTGCGGTATGTGTGACGTCACGCCGCTACGCTGCTACGGCGCTACGTCGTAGCGGTATCGTAGCGGACGTAGCTTATAGCTTTATATCCGTTAATAATAAGTAATGTATCCAATTTTGCCAATAAAAAATCGACATTAGAGCATTTCTTTATATTAAACGTTTAATATTTCTGTGAGAAACATACGATATTTAATATATATATTTACTATCTAATTACTATCACGTTGAAAGTATGAAACCTATAGAATATGCAAACGTTAGATTGACTATTTTTTTCCGTCACCACTCTTGGCTAGGCAGGTATAAACAGGTAAATGGGTTAGCCTACCCAAGAACTGTGACAGAAAAAAAATACTCAACCTAAAGTTTGCATATTCTAAAGGCTTCATACTTTCCATTGGTATATAATTTGTCTATTAACCAAACCAGTGAAATGTTTAAGAAAAATAATAATATTTAGTCATTTGCAATATATTTTAAAATACTTAAATTGATATAAAAAACGTTTCGTCAATTAACCAGTAGATGCAGATCAACCTATATTGGGATACAAGACTATATCATCGTTCAGGAAAGCATATAAGTATCAAATTTCTATTCATTTGGTCAGCTTTGAAACAAATTGGTTGTAACCTGTGACAGATGGACAGCTATCTGTCCATGTATATCTGTACAATGAATGAATGAATGAATTTATTTATTTGTAAAAGCATGCGTTTATAAAGTAGTTCATACATAGTAATTGAGTTCGGCATTCTCTACCGGTTGATCTGGTGTACGAATCTCTGTTTTATTGTTATAAATAAACATTACATACTTAGTTGTCCATTACAATTTACATATAAAATTTAAAGTGTTATAAATATTTATTACAAACGAACAATCCTATAAGGATTCCGTTTATAGTCCGTTTGTATAAGGAAACCCTTCACCCTTCCACGTCTACCCCCACGCCCCCCAACACCTACCAGCATCTCTTGTCGTGTTCCGCGAGGGCCCGGGTTCGTTGCCCGGTGGCGGCGTCCCACACCGCCACGGTGCCCTCGTAGTCGGAGGAGGCGAGCACGTGCTTGTGGTACGCGTTCCACGACACGCACGAGATCTTGTGCGAGCACTGCATCTCCGCGCACGGGTAGTGCACGTCCACCGCGTCGCGGACCACCGACTCGAACTCGAACACCTACACGCACACGTACACACGCATAAACATATATATCGACCGATATGAATCAAATTAAACCATTTATTTGCTAAAACATAGTATTTTACAAGGATCTTTACCTTGTGTTCTACCACATTGGAAGTGCAATATCTATGTTTCTTGTTCATTATTACATCCTACCTATTACAATTAAGTACTTTGCAAATGAAATGAAATGAAAATTATTTTATTGCAAGAATGTAGTACACAAAGATAGTACAGCAAGAGAAGTCTACCATTACAATGGTGTGCAATCATGTCATATTGCAAAAGTTAGAAATAACATAAAAATTAAAATTTAAAAAGGCGTATTAAATTATTACATGTCATTTTTATTCATTTACTATAATAGATGGCGTTGTATACATTCAAATATATAAGCGGTAGAAATACAAAGTGTAAGACGATATTTTTAACTTCCAGAAGGGGGTAACGGGCAGCGGTCACCCTTGCTCACCCAGCCCCCCTCCCCCCCCCCTTTCCGGGGACGTCCGTGATTATCACCACATTTTCAACCTCAGGTATAATATATCTAATCTTATCTGGAGTTTAGAAATGCATATGTCAGACGACTTATCAATTATATAACTATTCCTATCATTTTGATTAGTAAGTTTAGTACAAGATATAAGAACCCTTTGCGGCCCACATACCTTAATCCGCTTGGTAACCCCAGCGATAGCGAAGAACTCATCATCCTTATCGAACTCTATCGTGGACACGATGGTAGAGTAGTTGATAGCGTCGGAGCAGTAGGAGAGCGTGGCGAGCGGTCTGAGCGCGCGGTACCGCGTGAAGGCGGCGAGGTCCTCGCGGAAGGCCTCCAGCCCCCCGAAGCCGCCCTCCGCGTCCGCGCCGGGGGAGGGCTCGGGGGCGGGGCCCGGAGGGGCGGAGCCCACGCCGCTGAGGGAGGGGTCGCCTTCAGGGGCACGCTGGTCTCCGCTCGCTGGAAGATATTATTTAATCACGCACGGTCCTTTTAGCCGCGTACGTGCAAAATGTGAAATAAACTTCCTGCTGAGGTATTCCATCCGGACTATGACATGGGACTCTTCAAGAGGGGTGTAAAAAGAGCTCTCCTTCAAAGCCGGCGATGCATTGGCGAGTCCTCTGGTGTTGCAAATGTCCATAGGCGACGGTGACTGCTTTCTATCAGGTAGCCCATCTGCCTTATCATTAGGTTAAATATAAAACGAAATGTAGATTTAACTGCTCAGGATAAACATCTTCGTTGGTTTTAAAATTTATAAGAGACGCTAATGCTAACGCTGTAATGACCTATACATGTAATAAGAATATAATCTTCAGATATTTGTACACTGATTATATTCTATTTGCAAAAAAAGAGAACTGAGAATAAATAATAATAGCAATTGAACCTCTATACATTTAATAGTTTAGATTTTATATGAGCCGAATAATAGCAGTGTTAAGCGCTGCTGTATTCTGATTTGAAGGGTGTAGTAAGGGAGACATACTTTTCCGAGGCATTCTAGCTTATTCTTTAGGGGTAGGGGTGCATCTGTGGCCGATCTCAGGTAGGAATGTACTTGTCCTTATCTGGTATTGATTACAGATGTCCATACGGCAGTAGCTTACCATCAGGTGAACTGCTTGTATTTACTCCTATATTATATAACAAAAAAATGTGAGCCGTCACGGGACGCCTGGCAGATGTGAAACATCGACATTATTTTGTAAAAGTAATATGCAGAAAAGAACATATTGTGATAGGAACTAAATATGCCATAATGATAAAATAAAATATTACGATTTTTTTCCAGATAACGATGACTATTTATTGAATTCGATTGCGCATGGCGACGCGTCGCCACACCGTACACACTACTGCATATAGACTGTATATATATACCATCGTATAGCGGGGCGACGGCATGCGTCGCCACGCCAGAAATCGGTTTTACGTGCGGCTATAGATGTTTCACATCAAAAACATTCCGTCGAATGATTTGTAAGCAATTTGGGTGTAACATACGCACTGATAGACTCAGAGTAACCCTATAAGGATTCCGTTTTTGTTTTGATATGGAACCCTAATAATAATCGTCATCTTACTGGCATTGGCACGGTTCTCGACGGCCGGGGCGTGCTGCTGCGGCACGGGGTCCGCGGCGTCGTAGGGCGGGGCTGTGCCGGGGGCGGCGCCGGGGGCGGGGCCCGAGGGCGGCGCGGGGGCGGGGCCCGGCGGCGCGGGCGTCGCCGCCCCCGAGCCCGGGAAGAACAGCTCGTCCGCGCGGTGCGCGAAGTAACACTGCAAATTAAATATAACTGTTATATTATGTTATAGTAGGGTTGTATATGACGGTACTGTATCTGTATATCATACTTCAGATTTCAGAGGCACTGCTCTTTTTATTTCTGACTAATAAAAGTTGTTTTCAGCGCTGCTGTTTTCCTGATTGAAGGGAGATATATTTATGTGTGTCGTTCTCATTTATTCTTTATAGAAACCAGCGCATTTGTGGTGTATGTTAGATAAGAATCTTATATGATATGGATTACAGATATGTGCAGTAGTAGACACAAACCATCAAGTGAACACCATGTTCTAAAAGAAAAGAGAATATTATTATGCTTCAATTTATTTAAGCTACAATTTATGCAGTGCATGGAGTAGCACTGCTAATGTAACACGTACATTGTTCCAACGCATAATCATAGATGGCGCCACTCTTTCTCTATCAATATTTAATTACATATCCTGCTCCGTAAATAAGCCTTAGATGTTAAGAGTGAGACGTGACGTCACCTCCCACGTCGCTGCTGCCCCTCCCCCCTCCCCCTACCAGCACGAAGTCATCGAAGTGCGCCATGAGGCGTCTCCAGCGCGAGGCGAGCGCGTCTCCCCCCGAGCTGCTGCCCCCCCCCCCTCCCCCTACCTGCACGAAGTCATCGAAGTGCGCCATGAGGCGTCTCCAGCGCGAGGCGAGCGCGTCTCCCCCCGAGCTGCTGCCCCCCCCTCCCCCTACCTGCACGAAGTCATCGAAGTGCGCCATGAGGCGTCTCCAGCGCGAGGCGAGCGCGTCTCCCCCCGAGCTGCTGCCCCCCCCTCCCCCTACCTGCACGAAGTCATCGAAGTGCGCCATGAGGCGTCTCCAGCGCGAGGCGAGCGCGTCTCCCCCCGAGCTGCTGCCCCCCCCTCCCCCTACCTGCACGAAGTCATCGAAGTGCGCCATGAGGCGTCTCCAGCGCGAGGCGAGCGCGTCTCCCCCCGAGCTGCTGCCCCCCCCTCCCCCTACCTGCACGAAGTCATCGAAGTGCGCCATGAGGCGTCTCCAGCGCGAGGCGAGCGCGTCTCCCCCCGAGCTGCTGCCCCCCCCTCCCCCTACCTGCACGAAGTCATCGAAGTGCGCCATGAGGCGTCTCCAGCGCGAGGCGAGCGCGTCTCCCCCCGAGCTGCTGCCCCCCCCTCCCCCTACCTGCACGAAGTCATCGAAGTGCGCCATGAGGCGTCTCCAGCGCGAGGCGAGCGCGTCTCCCCCCGAGCTGCTGCCCCCCCCTCCCCCTACCTGCACGAAGTCATCGAAGTGCGCCATGAGGCGTATCCAGCGCGAGGCGAGCGCGTCTCCCCCCGAGCTGCTGCCCCCCCCTCCCCCTACCTGCACGAAGTCATCGAAGTGCGCCATGAGGCGTCTCCAGCGCGAGGCGAGCGCGTCTCCCCCCGAGCTGCTGCCCCCCCCCTCCCCCTACCTGCACGAAGTCATCGAAGTGCGCCATGAGGCGTCTCCAGCGAGAGGCGAGCGCGTCTCCCCCCGAGCTGCTGCCCGCGGCACCACCTGCGAAGCTCTCCTCCTCCTCGCGCGCCGACACCGCCGACACCGAGCCCGCGGACAACGCCGACAGCGCCGACACGCCCGACACACCCGACACTGGGATACGACATAAACGATTATTAGTATGAACGGACATATAATTTTATTCGGAGCACAAACACTCCACGCAATCGGATATGATCGAAGCCCGACAATAGGTTTCCCTTTGTCAAACGATATTTGTAGTGTATCGATTGATAAAACAGTTCAAAGGACATGTAGTTAATTTCGGGTTCTAATGAATGATAGGATTTTTCAAATTTGAGTGCATATTACAAATTAATTATTTATTGCTTTAACCTGAGAGATGTAAAAATAGGTCTCAAATGTACGTGAAATCTACCAGTTCGTACTTGGCCTGGTGGTGCTTGAAGTATCATCTAAATAGTCTGCCAGTCCGTACTAGGCGCGATAGAGTATCATCCAAAACGTTCTCATTCCAAGAGGAGACACGGACAATCATGGGTTGACGACGAGTGTTTGTTTGTTTGTGTGTGTGTCTCTGCGTGCGTGTGTGTGTGTGTGTGTGTGTGAGAGAGTGTGTACTCACGGCCGAGGTCTGCGAGGTCGCGCAGCTCTGCGGGGGGCGAGGGCGCTCGCAGCTCTCGCAGCACGCCCGCCACGTGCTCCATGTCCTGAGGGAACACCGGACGAAACTAATTATTTACCATATAGTGTTGGGACGTCACGCGAACAGTGAGTTCACTTATTCATCAGTGAGTAAATTGAGTGAGTGAACCATTTCTTTTTTCAGAAGTGATTGAAGTGAGTGAATGAGATGAGAGAAGGGGAGAGTGCGAGGTGAGATGATTAAATGATTTCTCTTTTTTTTACCTTTAAAGAGTATGGTGAATGAGGGAATAAGTGAGGTGAAATGAGTGATTGATTGAGTAACGTCGATTGAGTGAATATTTAAGTGTTACAAAGTAAAAAAAAATGGGTAAATACATAGACAGAAAAAAGGATAGGCGAATTATTAAGTGAATAATTTGAGATGAGGTGAATAAATGAGTGAAGTCAAGTGAGTGATTCAGTGTGAAAAAGATAGCTTTTTAAGCTACACTAACGCATTAGGTTTTTTTCCTGTAATGTTAGATGTAAGTTGTGAATAAAATAAATAAATAGTGTGTAGATGAATGACTTAATGTGCGTGTGTATATGTCTGCATGTATGTGTGTATGCGTGTGTGCCTGTATGTGTGCGTTTATCAGTGTATGTGCTCAGTACCTTCTTGACGAGCGCGCACTCCCTGGCGAGCTGGTCGAGCTGGTGCTGCCGGTGCCGCAGCAGGTGCGCGAGGAAGTCGTGCAGCAGGCGGTGGTGCGCCGCCGCGGAGTCCGCCTGCAGCAGCCGCTTGCGCCGCGCCAGCAGCTCCAGCAGCCCCTCCACCTCCGCCAGCCCGAGGTGACGCGCCTCGGCCGCGAGGAGGGCCCGGAGGCGCTCCGCCTCCGCACCTGCACAAACACACACAACCATACACCTCACTGAACAAACCGGCATTTACTTTAGATATATTAACAGCAAATGAGTCGTTTACAGATGTATGTAACTGTGAGGAGTGATGCCTGTCACTAATTACCAATGTACCCCAATTTTTTTCAATCAAAGATTAAATCGTAGTAGTCGTAGAACAAAGACGGATATGACAAAAATGCGAAATTCACTTTTTATCATATTTGGATAACATATTGTTTAAATATTATTACTGCATTTCAGAAAATAATGTATGTAAATCTATGTGTTCAAATTAATCAGTCGGTATAACGACGGATTTGAAATGCGCTCATAGTAAATAACGTTGATGAATAACTTGAAATGACTACCCTGTAAAGTTTGGTATTTGTTAAATCCCACTTTGTTCTACGACTATGACGAAAATTTGATAACATCTAGTATTAAGTAATAATCTTTAATAGACAATACATTTAATAGATTGATTATAAATAAAGTTAAATATAAGACTTTAGATAAGTATGTGGCGACCTCCCGCTACTCGTCAAGAGATGGCGCCACGAGTATTCTGAATCACGCTATCGAAGTTTTCTAAGAATCCACTTTGGCAAAGGGAGATCTCCCGCCGGGCTAGGTGATCGTGCCCGGGGAGCGGCCGTGCTCCGACAGTCTCAGTTCGGAGCTTGTATATATGCAAGATTCTTAGAAAACTTCGATAGCGTGATTCAGCAGCGCCATCTCTTGACGAGTAGCGGGAGGTCGCCACAAGTATGTCTTCCTCACTACACTCCTCACATAACACAGCAGTACTTAAAATACTAGAGTATAATCCGCAGCAAACTGCTAGTCCGCTCTGAATATAGAAACGAGTCGCGTTGCAACAGCAAATAGTAGATATTGGCGAGACGAAGACAGCGCGGGACCCTCCGGCACTCCCCGCTGCCCGCTCTCGCCTTTGCGGGTACATAGTGCAGTTAGTGCGCCCTTACGTTACAAAGTACATGCTAACTAACAACTTCAGAGCGGCGGAGCAGTTTGGCACGGACCATACCTACTATTCAAGCACATCAGTATACCTGTAGCGACAGCACCCGCCGCGTTACTAACGGGCGGAGGCCGGGCCCTCAGCCGCCGCCTCGCCACGAGCTCGTTGAGCGAGAAGTTCGGGAAGATGTGGTCGCGGCTCGCGAGCGCCGCGCCGCACTTCGGACAGCGTCGGTGCAACTCCACCGACTTCGCGATGCAAGCGTAGCAGAACGAGTGACCGCAGCGGGTGACGTAGGCCTCCTCGATCAGCTCGAAGCACACCGGGCAGAGCAGGTCGCAGTCCTGGTGGTTGTGGAGATAAAATTATCAACGATCAACAACAAAACATTGGGTTCTTCAAGAGAGATGCAAGAAAAGATCTCTTTCAGGCAATAATGCCCTGGCGACTCATCTGGCTTTGCAAATGTCCATATTTCACGGTGCTTTCCAAAAGGTAGCCCTTCTTTCTTAGTGTTAGGTTTAACTATATTATCAGTAATTACTCTTGTGAATAGAAACATGGCCACATTTCTATAACAATTCAGCCAGGTATGTACCTTTGACTCTTCAAAAATACATAAGATATACATATTAGAAATTAATTATCACATGCATATTTAAGAATGAAAACATTGTGAGGAGACCTATAAGCCAGATGGTTTTATAAAAATAAATGTTCTCAATGGTATGTGAAGTCTACCAATTCGAATTTGTTCACCATTTTAGACTTTGGCTTTGAGTTGTCAACCAGTACACAGCTATGGGACCATAATATGTTGCCAAAGGTGTCAAACAACTTCACATTATGGGAATTATGAAAACCACACATAACACTTAGGTAAGCACAATCCACACAATTACTTCTTTAAGGTAGCATTTCTAAATTTACCATCTGCAGACCACCACAAATGATCTGTCAACTTTTAAGTGACCATATTATTGAAGTTATTATTGAAGTGGCCATTCAAATTCAAATTCTTTATTTGCTATTACACAGATATTATGTACATACTATATATAGTCCAGTGTGTCCTACCTGCATGAGGTTTGCAAAATACAACAAAATGCCAGCCTGCCAATAAAAGTCTCGTCAAAATCGGTTCAGCAATTTCAGAGATTAGCCAGAACAAACAGACAAAAATTGTTAAAAATGTTATTTCGGTGTACGTACCTGCGTGGTGCATGTAGTAAAAAGCGTTTATTTCAATATAAAAAAACAGACACTCCAATTTTATTCATATGTATAGATGTATAGATTAAAATTAGTTACTAATTAAATTATGATAACAGAATGTCATTAAGTTGAATAATACTTACACAAACATCAAGTCAATAGTAAGATTAAAAAATCACATTTCAAAAATAACAAATATTACCAAATAATTAATTATGTTATATTTTAAGTGGCCCTATTGGTTGAAGGGTACCTTGTCCTCGAGCGAGCCGCCGAGTCCCCCGAGCGCGGAGCTGGAGGTGCCGGGGCCGCCCGCGCCGCTCGCCGCCGCGCCCGACATGTTGCTGGCGCCACTCCTGTACACATTATCACTGATAAACATAGTTTGGCTAAGGGAGACTGTTAACTGCGGGGAGAGGCTGTGCTCTAACAGATCATCATCATCATCAACCCATTACTGTCCTACTGCTAGGCACGGGTCTCCTCTCCGATTGAAAAGGATTACGCCAGTAGTCCATCGCGCTTGCCAAGTGCATTTTGGTAGACTTAACATACCTTTGAAAACTGTTTCTTAGTTTTTTCAGGTATGCAGGTTTCACTGATATGTTTTCCGTCACTGTTTAAGTAAGTGATAATTAATTTCTAATATGCACATAACTTTGAAAACATCAGAGGTTGCCTGGCGTGCCTGGGACATCTGATATTTAAAGTTATGTGCGTAGTATAAATTAATTATAACTTACTTTAACATTCAAGGAAAATATCTTCAGGAAACCTACATGAGAAATCTTAAAAAAAATGTTTTAAAGGTATGTAAAGTCTTACCAAATTAGCCTAATCCTTCTCATTCTGAGAGGAGACCTGTTAACAGCAGTGCGACAGTAATGGGTTGATGATGATGATATACAGTAATACCTTGACTTACGCTACCCCGATTTATCCCAGTTATGCAATTTAAATGTGGATTTCTTTATTTGAGCCTCACAAAACTCTTCATTATAAAATATAGACTTGCCCTCACACAATTGCTCAATTGACATAAATGTTCGGAATTGTTATGCAAAATGATACAATTGATGTTATTCATATGCAAAATCATACCTTTACTTACAAGGTTATCATTCAGTCAAATCTATTGCTGAAGTTCAAGGTATTACTGTATGTACCATATTATGAAAACTTTGCTAGTGTGATTCGTACATTAAGGCAAAGGTGGTAGAATCCTTTGTGGTTCAACTCCGGTGGCACCACAGCCACACCTATTTCTGCCTTATAACAGCAATGTTAAGCGCTGCTGTATTCTGATTTTAAGTGTGGTAAGGGAGACATACTTTTCATAGGCATTCCAGCTTAGTCCTCAGGGGTAGCGGCACATCTGTGGCGACCTCATGTTGGAAGATGTAATCCAATCTGGGTTCATTACAGATATCCATGGGCGGCAGTAGCCACTTAACATGAGGTGGACTGCAAGCTTGTCTGCTGCTTCTTTATTATAAAAATAAATGCCATTAGGTAGGCTGCATTATGTTTAATTTTTTGTTTATTTTAAGGACAATTTAAATTAAAAAAAATGAAAGTACCATAAAATTTAAACATTACTTACTCCATATAGACTCCTAGACAATAGATTGAGAATAAACTTAAAATATTAGATTATTTTTATAGACAATCCTGTGATGACCACTACAGCTCAGTTTGCAGGTAAGGAGAATCACCACATAACCATATATAAATATAACTAAAGATAATATTTTTATATTAATTTACAGAATACAATATATTACTCATTTATTTATATCTAAGTGTATACAAATGATAAAGGCAATGTATGTATCAGATCAATGGCAAAGTAATCTGTGTTTTATTGTAACACTCCTTGTAAATCAATGATAATTATTGATTTATGCGAAGGATGACCTAGTTAAATTATAAATAGAACCTCCTGCTATCCTGTATTGATTTTGTTTACCTATAAATAACACGAGCGCGCGAATTTATTGAACATTCGCAAATCGACGTAATTTGTTTTTGGAATAACTAGAGATCAAGATACATACATTCTGTAGGGTAAATGCAGCGGGATATCATAGAAGACGCATGCTGGACGCCTGGACCGGGTCAGGTCAGCCACCAGCCCCGAATGCCCCTCCCCCAAAGGTTATCAACACGCAACCACACTATTTTTTCTCAACGGGAACACCGTCTGTATACACAATGTTATCATTAAAACCCATCACTTAGTTAACAAAAACACAGTAGTTTATCGAAATCCACTGCAAAAAATGCATTTTCAGCTTCAGATCTCGATCGACATCACGTCTCGACAGATAAATCTGACATTTGACATTGACGTGTGTTGCCATATGAGTTAAATGAAAATAACACAGGGTTATTGAACTACGCTATAAAATTAAATTATATTAACGCATTCTAAAGAAGTCGCTGGAAAAAACATGTGGTAAAATACTTGGACAAGATCTAAAATTTTGAATACAGTGTAAGGAAAATGAACAGGAAAATATTTAAAATATGTAGCTAGCGCTATCTTACTGTAGACGATGAAATCAAGCTATGAGCTGTTTTACCGACCCATCCCCCTGACAACTGCTCGACCGACAGAGCTAACGCCATTTTGCTATTATTACAAGAGGTTGCATTATCTTTCGTCAACAATGTAATGATAGAAATGAAATGTTTGCTCGATTTTTTCAGTGTTTGTGATGTGCAAGTGCAGTTTTTCCCCTCGGTAATAAAACTAGAATGATGGAGGAGTCTAACGAGGAGGTTAACGTCGTTCCCGGTGAGTGTGAATCTTACAAAATCGAGTCAGATATCGCGAGTGTCCGATGTACGAGGTCGTGTAATGGTCGCTTTCCCGGTTTCAGAACTCTACTTTCTGATCGCAAAATTTCTCTCCAACGGGCCCCTGAAGGAGACTGCGAAGGTAAATTAGATCCAATTATACGTGAATATCGTAAATCTGGCGTAAAAATGACTAATATTGGTGTTTTATGTTACAGACATTGCTAAAAGAGTTGGAGAGCGTAGAGGTGAGTTAGAGCTTTTCCTAGTGCCGGGTTTAGAGCTTATTGTTGTTTTGGTCGCGAACGCACGTGGCTGCGGCTGTCAAACTCCCTGAAACTTTCCTGAAAACTTTTTGTGCGCCTCGGCCTGTTGCAGGTGCTGCCCCGGCGACTCGACTGGGAGGGCAACGAGCATCCCCAATCTTACGATGAATTGGTATGTTTATAATTTTTCCCGCGGAAATACGTGTTTATTTACGTTTTCAGAGGCGTTGGAAGTTGGAAAAGTATGAAATTTCGATAAAATATCGAAATTTCCTAAATTACAAGTTGCATTGAAATGAACGTTATAATACGGTAGAAAATCATAAAACTTGTTTTCATTATGTTTCTGTGAAAATTCGTGATAATTTTCGTGAAATTAGTAAAATTCAGCATATCAGCCATTTGGATCGTATGCTCGCGTAATTATGAACGCCGCTGTCTCTTTCTACTGCATAGACATTTTAGTAGGAAACACACGTTGTCTCGCTCTAATCACCGATTCGCTTCGCCGTCGCTCGCCACTGGTAGATACGCGCCGATCGAAGCCGATCTTTCGCGAAGTAGTTGGATGACATAGCATGGCGCGAACTTTAAATGTAGTGTAGGACGTACGCTGTGCTTAAAATAATTTACATTTCTCACTCATTATTTAGGAGATTCTACCTTATAAAAACAGTTTTCATTGCTATGTTTTTGTAGGATGTCGTGAGGTAAACTATATTTTAAACTTGTGACATTGTTATTTTATCACACCCTTACAACCGATACACAACAACTTAATGCAAGTGTTATTTGCCAAATAGGTGTGATGTTTGTGTTTTCATGGCTTCATCTACTACGTAGTAATATGTTTTAGTACGAAATATAGTGAATTGAAAGACTTGAAGGAAGAATTCTTTGTAGGTCGACTCCGGTAGGTAGGCATCTCGGACACACCTATTTCTACCTAATTACAGCAGTTTAAGTTCTGAGTGTTTTGATATGTATATATAAAGGTGTGGTAAAGGAAATACTTATCCGAGGCATTTCAACTTAGCCCTTATGGATCTTTTGTCGACTGTAGCCCTTATCTGAGATTGATTACAGTTATCTATCTATATTAGGCTCAAAAACTACTGGACCGATTTTAAAAATTCTTTCACCATTCGAAAGCTACATTATCCCCTAGTAACATAGGCTATATTTTATATGGATTATATTTGATAAATGGATTTTGAGGCAGTACAAAGTTTGCCGGGTCAGCTAGTTATAAAATAAAATGACTATGCTGTTTTTTCTTTTTTTTTTTTTTTTTTTATTTATAAATTTTTATTAACTGAAATTGTTTTTATTATTAATTATTATTTGTTTTTGCTTATGTATTGCACAGTAAAAAACAATCATTTTATTATTATAACAAGTGTTTTGTAAGAATTATGATTCCTATCATTTATTTCAAATATGTGTTGTATACATCAAATATGTAAGTTTTCTATAGGTGAAAGAAATGTCATAATTTTGGCTAGCTAGCTATGCCCCGCGGTTTCATCCGCGTTAAAAAGAACCCCTATTTCTTCATAGCTAGTTCTAAAATATAAGTAGCTTCAGTAGATTAGCCAGAACAAACAGACAAAAATTGTAAAAAATGTTATTTTTTGGTGTAGGTATGTACCGTATGTATATTCATATGCATGTAGGAAAAAAGCCGTTATTTCAATATTAAAAGTAGACACTCCAATTTTATTTATATGTATATATTGCTTCTTCAATATATGTACCTGTGATGTTCCCAGTCGTCCCAGTACGCGGAGATGTCGTCGCGGCGGCTGGCGGCGGTGTGCGAGCGCGCGCTGCAGCTGGCCCGCGCCGCGCCGCTCGACGCCCCGCCCCCTCCCCCCCACACTCCCCAAACCCCCCACACTCCCCAGACCCCCCACGCTCCCCAGTTCCCCCAGCTCCCCCCGCCCCAGACGGAGCGGCAGCGGCTCACGGCGCGCCTGTCCCTGCTCAGCGAGTCGCTGGTGCGACCCAAGCCAAAGTACTCTGCTTTCAAGGAGGATCATTCATTAGGTAAGCTTTGTTAACAAGATTTCATCTTATATATTAAGTTTACATTGGTTAAGCTTAATTAGGTGGAATTATCTCTTATCAGTTTGGTTTAATTTGGTTCTTTAGTTCTGTTTATTAATGTTGAAGTAGTAAAGAAACATGTACTCCACCTGTTATTAAATGGCTACTGCTGCCTACAATCGTCTGCAATGAACCCCAAATAAGATTAAAGTTATAGCTGAAGTGAGCGTGTTGCTACACTTGAAGATTACCATGCCCTTCAAACTGGAATGCAGCACTGCTTAAAAATACTAGTTATTCAGTTATTAAGGAGAAATAGGTGTCAGTGATACTTTTGGGAGCTGAACCACAAAAGCAAAGTTGGTTAAAATGATTGTTTAACTTAGTATTAACAATTTAAATGGGTAAAGTGTATGCTAAAAATAATTAAATTATAATAACTTATTGTTAGTCTTTTCATGTAAAGGAATAATTTTAATAATCCTTCTCAATAACTACATTCTACTAGTTCACTCGACTAACTTAGCTGGTGGTATATCTCTAAGATTATAAATAACTTGTATATACCATGCAGCTGGTGGTATTTATCTGAGATTATAAATAACCCATGTTATCCGCAGTGCGTCGTCTGATCTGCCGCGAGCTGGGCGGCGGGTCCGCGGGCCGTCGCGGCGGGCTGGGTCCGGCGCACGCGGCCGGCGGGCCCGGCCCCTTCCCCGCGCGGCTGCTGCGCGGGTTGACGTTGCAGAGACGCACGCTGGGACATCTCTCCGCTGTGTACTGTCTCGTGTTTGATTGTACGGGACGATATGTTGTCAGTGTGAGTATATTTTTTTATTTATACACATGGGTTGGACTTATACAGACGTTCTTATTCACACGAAATACATAAATGCTTCAATGAGTCGTCTGATATGTTTTGTATTGAAATAGGGATGAATAAATTGATGATTTAACTTATTTCCATCTGTTCAAGCCAATGAATAAAAGAATTATTATTATCATTAACTCATTACTGTTCCACTGTTGTACATGAGTGCTTTCTCAGCATGAGAAGTATTAAGCCATAGTCTACCGCGCTGGCTAAGTGCGTATTGGTAGACTACACCTTTGACAATATTTTTTTAAAGAATTTTCAAGTATGCCTAGTTATAGCCTAGTGGTTAAGAAACGCGGCCTCTTAATCAAGGGGTCGGAGGTTCAAATCCCAGGTACGCAATGTGTGCAAATGTGTGTACTAAAAAGTTAATTTTCACTTTCTTAAACGGTGAGGGAAAATATCCTGACAAGACCTGTACACCTGTGAATTCTTAAAGAAAAAGGAAAAAGTTTTTAAAGGTATGTGAAGCTTACCAATTCGGCCAGCGCGGTGGACTATGGCTTACATACTGTGGTATCTCCTCAGGGCGCGGACGACCTGCTGGTGAAGGTGTGGAGCGCGGTGTCGGGGCGGCTGCTGCGCACGCTGCGCGGCGCCGGGGCGGAGATCACCGACGTGTGCGCCTCGGCGGATGGAGCGCTGCTCGCCGCTGGATCTGTTGAGCGACTGGTATGTAGACGTGCCTGATGTTTGGATCTGGCGACTGGTAGAGTCTGCGCCAAATTTCTAGTCCGCTCTGAATATACAAATGAGTCGCGTCGCCACTGCAAATTATAGATATTAGCAGTAGTATAAGCTTGTAGTTGTATTCGATCGCATTGGCTCTCTGACTACACCTGCGCGCAACTATTTCTGAGCGGACTAGAAGTTTGGCGCGGACTATAGGATAATATTACTGATGTATACGCCTCGGCCGACGGCGCACTGCCCGCAGCAGGATCTGTTGACACTGGTATGTAGACATTATTAATGCTTGGATCTGTCGAGTGACTGTTACGATACTATCACTGATGTATGCGCCTCCGCTGATGGCGCGCTGCTCGCCGCCGGATCTGTTGAGCGATTGATTGATCGCAGCAATTTCAGAGCGGACTAGCAGTTTGGCGCGTACTATACGATATTATCACTGGTGTATACATCTATAGCAATGTTTTTCAAAGTGTGCATTAAATCTGTCTGAAAAATAAAAAAACCTTCATAAAGTGGTCGCGAAAATTCAGTAGAAACATAATACAAAATTATAAATATATTTCTAAGTTTTTGTTAATTATAGATATTTGGCGACGGAACCGATGTAAAAATATATTAATTGTAATTTGCAATTATTTAATGGGCACATCATTAAGTAATTGCAAAAGAATGGAATAGAATTCTTTAAAAAAAAATTGTGCGCCACAGCAAGTACCTAACATTTAATATCTGTCGAACAAATGACATCCCCAGGTTCGCGTGTGGTGCCTCGCATCGGGCGCCCCGCGTGCAGTGCTCCACGCGCACCAAGGCACGATCACCTCAGTGCACTGGGCACCCCCCGCCGCCGCGGCGCCTCGCTGGCTGGCCTCCACCTCCACGGACGGCTCGGTGGCGTTCTGGCCGGGCTCCGAGGACGGCCAGTTCGCGCAGCCCGTGCAGTTCGTGGAGCGCCTCCGCCCCGGCGCCTGCCACATGATCTGTGCCGCCTGGGCTGCGGGTGCGGCGTTCTTGGCGGCCGGCTCGGCTGATCATTATGTGCGGCTGTATGCTATGCAACCAGGTAAATACCACACAGATATTTTACAAATGATCCTTATTATAAAAGTCTTTTCCCCATCTGAAAGAGTAATCTTAGTATATATGTAATGTATGTAAGCATGTATGTATGTTTATATGTTTGTCTCAATATTTCCTCAAACGGCTTGGCGAATTTTAACATGTGAGAAATGGTAGATCCTTTCTAAATTATAAGTATGACATAGATTGCAATAAAATTAATTAAGTTAAAAAAGCAACATATAAAAAAGAGGATTAAAAAAAAAACGAAATCCCGATTTTCAGAAAAATATAATCTTTGGTTTGGTTCAAAAAAATATAATAAATTCTCATAGTTTACACGAATCCAACGACACCTCATATCTGAAAATATGTTAATTCGCTTAGTCTGTAGAGTGTGTCAACAATAAGACACACACATACGCTTGAAAATAATACCCTCCACAGTCGAGTAAAATTCTTATGACCTTACCCATTCATACCACCTTAGCTGAATAATAGAATATCTGCATGTAGTACCGGTAGTGCAGTATGAACTAACATGAATATTCTTTACAGGCGGTCCCCGTCGCGTGCTGGAGACGGCGGTGCACTCCGACGCGGTGGACTCTATAGCCTGGGCGCACCGCGGACTGCGCTTCGTGTCGGGCAGCAAGGACGGCACCGCCGCGCTGTGGACACTGCACGCCACGCAGTGGAGACACACGCTGCTCCGCGTGCAGCACGAGGACGAGCAGAAGAAGCTCAAGGTACGGTGATAGTAGCTGGTTTCGAGCTGGTTAACAAGGTATAGTCCGCGCCAAACTTCTAGTCCCCTCTGAAGTTGTTGCAAGCAGGTGTAGTCATAAAAATTGCTATGGCGACGCGATTCATTTCTGGTCATTGCTGGTCAGCGAGGTATAGAGCAGCTAGCTGGACCTGAGCTGGTCAGCGAGTTACGGAGCCACTGGCTGGATCTGAGCTGTTAGCGAGGTATGTTAGCGCCACTAGCTGGACTTGAGCCGATTATAGTACGTCCCCACCACTAGCTGGTACTCGGCACTAATTAGATCTAGTGAATGAGGTATGTCGCTGAACTATCTGAACTGAACTTTTGCCGACTTTTAGTAAATTCTACGAGTGACATACTTATGTTTTGACTTCGTCACATATTCATTATCCTTGTGTGGTGTCCCCAGGTGACGATGGTGTGCTGGGACTGCACGGACTCGTTCGTGATGACGGCCGCGTCGGACAGCTCCGTGCGGGTGTGGTGCGCGCGGACCAGTGCCGCGGTGCGCGTGCTGCGCGGACACCGCGACGAGGCCTACGTGCTGGAGCCGCACCCCTTCCTGCCCGCCGTGCTGCTCTCCGCCGGACACGACGGCCAGCTGTTCGTGTGGGACGCCGCCACCGGGGAGGTACTGCACCCCACACACCACCGCTAGATAGGTAGATAGATTGCTGTCGGGGAGGCACGTATGACCACAACACGTGCGTACGTATATCATCATCAACCCATTACTGTCCCACTGGGCACGGGTCTCCTCTCATAATGAGAAGCATTAGGCCATAGTCCACCGCGCTAGCCAAGTGCGTATTGATAGACTTCACATACCTTTGACATTTTTTTTGTAAATCTCTCAGATATGCAGGTTTCCTCACGATGTTTTCCTTCACCGTTTAGCAAGTGATAATTAATTTCTAATACACACATAACTTTGAAAAATTTGAACCTCGGTCCCCTCGATCGAGAGGCCGAGTTTCTTAACCACTAGGCTATCACAGCCTATTCGTACGTATATATTATAGCTTATTAGGTACGTACAAAATGCATACAACACGTCACAAGGTACGTACTGCAGAACACCGAGGCAATACTTGAATTATTGACACCTAAACTCATCCTTTTATATGTTTTTATATAACCGTCAGGACATAATTAAAATCGGCCCGAAATAATCTCGTTCTCGGTATCGGCTCGGTGACGGCGCAGTGGACAAACAGTGCAACCTACTCATGTGCAATTTGGTCAAAAGTAACATTTTTGTTAAAATAAATAAATATCACCATTTTTGTCAACGATTGATACAGGTGCAGTGCAGATGTTGATACATGTTTTCCCTTGAATCAGGTGTTCGTATTTTGATACCAACGTTTCCAATGTAATCAGGTGCTGGCGCGCTACCACAACGAGATTCCCGGTCAGGGCGAGGGCGCCCTGTTCGACGCGAAGTGGGGCTCCGGTGCGCACGTGGCCGCCTCGGACTCCCACGGGCACCTGCTGCTGCTCGGGCTCGGCCAGGGGCACCCGCTGCTGCGCTCGCTGCCCACCGAGCTCTTCTTCCACACCGACTACCGCCCGCTGGGTGAGCACGCACACACACACACACACACACTCACTCACTCACTCACTCACACTCACACATACACTCGCACGGGCACCTGCTGCTGCTCGGCCTTGGCCAGGAGCATACACATACAAACTCGCAGACAAATAAAAAACGTGCATATTTACTTTATATTTTATTGGACGATTTTAACAGCTTAGAAAATATACCTAATAATTATATTCCATGTGTATTCATTCCACGCGTGAGGTTACTTTGTATGTACGTCACAACGGATGCTTGTGTACTACATACTTGTTTAGTAAGTGACGTCATCGCATGTCCCAACTTAGTGCACGTGCGTGCTTCTACCTTAGCACATTACGTCATCGCGTAACTGGATGTAGAGTGTACGTATGTGTTAGTCACTCTACATGCAACGTGACGTCGCGCGCGTGCGTTTCTTGTTCAGTGCGTGACGTCACGCGTGTGATGTGTATGGTACGCGAACGTGTGTGACGTCACCTCGCACGCTGACACGACGAGTGTGTGGAGTTCGCTCCGCGCGTGATGTCACCTCGCTAACTGTGATGTCACGCGCTCGGCGTGACGCCCCATATAACTGAGATGAAACGTGCACGCTTGACGTCACGCGGTCTGCGCGCGGCGCTACCCCCTCTATAACTGAGGCGAAGCGGGTGTTCTTGCGTGTGTGCGCAGTGCGCGGCGCACGTGCAGCACAGGCCCGCGTGTGACGTCACCTCGCACGTCGTGACGTCACGCGCGTGGCGCTCGATGCGCTCGTGACGTCGCGTGTCCGGCAACCTGCCCGCGCGCGTCGCAACCCGCCGTATAACTGAGGCGAAGCGTGTGTTCGCTCGTGTGTTGCCAGTGCGGGACGCGCTGGGCGGCGCGCTGGACGAGCAGACGGAGATGCCGCCGCACCTGATGCCGCCGCCGTTCCTGGTGGACGTGGAGGGCGCGCCGCACGCGCCGCGCCACCAGCGCCTCGTGCCGGGCCGCGAGCACCTCGCGCCCGCGCAGCTCGTGCCCGCGCATGATGCCAACGTGCCCTCAGCGTCCAGGTGAGTACCACTGTACTCCTTAATAATACCAATAGGTTATCATGAGATGTGCATGACCTTGTAAATAATATAATATTAATTATATAAATAAATAGAAATAATATTTTAAAAATATTTATGGATCGACTTGATCCTCAAAGAATTCTAATGAAGGCATTTTGCCGCTCATATAACTGAAATTTGACATTAGTATGACAAAAATATTCAAAGTCGATCTTTTATACGCAAAACATTGAATAGATTAATTAATAAAGACTCGCGTTAACAGAGGAAAACGAAGATACAGAATATTCGTATAATCTGAATGCCATTGTGCTATAGCGACTTCTCTCAACATGAAAAGACATGGTATTGTATAACTACGAAACATATGAAAAATTACTAAATGTCTAGTACATAATGAACTTTGGACCTAATATTTCTATACCAATGAAATGATATGAAATCATAAACTATGCTTGAAACTGTGCTGTGACTTATACTAGCTGTGCCCCGCGGTTTCACTCGGGTTAAAAAGAAATAGGGGCATAGCTAGTTCTAAAATATAAGTAGCCTAAGTTACTCCTTATTACATCATCGACCTGCCAATAAAAGTCCCCTCAAAATCGTTCCAGCCATTTCAGAGATTAGCCAAAACAAACAGACAGGCAAAAATTGTAAAAAAAATATTTTGGTAAATGTACCGTGGTAAAATGCGGTTATTTCAGTATTAAAAACGGACACTCCAATTTTATTTATATGTTTAGATTCTAAATTATATTATGAGATGTGCGTAATATTTCAGACTGGACGCGATAATCGAAGCGATGGCGGCGGAGCCGGGCGCGCTCGGGGCGGGCGCGGCGGGCGCGGGGGCGGGCGGTGCGGCGGGGGCGGGCGCGGGGGCGGGCGCGGGCGGCGTGTGGCGCGGCGAGGGCGTGCGGCACACGGCCGGCTCGTGGGAGCGCGGCGCGCCCGCAGAGCTGCCGCCCAGCGCCGCGCCCGCCGTGCCGCCCTTACCAGCTGCGGTGAGGGAGAGGATACACCAGACGTGGTGGGTACACTGCACACACACACATGCATACAGAATTACATACTCACGGGGAGAGAGAAAGGAAGACGCACGTTCACGCACAAAAAACGCACAAGCTCAGAGACAGATACGCAAACGTAGATACTTTTTAGCTGTATTAAAAAAAAATCAACTTGATTTGATCGATTGTTCTGGTTAATTGAAAGCGATATTTCTTTATTTTTGAAAAATGTGTTCTTATTTGTCTGAGTTACTTTATTAATAAACAATGTGCAAGCTTACCTCCATCTTCGTTTTAGTATATTTCTGTACGATTCATAAAGTGATATAACACCCCCAGCGCGGAGCTGCACGCGTTCGAAATGTCGTGGTACCGTCGCGAGATGCGGCGGCGGCCCGTCATGATCAGCACCGCGGCGGAGGGCGCCACCGGCCCGCGGCGCCGCGGCGGCCGCCCGCGCCGCGCCGCCCGCCCGCCGCCGCGCCCGCCCCCGCGCCCGCCCGCCCGCGCGCCCCGTGTGAGTACCGCCCGCCCTACCCCCCGCAAGGAGCTGTGGCACCGGACCCTACATTTACACTCTCGCCTCGTACCTCGTCTCGTGCTTCGTCTCGTATCACAGCTCGCACCTCGCGCGATTGATGGTAAATGAGTGTCTGTTCACATTCTCGTGGTGAGTTCAAACACTACACTCGCGTTTGTTACGAGGTCCTTTGACTTGTGCCCAAATTACCGCTCCGGACGCGAGCGCTGCGAGGCGCGAGACGAGACGCGAGGCGAGCCGCGAGGTACTATTTACACTCTCACCTTGTGCTTCGTCTCGTGCCTCGTCTCGCGACTCGTACGCGAGTGTAAATGAGCTATGACAGCACCGCGGCGGAGGGCGCCACCGGGAGCTGTGGCACCGGCGCGAGATGCGGCGCACGCCCAGTGTTTGTGCACCAATAGGCAGCATCACCCGATGTTATTAATCAATATATCTATTAGCTATCTATCTAGCCTACAAATAAATACTAGGCAAATATCGTATAGTATTAATAACAAACGTATAACTTCATACTTTCTAAGTAAGTTCGAAGAAAATCAAGTTACAACACTTGAAGATGCTGAGAATGGCCCGGTAATTTTGAAATCAATCTTGAAAATAATCAAAAATTGATTTGAAGAAATCGAAAGAATCGATGTGTTAATTATTTTATATAAAAGTCATCCATCTCCTGCACTACCCAAAATGTAGTCAGAACAAGCTAATAACACGAAAAAGTAGCCAATTTATTTGTAATAGGAACAGAAAAAAAATATTGTTGATCTTCTGGTATTTTTCTGATCTATTTTCTAGTATATATTTATCAATTGAAATTAATATTTTCCCAAGAAGTTGTATCAAGTATCTACTTTCCATGGTGTAGAATGCATGTTCGTTTACTACTATTTTATAAAAACAAATATAAATTCCCCTATCATGTGCAGGTGGAGCGCATCGAGGACGAGATGCCGGAGGAGCCGGAAGCCTCAGCATCCGACACGTCGGACGAGTCCGTGCGCCTCTCCGCCTCGCCCTCCGCGCGCTCGAGCCGCTCCACACGGTACTCGCGGTCCTCACGGTCTTCACGATCCTCGAGGTCGTCCAGGTCGAGTCGATCTGGGAGGTCGAGTGCCAGTGGGAGCGAGTCCGACAGGTGTGTACACGAACACACATGTTCAATACAATTCTAATTCTTTAGTTGCTAGAACACTCCAGAGCGAGAGTGGGAGCGGACGAACACACATGTATTCGCACACATACGTATGTAATAAAAACATCGATTAGAAACTCGATCGTTCAATTATGGGTGTCCGAAATTCAAATCCCAGAAATACACCTATGATTTTTTTAAATTATGAATTAATACGTATAACACTGATGACATGATTACTTGGTTAGACGGCGAAGGAAAACATCGTGAGCAAACCGGCATACGTGAGAATTCTTAAACAATGTTTAGAAAATTGTTTTATATCTATACTCAGTGGGACAGTAATGGGTTGACAATGACGTGTGCTCACACACAAACACACATGGAACCACAAAGTGGTTACATGGATATAAACCGTCATACCGATACTATTAAATTAATATTATCTTTAACAAACTATACACATAGATGAATCAATAAACAAACGAATGCATAAACGTAATAGCAATATTTATAGTCATAACCAGAGTACATTAATTTTAATAGCTGATATAAATAGATATCTTCCAAAGCTCTTTTTTATATTCATAATAAAAAAAAAACATTTACATTTTCATCAAACTCATTAGAGATACTTACGAATTCATGTCATGAAGTACATTACGAATATAGCAAGAAAATAATAATATTTAGAATCTAACGCAGTGACCCCGCTTGTTCTAGCTCACGCAGTGCGAGCAAAAGCTCGCATTCGGACGAGTAAGTACCGAGCACTACCCCCTCCCCTCCCGCCCCCCTCCGCCTTCCCCCGCACCTCCTCACACACACTGCACCCCGCACAAACGTGTAGCTGTGTATGTGTAGATAATGTAGACATGAGAATCGTTACTATTTTCGTAGTTAAGTAGGTTTAGTTAGCATTCACCATTCTTTATTACTGTCACTGTGTTTTTTGTTATATTTTAGTTACTATGTATACTAGTATTAAATGTTGTGTAAAATGACTGGAGTATATTGACCTAGGAGGGTAGGTCATGATTGTAGATATAAATTTACATTGGGTCTGTGTTTGAACATGTATTATTACTTAGCAACTGTTTACTGGCAGAGAAAGGTTATATTATTAAGTCCGTCCTTGTATTTATATCTTTTTTAAAGATATAAAAGATTAAATAAATCAAACAAATATAACAACAAAACAAAATATGTTTACCGCGAACTCAGTACTAGACGCGACGTTATTTGTATCTACATGAGCGACACACATTCCATGTGAACGTACATGGACAGTTTGTAACGATGTATGTATCTCCGCAGCAGCTCAGCGTCGTCTCAGTACTCGGACTGGGGGGCGGGGCCAGCGCTGGCGCCGCCCGCGCGCGCGAGGCGCCGCCCCGTGCCCGCCACGCGGTGAGACATGTTGTTTTATTATGTTTGTAGTAGGTAATGTGGTGTAAGGGTGGTAGGAGGTGGTAGTCCACCTGATGGTAAGTGGCGAATGCCGCCTGTAAGCATCTGTAAATAAGCCCAGATGAGATAAGAGTATTAACGAAGGTCATGCCACTGATGTGTTGTTACCACTGAGAATTTAATTGGAATGCGTCAGATAAATATGGCTCCCTTACCGCATACCCTTCAAACCACAATGCAGCAGCAGTAAACTTTGCTGTTGATAGAAAGATGTATGTATCGGATGTATGGATGTATAACAAACCACATCCACCTGCAATCCACAGGCAATCCTCATCAAAGGAGTAGGATGGTTACATCATACGCAAGTCTGTAAGCATCCACAATTCTAAACCCTCAACAGAAATACAAAAATCCTTAGTTTTAATTACATTTCCAATAAAATAAAAATAATTATAAAATACGGCAGTCCGCCATGTTAAATAAATAACCAATCGAAGTGATAGAATTCAACATTTTATTGACTTTCATTGAGGAGCATAAACGCAATACAACGCGCTGACGTCACCTATACATAAATAAATGAATAATGAACTACACGCGTCAGTTACAGCCCGAGCACGGCGCCGGCGAAACGCGCGGCGACCACGACCACGACCACGACCACAGCTGGTCCGAGCGGCGCGACCACCAGCGCGACCACGACCACGACCACGGAGCTGCCGGAGGCGTACCGCGTCGGCGAGTGGCTGACCGCCGTGTCGCCAAGGAAAGCGCCATACCATCCGCAGATGGGCGATCGGTGTTTATACTTCAGACTGGTGAGACGATGTTCATTTGTTTACACATTACAATTAGAGTATTTTTATTAAATACTTAAAGGTGGTAGAACCCTTTGTGGTTCGACTCCGGCGGCACCGCCGCCACACCTATTTCTACCTAATAACAGCAGTGTTAGGCGCTGCTGTGTTCCGGTTTGAAGGGTGTGGTAAGGGAGACAGACTTTTCCGAGGAGTTCCAGCTTAGTCCTCAGGGGTAGCAGCGCATCTGTGACTGACCTCAAATAGGAATATCTAATCCTATCTGGAGTTGATTACAGATGTTCATGGGCGGCAGTAGCCACTTACCATCAGGTGGACTGCATGTTCGTCTGCTACTCCTATAATATAAAAAAAAAAAAAAAAAAAAAAAAAAAAAAAAAAAAAAAAAAAAAAAAAAAAAATGAGACATAATGGTAAAGAAATTGTGGATTTAATTATTGAAGTTTCTACCTAAGTATGGAGGCTAATTAATATCTTACGAGCGTATGTATGTCTTGTCTATGTGCACGGCCGACAGCCGAAACAGTATGACGAAAATATGAAAGACCATTACCCTAGTCGGGTTAAAAGTATAACTTTCTGAGTATATGTTTACCTTTAGTGTAAGCGTAAAAAGTGTAATAAAATATTTTTAAATGTTATGTAGCAGATGGTAATCTCTATTGGTTTGTTTGGCAGGGTCATCAGAGGTACCTGGAGGCCGTAGCAGAGAAGGACCTGTACAAGATCCACCCGCGGGACAAGCCGTGGGAGCAGATGTACATATACGTAAGATTTTACACTTTGTCATATTATATTTATTTATTTATTTACAAATTTGTGTACACAGAACATAACAAAGAAATAGAGTATTAAAAAGAAATGTAGTACAAAGGACTACTTATTCCAACCTGGAATTTCTTCCAGCAGCCCCTATGGTCAGAAAAATTGTATGTAAGGCAAATAAAGTGTGCACAAAATAGATAAGTAGGATAGATATCATATACATATATACAATTATATACACATAATATATACAATAATATATACATATGACAATATATACATACAAATATATACTTAATTATGACAGTGATAAGTAGTGCTCTTTTAATCTTCTTTTGAACAAAGAAATACTGTTGGAAAGACGAATATGGGGCGGTAGTGAGTTCCATAGTCTAACTGCATGAACGGAAAAGGAGCGGGAGTAGAAAGAAGTTTTGTGAGAAGGATAATTAAGAAGGGATTTCAGATGAGATCTACAAGGTGCCAGAGAAGGCCGTGTATATGAAAAACGGTGTTTCAGATAGGAGGGAGAGGATAGACTTTTCAGGATATTATAAAGGAGACAGAGGATACGAGTATTCCTACGAAAACGGATTGGGAGCCACTTGAGATCCTTGCGAAAATGGGAAACGCGATCGAACTTTCTTAAACCAAAGATGAATCTAATGCAGAGATTTTGCAAGCGCTCAAGTTTATTTAATAGCTCCTCTGTGGCATCCAAATAGCAAGCGTCCGCGTAATCTAAAATCGGCTGAATAAGAGTTTGAGTTAGAGAAATTTTTGTTTTAAAGGGCAAGAAACCTTGAAGACATTTAAGCGAGTGTAGAGAAAAGTGGACCTTGCGACTTACTTCTCGCACGTGTGAATCCCAAGATAAATTGGCATCCAAAACAACACCAAGGTTTTTTACTGTGTTGGATAATGGGATTGGAACGCCATCAATAATTATTGTTGGTAAAGTACTAAAATTCAGTAAGTTTCGATGGTACCTACTACCAACAATAATTGCTTGTGATTTTTTGGGATTCACCAAAATACCAAAAGCTTTAGCCCATTCACTTATCCGAGAGAGATCATTATTTAATATGTTAATTTCACTAACGGCGTTAGGTACAGTGAAGTGACGGTATAGCTGTAAATCATCTGCGTAAAGATGGAAATTTGATGGAAATTTATACTACTTTTTACTCGCGGTTTTGCTCGCGGTTAGAGCTTTTTATCTATCTCTCGGGAACGACACATTTTTTGGGTTACCCTATGTCCTAGCGTTTACGTCTAGCACAGCGCGAGTATACGCGTTCTGTTTGACTAGGGTCTTATTGTGGCGAATAATGTATGCTACTGAAGTCGAAGTGTTTATACCCTCGTGTGTTGCCCTCCAGGAGTGCGAGGCGGTGAAGGTGGTGGGCATGAAGTACAGCATCAAGCCGCCGCGCGTGGCGTGCGTGCGGCTCGCCCGGGAGCGGGAGTCGCCCGGGCAGCCGCGCGCGTTCACCGTGCGCTACCACGACATGCCCGACGTCATCGACTTCCTCGTGCTGCGCGCGCAGTACAGCGCCGCCGTCGCGCGCCGCTGGGGCGCCGGCGACAGGTGAGCGAGTGAGCGGCACGTCCGTACGGCGCGGCGGTCGTGCGCCGACTGACGCGCGGCAGTTGTGATTCAGTACAGCTCCACTGTAGACGCTAGCGTACGTGCGCGCTGGCCGACGGTCGCACACAGACTGACTCATAGTTGGCATCACCTCATGACAGATGTGACGTATGCGCTCGAGATATATCGACCTACCCACGCTATACGTACTAAAAGTGACATTATATAATTTATGTGTTTTTATTTAGAGTAGCCATGCATTCCACCGAACTATCCCTAACAGATGGTAAGTGGCTACTGCCGCTTATGGACATCAGTAATCAACCCCAGATAAGTTTGGACTCCTACCTGAAGTAGACGCTCTGCTACCCCAGACAACTAAGCTGACAAATGATTCCGAAAAGGATAATATGTCCCTTAACAAACTTTTAAAACTTCAACACAGCAGCGCTTATCATTGCTATTATTAGACAAAAATAGGGGTAGCGATGGTGCCGCCAGAATCTTACAACAGAGCGTTCTACTCACTAATATCTCCCCCCAGGTTCCGTTGCATGATCGACGACTCGTGGTGGACGGGCACGGTGCTGGAGCGGCTGAGCCCCGCCCCCTGCTCGGCGCCGGGCTCCGCCCCCGAGGGCGCCGCCCCCGCGCCGGACGCCGCGGCCGCCGCGAGCGCCGCCGACGCCGCCGCACACTTCCTCGCGCTGCGCGTGCGCTGGGACAACGGGGAGGTGGAGAGACTGTCGCCGTGGGATCTGGAGCCGATTGATCCGGACAGGTGATGAGAGATTATTTTTTATTCATTCCAGTCATAGTAGTAGTACGTTATCATTTATTCTGGATAACTGCATCATACAGTACAGTTTACAATAAAATTACATAATACAATTTTAATATTAATAATAATTTATTTCAGAATTAGATTCCATATTAATCCATATCTTGTGATAAAGACAAATCTAACACCACACATACGTCGAAATCTATCAAGCCATTTAGGCTACATACAGGCGTCTAGACCAATGACTTATAATGGGAACTCCACCTAAACGTATTAAAGAAACATATGATAAGCAATCACATAATGTACTAATACATAACTAATACTAGTGATACAGTAGAAAATCGATTATCCGGACCTCAGTTATAAATATTCGCGATTATTCGGATTGTGAAACGTGAACAAGTAACTTTGTAATAACCCTTACAGATCAGCCAAATTTTGTGTGACATGTGCATTTAAATTCCGGAAAGTCGCCAAATCGCAACAAAATAGTTACTATAAAAAACAAAAACCCGATTGCTAAAAATATAACCTATGTTATCGCCACAATTTAGACGAATTGAGCGACACATCATGTATCAAAATTAATGAAGTCGTTTGAGTTTGCCAAAGAATGAAAAATACATACGTAACAAACATATAGTCGAAAAACATCACCTTCCTAAATCGGTTTAAATAGCTTTTCTCATAAACTCAATTATCCAATTTCGATAATCCGAATGCCACAAATACGACAACAAATAGATCGCTTAGTCGAGATTCTACTGGAGTAGTATTATGGCTAATTTTGATAACGATTCCTAATTTAAATATCTCCTACTATGGTGTGTAGCGAAAATAAAACAAACACAGTTAAAACAAACAATAAAATTCGATAAAGCCCAATAGTTAGTCTTATAGTGATGCTATTGCTTAGTATGTACACAATGGCAAAAACATTTATAAATACGTCCAAAATAAACTATTAAAATAATTATAGCTTTAAACAAAATACTCATTACTCACTTTTAAATTTTTAATGGCATTTAAAAGTATGAAACGTTCATAGCTATGTTTATTTTTTACAACTGTGAGGGTAGTGTATTAATATTCATACGGTGGAAAAACCGGCTACTTTGGACACAGAAATGCGTGGCTAAAATGCGGGTTTAGGTCACAGAGTGCTATAAAATAATACTGTTTCATTGTGAAAAAAAAGTCGCTTATAAAGAAGAGTTTTATCTAAGGACTAATTCAATAGGGAATATGCATGTGTAAGAACTATGAGATAAATCGTGTCTTTAAACCATAATATTTTATTTAAGTGTATTTTTATTTGGGATTGTGTATTTTAGAATGAAGTTAATTATAAATATTTAAAAGAATAATTATTATTTCACACGGCATTTCCGGTATTATAAAACAGATTGTTAAAAACTGTAAGATAATTTAACATACAATATTTTAATAATTTATTTTTATTTGTGATTATTTTATTGCCAAATTAATGTAATTTATAAACAATTAAAAGAATAATTACTATCGCTCACGCCATTTCCGGTATAATAAAAGCAGTTCCTTTTGTTTAGTTTTTCTGTTCCGGTCACAAGGGTAGTTGGGAGGTGGCGAGTGCGAAAAGTGGTATTCGACTTTTAGTTCTGAGCGCGAACGGTCGTAACTGTGTATACCAGTGTAATTGGTTGGAATTTGTAAAAGAAGCAAATAAATTATTGTTAAAGGTGAAGAAAGTGTTATTATTTCAACGTCTAACAGTTCAGAAGGTGGGATATAATCGTGAAAACGTTTTAAAAAACGTTCTCGGTGAAGAACTTGGCGCCCATATAACGTAAGTAAAATCAGGATTTTTTTCTTTTAACTCAATGTTTCATTTTTATGCTAGTTTTTTTTTCTTTTCTTTTTATGTTTTTCTTTCCTAATTCTATTTGGTTATTAGCGCACTAATAACATGAACTACATTTTATTTATTCATTTATTTACTTTTCTTTCTATATTTATCTTTTAATATCTAATATTATACTTACTCGCTATATGTATAATTTTGTTAGTTAATGTAATTTAGCCATTCTATATACATTCAATTACATTGAGGTTAGACATCAGATAACAAATAGTTATCATTTAATAATATTTAGAACACCCAATTTTTCGTATATCTTTATTAATTCAGAGAAAAATGGGTCGCAAAAGAAAATCTGGTCATCGGACAAGAGTATCCGATGACTCAACACAACGTGATACTGATTCGTCGGAACGGAGACGTCCAAAATCTCGGCGGAGACCACGGTGCTTCCAGGACTCGTGACGGGTCACGCAGACGCGAGGTGTCGCCAGGTCGCGACCGGTCACGAGAGCATACGCGTCACGTGATCGTCGTGCATCTTCAGGCCGTGATGCCACGCTGCTGCACCAACCATCGAGCTTCGTGCACCCAAGTACTACACACGAAGCTGCCCCAGCGGTGAGTCCACCTTATGTTGACTTCCAATAGTAATGTTTTACTATCTGCGTTTAAAGAACTGATTCAAACTATGAGAACAGAGGGAAACAGTGAGCGCTATCCCGTTTTAAAATGTCATCCCAGAGTTTGATCCTGCTAAGCGCAATCAACTATAGAAACATGGATAATAAAAGTTAATGAATGTGCTGAAATTTATAATTGGACTGAAAAACAAATTATTCATTACGCTCTTCCAAAATTAGTGGGTATGGCGCAAAAATGGTATCAGGGTTTACCCAGTTTGTTGTTCTCATGGACTGAATGGCAGGAAAAACTAAAATTAGCATTTCCAAGTGACGAAAACTATGGACAGTTATTAACGGATATGCTTGCTTGCAAAGCCAGATTTGGTGATTCATTAGAAGAGTATTTTTATCAAAAGATGGTGTTGTTAAATCGATGTAATATAACTGGAAAGGGTGCAATAGATTGTGTCTTGTTTGGCATAGAAGATAGATCTGTAAGAACCAGCGCCGAAGCAGCACAATTTACAGAACCCGATAAATTGCTCGTATATCTTAGAAATGCAAGAATTAGAAAACATGATAGACCAAATCAGGCTGTGCAATCAAGTAATTCTGATAGACATGTAAAAACGTATAGAACACCTGTCAGTGATTCCGATAGAACTCGTAAGGATTATAGGCTTACAAAGTGTTACAATTGCGGAGAAGACGGACATCCTTACTTTAAATGTAAACAACCAATCAAACGTTGCGAGAGTTGTCATAGGGTAGGGCACATAGCTAACGATTGTCCCGGTAAAATAGAATTCAAAAACAATAATGTTGATAAAACAGTTTTGCGAATTTCGAAAGAGCAAGATAACGACTCCAAATATTTCAAGGTTGCACACGTAAATGGTCAAAATTTAAATTGCTTTGTTGATTTCGGAAGCCAGTGTACAATGCTGCAAGAATCTGCTGCTAGAAATTTGGTAGGATATTGGTCAAAGTCTAACCTACCTGTATTAAGGGGTTTTGGGGACAGTATAGTCAACTGTTTAGGTAGATGTATTGTTGAGGTAGAAGTAGATTCTGTTAAAGCTAACGTAGAAGCTCTCGTAATATCCGATCACCTTTTAAAAGTTCCTTTATTACTTGGACAGACATTCACGGAACAAGATCATGTAATTGTTTATAAAACCAACGATCAATTGATTTTTTCTATGAAACCGACTGAAAATATAAAGTTATATGTCGATAGTTCTATTGAAGTAGACGGATACACGACGGTAGATGTTTATTGTAAGCCAGAATACTCTGGGGATTTGTTCATTGAACCTAGTTTATGCCAAAACCCTCAAAGAAATTATGCGATCCTTCAAAGTGTGATTCGAGTAGAAAAAGGACAGTCTAAAATAGTAATAAAAAGTTTGAACTCTAAATTTAGCCTCATAAAAGACACCCTTTTACTTCGTGCATTACCATTAAATAAAGTAGAGACCCTTAACATAGATAGAATTGTTCGTTGTCCGGAAAATACTAAAGTAACTGAAATTCAAGCCAGCATGATTTTAGTAGATGATATCGGGTCAGAATACATAAGTCAGTTGATTAATTTATTGAATAATTTTCGGGAATGTTTTGCTTTTACAATTGAAGAGCTAGGGTGCATAGTTGGTTCTGAAATGGACATTAAGCTTAATGACACTACACCTATTGTATACAGACCATATCGATTATCACACGTGGAGCGTCAGGCAGCTCGTGATATAATACAATAATTAGAAGACACTGGAGTTATTAGACAATCCTCTTCAAATTATGCTTCCCCAATCGTACTGGTGCGCAAAAAGACTGGCGACTACCGCTTGTGTATTGACTTTAGGGCACTTAATAAGAAGACAGTCAAAGAACATTACCCACTTCCGCGTATAGACGATCAGTTAGATAACCTATCAGGCTATAAATACTATACTTCGTTGGATCTCGCATCCGGATATTATCAAATACCTATGGCTGAACATTCAAAACACCTCACGGCTTTTGTGACTCCGGACGGCCATTACGAGTTCAACCGCATGCCGTTTGGACTTGTTAATGCCCCGTCTACATTTCAGAAGACTATTAATAACATTTTAGGAAATGCGAGATTCAAAGAAGCTTTTGCTTATATGGATGATGTAATTATACCTTCCAAAGGTATAGAAGAGGGATTGCAAAAACTCCAGGATATTCTGGAATTATTTAGATCTTGTGGGATAACTCTTAATTTATCTAAATGTCATTTTCTAAAACAATCAATAGATTATTTAGGTTTTGAGGTTAGTGAGTCGGGAGTAAGACCAGGGAAGAAGAAAATTGAAGCTGTAGTTAAATTTCCTAAACCTATGGACCAACATACTGTTAGGCAGTTTTTAGGATTAGCTAGTTTCTTTCGTAAGTTTATCAAAGGGTTTTCAATAATAGCCAAACCATTAACGCGACTTTTAAAGAAAGATATCAAGTGGCAATGGGGTACCGAGGAAGAATCCGCATTTTTAAAATTAAAAGAGGAATTAGTAAAACGTCCTGTACTTACTTTCTATAATCCTGAGTTTGAAACACAATTGCATACTGACGCTTCTAAAGTTGGTATAGCGGGTATATTGGTCCAAAGGTCTAGTAAAGAGAGTCCTTTTAGTGCAGTAGCATTTTACAGTAGACAAACTTCTCCCGAGGAATCTAAGTTCACATCTTATGATTTAGAAACGTTAGCTGTTGTGACCTCGTTACAGCGATTTCGAGTATATTTATTAGGAATTCCTTTTACTATTGTGACTGATTGTAATTCTCTTCGAGCTACATTTGAAAAAAGGGATACACTAGCTAGAGTCGCGAGATGGTGGAATATTATGCAAGAATTTGATTTCAATATAGTTTACAAACCTGGTACGGCTATGAACCATGTCGACGCGCTTAGTAGAAATCCAATATTATCTAATAACGCTGAGTTCCATGTAAGACAAATTGATTCTGATTGGGTGGCTACGGTACAACAAAACGATCCGGAATTGCAAAGAATTATAGCTATATTAAATGATAAAGAAACAGAAAATATTCTAGAAACAAAAAAATGTTTTATAGTAAAAAGAGGACTACTTTATCGAAAAACTGAATCCGGGGATCGTTGGGTTGTACCGAAAGCTGTCCGATGGCAGATTTTGAAATCTAATCATGATCAGATTGGACATTTCGGATTTGATAAAACGTTAGAATTGATTAAAACTAATTATTGGTTTCCTAAAATGAGACGCTTTGTAAAAAAATATGTCCAATCATGTTTAGAATGCGCTCACGCTAAAGTACCAGCAGGGAAAAAAGCAGGAAAATTACACCCCATAGAAAAAGTTGATCAGCCATTCCATACTTTGCATATAGACCATTTAGGACCTTTTGTAAAAAGCAAGCGCAAACATTCCTATTTGTTAACAATCATAGATGCTTTCACGAAGTTTATTATATTAGTACCTGTCAAAAGTACAAAGTCTAGCCATTCAATTTCTGCAATGAAAAATTATTTTCACACATTTAGTGTCCCAAATAGATTAATTTCTGATCGAGGTACGTCATTTACCGCTAAAAACTTTCAAGCATATTTAAAATCTTTGGGTATAAAGCATATTATGACTGCTGTAGCAACGCCGCGAGCTAACGGGCAAATCGAAAGATATAATAGGACAATTTTAGCCTCTCTGACTGCTACTAATTATGGTAAGCCTGAAAATACGTGGGACGAATCGGTATCCGAAATACAATGGGGTCTTAATAATACCCAAAATAAAGGCACAGGTAAGAGTCCCGCTCAGGCGCTGTTTGGCATTAACATGACAAGTACATCGAGTTCTTTACTTCAATTAAGCATTACAGACGAAACTGACACTATAACCCCATCGATAATAGACACTAGAAAAGAGATATCAGACCACATTAGGGATACACAAGATAAACAGAAGGAACGTTATGATAAAACCAGAAAAGAAATAAAGTTTAAAATAGGAGATTTAGTTAGAGTAGAGCGCGAAATTCCATCAGTGGGTAAAAGTAGAAAGCTAATTCCAAAACTTAGAGGTCCTTATCGTATAGTACAGGTATTAGACAATGACCGGTATGAGATTGAGGATACACCATTATCTCGCGTAGGAAACAGGAAATTTACTGGCATCTTTTCTGTAGACAAAATACACCCATGGATGGTGTTTAATAGAGTTGATTCGGATACGGAGAGTTCTGATAACCAGGACACAGACTAATGCACGTTTGATTGGATTTTAAATTTAAAATGTGAGGAGTTATTATACCATAATATAATTGTATAATTCGTACTAACGTATTGTGTTAGTTAAAGAACAAATGATTAACTCATGATTCCGTTGTACTGAAATAAGTTAAATATGACTAGAGGCTTGGCTGAGAATATGTATGAGGTCTCAGTTAAGACAGTTATTGAGGATATGTATGAGGCCTTAATAACTTAGTTAAAAGGCCTGATTGAGAATAAGTAGGAGGTCTCAATTAGGACAGATGTTGAGGATATGAAGGAGGCCTCAATATCTTATTTTATTTTACGTATGGATGTTGGGGATACGAATGAGGCCTCAACATCCGTAGCTAAGTCTGAATAAAGTTATATTTGTAGCCAAAATGATTATTATGTATATTGGCTTATTTTTGTTAAATGTTGAAGATGTGTATGAGGCTTCAATATTAGTACCAGAAGGATATATATTTTTATTTAAATTTCACGGGACGTGAAATATGTCAGGAAAGGCCGACTGTAAGAACTATGAGATAAATCGTGTCTTTAAACCATAATATTTTATTTAAGTGTATTTTTATTTGGGATTGTGTATTTTAGAATGAAGTTAATTTATAAATATTTAAAAGAATAATTATTATTTCACACGGCATTTCCGGTATTATAAAAACAGATTGTTAAAACTGTAAGATAATTTAACATACAATATTTTAATAATTTATTTTTATTTGTGATTATTTTATTGCCAAATTAATGTAATTTATAAACAATTAAAAGAATAATTACTATCGCTCACGCCATTTCCGGTATAATAAAAGCAGTTCCTTTTGTTTAGTTTTTCTGTTCCGGTCACAAGGGTAGTTGGGAGGTGGCGAGTGCGAAAAGTGGTATTCGACTTTTAGTTCTGAGCGCGAACGGTCGTAACTGTGTATACCAGTGTAATTGGTTGGAATTTGTAAAAGAAGCAAATAAATTATTGTTAAAGGTGAAGAAAGTGTTATTATTTCAACGTCTAACACATGTGATTTAGATTTGCTTGTTATTTTTTTCCTCGGTACATTACGGTCCTGAAATTACATCTAAACCATTATTTTTTTCTTTATTTCGTGTTAAATTGTTTAAAACTTTAATCAAAAATCGTAAATAATGCGCGCAAAATTCAAATTTGCAAAACGCATTCCCATTGGTCGAATCGAAAAATGACGTCACATAGCGTGTTACGATGTTTATCGGCGTCGATATTGAAACTGTTTGAGAGAAAAATAGTTTTTGTCTATATTCCTACAGTGTTATTTATTACCTAGTGCGATTTTTCTAGATAGTTTTATTAGGAATAATCAAGAACAATGATTGAAAGTAGTTTTGTCAATGCACAATCGGACTATTTACCTAAAATATGCAAAATGAATAAACAGTTTTTTATGCATAGGTCAATTCGGAAATATTTAACTGATCATAACTTATTACGTTAATATTCTTTTTTTTTATAATATAGCAGACGAACATACAGTCCGCCCATGGACATCTGTAATCAACCCCAGATAGGATTAGATATTCCCACCTAAGGTCGGCCATAGATGCGCCGCTATCCCTGAGGACTAAGCTGGCACGCCTCGGAAAAGTCTGTCTCCTACCACATCCTTCAATCCAGAACACAGCATCACCTAACACTGCTGTTATTAGGTAGAAATAGGTGTGGCGGTGGTGCCTCCAGAGTCGAGCCACAAAGGGTTCTACCACCTTCAACCTATCACCTACCTTCACCGATCTTTATAATATTATAATAGATTATAATGCATTTTGTGTGTTTCAAATGATAGTGTTTGTTGTAGAAGTCGATAAGTACCTAACGAAGTAGATGATCAATGCAATATTTTAAAATCATTTACCTAAAATTATTGCTTGTTACAGTAAATACAAATGTTAATGCGATTTTGGAGATACTATATCTGTTTCCTATAATCTTGCACCACATTTTTCGTATTTTCGCATCTTTTGCAAAAGAAAAAACACTATATAATGTATTTATAGTACTGGTTTTGCACAATAACTCTAGGAAATATTTATAAAGTGGTTATTTAGCCTTTCCCATGATGTAAATAGCGATGAAACCTGAAAACGTTTAATAATACCTTTATGTGCAATACAGTTATCATCAATATTAATACAAATCACGCTACGTGACGTCATTCAAAGAGCGCGTAAAATGGCGGCGTTCAAATGTGTCAAATTTTATTGATACTTTAAATAATTTTTAAAAAAATATTTCAAACACTAATAAAATTGTTTATTTTTTTTACTATGTTAAAACGATGTGATAAGTGGTTTAAAATAATAAAATAAAAATGTGCATATTCCCTATTGTTTTAATTTGTTTATAGCACTCTGTGACCTAAACCCGCATTTTAGCCACGCATTTCTGTGTACAAAGTAGCCGATTTTTACACCGTACGAATATTAATACACTACCCTCACAGTTGAAAAAGATAAACATAGCTATGAACGTTTCATACTTTTAAATGCCATTTAAAAATTAAAAGTGAGTAATGAGTATTTTGTTTAAAGCTATAATTATTTTAATATTTTATTTTGGACGTATTTATAAATGTTTTTGCCATTGTGTACATACTAAGCAATAGCATCACTATAAGACTAACTATTGGGCTTTATCGAATTTTATTGTTTGTTTTGACTGTGTTTGTTTTATTTTCGCTACACACCATAGTAGGAGATATTTAAATTAGGAATCGTTATCAAAATTAGCCATAATACTACTCCAGTAGAATCTCGACTAAGCGATCTATTTGTTGTCGTATTTGTGGCATTCGGATTATCGAAAATTTGGATAATTGAGTTTATGAAGAAAAGCTATTTAAACCGATTTAGGAAGGTGATGTTTTTCGACTATATGTTTGTTACGTATGTATTTTTCATTCTTTGGCAAACTCAAACGACTTCATTAATTTTGATACATGATGTGTCGCTCAATTCGTCTAAATTGTGGCGATAACATAGGTTATATTTTTAGCAATCGGGTTTTTGTTTTTTATAGTAACTATTTTGTTGCGATTTGGCGACTTTCCGGAATTTAAATGCACATGTCACACAAAATTTGGCTGATCTGTAAGGGTTATTACAAAGTTACTTGTTCACGTTTCACAATCCGAACAATCGCGAATATTTATAACTAAAGTCCGGATATTCGATTTTCTACTGTATCACTAGTATTAGTTATGTATTAGTACATTATGTGATTGCTTATCATATGTTTCTTTAATACGTTTAGGTGGAGTTCCCATTATAAGTCATTGGTCTAGACGCCTGTATGTAGCCTAAATGGCTTGATAGATTTCGACGTATGTGTGGTGTTAGATTTGTCTTTATCACAAGTGCAGAATAATTACTAATTTTCTAAATTTCAATGGTTTTGGTTGTGTCACATTTTTATTGCTTTTTTAGTTCATAATTTTTAGTTTTAATCATTTATAAGTTTCAAAATAATTATCATATTTTTTCATATTTCTTCACAAGTATAAGCGGGTTTATGTCACACGAGCTATAAAATAGTATACGATACTTGTGACAAAAGTAGCTTATTATCTGCACGGCGTTTAGCACCCTCGCTGCGCTCGGGCGCTAACTTCACGCCGTGCAAAAATAGGCTACTTTGGCCACGCGTATCGTAATGTACTATTCTTACATTCACATTTTAAGTCCTAATTAAACAATTGTATAATATTATGTTAATTGATTTCGATACACAGTTGATATTGGTGTCGTACGAATTATATAGGGACCTACGTATTTATTATTCATTGTACAGTAGTTAAGGCTGTGTTCACACGTGTATCTCGAGGGCCCATATAACGTTAAGGCCGTGTCCACACTCGCAGGCTACCAGCGGAGCCGGGCGGCGCGGTGCCGGTGCGAGCGCACGAGCTGGACGCGGTGCTGTACCGCGCGGAGACGCACGAGTGGCCGCCCGCCGCCTGCCGGCACATCGCGCAACACATCTCGCAGGTACGCACACACACACACACACACACAGCACACACGTACACGCCCGTACGTACACACGTGAGAGCGCACTAAGCATTACGTAACCGCTGCCTCACGGTAGCCAACAACACCGGTGGGCAGTGTACCCACTGAGGAGATTGCCCGGGTAAGGAGGGATTCCTCGACGCCCGCAAACCCTACGCTACGCGGCGTCACGCCGCGTCATAGGACGACCGATATCGTATCGTATCGTATCGTAAGCATTACGCACGTTTGAACATTCACACGGACGCGATGATAATGCGAACGCGCTGTGACGTTGTTCTCTGGTTCGATGTTTTCTGGTTCGACATCGTAAGCACCATGGCCACTTATGTAAGTGATGTTACGTTCGCAGGTGATGTCGCTGTCTGTGGCGGAACCCTTCGTGGCGCCTGTGGACCTGCAGGCCTACCCCAGCTACGCGCTCGTGGTGCCCTACCCCGTCGACCTCGCCACCCTGCGCGCGCGCTTCGACAACCTGGTCAGCACGCACACACCCACACACACACACACACACACACACACACACCACACACACACACACACACACACACACACTACCCCCAGCTACGCGCTCGTGGTGCCCTACCCCGTCGACCTCGCCACCCTGCGCGCGCGCTTCGACAACCTGGTCAGCACGCACACACCCACACACACACACACACACACACACACACACACACACACACACACACACACACACTACCCCAGCTACGCGCTCGTGGTGCCCTACCCCGTCGAGCTCGCCACCCTGCGCGCGCGCTTCGACAACCTGGTCAGCACACACACACACACACACACACACACACACACACACACACAGACACACACTACCCCAGCTACGCGCTGGGGTACACTGCATACACACAGACACAGACACACACAGGCACGCGCACACATACACACATATATATACATACAAACACACATACATGCACACACCGCATCAACTGGACCCGTGGCGGTCCTCGACGGTGCGGTTTGATCGGTATTTTTTGCCGCGTACGTGCAAAATGTGAATGAACTTCCTCCTGAGGTATTCCCTGAGCGCGATGATATGGGGCTCTTCAAGAGGGGTGTAAAAAGAGCTCTCCTCCAAAGCCGGCGATTTATTGGCGACTCCTCTGGTGTTGTAAATGTCCATAGGCGACGGTGACTGCTTTCCATCAGGTTGCCCGTCTGCCTTATCGTTAGGTATAAATATACCAAAAAAACACACGCATGCACACATACTCACGCACTCGAACACACATACACACTGCATATACATACATGTTACAAAACAAAAAAAGAAAACAAAATATTTGGTACAAAATTATATCCTCAATGGGAATGATGACAATACAGGGTGAATTATTAAAACGGGCCTTCAGGGCCAAATCCGAAACTATAAGGATTAGCGAAAAATGCTGAAAGGAGTTACGAGGCCGATTTTGATAAGAACTAAAACTGCATCATTAGTTTTTTAAAATATTTTTTTCCTTAGCCGGGAATCGAACGAGTTCATTTTGAAAAAAATGACACCTCTATATAATAATATATAGAGGTGTCATTTTTTTTATCAGACAGTGGAATACCACTGTCTAATAGTGTCGCTTATAAGGATCAAATTCTGGGAAGTAATGTTATGTGACAAATTAAAGGAAAAGGAAAATTTTGAAGAAAATACGTATTTTTCCATACATTGGCATACTAATCCTTAAGGATTATACGTTACAAATGATTTATGTATAATTCTTTAGAACATACATAAGTCATACCATTGAAGAATTTGTTGGTTAATCAACTAATTATTCGATGTTATGACTATGACATACGGCTTAGTATGAGAAAGTAATAGTTTGGCAAATAAGTTACCGCCGTTTTTAGGATTTATTTTTTAATGAAAATAGTCACAAATTGTCAACTTTACATCTGTATTAAACGAAACTCCGCCCATAGCTAAGTTGGACATAAAAATATAAATTATTGAGAAACAAAACGTCCATTTCGAATGATTAGAAACATTGAGCCAACAAAAATGTTAATACACGAAATATTTAAATTGATGAATGGCGGGAACTTAACTGCCAAATTAATATGAAAAAATATGTATTTTCTTAAAATTGAGGCTTTTCCTTTAGTTTGTCATTTATCATTACTTTCCAGATTTTGATCCTTATAAGCAACAGTATCAGATAGTGGAATAATATAGAGGGTGCATTTTTTTTTCAATATGGACTCGTTCGATTCCCGGCTAGGGAAAAAGTTATTTTAAAAAAGTAATGATGCAGTTTAGTTTTTTATCAAAATCGGCCTCGTAACTCCTTTCAGCATTTTTCGTTAATCCTTATAGTTTCGGATTTGGCCCTGAAGGCCCATTTTAAAAATTCACCCTGTATACTGCAGTCGGCCATCTTGTTTGAAACAGTGATTGAGCCGAAATGTCGGCCGAAATTTTGTGGCGTGTCAACGTATCGCTTGAACCGTTTTGGGGGATCCAAAGCGTGACGTCACTTGCGGACGTCACGCATGTCACTTGCTAGCATTTTAGCACTTCATTTAAAACATTCATTTTCGTTAATACTGATATGATTGCCGAAATAATAGAATTTTTTGAAGTCTGTATACATGTATCTACATTATAGAAGGAGTTTTTCAAAATTTATCATCATGCCTATTTTCTTATTTAAGCACTGTTTACTAGTCAACTTCACGGTGTCGACTTTAATCTGTCGGTTTTGTACAAAATCACTTTAATTTTTTCTCCATCATTTTGTTTACATGATTGTGTGTTCACGACATATATCTATGTTGTCTGTATGTCCTCCCCCACAGTTCTACCGGCGCCCCGCGGCCGCGCAGTTCGACGCGCGCTGCATCGCGAGCAACGCGGAGCGCTTCAACGAGCCGCACTCGCCCATCGTGCGCCAGGCGAGACTCGTCACCGACCTGCTGCTGCACATCATCAGGTGACAACCACCACCATCCCCTCACCCTCTCCACAAAACTATAGTCTGATTCATAATTAGGAGTCCAAAATGTAAACAAAGGTGTTGACCTATCAAGAAAATAAATTAGAAATGGTAGTTTCTTATTTTGATCGATATTAAAGTAAGACAACAATAATGAACTAATAATCTAAATAAATTAAGATTAATTTACATTTTCTAATATTTATATCACCTCAATTTCGATCCATACAGTAATAATAATAAAAAACAAAGTTTATGGTAGAAAATTAAAATGTGATAATGGTAACACAACCGAAATCCAAGACATTTCTTGTGCGGTCATTTTTAAGTTTCGTAACTGATATTATTAATTTTCGTGATTGTGATCGAAGTCGAATGTTTTCTCGTTTACATAACTAAATTGCTAAACTGCTAAATTGTGTACATTTGTTAAATTTTCGATTTTTTGTTGAGTTTGTTAAAGTGTTTGTTTCTTGTCAATTATGACAGTGACAATTCTTTGTTTACATTTTGGACACCTAATTATGAATCAGACTATAATTCCACAGTACCCACACTCACCTCCGTCGTACACGCTCGCATACGCGCGCACAATAAACAATATTATTGCATGCATTTACAACAAATTTGAATAAGACTTGACCCTCAGAATATTAAGAAGACAATTAAGTATTCATTAAAATTTTGCATACCTCTAAGAGGTGGGATATAAAGGACAATTAAACTAACTTGACCGTTCTTCCAAACCTAATAAAACATGAGAGTAGCGTACTTGACTTTCCGAACGTTTCCTATTCGTGGTCTCTGTCTTACCTATCTATCCGTCCCTTTCTAACGGTCCGGCGACCCTCTCTCACCGTGGCAGAGGTTTGCAGGTAGCTGCAATGCCTCTTGCGATCATTTGGCGTCTTGACTTTCGATCTAAAACGGACGTAGCCCCAAGATATAAGAGATTATAGTGTTCAGTTACTTAATATTAAAATACAGTGATTATTACGGAATATATCTTGTGGTGAGTTTTTTAAATATTTTTTAAATTCTAAGTTTGTGGTATGCCTTATTACCACAATACTTTACAGTGGTCTTTGCATTAATATCAGTGAAAGGATTATTAATGTGTTGTTATAATCTACCCTCAAATAATTAATATTATTATAGCAATTTTTAACAAAGTGTATATCAATAAAATGGTGTTACCATTCGATTCTAAATGCTTATTTTCAGTTTTCTTGTAGTTTTGGAATAACTATGGAGGGATCTAACTGCATAAGTACTGCACAGGGGTGCGCAGAAATCTCCTAGAAAACGGAAGGAACAGGAAACTAGTACCTCTGATTCCGACACAACAAGTTCGGAATCTAGTTCAAGAGGTAAGTCAAAAGCTAAACGACGCCGCGATCGTAAATATGACAAATTATTCAGGGAAATCAATATGCTTAAAAATCAAATTAATAGTTCTAACTCCAATAACTACCCACAACAATGTTGTAGTTATAATGATCAATGCGACTACGTTGATCTAATTGTAGCGACGATTTAATTGATGAGGCGGGTCCTTCTCCTACGGGGAAACCTGTTGAACTCACCTGGACTTTGGGCACCAAAACACAGGAGCCTTCGATACCAGCCGCAGACCCGGTGTATGTGCAACAAACTAAGTGACATACAAACGGTTCAACCAAGAAGAGTGGAACAATGTCAGATACGCCGATGTACAGAAGCTGTACGTCCGCTCGCCCGGCTTTACTGCTTTACAAGCTAATGACGAGATTAGGCGTTACGACGTATCACGTTCTGACGCTACCTTAGAGAAAGCATTTGCAGGAACCACTTACGCTCTTCTGAAGCAACGTGAGGCTTTACAAGCCGAATTCACGACGTTTTTGTCTTGGGTGAATGAACAAGGAGCATCATTATCGTACAACACGATTTATGATAAAATTAATGAAATATTCACCAACGGTGAATACGTTAAGGCGTATAACGATACCCTTCAAATAGTGTGTGGCCATAGGGCCGAAATTATACAGCGCAGGCGAGAGGCTACCCTGGCGTCTGTGAAGGATATTTAGTATAGAAGTGCTTTTCGTAAAATACCCCCAACTATAAACAATTTGTTTGATGTGGACAAATTCAGCGCTTTGATAGAAAAGTTCGGTGGAATGAAAAATGTTTTCTGGCCTAATTATAAGGATCGCAAAACCCCTGCACCGCAGAACGATCCGAGCCCGTCTACCTCAGCCTTGCATCAACACGGCAATGCGACTAGTCGGCCCCAGAGCAATAGAGGTAACGCCTCAAGGGGTTCGTTCAAACGAAATTCGTTTCATAGCGGAAAGAGCTCTAGAGGCCCATCATAACTACAAGTCCTCAAAAGGACCACAGTCCCGCTCCTCCTTATCCCACCGGGATCGGGGAAGTCGGCAACGTTCACAATTTTGACAATCAAAGCACATTTGTTGCCGGTCAGCTCATGTTTCACTACAAACAATGGCAACGCCTGGGAGCACCGGTGCGCATCTTAAAGATGATAAAAGGGTATCATATACCGTTCGAGGCCAAACCCCCGCTATATATACCCAACTCTCGCAGCAGAATAACACAATCATCTCCAGAGATGGATATCATCATAACAAAAATGCTCAGACAAGGGGTACTCGAACCTGCGGACCTCTCTCCGAGCTTCATATCACCCATATTTTTGAGGCCAAAAAGCGACGGCACGTCGCGACCCATTTTCAACCTGAAGCGGTTAAACAAATACGTACAACCAGAAAGGTTCAGACTAATAAATGTACAGCGAGTCCCCGACTTCTTGCAACCTTACGACTGGATGGCAAAATTGGACATTCACCAGGCCTACTTTCATCTCCCGGTTGCCGCAGCTCACAGGAGATTCCTTCGGTTGTTGTACAAAGGAAAATTAATGCAAATGACTTGTCTGCCCTTCGGGCTAAGCACAGCACCAAAGTCTTTCGCGGCGATGACGAACTGGATCGGCGAACAGCTTCGCAATCAGGGGATTCGTGTCCTCATTTACTTAGACGACTTCTTCTTGGTTCACCAAGACTACCATCACTTGAAGGAGCATGTCAACTTGGCAATCCACACCCTAACAAACCTGGGATGGACACTAAATTTAGAAAAATCTATAACCTCCCCGAGAAGGTCTGTAGAATTCCTAGGCGTAATGTGGGACCCCTGGAAAAACGAAAAATATCTGCCACAGAGATCAACATGCAAATTGGAAAAACAAGTCTCAAAACTCCTACACATAAGGAAGGCAAATCTGGTCGAATTACAAAAAGTAGTTGGAACTCTGAACTTCGCCAGTTTTGTAGTCCCCAGAGGGCGTCTGCACTATCGCTACCTTCAAGAGCAACTAAACCTTACGTTGAAAAAGTCTTCAAGGTATTTACCCCTTTCGAAAGAAACGATGACAGAACTTCGCTGGTGGCTTCAGCACTACAAGGTCCGGTCCAAAATACACGTACATGCCCAGTGCATCATCTAGTGACCGACGCGAGCGACGTAGGTGAGGAGCAATGCTGGACAACCAACCTCTCTCGGGCCAATGGACCTCGGAGGAAAAGTCCTTACATTCCAACCTGAAGGAGATGATTGCAATTATTCAATGTACTTCGCGATCATTGTCAACTCCTGAAATCCACAGCACTTCACATACAAAGCGACAACATGACAGTGGTCTCGTATATTCGGAACGAAGGAGGCACCAAGTCCAAAGCATTAATGGATTTAACACGCAGGCGTTTGCGATCTTAGACGATTTCCAGATTCATGTCTCGATTTACCACATTCCTGGCCAATACAATGGTCATGCGGACAGGTTGTCACGACAAAAAATGACACCCAGAGTGGCATCTCCTACCGGAGATCACACACAGAGTATTTGCAAAATGGGGGACACTGTGGTAGATCTATTTGCCTCGGAACAAGCTCATGTGGTGGATACGTACGGCACTCTAGACAGACGAGGACAACAAGGGCGAGTATCTACGATGCTCTGAGCATCGATTGGAGTTTCAGTCTGGCTGGGATATTTCCCCCACCTTATCTAATGCCCAAAATATTGGCTCACCTCAATCGCGCTCGAGGAATTTATCTTATAGTAGCCCCACGCTGGGAAAAGGTATACTGGAGGCCCGATCTGAAACACCGGGCTCTATCAGCCCCGTTCACCTTGAAGAATCTCGACCGAGTTCTGATAGACGTGTCCACAGGTCTTCCTCCTCCAAATGTGAAAGAGATGACCCTCGAAATATGGCGATGTGGGGGTGGGATGAGCACCTGAAAATTGGACTGAAGAGCAAAGAATATTACTTACATCTAGTTGGCGGCAATCACCTTGAACACATATCGCCCTGCATGGAATCGATGGCTTAGTTGGACCCAACAGAACAATGTTATAAATGCAAGCCCTCTGGATCTAACCTGGCTCGATTTTTAGCTGACCTGCATCAGAAAGACAAGCTCGCCCTAAACACCATACTAGTCCACAAATCTGTGGTTTCCACATTCTGTGATCCAAACAACCGGTATAAATTAAGCTCCCACATCCTTGTTAAACAAGTATTAAAAGCTATAAGCTTAGCTAAACCTAAACTCTTAAAACCACCCATTTGGGATATAGATACCTTCGCGAATTACTTGGCAACGAAAAAACCCAGACACTAAAAACTTATATGAAGCATCATGTCACACCGCATCTATTTTACTTTTATGCTCGGGAAGACGTATTCATGATTTAACTTTATTAAAAATTTCCCCCGAACATTGTATTATATCTGAAGAATACATATCTTGAAACCAACCTTTGGGTCAAAAACAGATTCGATCACCCATCGGCAGTCTTACTGGAAGCTCATAAAAAATACAACTAATAAGGCTCTGGACCCCGTTCATTGGATTCGTCTCTTGATACAACTATCGCAACATAGAAGACTTTCATCCGCAATGAGTGAATGTCTATTTCCGACAACTGCAGGTCAAGCAAAGCCCGCATCAAATACGGTGATATCAGGCTGGGTGAAGCGTTATTTAAAAGAGGCCAAAATTGATGCGAGCCCTGGAAGTTGTAGATCAGCAGTGGCGTCGAAGAATGGCTTGAAACTTTTCTCTTAATGATATATTGGCTAGGGGAAATTGGAGGTCTGCTAATACTTTCATAAAGTTCTATCAACGGGAAGTTGAACCTTCATCAGACAAACCGTAATGAAACGTTGATTACAAATTTATTTTCTCCTAATGATTGAAATCAATATACAGTGATTACTTATTCTTGGAAAAATTATACTTATGTTGTAATATAATTTAATTACAGAAATATATTATTTTTGGTTGAAATCTAAAAATTGTTTCATTATGACATCACCTTGGCGTCCTCTCTCACCAGGCGAAAACAAACAAATCTCTCATGTTTTATTAGGTTTGGAAGAACGGTCAAGTTAGTTTAATAGTGACGTTTTACCTTACAATAAAACGTTTATTAAACATACTTACCTTCTTCCAAACCTAATACTCCAACTCTGCCTGGTGAAAACATGCGAGCCAATGATCGCAAGAGGCATTGCAGCTACCTGCAAACCTCTGCCACGGTGAGAGAGGGTCGCCGGACCGTTAGAAAGGGACGGATAGATAGGTAAGACAGAGACCACGAATAGGAAACGTTCGGAAAGTCAAGTACGCTACTCTCATGTTTTATTAGGTTTGGAAGAAGGTAAGTATGTTTAATAAACGTTTTATTGTAAGGTAAAACGTCACTATTTTGAGGATATAACAACTGTATTTACCTATATTAAGCAAAATAAATGATTTGATTTGAATTCATTTGAAATTATTTTTTTTAATTCACCTACACATCGTTGTAATGTTATAATTAAGATAAGTGTTGTATATATGCCTGTAGCGAATCACGCTGAACCGAACAAATTGTAATATTAATATTGAGGAATGTCTAATCATAAGTCGTGTATCTAAATTAATTAATAAATATACCAACATACATTTACGTCTGACCATATCACACATTTTTTCGAAAGATAGCACGAAGTTTCCTAAATATTTTACGGATATACAATTGACAGTAATAGGACTCCCAGATATGATCAATACACTAGGCTAAAGATTTTTCTTCACCAAACGTAGACACGACGCAAAATCAAAATAAAAAATATCAAAAATATATTTATTACGGTCTACAAAAAAGGTTATTTAGCAGACAATGATTGTACCTATCCTTTGAGCGTTTTATTGCTTGTGTTGGATGGCTCCGCTCTTCCATAGCATATTTACAGTAGCCTTATAATTATTTATTGATATTTTATTAATTATTTAATTGTGTATGTGTATGCGTGCATGTGTGTGTGTGTGTGTGTGCGTGTATGTGTGTGAAAGCGTAAGTTTTTGATGTGAAACATCTATAGCCGCACGTAAAACCGATTTCTGGCGTGGCGACGCTATACGATGGTATATATATACAGTCTATATGCAGTAGTGTGTACGGTGTGGCGACGCGTCGCCATGCGCAATCGAATTCAATAAATAGTCATCGTTATAGTCTGGAAAAAAATCGTAATATTTTATTTTATCATTATTACATATTTAGTTCCTATCACAATATGTTATTTTCTGCATATTACTTTTACAAAATAAGGTCGATGTTTCACATCTGCCGGGCGTCCCGTGACGGCTCACATTTTTTTTCAACTATGTTATAAGTTTTTCTATATCATTATATTTTAATGGTAACAACCACTCACTAATAGTATTTTTACATTCTCTATGTGTTAATCTTACACACACATACATTTACATTTATGTGTACTGGGTGCATCGTATAGGGTAATATAGGTAATTATAATATTTATTGTATTTTTTGGCAGTAACTGGCGCGACGTGGACGTGGTGGCGAAGTACCACGAGCTGGTGGCGGCCTACCACTCGGAGGACGAAGACGCGCCGCAACAGGTAAACAGTTCACAGCTCCATCATATTATTTGTATGAAAAAAGTTTGAATACTTTCATTCAAACAGTTTTTCACCGGATTTATTATTATTGTGGGTCGAAGTTGCGCAAATCGATTTAACATATATATTTTTTTATCATTTCTTTGATGTATTTTAATTGATTGTCTACTTAAAAATTATTTGAATTAATACATACGTTTCAAGAGCGTGTAGATGGCGGAATTTGAAACTATGAGGAGTAGCGAAATATGCTGAAAGGATGTATGAGGTTGATTTTCATGAAATTCAAAATTAGTTTTTAATAAATTTATTTCTGTAGTCTGGAATCGAATAAATTAATTATGTTACACAATAAACAATATTCTTACAAACGACGCTTTAACTTTAGCTTATTATTGAAGTTATACTTCTTTAGGCGCGTTATGAAAAACTGATGAGAGTGAAATTTCAAGATGCGCGCGCATCACTGTAACACAAAATTAACAGGATGAAGTTGCCCACTCAACCGAATTCATTAAGTCTCGGAAAAAAGCTACCAACGAAATAGAAATAAAACCTCTCTTAGTCGCGCATGTTGGTACGCTTGTCGCCTCTGATCACTGTTTTCATATTTATTTATAATATTTATCCACATGGTTTTAGTTTTTACAGTCACAACACGTGTTTTATTTTCATACAAGTGCGAATTATATATGTGGCAATAAAATATATTCAGTAGTGATTTAAATTGAATATTTGGATTAATATTCTTTACTATTTGTGAATATTAGTGAAAAAATTGTGTTAAAATACTTTTTTAAGTGCTCCAATATAATTTACTTAAGAATATGTATCTGAGCATGAATTAAATGACAATGAATAAAAAATATTATAATCATCGATTTTTATATTAAATCTTAGATTGCAATTTATTTTACGATATTGCTGTAACACAGGATATCTTTTTATTTTTTCAAAATTACCTCATTCGATTTTCAAAATCTTTATCAAAATTGGTCTTTTAATTTGGATTTAACCCTTTTAGCTGATTACGCTATTTCTTATAGCATATAATTTACTAAAATAATTTGATAATATAATTATTTTTATAATAATAATTCCATGAGAATGTTGAGAATGTTTATTCTATTTAATAATGAAGTCTCCTGTATTATGACATTGAATTTGACATGTTAATTAGTGTAAGTGATTTATGTATCATTCTAATTAACAATAAATAAATAAATAAATAAATGAGTTAACATTCCGTGTTCCCCTGTGTACAGAAGGTGTCGCGGCGTCGCGCGCGCGGCGGCGGCAGTGGCAGTGCGAGCGTGTCGGCGTGGCGCGCGGCGTGCGGCGGCGTGCTGCGCGAGCTGCTGGCCTCCGCCGACGCCGAGCCCTTCCGCCGCCCCGTCTCGCCCCGCCAGGCGCCCGGTCAGTCACGTCACGCTATACTGCTTGTATGATACGTGGTGCAGCTCCAGAGCCATCGTTGTCGTATTTGAAAGGAAGAAAAAATATTCAACCAAATTCATAACATATTTTTTTTTTATTTTATTTATTTATTTATTTATTTCACACCTGTAATGATATGTGTTTACATATCATTACAGGTCCTTCCCAAAGCGATATTGTGATTCCTTAATTTTTAACAAAATAGCACAGTACATACAGTGTTGTTTTTGTAAATTCATTCAGAGAGCAAGAGAATATATCAATTAAATCTGCAACGAGGTTTAAAGTACGCAAGGCGCGTGTGATAGGCGCTTAATAATAATTAATAGAAAATATTATAACTATATTAAAGTATTCTTAACTTTTTATGTTTAAGCTAACCATGGTCACCTGTTACGTTGGTATTTTGTGAAGCCTATAGTATCTATTCCTAGGATGTAATCGTATATTGAATACAAAGTTAAGACAAAAACTACGTCACAACAGTCCACTAATGCTGTTTACTGGTTATCTTTATACTATGAATTACCCAAAAAATACCCCTATGGCTATTAAGTATCTTGCATAAAGAGAATATACCAATTTTAGATACACAATGAAAGAGATAAATGTATAATATAATTTTATGAACACAGCTACGCTAACGCAATTTAATTATTATCAACCTATAAATTTGATATCCGAACTTTTTGTACCTAATAATAGCAAAGTACTTTTGTACCTAATAATAATAGCAATGTCAAGCGTTGCTCTGTTCCACTTTGAAAGGTATGATAAGGGAAATTGGTCAACCTCAAACTCATATCTTGCTATGAATCGGTTATGAGCGGCAATAGCGGCAGCGGCAGGAGGCACTAACATAACATTTTTACCCTCCTCAGACTACAGCGCGGTGGTCCCGCGGCCGATGGACCTGGGCACGGTGGAGGCTCGCCTCGCCGCCGGGAGGTACGCGCGGCCGCAGCACTTCGCCGCGGACGTGCGCCTCGTGTTTGCCAACTCGCGCCTCTACAACACCAACAAGCGGAGTCGGGTACGTACTGTCGTCACGAGCCCCGCTGACGTCACACGCGCGGCCGCAGCACTTCGCCGCGGACGTGCGCCTCGTGTTTGCCAACTCGCGCCTCTACAACACCAACAAGCGGAGTCGGGTACGTACTGACGTCACGACCCCCGCTGACGTCACACGCGCGGCCGCAGCACTTCGCCGCGGACGTGCGCCTCGTGTTTGCCAACTCGCGCCTCTACAACACCAACAAGCGGAGTCGGGTACGTACTGACGTCACGACCCCCGCTGACGTCACACGCGCGGCCGCAGCACTTCGCCGCGGACGTGCGCCTCGTGTTTGCCAACTCGCGCCTCTACAACACCAACAAACGGAGTCGGGTACGTACTGACGTCGCACAACACACGCAAGGCAGCGACCGCTCGGCTGACGTCACATGTCACACGCCAGGCGCCGACCGCCCAGCTGACATCACACGTCAGATGTGAGGCGGCGACCCCTCGGCTGACGTCATACGTCACACGTGAGGCGGCGACCGCTCGGCTGACGTCACACGCAAGGCGCCGATCGCCCAGCTGACGCCACATGTCACACGTGAGACGCCGACCTCTCGGCTGACGTCACACGCGTAGTGCGATCCCCCGCGGCTGACGTCACATGTCACACGTGAGGCGACGACCCCTCGACTGACGTCACACGCGAGATGCGCTCCTCCGGCCGCGGACCTGCGCCTCGTGTTCGCCAATGCACGCATATACAACACCTACATAATAAGCGCAGCCGGATATGGTCAACAACCGGTTTTGAAACGCTAATCAGGGAAAATGACGCCAGCTCTTTGGCGTGTCACCGTATTGCTTGTACATCGTCACTGTTAGCAACTTTTTAATGCCATATCGCAATGTGACGTCACCAGCGTACGCCATGACACCCGCGAGCGTTTTCACTCTCAATACATAAATTGGTATCAATAATTATTTTCATGAATAGTTGTACTAAAATTATTGATGCAATATTACGATTTTGGAATCAGTAGACATGAATCTACAACTAAAAGGGGTTTTTAAAATTTGAAGGTGGCAGAACCCTTTGTGGTTCTACTCCGGCGGCACCACCGCCATACCTATTTTTGTCTAATAACCACAGTGTTAGGCGCTACTGTATTACGTTTTGAAGGGTGTGGTAAGGGAGACATACTTTTCCAAGGCGTTCCAGCTTAGTCCTCGTTCTTAGTAGCGGCGAATCTGTGGCCAACCTCAGATAGGAATATCTAATCCTATCTGGGGTTGATTACAGATGTCCATGGGCGGCAGTAGCCACTTACCATCAGGTGGACTGCACGCTCGTCTGCTACTCCTATACTTTAAAAAAAATATGTCGTCAATTCCATTGGTTATGTTTGAGGTCCGGATAAGTTTCAACTGTATCTACTGTACTAACAGTTGTATATGTCTCCCGTATCTACTCGATGACTGTCCGTCTGCGGAAGGTCCGGATAAGTTTCTACTGTAGTAACAGTTGTATGATACGTTTCCCTCCGTAGATGTACTCGAAGACGGTCCGTCTGCGGGAGGTCAGGATAAGTATCCACTCTACTGACAGTTGTATATGTTCTCTCGTAGATCTACTCGACGACTGTCCGTCTTCGGACGGTCCGGACAAGTTTCTACTGTACTAACCACCACACGTTTCTCCCGCAGATCTACTCGATGACGGTGCGTCTGTCGTCGCTGTTCGAGGCGCTGTGGGCGCGCGTGCCCGCCGCCGCGCCGCGCCGCGCCCGCGCCCGCCGCGCGCCCCGGCCGCGGAACACGCGACACACTGGTACACACTACTACTAGTACTAGTACTAGTACACTACACTACTAGTATAACTTTTACACTATTGCACTATTACTACTACACTAATAGTAATACACTACTACTACCACACTACTCGTACTACACTACTACTCTACTACTACTACTACTACTACATCACTACTAGTAGTACTACTAATACTACACTACTACTACACTACATTACTGGTATAACTATTACTAAAACTACTACAATAGTACGACTACACAACTATTACAAGACTACTACTACAACGACTACTAAAACTCCTACACTTATACTACACTAGTACTACTACACTACACTACTTTTTATTATGTTATGTTATGTGAAACGTTTCGCCGTGACCACGATCGATGCAATTGGGTCGAAATATCGGCAGTAAAAAACGCATATCGTGAGTACCCGTTACATAAGAAAAAATACACTACTACTACTACACTACTATTACCACAACTACTACTACACTACACTACTTATAGTAGTATTAGTACTACGTTATTACTACACGTGTAGTTAGTAGTAGTAGACTACTACTACATCTATTACTACTGCTACCACTACCACTACTACTACCACACATACTATACTCTTCTACTACTACCCCTTACTACTACAGGCAGGTACATACCTTTCACGATATAGGTATAAATTTTATTCAAACACCCTTTGGATATGGAACCTTAATAATGGAATCCTGATGCCTGCTGTATATACTATGGTGCACTCTCTGGTGCCTCTGGTGAGGTCTACCTGTTCAGATATGCCTGCGCAGGTACACCTGACTGCGTGTGAGAATACATCTGTGCAGGTTTTTGAACCAATGAACGCAACTGGTGCAAGATCAAAAATCAATTCTTTCTAATACAAATAACAATAGATCAATGAACAAATATAAAAAAAATATGAAACTGTACTAAATAGGTACTCTATTTCCGATTGCAGGGGTTACCAACGGCGCGGCGTCGGAGTCGGGCAGCTCGGGCTCGGAGCCGCTGGCCGCCACCTCGCGCCGCGTGCACGCCGCCAGCGCCGCCGGAGGTCGGTGTATACACACACACGCACCGGTAACGTTGCAGGGGTTGCCAACGCGCGGGGTCGGAGTCGGGCAGCTCGGGCTCGGAGCCGCTGGCCGCCACCTCGCGCCGCGTGCACGCCGCCAGCGCCGCCGGAGGTCGGTGTATACACACACACGCACCGGTAACGTTGCAGGGGTTGCCAACGCGCGGGGTCGGAGTCGGGCAGCTCGGGCTCGGAGCCGCTGGCCGCCACCTCGCGCCGCGTGCACGCCGCCAGCGCCGCCGGAGGTCGGTGTATACACACACACGCACCGGTAACGTTGCAGGGGTTGCCAACGCGCGGGGTCGGAGTCGGGCAGCTCGGGCTCGGAGCCGCTGGCCGCCACCTCGCGCCGCGTGCACGCCGCCAGCGCCGCCGGAGGTCGGTGTATACACACACACGCACCGGTAACGTTGCAGGGGTTGCCAACGCGCGGGGTCGGAGTCGGGCAGCTCGGGCTCGGAGCCGCTGGCCGCCACCTCGCGCCGCGTGCACGCCGCCAGCGCCGCCGGAGGTCGGTGTATACACACACACGCACCGGTAACGTTGCAGGGGTTGCCAACGCGCGGGGTCGGAGTCGGGCAGCTCGGGCTCGGAGCCGCTGGCCGCCACCTCGCGCCGCGTGCACGCCGCCAGCGCCGCCGGAGGTCGGTGTATACACACACACGCACCGGTAACGTTGCAGGGGTTGCCAACGCGCGGGGTCGGAGTCGGGCAGCTCGGGCTCGGAGCCGCTGGCCGCCACCTCGCGCCGCGTGCACGCCGCCAGCGCCGCCGGAGGTCGGTGTATACACACACACGCACCGGTAACGTTGCAGGGGTTGCCAACGCGCGGGGTCGGAGTCGGGCAGCTCGGGCTCGGAGCCGCTGGCCGCCACCTCGCGCCGCGTGCACGCCGCCAGCGCCGCCGGAGGTCGGTGTATACACACACGCACCGGTAACGTTGCAGGGGTTGCCAACGCGCGGGGTCGGAGTCGGGCAGCTCGGGCTCGGAGCCGCTGGCCGCCACCTCGCGCCGCGTGCACGCCGCCAGCGCCGCCGGAGGTCGGTGTATACACACACACGCACCGGTAACGTTGCAGGGGTTGCCAACGCGCGGGGTCGGAGTCGGGCAGCTCGGGCTCGGAGCCGCTGGCCGCCACCTCGCGCCGCGTGCACGCCGCCAGCGCCGCCGGAGGTCGGTGTATACACACACACGCACCGGTAACGTTGCAGGGGTTGCCAACGCGCGGGGTCGGAGTCGGGCAGCTCGGGCTCGGAGCCGCTGGCCGCCACCTCGCGCCGCGTGCACGCCGCCAGCGCCGCCGGAGGTCGGTGTATACACACACACGCACCGGTAACGTTGCAGGGGTTGCCAACGCGCGGGGTCGGAGTCGGGCAGCTCGGGCTCGGAGCCGCTGGCCGCCACCTCGCGCCGCGTGCACGCCGCCAGCGCCGCCGGAGGTCGGTGTATACACACACACGCACCGGTAACGTTGCAGGGGTTGCCAACGCGCGGGGTCGGAGTCGGGCAGCTCGGGCTCGGAGCCGCTGGCCGCCACCTCGCGCCGCGTGCACGCCGCCAGCGCCGCCGGAGGTCGGTGTATACACACACACGCACCGGTAACGTTGCAGGGGTTGCCAACGCGCGGGGTCGGAGTCGGGCAGCTCGGGCTCGGAGCCGCTGGCCGCCACCTCGCGCCGCGTGCACGCCGCCAGCGCCGCCGGAGGTCGGTGTATACACACACACGCACCGGTAACGTTGCAGGGGTTGCCAACGCGCGGGGTCGGAGTCGGGCAGCTCGGGCTCGGAGCCGCTGGCCGCAGTGTTTCTGATTCTGTTGTGAATAATTGTAGATAGGATTAAATGTAAAATTTATCGGATGATATTGTGTGAAATTTATGTAACATGTAATGTAACACATATATTATGTGTTACAGAGGAGGCGTCGGGAGCGAGAGCAGCGCGCGCGGACTCGTGGGACAGCGACGCACCGCTCAACGCGCATAGGAAAGGTATGCGCGCGTTTCTGGCTTCTATTCCTTACTAAACATACATCGTATTATTTTTGTCTACTTCTAGGTCTTTATTTACCTTTTTTATGACCTGTATAAAAATATCATGAAATAAATTTTGTTGTTAGGTAAAGGTGTTGGCAAGAAGAGTAAAAACGGTCCCTCAAGCAGTCGAACTAACGGTGAGATATTTATTTTATATTCACATTATGAATTATTAATAAAACAATCTCTATACTTAAATAGATATTAGATACTAAATAATTTGTCCCTGTAGTTCCGGGACCAGAATAGGGCTACGGTATCCCCTGCCTGTCGTAAGAGGCGACTAAAAGGGGGCTTCCGGGGTTGCGGACGGCAAGAGTGGGAGCTCGAACCGCCCGGCCAGCAACCCCGGGATGGACGGCGGTATGTGTGGTCGCATACCGTCGTGAACACCAGATGGTGTGAAAAAAAAAAAAAAAAAAAAAGATACTAAATAATTGAGTGTAATTTATTATTATTCTTTTATTAGTCACACAGTTCTAGTAGTAGTAAGTACACACAGCTTCTTCATAGCAATGATGTAATGTTTTCCGGAGGCACATCAATAAAGTATTTAGTATTATTGTCGATATTTAGCAAGATGTCATCATTAATAATAAAATTGTACTGTCACTTAGCATGTTTTATTAAATAAAAAATCACCAAATATAATATTGAACAGTATGTCACTATTAAATTAATAATATCAAATAGATAAAGTATCCAGTAAAATTTACGTCATAAATTGTATTACTGTACTATTGCATAGGAGGTTATTAAAGTGTATATGTATATTGTGCACAGCGTACAGCATGTCGCCGGCGGAGGGCGAGGGTGTCCTGGAGGGCTCGGGCGAGCAGCACTCGTCGTCGTCGTGGGAGCACAACGGCCGCGTGTCCGACAGCAGCGCGTACTCGAGGATAGAGGTATGCATATGATATATGTTTGAAGGTGGTAGAACCCTTCGTGGTTCGACTCCGGCGGCACCACCGCCACACCTGTTTCTACCTAATAACAGCAGTGTTAGGCGCTGCTGTGTTCCGGTTTGAAGGGTGTGGTAAGGGAGACAGACTTTTCCGAGGCGTTCCAGCTTAGTCCTCAGGGGTAGCGGCGCATCTGTGGCCGAATCTCAGGTAGAAATATCTAATCCTATCTGGGGTTGATTACAGATGTCCATGGGCGGCAGTAGCCACTTACCATCAGGTGGACTGCATGCTCGTCTGCTATTCCTATTTTATAAAAAAAAATGTTATTTTTAAGAAAGGTAACACAATACGAGCGACAGCGTGCGTGATCGTTAACTATAGTCAACGAAAATAGGGGGCGGTAGGTAACGACAACGCGAGACTATCATAGGCTGCTGTTCGTATTATATAGCCCTTAGGTGTACATTTTTTTTTTAAAATATTTCAAGGGTATGCATTTTTTGTAATGTCGGGCCATCGTTTGTGTAATAGCTTTTTTTCTGTGGCTTTAAGATTTTTGTTTGCTCTGTTCAAGTATCTGTCAATTATAGGTTGTGATAGTAAAGTCAGTGGCCTAGAAACTCAATTTCTCAATCCGAGGGTGTTTTTTTTCAAAGTTATGTGCACTCTCCTTAAGCTGACCACTTGTGGTTGTGTGCGTGCAGGTGGTGGAGGAGGAGCTGGCGGAGGACGAGGTGGAGCTGACGTACGACGAGGACCGCGCGCGGCACCGCCCGCGCCCGCGCACCCGGCCCCGCCCCGTGCAGGTGAGTGGTGTGTGTGTGCGTGAGGGTGGTGGAGGAGGAGCTGGCGGAGGACGAGGTGGAGCTGACGTACGACGAGGACCGCGCGCGGCACCGCCCGCGCCCGCGCACCCGGCCCCGCCCCGTGCAGGTTACAGCTTGTTCTGTATAATACCCGTTATCAATAGTCTATCTATGTGAATCGGGTACATTGAGTATTAGTGAAAAAAATATTTTTCAGATATATGCTATAATAAATAATGTGTCTTGTAGGGAAGAATCTCCGTTATGTAATATATTTTGGTTTGCAATCGTTTTACTTTTTGTACATTAGTTAATAGCGGGTTGCAGAAACGAGGTGTGCCATTTGTTGAGAAGGAAGTTGCTACCACACATTCGTTTTGTATTTTTCTTATTACGTACGCTAAAAAAATATGTTACCAAATATTTTCACATAAGGCTAATATTCCATGTGTTGTGTTCCAGCGGCCGAGGCCGGCGCGCAAGCGGCGCCGCGCGCGCAGCTCCGCCAGCAGCGCCGCCGCCCGGCCCAAGCGGTGAGTGCGCGCATCTCCTGCCACTGTATACTTGAAGCTTGGGCATTACTTATGACTGAACTAAGTAGTGATGTATAATCCCGCCAAACTGAAAGTTCGCTCTGAAGTTGTTGTTGTTGCAAGTCGGTGTAGTCATACAATTTGCTATGGCGACGCGATTCATTTCTATATGAAATTGTAAGCTGACTAGCAGTTTTACGCGGATTATAAAATGTAATCACAATATTTAATTAACGTTATTTATTTAATGTTTTTTTTAATGTAATGAATTCAACCGAATTAATAATAATAATGTACTTACGTGACGTTCTTCTATTTATTAATTTATTTTAAAAAAAATCTCAATTTTATTTATTTATTTATTATTTATTTATTTATTTGCACGACAACAGCAGTACACACAATTCTTTTTATAAGTATTACACTATTGGTATTAGACACGTGTGCATGCCAATTATAGGCGTGCGCAACTTTTACAGTTTTTGCAACAGACATACAATATAAATTTAATAGCAAACAAAGTACATTTAGAAATAAAATGAGAGTGATACAAGTAGAGAATGCTAATTTGTTGATCGAAGGTGTTCAATTATTATTATTTTGAGTGTTGTTGTTCGGTCGTGATTTATGTCAATATCTGCTACTTTAGAGCAGATTTTGTTGTATTCAAAGCAGATACAAGCAAGTGGGGAATGTTTGTCCTGCTTATGGGGATATGGAAGGGTTTGGTGATGGCATATCTCGGATATCTGGACGGGACTCTGATACCTACTTCGCCGAGTAAACTGCTTGCGTCTAATGAGCCAGATAAGAGTTTCTTTAGAAATATAATGTCAGTGAGCTCGCGGCGGTTCTGTAGTGAATCCATTTTGAAGAATTTTCGCCGCAGTTCGTAGGTAGTTTTGGGCGATATTCCCGAGGTGTAGTAAGCTAAGTGCTTTGTAAAGGATCGTTGGATGTTCTCGATTCGTTGGGAGTGTGTAATGTACTGAGGATTCCAGACCACTGACGCAAATTCAAGGTGAGTTCGTACTAAGGAGTTGAAGAGGATGATTTTAGTTTGCGGGGATAGGAATCCTTTAGTGTTTCTCTTAATGAAACCTAGCATTCTGGCAGACTTTTTGATAATGGAATCGATATGAGATGTAAATTTAAGTTTAGTATCTAGGATTACCCCAAGATCACGAATCTCTTTCACCTCCTCCAGAATGTCGCCATTTATGTGGTAGGAAGAATTGTAGATTTTGCGTTTACGGGTGTATTTTATATGGAGACATTTTTTGGAGTTCATGACCATACCATTTTCGTTACACCACACGTTGATTCTGTCAAGATCTTTTTGAATAAGCTGGGTGTCGCTTGGTTCATTTATTGTCCTGTAGATTTTTAGGTCGTCGGCAAAGAGTGAATATTCACAGTTTTTTATGACTGATGTGATGTCGTTTATAAAGGCAGAAAACAGTATTGGACCCAAGTGGGACCCCTGTGGCACACCAGACTCAGCGTAGTAAGAATTCGACTCATAGCCGTTTACGACCACTACAAGAAGTCTTTTTGACAAATAAGAGTTGAACCAGTCCAGCAAGGAGTTTCCTATTCCATATGTCCTGTTCAACTTGTTTATTAAGAGACGGTGGTCGACTTTGTCAAAGGCGCTAGAAAAGTCCGTGTAAATTGCATCCACTTGACGACCTTTGTCAATTTGCTTAGACAGATATGATACAAGGGAAGTTAGATTGGTTTGCACAGACCGTCCACTTTTGAAACCGTGCTGACTTTCCGTTAGAAAACGGTCCAAATGTCGTGTGATTATTGGACACACAAGGCTTTCGAATATCTTGGACAGACTTGACAATATAGAAATTGGACGATAATTCTTTGTATCGCGCGTGTCTCCTTTCTTGAAGATTGGGATTATCTTTGCTTTTTTCCACTCATCGGGGAAGACACCGTCGGCAAGAGATCTGTTAAAGATTAAAGAGAGTGGTAACGCTAGACTAGGACCACAGCGTTTTAAAAAGATAGGAGGCACTTCGTCAGGGCCGGCGCTTTTGTGTGCATCTAGTTTTTTTAATGCTCGTACGATGTCCCGCTCACTAATCGAGATGCGACATAAGCAGTCGGTAAGGCCCGTATTATTTGATATATTTAGAGGTAAACTACTACTAAATACCGATGAAAAGTTACTAGCGAAGAGTTCAACTATTTCTGGTCCAGATTTGGCGACGCGGTCTTCTAAATACATCTCTGATGGTATGGTTGTATCGCCTTTTCTTCTATCTTTCACATAACGCCAAAAGGCTTTAGGGTTAATTGATATGTTGTTTTCTATTCGAGTCTTGTAGGTTTTTAAACACTCATTGCATAGTTTATGGCTACGTTCTCGTTTAATGTCGAGTTCCAATTTGTCTCGCGGATTCTTATATTTTCGGTATTTGCGTCTCAGTTTTTCTTTTTCCGCGAGCATTTTGATTAGTGGCTTAGTAAACCATGGTGGATATTTTGGATTTTTGGGTAGTACCTTTGGAGTATGCAACCCTATCGTCTCTCTTAGAAGTTTATAAAAGGTAGAGGTCATTTCGTTGACGTTTTTGGATCCAGCAAATTCAGAGTTCCAGCTGACGCTGTTCAAGTGTTGTACAATCTTTGTATAGTCTGCTCTAAAGAAATTGAATCTGGGAGATACGGAAGACTTAAGGAAATTAGGCATTTGATTCGGCACGGAGATAAGTAATGGGGGATGTCTAGGGTCTATTTTACTTAATACATTTGGGGATTTAGTTACTTCTAGTCCATTACAGTCAGTTATCACCAGGTCCAACAACTTAGCATCCATGTTAAATACACCATTCATTTGTTTTAAATTATTAGTCGATATAAAATCAATAAATGACAATCCTAGTTTACTATTGTAGTTGGATGGCGTGTATGAAGCATCATCCAAACTTTGTGACCATTTTATAAAACCTAAGTTAAAGTCACCAACGATCACTAATTGGTCAGTCTGCTCAATTACATTATTAGCATCGTTCAGGAAGTGGTTTAGGGACTCCAAACTTACAGGAGGAGGCAGATATAAGACACAAATTGATATTCTTCTTATAATAGAGTTAACTTTTACTTCTATTGTTACCCACAAAAACTCTCCATTTCCTACAGAACAACATAGTTGTGTGGAGGCAAATTTTTTATCAACAGCAATAATGACTCCTCCCCCGTCTTTTTTGGATTCCCTAGAGCATATCCTATCTTTACGGTATACTATATATCGCTTATCGATGAATTCGCTATTTACAATATTCGAGTTCAACCAAGTTTCTGTTAGCGCTATAACATTGTAATTATTAAGTAAGATATTCTGTAGAACATCCTCTGTTTTAGTCCTTATTCCGCGAACGTTTTGATAGTACACAGTTAGAGGCATTATGAACAACAAGACACCAATTCATTACCCACTTAGCACTTAGCTTATTAATTTTAAACACTCCATGTCCTTTATTACAATGGCAGGATGTTGCTCGTCTTTTCTAGTGAGAATTCTGCCGTCTCTCACCCAAACGAATTTGTAGCCGGATTCTTTAGCTTTTTTTCGCGTTGCCGCGTGCAAGCTTTTGTTGGCTGGTGTTAGATGCTCTGCAACAAATATTGGTACTCGATTTCCTCCGATTCCTAGGTGTTCGGTATTTAATTTGTCGATTTTGTTCTTCTTATTGTATCTGATGACTGCGGCTAGAAGTTCATCGCGACGACGTTGGCTACGCAGCTTCACTATCACTGAGCGGGGACGATCGCTTTCTTTGTTAAGCTTGGATATACGAGTCACGTGCAGAATATCATTTTCAGCTAAGGGATTATCAACAGTATTTCCCAGTTGCTCAATGGTTTTGAATAAATTTTCAGAGCGGTGCTCGGGTAGGCCATTTATCTCCAAATTGTTTGAACGCGTTTGCTGTTCAATGTAACCCAGCCTTTCAGATAAAGATTTCACTTGTGATGTCAATATGGTGTTGTTGGACTGAAGATTGCATATAATGTCGTTTTTTTCTTCGACAGACTTCATAAGATCGTCATATTGTTTACTTAGAAATGACAAGGATTCTTGAAACCCTGATATTTGGCTGGTTATGCTCGCTAGGTGCTTGGAGACAAGTTCGGTGATGATGTCAGTAACGTCTTCCCGTAAGATTCTACGAAGTTAGTCTTCGGTAACATAGGAATCGCCGCTGTCGGATTTCGAGCGTTGTTTTTTCACCCGTAAGGTGACATTGCTCTCGTCACCGCAATTTTGACTGAGATTTTCATCTTCAGAGTCGAGCGAACGCATATTAGCTCGAATAGGTGTGTTTGAATTATCTGTTTTTGGTTTTTTACTGTGACATTCGGGGCATTTCCAACATTTTTTGCGCTGCTGATCCATCAAATAAAAACGCTTTGAAGTTATATTGGCACATATTCGTCCAATTTTAGTTTTCCCTATAAAATTGTCTTTTAATGCAGTCCAATAATCTAAATATTTGTTTCTCAGGATACGGGAGCGTTTCTCGGAGGGTTCCTGGTCATCATCGGAGTCGGGATCCGGTTCCGGGTCCGGCTCCGGCGCCGCGGCTCGTTCCGCCCGCTACGAATCAGACCGCTCCTACCGCCCTAACGCGCCTTACTCCACCGACGATGACGCGCCGCTACTACATTACAGGTACAAAACCGACCAGTCCTGCCCTCTTAACGCACTCCATGATCTTAAAGAGACGTAGCTGATCCTACCGTGCTGACATACTCCACAATCGCATAAACACGAGGGTAACTCCTACCGTCCCGACGCACCCCACCATGATTAACTTCAGATACGTGGCAGCTCCTGCCGCCTTAACACTCCATGATCCTACAAATACGTAGACTACTGCCGCCCCAACTTACTACTATGGTACATCCGTAGGCTGTTCCTACCACCTTCACGCACAATATCTCACTTCAAACAATGTCCAGCCAGCTCCTTCAGCCGGTCCAACGCTCCGTTTACCAAAGTTTAAAATTTGATACTTTCTAGTGGACAGAAAAAGTCAAATGTTAATTTATCCTTAATATGTTTTTTTGCATTAACATGTTTGTATGTTATGTTATGTTATCAGGCAAAGGCAAGAAGGCAGCGAAGAAGCGGGACCTTCGGGTCGTTCCAATTCCAACTCGAGGGTGAGTCAATACTGAATAATTAAGGCTTAATCCTTCTCATTCTCAGAGGCCCCTACCCAGCAGTGGGACAGTGGCGTTTGTTGATGTGTGTGTGAGGGTATATTGTATATGTGTGTGTGCAGGGTGGCGGCGTATCCCTCCGCACCCGGTCTCCGCGGCGGTACAACGAGGACAGCGAGGAGGACAGCATCGCGGCCATCAGCAAGCGCACGCCGCACCACCACCACCACCTGCGGCAGCAGCGGCGGCTGGCGTCGCGGCGGCGGAGACACCTCGCGGTGAGCACACGCGACACACGACAGCAGGAGGACAGCATCGCCATAGTACACTCATGGGTGTCTTGGCGTCAACCGGTGACGTCACGCCCGAGTCTTGGCGTCGGTCGGTGACGTCACGCCTCAACATTGCATAGAAAAGTTAATTCGATATGTTGATGTGTATTTAATTAAGCACGACGTCATTCGCTTTGATTAGACTTTTAAAACCACATATTTTATGGTGGACAAACGTTCTAACGCAGCTATGTAGTGGTGGAGAAGAGCAGGCGGACGTCCCGCTAATATCTACAATTTGTTGTTGCGACACGACTCGTTTTTATATTCCGAGCGGACTAGAAGTTTGGCGCAGACTATTAAAAAAATTAAATCAAAATTTAAATGTAAATATTTTTGTGATCCCTTATTCTAGCATGTTTCTAATTTAACATTGACTAATATGTATGTGTGTGTTGTGTGCAGGGTGCCGCGGGCAGCGGGGCGGGGCCTGCGGGCGTGTCGGGGGCGGGGCCGGGGGGCGTGGCGCCGCACACCGCCGACCACAACTACTTCAACGGACACGCCACGCCGCACACACACAACGGTAAACATATGTGTATGCTTCAAGGTGGTAGACCGACTCCGGTGGCACCACCGCCACACCTACTTCTGCCTAATAACAGCAATGTTAAGCGCTGCTGTGTTCTGGTTTGAAGGGTGTGGTAAGGGAAACATACTCATCTGAGGCATTACACTTCCAGCTTAGTCCTCAGAGGTAGCGGCACATCTGTGGCGAAATTTAGGTAGATATTCAATTTTATCTCGGATTAATTACATCAGAACACTATTCTAGAAACGGAGTCTTTTGGCGAGGTGCCCATGCCATCCCACACCTTTCGGGTGTTAATGTTTCCTTCCCAGGGTCGTTGGCTGTGCGGGTCGAATTCTTATTTTTTGACGCATCTAACATATACATTTATTTCCGTTTCCAGGTAACAACGCGAACGGCCACGCGAGCGGCTCCGGGTCCGGGTCCGGCGCGTCCGGGCCGGGTCCGGGCGGGCCGGTGTCGATATCATCGCGGGGTCGCGTGCGACGGCTCACCGCTAAGGCCCGTGGTCTGTTGAGAGACTGACGCAAATCGTGTCGGCTATTGAAACTGACGCAAGCTGTGTCGTCTGCTGAGAGACTGACGCGAGTTGTGTCGTCTAGTGAGACTGACGCGAGCTGAGTCGTCTGCTGAGACTGACGCGGTCTGTGTCGCCTATCGAGACTGACGCGGGTCGTGTCGCCTATCGAGAGACTGACGCGAGTCATGACGTGTGTGACGTGCGCAGCAGCGGGGAGTGCGGTGGTTAGTGGCGCTGTTAGCGTGCCGGTGGCTAGAGCGTGGTGGCAAAGTGGCAAGTGTAGTGGCAAAGTGGCAACGACTAGAGCGTGCATTGTGACAGTGTAACAGTGACTATTGTGAGTGCGAACAGAGTTTAGCTGCACAGTGTCTATAGTCCGATTCATAATTAGGTGTCCAAAATGTAAACAAAGGTGTTGACCTATCAAGAAAATATGGCAGTTTCTTATTTTTGACAATATTAAATTAATACATCGATAATAAAATAATAATCTAAATAAATTAAAATCAATTCACATTTTCCAATATTTATATTAACTCAGTTTAATTTCATACAGTAATAATAATAAAAAACAAGATTTATGAGATAAAATTAAATTGTGATAATGGTCACACAATCGGCATTCAACACATTTTTTGTGCCGCCATTTTTAAGTTTCGTAGTTGATATTATTTATTTTTGTGATCGTGATCGAACTCGAATTTTTTCTAGTTTTCTTAGCGCGTTTTTTTTTAATTGTGTGCAGTTATTAAATTTTTGTTTCATGTTTAATTTAGTGAAATTTTTCGTTTCTTGTTAATTTGTTAAGGTTTACAATACCTGTAATCGAATTTTGACAATGACATTTCTTTGTTTACATTTTGGACACCTAATTATGAATCAGACTATAGTGCATGGAATCAGGGTGGTGGTATTGACTAGTGGATGCACAGTGCGTGGTGTGGCACAGAGACTGGTAAGCACTCGGTGAGTGTGGAGTCAGTGACTACTGCGTACATAGTAACAATGTAACTATAACATATATGAGTATGTGCATAGATTGTGTAGCAGCGCCTCCTGGTGCTAGCACAATTATGGGGAAGTTATAGTTCTATCTCACGAAGTCTGTTCGGGTTCCATAGATGTCTTCGTAAATTAAACAATAACTAAATTAAAATTAAAAATAAAATTCACTTATAATTCAACCAACTAGGACCCATAATAGCTAACTAAGCTTCGTGGTAAACGCTAGCTATCATACTTCCTGAAATAAAAACAAAATATGTATTTTATTAGACAATTTAATAAAGTAATATACATATTATTTATTATTATTATTATAATCCCGTCTTCTAAGTCGTAAGAGAGACTTCGTGAGATGGAACTCCTACAGAATTCCTACTGACAACATAGACGCGGTGACAGTGCAATTGACATACAGGGTGGATACCTTCATACGACAATAAATGATAATACAAGTCCTACTCCTTCCTAAGAACATGTGACAATAAATAAAAAAACACTTAACATCGAATTTAAAAAAAAATCAAACACACATTATAATAAATAATGGGGTAAAAATTGAATGCCATTTATAAACATCAGTTCGCTCACCTTTGGTAAGAGCAGCAACAGGGCAGTGTCGTGACGTAAAATCTTTTGCTGCGAGTGTGATCCTTATGTCTTAGGAATAAAGTACAATATGCATTTCCTTACTTTGACGACTTTGCAACATTGTAGTTTTATTACGTCTCGATTTATAATGTCTTTGCAATTAGACAAAGCGTGTAGAAAATTTGATAAATGCAAAAAAATCCTGTGCCGAAAGTACTAAAGATATTTGATTGAAAATTTTTTTGGAGGTTCGGGAGATGGATAGGTTCATGTGGTGAAATTGTCGTATGACAGTATCCACCCTGTATAAAGGAAAAGCTGTAGGAATACTAACGACATACAACAGTGACTAGGGAACACACAGAAACAGTTTAATGATAATGACATTATGGTGGATTACAAATATACATTACACTAGTTTTTGCCCGCGGCTTCGCCCGTGTTTAAAAGAAAATAATATGACATACTAACATACATAAAACTGAAAATTCGTACCTTCATTAGAATGACAGTGGCGCCATCTGGCGAAAATTTATCGTACCTGCTCTGAAACCTTCGTGGGCTCATAGACATCATGGGATTGCTAAAGATCATCACTTGATCAAATGCATAGTTTACGATTCAATCCTTACTAATATTGATTAAAGTAATCGACATTTTGGTCCAAAAGATCGATTCTCCGATTAATCGATCTTAGATCGCCATCCCTAGTTCCCGTGGGATTTCCGGGATAAAAACTATCCTATGTCCTTTCTCGGGTGTTAGACTATCTTCGTACAAAATTTCATTAAAATCGGTTCAGTGGTTTAGGCGTGAAGAAAAGACAACCAACCAGACAGACAGACAGAGTTACTTCCGGATTTATAATATTAGTAAGGATTCTACACCTATTCCTGCCTAATAACAGAAGTGTTGCTGTGTTCCACTGTACTTAACCGAGGCCATCCATCCAATTAGTCCTCAGGGATAGCGACACATCTGTGACCGACCTCAGGTAGGAATCTAATCTTATCTGGGGTTGATTACAGACGTCTGTGGGGGGTGGTACTTACTATCAGGTGGACGGCATGCTCGTTTAGTACATGAATGTTATAAAAAAATGGGAAACGATCGGAAAATGATTTTAGTTATAAATGAAATTAGAAAAATACATATTAAGACCAGAGGTTGTATGTCAAATTGAATACAATTATTAGTATTTATTGTTATATTAGAGAAATGTTCACGTGTAGTCTAATATGGATTGTCGCTGTCAATTCAACAGGGGGTGTTACTACCATCTCTTAACACAATATTATTTTAATCATACTTTTACTTTTTTGCAGGAAATTTAACTTTTTAAGCAAAATATGACAATTTCAGTTGGTTTTATACAATGGATGAGCGAAAAATTAATAAGGGTTTAAGTTTGTTTAACTGTGTATGATGGAATATTTTACTGTTTTAAGGAGGAAATAAAACTTTCCTGAACTATGATGGTTTTTAAAAGATGGTGGTAGGGCCCCAGAGCTATGTCTGCTAACAAGTAATATACACGCAGACAGTGGTGGACACAGGGGGTTGTAAAGTTTCAACCCCCTCCCTTTAAATCACATACTTAAGTCTCGTTACCTCGAAGGGGTAGTTAATAATTCCGAAAATGGGAGGACCTACCCCTTTAAAAATCGAAAATGGTATACTTAAGATTATCAGTGTCTTTATAGGCAAAAAAATTTAAAAAATAGGAGGATTTTTTTTATCATAATTCTCTTTCTAAGTAGGCCTTATTGTCGCTACCAACCTATTCTTAGTTGGTTTAATACATCTGAACGAAAGTTTTGGTCTGAAAATTATTTAAATGACAAAATAAAAAAAAGTAAAAACAATTTTTTGAAGAACTTGTCAAATGTCGATCTTTGGTTGACAAAACATTAGATAGATTGGTTATTAATAATGAACGTTAATCTACCAGTTGCACCAACGATATTAGCAAGTGTAAAGTCATCCTGAAAGTATTTGTATTAAATGTTTCAGAACTGTTTACTCGTACAAAGGAACATGATACGAAAATGTCTTCAAAATATGTGTTCATATTTTGAAAGTGTTTTAAAATAAACAATTTGTACTTAGGAAATATTGTTTTATTAATAATTTATTGTTACTGTACAAACGTATTTGTGTAAAGTTATCATAATAAAAGCGAATGGTCAGTTTATTATTCATAATTATATAGGTGTAATTGTAAATATTTAATTGTAAATTTACATTTTTGTATTTTTATAGATAAGGGAATCTGTTACTATGTATTATTTTACTAAATAAAGAACAAACTGCTCGTATATCACTGCCACTGTCTGAATCGAAGAATATGTTTTGTGGTTTCTACACACACACACCAACACCCATATTCGGCACAATTAATTTTTTTCGAGACGCTTTCTACATTCATAGCCCCACACTAGGATCCCCTGTGTCGTCGGTGCCATGGACACCCACATAGACAAATACACAAACACCCAGACCCAGAACAGAAATATAAACTCATCTTTTACATAGCTCTGGCCGGGGATCGAACCCGGAACCTTCTGCGTGCTGCTACGCTGCTAAAAAAAAACTTTAAAGAGTCATGGAGCCATTCTTAATGGATTAATAGCTGATTATCTTAAATTGTAAAATCGGTCGCGCACGGCACTTCTTTGCTCGAATATCGATATTTATACGCACAGACACACGCATAAAGTCATACGGAGGTAACATGCCACATTAAAATAGTCCTTGCATGTGAGGGCTATTTTTCGATTAATAGTTAATACATTATACTTTTTATATGCACCCAATAATGTCATCACTTGCAATCTTTTAGAACACACACAAGGCATAACGCTTTTTCCTTACGTGACAAATCCACCATTCTATTCCCACGAAACATGTTAAAGATTCGTTCAAATAATATCAAAATTAGCACATATTATTATATTGTATTTAAGTAGTAATATCATTTATGTCCATTATACTTGTCTATGTAAATATAAATGTATCAATATGTGGTGACTTTCCGCTGCTCGCCAAAAGTTCTCAGTTCGGAGCTTGTATATATACGTGATGTTGAGAAAACTTCGATAGCGTGATTCAGAGTACACGTGGCGCCATCTCGTGCCGACTAGCGGGAAGTCACCACAATATATCATTAGTTTTTAATAGAATAATTGAATTTTGCTCATAAACTTTGATATAAAATGTTTTTTTTTATTTAATTCTGAATATTGTTGTTGTATATGTATATGTAAACGGGAACCAAATTTAATGTATATAACATTGTAGTGTTTGTGATACAAATATTGTTACTGTTGTAAATACAATGTTTCAAGTGCTGAGTAACTTAAACCAAACTTAATATTTTAATTTATAAGCTCATATTTAATTTTAAGTACTTTGAGTAATTAGTATGTATTTGTATGTTTTGTGTATGAGACGGCGTTTTCTTGTCACGCGGTGAGCTCGCATGCATCGGTCACATCCTTTCGTGTCATGGGCACTATTCCTGTCGTGTAATGGCATAAAAATGATAGACTAGTTGATAGGTGTTTTCTTAATCGAGGAGTCCAAAGTTCAAATCCCAGACACACACATCTAATTTTTCCAAACTTACGTGCGTATTATAAATTAATTATCTTTTAATGGTGAAGGAAATCATCGTAAGCAAACCTAAGATTTTCAAAAAAATCTCCAAGGTATGTGAAGTCTACCGCATACGCACTTGTCCAGCGCGGTGGACTATGGCCTAATCCTTCTCATTCTGAGAGGAGACCCGTGCCCAGCAGTGAGACTGTAATAGGTCAATAATTATCGCTGTCATCGAATAAGTAACGGTTGCAAGTGTGACACGAAAATAAACACCGCGTGACAGGAAACAGGCCCTCGTATTTAATTTGTTAAGCAAAATCCGGTGTACCTGCTTGTACAAGGTTTAGTTGAATTTTAGTTACAATTGTTAAGGTGTTCGCGCACTTGTCTTTTGTACTTGATGGTCCGTACACTATCAATATTGTCTTTATGAAAATAAGAATATGAAAATATTTTGTACTATACAATTCAATATGTAGTGTGGTTCATGAAAAATCATGATGAGTTTGAATAATATTTTACAAAGCATTGGTTCGCAATAAATATTTATTAGGATTTCCAAATAATTTTGAGTGTCTTTTTATATTCTGCTAATATAAGCATTTTCATACGGTTATGAGGTCATAAAATTATATTTTAAAATAACGGACATATGTATAGTTGACATTTAATCAATTGATAAAAAAAAGTTTTCAAAAATGTAAAAAATGTTTCAATCCGCACATATCATACTGATACTACAGTTGTCTAGATTCTTACAAAAACCAGTCAATATCCTGTAATATTGAGCAATATTGCTCATATTGCTCAATATTGAGCACTGGACCACAAGACTAGTGTCCGCGCACCTTAACTTTAAATATAATGTTAATGCCATTTCAGTACTTATGCTATAAGGATAAGATATGTTTTGGCGTTCGTTCTCGATGTATTTCAAATGTACTTTCGGGTGCGTTTATAGAGTATCCTAAACGACGGAGCTTATCAGTGTATAGTGGACGTTAATTAGTGTCGGTGCCGGTTAATCCTCTCGTCTATAAACGCACCCTATTGGTGTTGCCCGCGCGGGAAGTGTAAATTAATAAGCATTTTTAAAGTTCTACTTCTTTGCGTGTTTAAGAAAAAAAAATAGGGGTATTTTTAGTCGGAGCGAATGTGAAGTAACACATATTTTTACCGTGGGACGGAAGTTGCACGCGTTTATGTAACACATAATTTACTTAGCAATGTTGCCATTTATAATATTGTAAAAACTATTGACATTATGTATTGTAAATTCGCGAATTTATTAGTTATCTTCAAGATAATTTCATTATGTTGACAAATAAAACAATATAATTATTTTTATTATTTAATCAATGATATTTTTGTAAGCCTCTTACCTTGTCTCTTTTAGTGACGTCACTTATAATATTGATAATGTTGACATTATAATTTATTATCTATAAAAATGTTTAACAGTAACATTATCTGAATTATTAGCATAATTTTGATAATTTAATTAAAATATTAAGTCACATCACATTTTATGAAATTTCGTAATAAAACCCCCTTTGTAACGTCATAGTTAAACCTGGTATGTCATATTTAGAAAACCTAACCTAACCTATCCTAAACTATAGAATATTTCCCGCGCGGGCGTGTAAAGGTTGTCAAGTCTCGAATAAATGGACTTTATAGACTGTACGAAGCACCGTCTGATGTAATATTAAATGTTAAGCGTTACTCCGGCGCCGCACACACGTGTAAATAGTATATGTTGGATGTGTGTGTGTTATGTACGTGTAGCATGTGGGTGTGTGCGGCGACCACGTGATAGTAGCAATTAAGTGTGTAATTGAAACCAAACTGAATAAATGAATATTTTGTAAACGATTTGTTGTTTTTTTGTTTTGTAATTTTTATGCTGGTTGCTGACAGATCTAATGTAGATAAGCTTAGCTCATGAGGACTGAAGTCGAGGCAGTTTTGCATGCTTGTGTGCAAACTGCCAGCTATATAAACTTTTGACAAACGGAGATCTTATGCCGGGTTAATCGGTAATCATGCTGGGGATCCACTGTATCCTTACTGTCTTATTGTGAAGCTTGTATATGGACAAGATTACTTTTATGTTTGTGTCTTTTTTCTTCTTTAGTGAAGCGAATAATTTCTTCTTAAGTACGTCAAAAATAGATAAAATTGCTCCACACAACATTAATTGGTGTTCCATAGCAGGTGAGTCTATTCAGCAACACAATTTTAAAACTACTGTCTAATGTGCGGTGAGGAATATCAAACATCCCGCATGCGGGCGTCATCGACTAATGAAAACGGTTACCGCATGCGGAACATATGTCATGCTTAAATAGAAATGTCCCGTACCCCGAACGCGGGCTCTAACGACCAATGAAAATGAGCCACAAGGCTCAGCCGGGAGAGTGCCCGCTCTGGATACGCCAGTTTTTATATAGTAGTTTTACAACAAAAGCATTTGCTTAGGCTGAAAAGCAAGAAGCCGAGGTCTTAAAAACAAAATTAAGTAATACAATGATGTCAGTCAGCTGTCATTGTCAAACTTACAAGGTGTTTTGGAAATCTGAATTATACACGTCATGTTATATCGAGGATCGTGAATAAATAACTTAAATTCAATATTTTGAAATACAAACTAATACGGTAAACGACAAATAAACAGAAACGTTGTTCTTAAGTGGTTTTTGGATAAATAATTTGGGTGTAATATTCGCAAGTATTTCGCCATATTTACAGACGGGAAGTCGACCCACGGCTAACACAGTCTATCGATAATATTCGATAATGGATCCAATGGACGGCCTGGTGGAGGAAGAGGACTCTCCGTACGTGGAGAATATCGTGGCTTCAAAAACTACGTCGTGGACTATGTTTAATCCGATTACATTCTGTAAGTTCCAATATCGATTAGTCAAATAAATAGAGATAATGTTTATTTTTTTATAATAAAATGAAAGTAGCTAAAGAGTCTGTAGTCCAGCTGATGGTAAGTAGCACTCCTGCCTATAGTAGTGTAGTCAGCCCCAATAAGAAGTCCTACCTGAAATCAGGTCCAGACATTTTCTGAATCACATTATCTAAATTTTCTCATCATCTTGTCTACGAAACAAAAAAAATCCAATATTGTCCATATACAAGCTTCACAATAAGACAGTAAGAAATAGTAAGAATACAGTGAGAACAAACCCTGAGAACTAAACTGGAACACCTACGATAAGTATGTCTACCTTACAACAGCCTCCAAACCAGAATACAACAGTGTTACAATATATAAGGCAGAAATAGGTGTTATGGTGCTGCTGTGGAGTGGAACCAGAATGGGTTCTATCACCTTCACAAATATATTTTTATATGTTGAATAAAAGCTTAATTTTATTACAAAAGGGGCAATGACATTGTATTTGATCAAAATTGTAATAGTTGTTAGTAGAATCTATAAATAATTGTATGCGAATGAAATATGTATAAGTTTTATTGGAGGTCATTGAATTTTTGTTTTATATTGTGAGCCAGTAATGTGTGGGTTAACTTTTATAGAGATAATATGTTTTATATGTCAAGAGTAATCTGTGTCAACATGATAAGGATTTTTAAACATAAGTAATGGATATTTCAAATTAAACAAAATGTCACTTAAAAATAAACAAAATATAACTGATAATAAGTGACTACTGCCCCTCATAGACATTCAACCTCCATTAGAATCCTACCTGCAGTCGGCCACAGATGTATTACTATCCCTGAGGCCTCAGTTGAAAAGTCTCTGATATGTATATCTCCTTTAGTGCACCCTTCAAACTGGAACCAGAATTCTCCAACTCTGGCTTTATTCTGCCTAATGACAGAGGTGTTTTCTGGTGTCAAGGGTGTGGCAAATGAGACATACTATTCCGAGGAATTCCAGCTTAGCCCTCAAGGGCATTGGCATATTTGTAGCCGACCTCAGAATCTAGTCTTAACTGGAATTGATTATAGATGTTCATGGGAGGCAGTATACACTTACCATCAGATGGACTGCATGCTCGTCTACTATTCCTAATAAGAAGAAAACCTACAAACTGGAATACAGCTCCTAAATGTAATATTGCCTCCAAAGTCGAACCACAAAGCGTCCCATTCAACCTCACTTTTCAAAGCACTATCACTAATACACATTCTCCACAGTGCTCCAGTTTCTAGAGTCCTACGGCTGGCTGCTGGTGTTCTCGGGGCTAGCCGCTGCATACTTCGTCTACTTGATCAACAAACATACAGACTTCTTCCGTGAGAAGCGAAGGGATGCTCTATACAAAAAGGGTAAGCTTAAATTTTAAATCAAATATTTTTTGATTTTGGTAAAATAAATTATTTCATGTTATAATTTTATTAAGAAGTTCTGTAATAAATATATTGCAAATTAATCTATATTAATACTAAATGTTTATTTGTATATAAATATTGCTATAAAATAATTATTTCCATGAAGTCCTGTCAAATCTATTGAAATATGTCTTAAAAATGGATTTGTATAAATATAGAACACTAGAGAATTGATATTGCAAAAATTTGGTTTCGATCGAATTTGGTTATCAAAAAAGTGGAAAGTAAAATTCACGTACAGTACAACAAAAGTAATTTTATGTAATTGCTACAGAAAACATCTAACGTCCGAGTTTCTTGTATGTATGAAAGATTCCCAACATTAATTGCTTAGTAATTTTTGAAACATCAACATGTTCCCTATATTATTCAAAACTAGTTTTTGCCCGCGGTTTCGCCCGCGTTTAAAAGAAAATAATATAACATACTAACCTACATAAAACTGAAAATTCGTACCTTCAACTTTGCTAAAGATCATCACTTGATCAAATGAATAGTTTACGATTCAATCCTTACTAAATCGATTAAAATAATCGATGTTTTGGGTCCAAAAAATCGATTCTCCGATTAATCGATCTTAGATCGCCATTCCTAGTTCCCGTGGGTTTTCCGGGATAAACACTATCCTATGTCCTTTCTCGGGTCTCAGACTATCTTTGTACAAAATTTCATTAAAATCGGTTCAGTGGTTTGGGCGTGAAGAAGAGACAACCAGACAGACAGACAGAGTTATTTTCGGATTTATAATATTAAAGTAAGGATCAGTCTTAGATTTTCATGCCTTATAAAAATAAATCAACTCCTATGTTTATAGATCCGGACCTAGCACTAGCCCGCGAGGAGGCGGTGCAGCGCGCTCGTGAGGAGCAGCAGCGTCGCTTGCAGCTAGCTTCACAGCAAGCCCTCGAGCTGCAGAAGGAGGTATACACTCCCTAGTTTATCCCCACTTCCTCCCACTCCCCTCTATAACCCTCGACTCAACCCAAGGACAAACAAAGGGAGATAAACCTCCATCCCTCTTGTTTTTCTTGTCTCTCTTCAACTGTTAGGGGCCGTTCAAGTATTACGTAAGCAGATTTATTACAATTATTTACCCCCCCCATCCCCCTTGTCAGCAAAAGTAAGAAAAGCTCTTACCCCCCTCCCCCATGCTTACGTAAACATTTTTCAATTAATGTATTGGTTTTTTTTTATATTATAATTATAATTTGAAAAATGCCTAAACGTATGCATGATTTGCGGGAAACCCCGAAAATGCATTTCGTTTTCAAGTAAAGACAATGTGAGGGTTGCCATTCGTGTAAACAAGTAACAAACTACCGATGACGTAATCATCATCTAGACTTCCCTACCCCCCATGTCGTCCAAAATAAGCAAAGCAATGACCCCCCCGTCCCCCTAAAAGCGCTTACGTAATACTTGAACGACCCCTTACTCCTCTCTCGCACGTAGTTAACGCAGGTAATTCTTATAGGAGGACGCATGTCATTATTTTTGTCCACCCATTATTTTCCCGCTGCTGGTCACGGATCTCCGCTCAGAATGAGAAGAATTAGACCATAGTCCGCGGCGTTGGCCTAGTGCGAATTGGTAGACTTCATACTTTGAAAACTTTTTTTAAGATTTCTCAGGTATGCATGTTACTTTACGATGTTTCTTTCATCGTTTAAGCTAGTGATAATTAATTTCTAATACGCACATAACTTTGATAATTTTTTGATTGATTATTTGAACTTCGGACCTCTCGATCAAGAGGCCGAGTTTCTTAACCACTAGGCTATCACGGTGTTGTTTTTGCACGCACGCATTTCATTTAATAGTTACATACACAATAACACAAACATATACAATACATAATATAAAATTAGTCAACTTTAATGTAAGACCAGGCAAATATAACAAAGACACTTATAAGAAGAATCCCGACTTAACTATTATTACTATTAATAGACTAATTGACAATATAACCCAGCATTAGCATTTCCGTAACAAATAATACTATATTTTCCCTCATGGGGCGTATAAGCAAATTTCGCTAAAAAAAATGGAATTTAAAATTGAAACATTTGTATTGTGTTGCCAGCGTGAAGAGAAGAAGCGAGCTGAAGCGTTGGAGCGGCTGCAGAAGTATGGGGCAGCGGCCGGGAATAAGTTGGGCACTGCCGACGATGGTGAGACTCTACTTAACTCTGATATTACACAATAACATGATAATACGAGCTCGCGTTACGAAGTAATATTTTCATCCCCTATCCCCTTGGGGGTAGAATTGATCAAAATCCTTTCTCAGCGGATGCTTACGTCATAACATCTACCTGCATGCCAAATTTCAGCCCGATCCGTCCAGTGGTTTGGGCTGTGCGCTGATACATCACTATGTCAGTCAGTCACCTTTCAGTTATATATATTTAGATTATAGATACACACGAATTAGTTTAATGGTTACTATTTGTTTGACTCCGGCGGCATCACCGCCACACCTATTTCTGTTAATAGCAGCAGTGTGATAAGAAATAGATGTGGTGTGTGTGTGATGATGATGATGTGTTCCGCTTTAAAGAATGTGGCAAGGATGATGTATATACCGGGAGGGTTCCAACTTAATCCTCTGAGGTATCTTCGGATCGTAGATTTTATTTGGGGTTGATTACAAATGTCCATACGGCAGCAGCTTACGATCAGGTGGATTGTATGCTCTTTCATTACTTCAATATTACAAAAAATGCTTTAGATAAATATGTTCCTGATAGAACTTTTTTTTTTTATAATATAAGAGTAGCAGACGAGCAGGCAGTCCACCTGATGGTAAGTAACTATTGCCACCCATGGACATCCGTAATCGACCCCAGATAGGATTAGATATTCCTACCTGAGGTCGGCCACAGATGCACCGCTACTCATGAGGACTAAGCTGGAACGCCTCGGAAAAAGTATGTCTCCCTTACCACACCCTTCAAAACGAAACAAAGCAGCGCCTAACACTGCTGTTATAAGGCGTTCTTACTAAAAATTATAAAGTAGAACTCAATCACTGTGTTACTGTTTAAATTTATTGTGTCCTTTCTAAAACCTATATTGTTTTAATCAATTGCAGATTACATGCCGCTGAGTGCGGGCGCATCGACGTCATCATACCGCCCGCCCAAGCGGTCCAAGTGTGGGGGCGGCGGCTGTGGCCGGTAGACTGGGGGCGACGGAGAGGGGGGGGGGAGGAGGGGGGGGGAGGGGGATAGAGGGAGAGATTGGAAGATAGAAGAGTGGAGATGATAATAGGGGCGAATGTGACAGGGGGAGAAGTGAGGGGCAGGGGAGAAGGAGAGTGGAATGGAGTAGAGCAAAGATGAAAATAGGGAGTACTGTGTCAGAGGGAGATTAGGAGAGAAGGAGGAGTAGGGGAATAGAAAAAAGAGAAGAGAGGAGATGGGGGGGGGGGTGAATGGTAAGAGTTTCAATAGGGTGAGAGGGGGCCTCGTTTATATACATAAACGAGGCCTTAGGTATATACATACCTAATCACTCATATACCTAAAAATTTAATTATCTGCAAAACTAGGCAATTTTATAGTGTCGACTTTATCTGTCGGTTTTGTAAAAAATCGCTACAATTTTTCCCAAACGCCCCAAAAGGTGTGTAACTTTGAAAACTTCAATTGCGTGATTCAGAATGCATGTGCTGCCATCTTTTGACGAGTAGCATAGATGATGCTACTGCAATTTTTTTGTAATAAGATATAAAATAAAGGTTTATTTTATTATTTTGCTTCTCTGCTCTAATTTAAGTGTGTAAATATTACTTTTAATATTTTTCTCTGTTATTTAAGTATGGTCATTAAAAATTCAAATCGATTACCATTTGATTTTAATCGTTTATGAAACATAATCAAATACCCATTAATCGAGTGAACTATTGAAGACTTCGATTATCGTTAATCGTTATTCATTAATGAATTAAAAGTTTTAGTTTCAAATTAAATCAAAAATACTTTATTCAAAGTAGATTCTTTACAGAACTCGTTTTATTCATCACATTAATCGATTAACGAAAATGGTGCCGCTTTTTGAAAATTTCGAGACGTACGGTGCATTTATATGTACAGACATCGCACGTGTCAGACACGGCACGTGGCAAAACAAAATCATATTGTATACAATGTGTGTGAACGTATTTATCTTCTGTAATGCAACCGTAGACACGGTCCGTGTATCAAATATTGTAGAGAAAAATATGGTTTTGTCTGACACGACACGTTCATTGTCTGTAGGTATACGAGGCCTTAATACGTAGTTCTTAATGCAAACAATAATCTCTTAATAAACAATTAAATAATATACCTTAATAAGTCATCTGTTGGGCATTTTGATAATTCTATATCCACATATAAACAGCATTATATAGAGTTCTTACGTCATAGTTTTAAGTTGTAGCACATGAAGTAATATTAAAATATCACTAATATCTTAAACTAACTACGATTTGATAACCCATTTTAAAATAAACAGACACTCATACAGTAACATGTGGTTTTATTTTCGAATCCCATTCGTGTTTGCGATAGTATTCAAATTTATAACTTCCATTTTTATGTTTTTTTTTATAATATAGTAGCAGACGAGCATGCAGTCCACCTGATGATAAGTGGCTACTGCCGCCCATGGACATCCGTAACTCCAGATAGGATTAGATATTCCTACCTGAGGTCGGCCACAGATGCGCCGCTCTACCCCTGAGGACTAAGGTGGTACGCCTCGGAAAAACCTCTGGTATAGTCCTTTGAGATAAAACTCCGACGACACCACCGCTACACCTATTTCTGTTATAACAGTAGTGTTAGGCGCTGTGTTCTGGTTTGAAGTGTGGTAAGGGAACCATACTTATTCAAAGGGTTGGAGGTAGTTCTCAACTTGCCCTAGCGTGTTACTTCAATATTAATGAAAAACAAACATACTGGCCACGTAGATTTAGGACATATTATTGAATATTTAAAAAGTTTCAGACGTTCCTCACAATGTTTTCCTTCGCCGTTTAAGTAAGTGATAGTTAATTTCTAAAACGCATATATTACTCAAAAAATCAGTTCGAGCCTGGGATTTGAACGTCGGCCCTGCCTAAGAGACAAAGTTTCTATCCACTATCCCAGCTTTTATCAGATTACAGAGTGTATGTTTAAAACGGTTTCGTCTGCGGTCTTTGATAAGTAAAAAAAAAAGATACTTTACCGCCTTAAAATTGAATGAAGCGACAAAAGGATGATTCTATCATTATTTTTTAAGTCTTAACAAATAAAAAACATTTTTATAAAAAAATATGTATTAATAACTAATAATACGTAATTTACGTATTAAGTAAATAAGTTTTCAAACATTCTAAGGACATTTTAGAACGGAGCCATAGCAACACTTTATTTACGCAATAATTTCAATTTTTTTTTTTTGTATTTATTTATTAAGTTAAGATTAACTACTTCGATGAGCGGATTGTTTCGAAAACTACTTCGAAACAATCCTCTACAAATATGTATGATGGTATATATTTTAAGCCATACAGTATTTACCACCCTCCCTCCCTCAAAGGATGCGTGCATATGCAAAATATTAAAAATATACACCACCATACATACCACCACCACGTGTTTCGCTTCAAATCGGAGCATCATCAGGGTAAGTTGATTCTACGACGATTAATCGTTAAGTATTTATTTTTATTTATTTACTTAACACCAACGTAATGTACATTTATAAACTTAACAACAAAACAAATTAGGAGCTAGCTTCATGCCACTATAATTATAGGTTTAGACATGCAAGTTAAATGAAAAAAAGAAACAAAGAAAAAAATAATTGAAGAAGCACAATAATATTACACTTTCTTGTTAGGAGTGATCAATCTATGTATTTTACTCGTCTAAGTCGACGGTATAATGACGTGGCGGGACACATCACTGTACTTGTTCTAGATGCTATACTCGCGACACATTTTCGCAAACCGTTTAGGTACATTCTGGTTAGATCTGCAATCATGTGTGATTAAATTGAGAGAGGAAACGGTGTAGTATGTGCTCCTGGTACCCGGCGGAAGGTAATGTTTTCCGAATGTATGTATGAAGGTGGCAAAACCCTTTGTGGTTTCCGGCGGCACCACCGCCACGCCTATTTCTGCTTTATAACAGTGTTAAGCGCTGCTGTGTTCTGGTTTGAAGGGTGTGGTAAGGGAGACATACTTTTCCGAGGCGTTCCAGCTTAGTCCTCAGGGCTAGCGGCGCATCTGTGGCCAACCTCAGGTAGGCATATCTAATCCTATTTGGGGTTGATTACAAATGTCCATGGGTGGTAGTAGCCACTTACTATCCGGTGGACTTAATGCTCGTCAGCTATTTCTATATTATAAAACTAAAATGTATGTATATAATATATGTATGAGTAATAAGCCTCATGGTTGAAACTCGGGCTTTCGATTGAGGGATTAGAGGTTTAAATTTTTTTTTTTTTTTTATAATATGGAGTAGCAGACGAGCATGCAGTCCACCTGATGGTAAGTGGCTACTGCCGCCCATGGACATCTGTAATCAACCCCAGATAGGATTACATATTCCTACCTGAGGTCGGCCACAAATGCGCCGCTACCCCTGAGGACTAAGATGGAACGCCTCATAAAAGTCTGTCACCCTTACCACACCCTTCAAAACGGAACACAGCAGCGCCTAACACTGCTGTTATTAGGTAGAAATAGGTGTGGCGGTGGTGCCGCCGGAGTCGAACCACAAAGTGTTCTACCACCTTCAAAATCCCAGGCACCTCTGATATTTCAAACTTACCAGTAACTTATGATATATGATAACCTCTAATATTCCAAACTTACGAGTAGCGTATTAGAAATTGATTTTGACTTTAATGTTGAAGGAGAAATCGTAAGAAAACCTGAGAGAATTTTGAAAAAAAATGTTCTCAAAGGTATATGAAGTCTACAATCTCGCACTTGTCAGCACAGCGGACTATGGACCCTTCAATTCTTATCATTTAACGATTCATTTGTTTATTATTAATGCACTAATTTACGTAATACTAATATATAAAAACAGTTTATGAATCGAATGAACTGTTTGCAGAAGGCAATAAAACGTGTTTTTACGCTATAAAAGTGTGAAGAAATTGATTCTGTGGTCGAGTTTGGAAAGCTAAATAAAACACGAATACTTCTCGCCACAGAACTGTCATTATGCAGAAATGCTGCTTCGGAGTGATAGATAACTTTAGAATTTATACAATTTAATGTTCAGTTTTAAATAAATATTTTCTAAGTGTGTTTGCTTATTTGATGCTTAAGTTTTTTTATATTTTAGAAGTAGTAAAGCTTGCAGTCATTCTGATGGTAAGTGGCTATTGTCGCCCATGGACATCTGAAATCAACCCTAAATCTCTTATATATAAAATTCTCGTGTCGCAATGTTAGTTACCGTACTCCTCCGAAACGGCTTTACCGATTTTCACCAAATTTTATATGCATATTCAGTAGGTCTGAGAATCGGCTACTATCTATTATACCCCCTAAGTGATAAGGGTTGTTCACCCTTAACATTATTTTATTTATATGGCAACACAAAGTTTGCCGGGTCAGCTAGTAAGATTAGATATTTCTACCTGCGATCGGCAACAGATGCGCCGCTACTCCTGAGGACCAAGCTGGTACACCTCGGAAAAGTATGTCTCCCTTACCACACTTCAAACCAGAACACAGCAGCGTTTAACACTGTTGTTATTAGGTAGAAACAGGTGTGGCGGTGTTACCGCCGGAGTCGAGCCATAAATGGTTTTACCAAAATCGAAACCTGTGAAAGTTTAAGTTTCCCGATCGATAGCTGCAATGGATGGCTTTAATCTCAAATTAGACGTGCGGTCTACTAGAGATTTCACTCTATGCCCTAGCTGATGAAACAAATTAAATAATTTGCCAAATACGAGTCCTACACGCACAAGCAGGGTTCCGTACCACTAAATGTTTATGTTGTTTTTGGTTTTTATTACTTCTGTGGGCATGGTAACTATTAAAGTATGCATTATGAAATTAAAAGTAAATTTAAACGTGTACATTCGACGTATCGTTCAATACAGATGGGATGGCTACCAAGAAAAATAAAAATATTAAAAAAAGATTTTTATTTATATTTATTATTAGTATTTGTGTGTATTTGTGTGTGCCCATAGCAATACACACTGTAGAAATTTTAAGAATCGATCTATTACACTTTAAGAGACAGAGCCCTGTGACAGACGGGTAGACACCAGCTTAGTAATAGTTCCGTTTTTACCCTTTGTGTACGGAAGCCTAAAAACCACAAAATAACAAATTGCATAACGTCATGGCAGGTCCACCATGGCGAGCTGTAACAACGGTTTTCGATACGAAAGCAGTTTTGCACAGTTTTTATTCAATAATCATTTGAGCGGAAAATTATTGCGATCTTACTAGTAGCTCCTCTTGGTAATACTTTTGCAATTGTTTGGTATGGAGTTTGTTGATCCGTATTTTTGTAATATAGGAGTAGCAAACGAGCATGCAGTTCACCTAATGGTAAGTCTAATGCCGTCATGGACATCTGTAATTAGCTCCTAGAGATTCGAAAAGAGTGGAGTGCTACCTGAGATCGACTAGAGATAGATACGTTGCTATTCTGAAGGACTAAGTTGGAATGCCTCGGATAAATACGTAGGTATATCTCTCCTTGTTCCTGTAGTCCCGGGAATAGAATAGGGCTACGGTATCCCCTGCCTGTCGTAAGAGGCGATTAAAAGGGGGCTTCCGGGGTTGCGGGCGGCAAGAGTGGGAGCTCGAACCCTCCAGCAAGCAACCCCGGGAAGGACGGCGGTATGTGTGGTCGCATACCGTCGTAAACACCAGATGGTGTGGGAGGAGCCAAAAGTGCATCCCTTAGGGCAGAGCCCGATCGGGGCATCGCGCTTGGAGGACTCCGGTTGTGTTCCCTCGGAGATCCCGGAGTTCTCCACCAAGCGCTGAGGACGGCCACCGGGGAGGTTTTAGTGCGATAAAAATCCCACTTAACCTGGAGTCGCTCCCACATCGTCGGGTACCTTTTGAAGGGTTCCCCCTCGAAAAAAAAAAGGTACCTACTTAGAAAGAGCTGCGGTGTTAAAAGGATGTGGTAAGGGAGACATACTTATCCGCGGTGTTCCAACTTCCAACTTAGTCCTCATTTGTGGCAGACCTGAGGTAGAAATCTAATCTTATCTGGGATTCACTACAGATGTCAATGGGGTGCAGTAGTCACTTACCATCAGGTGGACTGCATGCTATTTTGCTAATTTAATACATAGATTAGTAAAGATACTTCGCCGCCTTGAAATTGAATGAAGCCACAAACGGCTTATTATAGTAAGTTCTTTTTTTGAATTCTTGACAAATAAAAACATTTTTAGATAAAATTTACGAATAAATAACTAATACTGCGTAATTTACAATTACAATGTACAATTTACATAATAAATAAATAATTATTTCAAATATTTTAGGGAGATTTTAGCACGGAGACGTGGCAAAACTTTTTTACGCAACTATTTCAATTCTCAAAACTGGGTACATTTTCTTGTTAGGAATGAGTAATCTTTACTAATCTATGATTTAATATTATAAAATAAAATTAATAAAAATCTATCTTCTCTAAGTACGTAACTATCAATATGTCATTAAACATGTTAATTATCATCATCGGTAGTCAATGTCGCAAAATTAGATTTTATGATGACAATTATTGTCATCGTCAACTCATTACTGTACCACTGCTGGGCACGGGTCTCCTCTCAGAATGAGAAAGATGACAAGTGCGTATTGGTAGACTTCACATACCTACTTTTGATAAAAAAAAAATTAAGACAATTTCGTCTCTATAATTTTTTAATGGTAATATTCATAGTATTTCAAGGCTCACAAAAACCACATTAATTACATAAAAATGGATATTTTTTCATAAAAATGGATTCAATCATTTTCCGCTTAGTTGATTCAATATTTTTTAATCTGTAAATGAGTGTTATACGTTATTAAACCAATAAAAATTAAAAATAAATAAAACACTTAAGTATACAATAATATTGCGCAATTCTTTGTAATAACTGGTTGAATATTATTAAATGACTAAGCAATTAAAAATTTTACTAAGTATTTCAGAGATATTGTCCTCGAAAGCAGGCAGCGCATCCCAAAGATCTTAGTTCGCTTTCCGAACCGGAAGTCAATAGAATTCCTTATTAAATTTAAACAAAATTAGTTTTTGGCCATGAATTCTTTATAGATAATTTATATTAATATTTATAATTTTATATTTGATAGATGCTGTAATTTCAATAATGTTATTGAAGTTACGAGTAATTTTAAGTTTTTACGCAATGTCTGTAATTATTATTGGCTTTAAGGACATTCATGTTTGTTAAAATCGGAAAGTGTTGATTAATAGATAACGGTTTCCGTTTTTTGTATTAAACTGTTAGGTATTGAATTAAAATGTTAGTTTTAATTAATCTATTTTATTTATAAGCTGGATGTAGGCACCTTGAAATGAGATTAGTTCTACTATAATTGAAGAGTATTTATCGATTATCATACTCGTAAAAGGAATGTTGAGTGATCATCTTTGAAGGTCCATAACGAAATCTTAAGAGGAAATAGGTAATGCCGAGTAATAATCTGCAAAAAAGTACTGTCAACGTCATAAATGGATTATTTAAAAATACTTTTGAATGAAAATAGATGTAGAGCGTGGGAAGGGCTCGGCTGGAGTTAGTTAATTAGTCAACTAACATGAGTGTAGACACTACTGATGTTCTATTTTAGTCAGAAATAAAAATTCTTTTTCATTTCTGACACCTGTAATCAACCCCAGATAAGACTTTCTTATTTGAGGTTGGTCATGAATGCATTACCAGTTGCTACCCTGAGGACTAACTTGAAACGCCTGTGATAAATCTACTTTACCACGCTCTTCAAACTAGACAGCAACGCTTAACAATGTCGTTTATAGTCAGAAACAGGTGTTTTCAGAGTTTGCCACTTTATTACCATCGTTTTTTCGAATAAAATAAATTTTTATACTTTAATTAAGTAGAACTACAACAATATGCAGTAGGTGTAGCCGGAGAAGAATGCAAGTGAGTTCTATAGTAAAACCCGGAAAATTAAAAGAAAATTCGAGAAACCCGTCTCATAATAGCTTTGAGACGTCATTAGATTCAATTTATGAACCGACGGGCATAAAAGAAAGAAGATATGTAACTCGTTACATTTCCTTTAAAAAACTTAATGAGAACTTTAATGGTGTCGTAGAAAAAGCTGCATTAGACTGTAACATTCTTGTTGGAATACAATACTCCGCCTCGCGTCTTCACAAAAAGACAATCGTCAAAGTGAAATGAACGTCGTAGTGCGCACTTGAGGTGTCATGTCCGCCTGGTGCTGAACAGCGGACATCGGAATCTGGTTCAGATTGCGTTATTCAATAACTGAGTTTGACCTTCGTAACCTTACCCTCTACTAGTTACGAATGCGACTGAATTTTACATGATATGGCCTTCGAACTAACAGCGTCGTAGTAGTCTAGATCATGCGTGCTCTAACTACTGGAGATGTGCGAACCGGCTCTCCCGTCCGAGTATTAATACGAATCGACTCCATAATAAATGACTACGCACGACACCGCCGGAGACGCAGCGAGCGCCGCGAAGCCCTACAATATAAAAGAGGGGCTGAACTGTAGAATACGCGGCGACATGGTACTGCGGTCTTGACGGGCCATCTCGCTCTAACGACGGGTGTGCGACAGAGAGGTGTGCGGCGGCTCGGCAGCGGCGAGTGGCGCGGTGACGTCACGGCGCGGGGAGCAGCAGCCGGCAGTGTACGGCCGGCCGTCTCGACACGCGGACGAGTGCACGATGCACGCGCGGTGAACAAAACAATCGCGATGCTGTTCGAGAGTCCCAATGCGAAACTGTTCCCGGCCTTCAACATCCCGCCGCCCGTCCGGCTCAGGTGAGCGAGCCTTCCGCCCTTACACGCGGCGGTGTCCAGTGCCAGTGACTCGAGTAGTTTTTCTGAAGCCGTAAAAAGCCAATAAAGTGTTACCGCGGCGGTTCAAAGCGGCGACATTGTGAATCGCTCCGCTTGGCACGTCGAAACGTCGATACAACATCACAACTCCATTTTTTTTCTGCGTACCGAGTGATTCTGTGTGAAAACGGCCTCCGATCGTGTCGTTGTCCTGCGGTGTTGCGGTTAGCGGCGAGGCATCTCGCAGTCCATTGTTTTCTATTACAGCCGATTTGCGAACGCCGGTCGTTTGAGCGACAGCTCGACTCGATCCCGAGCTATTCTGTTTAACGAACGAAACAAAACACGGGCATTCATTGCGCATTCAGTCATATTTCAAGTATTCGACTCGATAACACGCAGAATCGTAGCGCTAGTGAAGTGTCGTATCGATACGGGCTCGGGGAGCGTGTCCGAGACAAAGGTACCGGCTCGTTGTAAACAGAGCTATGCACGTTTCCGTTTGGCTTCGACGTGTGCTTTTGTTTTTATTCGATACACCATTCGATCTGTCGCCACCGCCCTCAAGTGGGCGCGATCTAAACTACCGGGTGAGCAACAGGGATGCGAGTAGATACTACATATACATAAGCTGCTTTACCGTTTTTGCACTTAGCATGGTCAATAACGCGTAGGTTCCATCGACGAGCTCCTCTAACATATTTATGAGCATCCAATGGTTTACACGCGCTTCCTATTTCATTATCCTTGTCCTAGGTTGTGGCGAATGTCAGCGTAATATCGCTGAAATGTGCGCAGAGTTTACGTCGGTCTATTCAGAAAGGTCACCGTTGATGTTTCGCTAACTGAGGAAAAATGTTTTGTAATGTATTTCAGTCAGCGATTGAGTTGATTGCATCGGTAACAGAAATAAATTCGGCCCCGGTCGCACTACGCCAATGAAATGAATTAACCTTAAATGAACTACGTCACGGCGATCCTTGTCAGACATTGGCAATATTAGGAAAGCTGCCAGCGCGAATAAATTTAGTTTAATGCACTATGATAAGACGCGTATTGAATAATCAGCTCAGATCCTGTTTGATGCGATCTGGCTAGCTGTAAATCAAAATTACCTTATGATATAGCAAAATTATTATTGAGAAATTACTGCATGAAGAAGAATATATGTTGTGGTACTATTTTTAATAACTGGTTTTCGCTTAGCCGTCGAAATTCAACCATAATCATTATTAAAAATTTGAGCATCATTTTATTGATAAGTAGAGACAAAAAAAGAACTGAAATCGATTGAAAATTAAAAGATAAAAGATGAAACTTTTTTGTCTGTTCACAAACCTTAAAACAATATTGTATTACGACAAAATATGTAGTTAAATAAAGGGAAGAATAAGAATTCTAAATACAAAAGACTGAAGCATTCTTATTTGTACAATCTTGGTAACATTCCCTTAAGGAGCAGATAATTAGAAGAGCATACAGAGAAATTACAAGCTCTCCGGCTGCAGGCAAAGGAGCTTATAATACTAATTATAGTTCTCGTAAGATTCTTAAGATGTTACGAAAGGGATTCCGATGCAATACAAGATGACTGATTACATTATACTTATTATATAAGACTCTCTTATTTCAGTACATGTGATAAAATTATATGACAATATATTAAGGTCTGCTCTAAGTTTATTGTTATGGTCATCAGAAAAATAGGGTTTTGTATATCGCCATGTTACCACTGATTTAAAAATACTAAGGATTTATTTTTTATATCATTTTAGAATCTTAAAATATTAACTCTTGATTCTTCATTATAAAGAATCTTGTAGGTAAAGCGTTAGAAACATAGTTGCTGCGTTTAACATTAATATCATATCAATCTCTCCAAAATAACTGATATTTTACATAAAACTACATATTATATTAAGCTGGCGATACTTTGGCGAGCCTTCTAATATTGTACACGTCCTAAAACGGCAGTAACCAGAAGCAGATGATTTGTCTTTGCTAGGACTTAATCCATGTCTGAATTTTGTCAAATATAGTAACGAATACTATTGATCATCATATAATTATTTTACACAGAAACTTAAGAATATGTTCAACAGATTTACCAAATCACTTGATGCCCCCGTACTTAGTTCTTGATTTGATGTACAAAGTTTTTGATTTGATGATACAACTAGGGTAGAATAATTAATACCTACTCATTATCATTTAACTTTACAGATAAACTTAAAAATATTATCAAAACGAACGATTTCCAAAATTCTTCATGATTCCGTTAGTTCTTGATTTGGTGATGAAAATAAAGAATAGACGTATGAATCCTATTGATCGTCATATGATTAATTACAGAGAAACTTATGAATATGTTAAAATTAACGAATGATTTACCAAATCAATGGTTCCGTTCTTAATGAGAACTAGAAGATGAGAACTAGAAAACTAAAACAAATATTACGTGACAAGTGATATTTGTGTATAAAAACCAAGTGTACGTGACGTGAGGAATTAAACGACATAAACGGTAATGATATGAGTGTTACAGCGAACCATAAAGCCATTACTGTCGTGTGTCATTTGAAAAGACAGTAGGGTCAATGCCATGATGCTTTACGCTGGTCAAGTGCAGAACATTTAAATATTATACTTAAGCGTTTTTTAGTTTAGAAGTATGCAGTCAAATTTTTGCAAATCCCTTATACTAAATAGATAAAATCGTATAAAAATCTAGTGCATATAAAAAACGTACACCATTGATAAGGTAACACGAACCTTTATAATTTAACTGAAGAACTAATTCGAACGAAACTAGGGCTAAACGAGTATTTACCAACTTACCGTCTTGTAAAAACCAAATTTGCGCGTTGCAAATGTGTAATGGCAATATTAAGCGCTGCTGCGATCTGGTTTCAAGGATGTGGTGAGGAATACATACTTATCGGAGTCCTCAGAGGTCGACTTCAGCTAGGACACTAATCTTGTTTGGGATGGTAGAAGCCACTTACCATCAGGCAGACTGCAAGCTATATTGCTACTTCTATATTAAGAGAAAATACGCCATCTAACTATGGTGGCTGTATTCGAATAAAAAAATGCGATTTCATTCTCCTTCTCATAAAAATAAATGAAAAATACCACAAGGTTTATTTCCTTAAAATTTGGTAAATTTTACAGTAAGTAATAAGTTGTTGACGTTTAAAAAATAGGTTTTATGATCAATAAGATGACATTCATTTGAAGTTTTTATCTGTGTCTAAGTAAGTGATAATTTATTGTAATTCTTTGTGGTTTCAATGCGGCTTTGCTATTTCCGCTTCATATAAGAAGTTTAATGCTATTGTGTTTGGTCCTACAGTGTAAATATTGTTCATGTGGTGTTTTAAATTGGTAGTTAATAGTTTAAATCAATTAAAACTACAGACTTGAAATGGCTATAAATAAAGAAGTGTGCCCTGAAACACTGTACTCAATTATTCGTTATAGCGTAGCTGTTCTTCAAAGTTATCACAGAAGATTGAATTAGGAACGATCTTCATCTATCCGTTTAATGGATGAAACCTACTTTATGTCAAAGATAACATGTTAAAAATATCGCAAGTGGATTTGCTTAAACATTCTGACCCGGTTATTATTATTTAAAAATTGACAATTGTCCTGTACCAAACAAAACATGTAGAAACCTGTCAAAAACATTAAAACTTGATAATTTTTAAGAACTTATAAATAAATAAAATAAAAAATCTAAGTCAATATAATAGACATTCATTTGACTATACTAACATAAAATAGCGCGATAAAACTTTGGGAATCTCTGAACTAAACGAATGCTATAAAATGTCGAGACGTATTTTAAAAATTCCACAATTATAATTATTTTTACAAGAGGTTTTTATGTTCTATTTATAAAATTTTCATTATTTAAAATGCAGACTTAGCTTTGTCGCTACGCTATTAAATATCTATGATTTAAAGTGTCAAATAGTCGGCCATTTTGAAGGTCAAAACAATTTAATACGTTTCAATTTTGAATTCGAATTAGAGTGTGAAATTGTAAAAAAGTTAATTGGAAGAAGTAGCCATTAATTACTGGGTCTTCTGCCACTTCGAAATGAAATGTTTTAATGAAAATGTTGAGTTTGTTCTCAATTAAAATCTAGTTAGCACCTTATTTTAGCATTGACACTTATTCTGTCTTTTTAACAATGATTTTGGTGGTAGATCCCTTTGTGGTTCGACTCCGGCGGCACCACCGGCACACCTATTTCTGTTATAACAGCAGTTTTAAGCGCTGCTGTGTTCTGGTTTGAAGTGTGGTAAGGGAAACATACTTTTCCGAGGCGTTCCAGCTTAGTCGTCAGGGGTAGCGGCGCATCTGTAGTCGATCTCAGCTATGAATATCTAATTCTATCAGGGGTTGATTACCTATGTCCATGTGCGGCAATAGTCACTTACTAGGTGGATTTAAGGCTCATCTGCTACTCCTATATTATAAAAAATAGGATCCGTTTATACCATATGGGTACGGAACCCTATAACAACTTCATAACCGGTTTTATCCGCTCTTATCCGACTTCCGGATATATCTTACGACTTCCGACTTAAAAGATATTTGATCAAATAAGAGCCCATTTAACACAACCCTGATGACCCTACGGGAGACCTTACAAGGCGTGGTTTGGTAACACAAGCCTGCACGTGTCTGGAAATAGGATCCTCATTGACATTGACAGATCCTCTGTTGGATGTGGTTTGTCAAGAACACTAGTGACGTCATCCACGTAATAGGTACATCGGAATAACGTCCACGGATTTATCTAATGCAATTGAAATTTGGCAATTTGTAGACAGAAAGCGAAATTTGAGCTGCTATCACAGCAAATAGTAAATAATTCGCTAAATACGAGTCGAACGCGCACATAGAGGGTTCCATACCACCAAATATTCATGATTTTACTTATTTTCATAATATAACCATATTATAATTTGTTTTATTGTTCTTATTTGTATTTATTACAATAGCGGTTATATGTAGTAGTAATCGGATTGTAAAAAAATAAACTGTCTTCCTAGTACGGTTTAACAGTTAGATCGAAAAATGCCGAAAAATACCGGTTTGTTGTATGGAGACCCCCTTTAATATTCAATTTTATTTTATTTTTACTATTTGTTGTTATAGCGGCCACCGTTATGCATATTCTGTAATTCTATCTATTACTGTTCCAGAGATAGAGCCCTCTGACAGACGGACAGACAGCGAAGTCTTAGTAATACGGTTCCGTTTTTACCCTTTGGGCACGGAACTATAAAAAAGAAATTTTGGTAGTACGGAATCCTCCGTGTGCCATTTCGACTCACATTGGACCAATTATTTCAGTGTGTTATTTACCACGGTCACAAAAAAATCTTGACCGGCTCGCACTTGACCGATTTCAATTTGACAAAATAATTCAAATATTTCTTTATACAAAGCTATCCGCAGTTATTGTAGTTTCATTTAATATTTAATGCTTTTCAAAGTTGTAACGGGCGGATGGATTGCAATGGTCTTAAGACTTTGAGCGCCGCTGTCACAAGATGTTACTTTAAGAACCACTGGCTGGGTTTCAAAAGACGTAATACTATTATTTTCATTCAGTTTCAAGTTATTTTAGATTTATGTTGTTGAAATTTATGTAACACTAGCTGACCCGCAACGCAACGCAACGCAACGTTTGCGTTGTGTTGCCATATAAAAAAAAATGTTAAGTGTGAACAACCCTTATCACTTAGGGGTATGAAAAATAGATAGTAGCCGATTTTCAGACCTACTGAATATGCATATAAAATTTGGTGAAAATCGGTAAAGCCGTTTCGGAGGAGTACGGTAACTAACATTGTGACACGAAAATTTTATATATAAGTTTTCTATTGTATAATTCGTACGGTATACATTTCCGATTTTATTTTTGTTCCAGAATTACCGATACCAATAAAACACTACATTCTCCGAGCGCTAATAAAACTGGTTTACGACAGGATATGCCAATCATTCATTAATTTAGTAGAAAAATATATTAATTAATAACGCTCCATTATGATTTAATAACTATAGAAGTAATTCATTATCTATATCTATACATAATAATGTAAGCTTCACTTGTCTGTACAACACATATTTGCAACACATATATTTACAGATGTCTGTGGGCGGCAGTAGCCACTTACGGCCGGTCTCAATAATCGGTTAAAAAAGTTAAACTCGGTTAGCTACCAGAGTTTTACTGTGACATTCAAACTATCTGTTACTGTCGTCTCAATAAAAATTTTTCACGACGCCAACTAAAGTTAACGTCAGATAGATTCCTTATCTTCGGTAAGTAAATGTGTCCCTCTGAAGCGTTCCGTTTTTGCATTTCAACAAAACTGATTTATGTTTAATATCGTCAAGTAAATTATTAATTTCACTTTAGTGGTGTTAGCTTATGTAATATTATGCCTTTTTTAAATCTTCATTCATAATGTGAAGACCCCCCTTAGGTGAAATTGGGTGAGATTTGGTACAACCCTTCCACCCTAAATGCATAAATGCATTACTGAATACCGTATTACCACTTGTTTAACCATAGATTAGTAAAGATTTCTCACTCCTAACAAGAAAATGTAATCTTTTGACATTTGTCACTATCATCTACTTTCGTGTTTGAAAAGACTATATAAGTTAAGAATTTTAGTGGTTCGACTCCGGCGCCACCACCGCCGCACCTATTTCTACCTAATAACAGCAGTGTTAAGCGCTGCTGTGTTCCGGTTTGAAGGGTGTGGTAAGGGAGACAGACTTTTCCGAGGCGTTCCAGCTTAGTCCTCAGGGGTAGCGGCGCATTTGTGGTCGACCTCAGGTAGGAATATCTAATCCTATCTGGGGTTGATTACAGATGTCCATGGGCGGCAGTAGCCACTTACCATCAGGTGGACTGCATGCTCGTCTGCTACTCTTATATTATAAAAAAAAAAAAAAAACTTAAACAGCAGAACTATCAGCTGTTTAAGTCATTTAATGGCTTCCTTCAATTACAAGGCGGTGAGATATCTATACTTATCTATGGTTTTAACAGCGAAAAAATATTTAAGGATAGTAAACTAATTTTATTTTCAACGTAATATTTAATTAAACGAAATTGTCCGTTCACAAAGGTCGCAAGGAACCCTAATCCTCTTATTATTATTAAAAAACCAACCAACTTACTTTAATCTTCCATCTTAATACGTAAATATTGGATTTAAGATACTTAGCAAGTTAAGAAAATTTTATGAGAATATTAGCGTTAACCCGCGGTTTTGGTCGGTTTATACCTCGGCAATGGTACTTTTTTCGGGATAAAAGCTACCCTATGTCCTTTTCTGAACCCCTGACAACGTGTGTACATTTCATGACCGGTTATTTAGTTAAGGCGTGACAAACAAACACATTCGCATTTATAATATTAGTTATTCAGGCAGACAGTGATAGCCTATTGGTTAAGAAACTCGGCCTCTCGATCGAGGGGTCTGAGGTTCAAATCCCAGGCACGCACCTCTGATTTTTCAAAGTTATGTGCGTATTAGAAAATAATTATCACTTGCTTAAACGGTAAAGGAAAACATCTCGAGGAAACCTGTACACCTGAGAAATCTTAGAAAAATGCTTTTCAAAGGTGTGAACTTAAAAAAAGTGAACTCTACTAATATGCACTTCTCATTCTGAGAGGAGACCCGTGCCCAGCAGTGGGACAGTAATGGGTTCATGATGATGTTACTTCTCTTAACTATTTTATTTGCAAACTAGCTGACCCGGCAAACTTTGTACTGCCTCAAAATCTGTTTATCAAATATATTTCCTATAAAATATAGCCTATGTGACTCGTGGATAATGTAGCTTTCGAATGGTGAAAGAATTTTTAAAATCGGTCCAGTAGTTTTTGAGCCTATTCATTACAACCAAACAAACAAAGTTTTCCTCTTTATAATATTAGTGTAGATATATTCGACATACAGACACGCAAACCTTACTTTCTTATTATAGATTTAATTTCATAGAATTTGTGTGGAGTTCCCTCATATGCTGATATTATCAATATGTCGATGAGAAAAATTGTATCGCTAGTAAAATTAGCTATTGTTATAAGCTAAGTATCGAGATCAGGAAGACCTCCCTCTTATAATGAATAGGAAGTTTGGAGAACTCTTCATATTTTGTGTAAAAAAAGAAAATTCGCCAAGTGCAAGTCGAACTCGCACATGGAGGCTCCGTACCACCAAATGTTCATCAAATTTTACTTATTTTATTGTTCTTATTTGTATTTATTATGACAACAGTTATTTATTTAATTATTTGTTTATTATTTATAGTAGTGAACGGATTGTAAAAATTTCAACTGTCTTCCTAGTTCGGTTTAATAGTTAGATGGAAAAATGCCGAAAAATACCGGTTTGTTGTATGGAGATTCCCTTTAATATTCAACTTTATTTTATTTTTAGTTTTAATTTTATTTGTTGTTATAACGGCCACCGTTATGCATCCTCTGTAAAAATTTTGAGGGTTTATCTATTACGGTTCCGGAGATAGAGCCCTGTGACAGACGGACAGACAGCGAAGTCTTAGTAATAGGGTTCCGGTTTTACCCTTTGGGTACGGAACCCTAAAAATAAACATTTCATAGTAAATTAATAAATAAACGCTTTCTACACTCACAGTCCCACACTAGGATTCCCTGTATCGTGGATGTCATCGACACACACAAAGACAAATACAGAAACACCCAGACCCAGAGCAGATATCTAAATTCACATGTCTGACTGGTGACATCATTCAGATGTCTGACTGGTGATCGAACCCGGGACCCTTTGCGCGTCAGACCGGTATGGTGACCGCTCTGCCACGCGGGTCGTGTAGATTTTTGTGTTTCGACTCCAGCGGCAACACCGCCTCACCTATTTCTGTTATAACAGCAGTGTAGCGCTGCTGTGTTCTGGTTTGAAATGTGGTAAAGACATACTTATCCGAGGCATTCTTTGGTTCTCAGGGGTAACGACGCACAGATGCGTCCCGACCGATGCGTTATTTGATTGATTACAGATGTCCATGGGCAGCAGTAGCCATACCATCAGGTGGACTGCATGCTCGTCTGCTACTTTTGTATTTATTTTTCTATTTACAATATAGAAGTAGCAAACCGCACTCCATCTGATGGTCAGTGGCTCCTGCCACGCATTGACACCTGTAATCAACCCTAGATAAGATTAGATTCGACTACCTGAGATCGGCCAGAGACGCTATCTATGAGGATTAACTTGGAACGCCTTGGAAAAGTCTCCCTTACCACACTTATAAACGGAACACAGCAGCGCTTAACACTGCTGTTATAACAGAGATAGGTGTGGCGATGCCTTCAAAGTTAAACCTCAAATGGTTCCACATACAATGACTTATTATATATTTTAATCACAGTAACACTTTCGCCTAATGTCCGTCTGTCTGTTTAATTTAAATACACATTGCTAATGATACAAACGTGATATGAATTAAAAATGTAGAGACGAGAAGAATGATAATTAGACGTACGTATTGTCATGTTTTGTATTGTTTTATATGTATTTATTTACTAGCTGACCCGGCAAACCTTGTGTTGCCATATAAATAATAAAATGTTAAGGGTGAACAACCCTTATCAGTTAGGGGTATGAAAAATAGATAGTAGCCGATTCTTAGACCTACTGAATATGCATATAAAATTGTGTGAAAATCAGTAAAGCCGTTTCGGAGGAGTACGGTAACTAACATTGTGACACGAGAATTTTATATATAAGATTGATATTTTCCTACTGCTGGGCATAGAGGGCGTGGGGTAAGAGCAAATTCGAAATTCTAAGATTTATTTAAAGTACCATACGTTGTTCGACTGGTTTTGCAGTGTTTAGCGCTGCTAAAAAAATTATATAGTTGTTATTTACATATCTGTCTGGCCGGGGATCGAACCCGGAAACCTCTGCGCGTCATACCGATATGACCTCTTCCCTCTTGGATCGTCGGATATAGGTTTTGAAAAAATCTGATACGTTCTTAGGATTCGAATCTGACCCTGAATAAGAGGGCGAGTTTCTAACCATTACGTTATCCACAGAGTTAACTAAAAATGACTAAAATAGCACGAAAACAGGATCTAAATAAAGCGTTGTCCGGAGCGCTACCTGTAGCGCGATCGATACGATGTAATGCTCTGTGTAGACCGCGGGCTGGTTAGCGATAAGCGAGGTTTATTTATTGACTAGTTTTTGCCCGCGACTTCGTCCGCGTTTAAAAGAAAATAAAACATACTAACATATAAAAACTGAAAATTCGTACCTTCAACTTTGCTAAAGATCATCATTTGATCAAATGCATAGTTTTCGATTCAATCCTTACTAATGTCGATTAAAATAATCGATGTTTTGGTTCCAAAAGATCGAATTTCCGATTAATCGATCTTAGATCGCCATCCCTAGTTCCTGTGGGATTTCCGGGATAAAAACTATCCTATGTCCTTTCTCTGCTCTCAGACTATCTTTGTACAAAATTTCATTAAAATCGGTTCTGTGGTTTGGGCGTGAAGAAGAGACAACCAGACAGACAGACAGACAGAGTTACTTTCGGATTTATAATATTAGTAAGGATAAGGATCGTGATCAGCATGGGACAGTGGTTGATAAGTGGTATAACCACTGTTAGTCACGGGTCTCCTAGAATGAGAAGGGTTACGAAGTAGTCTACCGTCCTGGCCAAATGCGTATTGGTTGAAAACTTTTTTTTTAAGATTTCTCAGGTATGCAGGTTTCGTCACATTTTTCTTCGCCGTTTAAGCAATTGAATTCAATTTCTAATAAGCACATAAATGTGAAAAATCAGAGGTGTGTGAGATTTGAACGTCAGACCCCTCGATCAAGTGGCCGAGTCTTAACCACTAGGCTATCATTCCGTTGGAGATCCCGGAGTCCCCTACGCAGCGCCCAGGACGGTCAGGTTTTAGTGCTGTAAGAGTCCCACATAACCCTGCGTCGCTCTCACGACACTGGGTACCTTTTGAAGGTATCCTCGTCACCAAAAAAGGCTATTATTGCTATTCGATATTATAGCTACCTCGTTGGTGGTGTAACACATACTGAAAGCCACAGCCTTCGGATCTTATTGCGACGTATTTGATTAGGTTTGAAGGCGCTAGAGCGGGTTTATGGCGCTGGGTTCAGAATTTACACCCAACAAGGATCGTTTAAGGGATTTTTAGATTTAACCCTTTGGATTTTTATCTATACCTCATAGATACACTAGTAATATCTATAAATAGGTATATCCTAATATTACAAGCTAATTTTTACAAACTTTTTTTTTGTATGTGAGAGTTCAATGCAAACCATTTATTTTTATGGACTATACGGTATTTATATCTAGATGGAATCTAGGAATACTTAGGTAGATATTTCATGGAAACAAATATTTAATGCAAAAGGATTTATGCGGAACAATCCTTTATGGTTAGATATCTTTTTCGGCTTTACTTATTTCTGCCTAATAACAGCAGTGTTAAGCGCTGCTGTGTTCTGGTTTGAAGGGTGTGGTAAGGGAGACATTATCCGAGGTTTTCAAACTTACTTCTAAGGGAGTAGCAACGTGTTTGTTTCGGATGATAGTTAGAAGTATAATCTCATCTGGAGATTACAAGTTCATAGGAGGCAGTCACTTACCAACGGGTAGACTACATGCTCATAATCAACCCATTACTGTCCCACTGCTGGGCACGGGTCTACTCTCAGAATGAGAAGGATTAGTCCATAGTCCACCGCGCTGGACAAGTGCGTATTGGTAGACTTCACATACCTTTAAGATTTTTATCTCTCAGGTATGCAGGTTTCCTCACGATGTTTTCCTTCACCGTTTAAGCAAGTGATAATTAATTTCTAATACGCACATAAAATCAGAGGTGCGTGCCTGGGATTTGAACCTCGGACCCCTCGATCGAGAGGCCGCGTTTCTTAACCACTAGGCTATCACTGCTTAGACTACATGCTCAATTGCAACTAAATAAAGAAGCTAAGTACTACATATTAGTCAAATTAAATGCATAATATTGTTTACAAGTGTAATCTGTTATAGATTACAATTCATGGGCAGCAGTAGCCACTTACCATTAGGACCGTCTCATTTGCCACAAAACGTACAAAGTACATATTACAAATAAGATTTAAATTTTATTTACAAGTATTGTATGTAGCAGTGATAGCCTAGTGGTTAAGAAACTCGGCCTCTCGATCGAGGGGTCCGAGGTTCAAATCCCAGGCACGCACCTCTGATTTTTAAAGTTATGTGCGTATTAGAAATTAATTATCACTTCCTAAATGGTGAAGGAAAACATCGTGAGGAAACCTGCATATCTGAGAGTTTTAAAAAAAAAAGAAAATAAAAAATCTCAAAGGTATGTGAAGTCTACCAATACGCACTTGGCCAGCGCGGTGGACTATGGCCTAATCCTTCTCATTAAGAGAGGAGACCCGTACCCAGCAGTGGGACAGTAATGGGTTGTTGATTGTTGATGATTGTATGTCATAGTACTTAAAACAAATTACAGATATCTATGGGCGACATTAGCGATTTACGATTAGGTCCGCCTCGTTCGCTTAATAGACGAATTACATATTATGAATATAAAGATTTAAACAATATACCTACTTATAACAAATAACAGATGTCCATGGGCGGTAGTCATTGCGCGAAAAACATATTATAAGTAAAGATCAAAATGTTAGTTACAAGTATATTATTACTAGCTGACCCAGCACACGTTGTGTTGCCATATAAATAAATAAAAATTAAGGGTGAACAACCCTTATCACTTAGGGGTATGAAAACTAGATAGTAGCCGATTCTCAGACCTACTGAATACGCATATAAAATTTGGTGAAAATCGGTAAAGCCGTTTCGGAGGAGTACGGTAACTAACATTGTGACACGAGAATTTTATTTAAAAGATAACAAATTATAGATACCTACCTACCTATGTACAGCAGTAGCCGCTTATCATTAGGATCGTCTCATTTGCTACAAAAAAAGCGAACTACATATTATAAATAAAGATTAAAATGTTATTTACAAGTATGTTATAACAGAGTCGGTCGGAGTTAGTTGGTCTGAGCGTTATCGATTTGTGCACCGTCTGGCTTCCGTACCTACGCCCCGGAATGTACAAATAGTAGATAGCGCCTGTTGAATGTAGCGTACCGTTGTTAATAAACGATCTTTCGATTTAAATACAAAATATTTCGCTTTTTCGCCATAACGAAACACCTTGTGAAGTGGTGGTAGTTGTAGTGACATTCAAGAAGTGCTCTGTAAAGAACCTATTTTGAATAAAAATAAAAGATTTGATTTGATTTGAATATATTAGTGGAATCTGCTGATTTTTGTTATGTCTATGTGAAAGTTACTGTGTGTATTAAATATTGTCTGTTTCCCAAATAAAAATAAAATAAAATAAAAGGTGGTAGGATCCTCCCATTGCAACATCTATTTCTGTGATAACGGCAGTGTTAAGCGCTGCTGTGTTTTGCTTCGAGGGTGGCAAAAGGAGACATTTTAGAGGCATTTTAGCCTAGTCCTCAAGAGTAACGAATCTGTGGCCGGTCTCAGGTAGAAAACTCATTTAATCTGGGGTCTATTGCAGATGTTTATGACCGGAAGTGGCTACTTACCATCGAATGGACTGCGTGCTCGTATGCTACTCCTATATTGTATAAAAATATTATAGTGTGTAACCTAAAATTAGTATTCAAAGCGAAATTAACTCATAACTCATTTCTTAGTTAAAATATGGTTTAAAATTAGATACATTTTTATAATATACGAGTAGCAGACGAGCATGCACTCCACCTAATGGTAAATGGCTAATGCCGCCCATGGATAAATGTAACCAACCCCAGATAAGACTAGATTCCTACCTGAGGTCACCAACAAACTCTCTGTTACCCCTGAGGATTAAGCTGGAATGTCTCGGTAAAGTAGGTCTCTCTTCCTCTTCAAACCAGAACACAGCAGCACTACACTGCTGTTATAACAGAAATAGGTGTGACGGTGGTGCCAGAGTTGAACCACAAGGTTCCACCACCTTCGAACAACTGCGTATGGCGTCTTCTGTATATTTTTATTCTCAGTTAGTAATATATGGGAAGCAAGTATAATTCTATTTACGGAACTGAAAGGACGTAAGCTTCTGAATTCCACTCAGTAAATACATTTTTCAAAATGCTCGTTACGTCACCTGCTTTGATGATATTTTAAAAATAAATCGTGTAAAATTACAAATATTTTTATAATACCTTTTTTTTAGAAACCTTAAAGGGTGTACACTCATAGCCCTACATTAGGGTTTGATGTGTGTGGGTGCCATGGACACACTCATAGACGAATACACAAACACCTAGCCACAGACAAAATTCTAATTTTTCTTTTAAATCTGTCTGACCGGTGATCGAACCTGGATCCCTCTGCGCGTGATACCAGTATAGCCAACCTCTGATAGGAATCTAATATAATTAACTTAATGAAAAATTGCGAGTAATAGCCCAGTGGTTAAGAAACGCGGCCTCTTGATCAAAGGGTCTGAGGTTCAAATCCCAGGCACGCATCTCTGATTTTTCAAAGTTATGCGCGTATTAAAAATTAATTATCACGTATTAGAAATTAATTAAACGGCGAAGGAAAGCATCGTGAGGAAACCTGCATACCTGAGAGATTTATACAAAAAAAACATCTCAAAGGTACGTGAATTCTACCAATACGCATTTGGCCAGCGCGGTGGACTATGGCCAAATCCTTCTCATTCTGGGAGGAGACCCGTGCCCAACAGTGGGACAGTAATGATGATGACTGAAAAATAAGTAGAACACAGCAACGCTATACTATTCTTTTAAATCAGAAATAATAATCAAAGAGTTATACCGTCTTAAAATAATCAAAACGTATTTCAACAACATCTTTCTGTAAATAAACAATTTAACAAAACAAAATGTTATTTGAAACGGCAATAAAAATTCGTAAACATATTATTTGACACTTCGTGACAAGTAAAGGTGGGTGCTGACTTGGCATTTATGTAATGTAATATAATTTAATTGTGTTTACGATTTTCGATGTGTAATTCCAAGAATTATTGTTCGATAAAAAAGTCATGTATCAGCATCATCATCATCATCATCATCATCATCATCATCAACCCATTACTGTCCCACTGCTGGGCACGGGTCTGTCAGAAAGAGGATTTGGCCATAGTCCACCGCGCTGGCCGTATTGGAAGACTTCACATACCTATGATTTGATTTGAAAAAACAATGAAACCATGAAATATTATGAACTGACTGTAATTGTATAGATTTATGAGTCTATAATTAATTTCGTCATAGATCCGATAATTAGGAGATATATGTACATAAAATAACAAGTAATACTAGAGAATTATTGCAAAAATAAAAATTTACACTGCTCAAAATATAGCCTATGTCTCTCCCACAATTAAGACGAATCCAACGACACCTCATATGTTAAAATCCATTAAGCCGTTTGGGCTGGAGGTAGTGTCACAGACATACGAAAAACATTCCTCTCGGCAGTAAAAATAAATAACATTACAATATGCATTCGTTCAGGTACTAAACTTGCTCCAAGCGTATTATATGGGTGTGATACGTAATAAATATTGCTTTCAACATTCATAGCGTCCTGAATAACGCGTGTTACACACAAGAGCACACACATAAACACTCAGATCCAAAACAGAATAATTCTTATATTCATATTCTTATGTGCTTTTCTTGGCATAGAACCCAGGATATTGTACGGCTTTGCGCCACCCAGGTAACCATACCGATGTGTAATGCAAAGACTTCAAGTTATTATTCTTTAACAGAAATCTAGATCATTAATTTAGATCCATTAATGATTAATTATGGTCGGTGTGAGTTGCAACCAAGATGCAGGGATTACTAATGTAGGGTAAATATCGTACTAAAAAACAAAAAAAAAACGTCTAAATATTGGTATTTTAAATGAATCCAACAATATCTCATATGTTATAGTTATAGAGGGTGCTAAAGAAGGAGACATACATACATACGCTCGGAAACAATCTCTAAAGTCGAGTATAAAGTTAATTCATTATTTTTTTAATTAATCCATCTCTAAAATGTATCTCTAAATTATCAAATCTATTTATCAATTACATGTATACTCTGATTCATAATTAGGTGTCCAAAATGTAAACAAAGGTGTTGACCTATCAAGAAAATACGTTAGAAATGGTAGTTTTTATTTTTGTCGATATTAAAGTAATACAACAATAATAAAATAATAATCTAAATAAATTAAGATTAATTCACATTTTCTAATATATATCACCTCAATTTCGTTCCGTACAGTAATAATAATAAAAAACATAGTTTATGGTAGAAAATTAAAATGTCATAATGGTAACACAATCGGAATCCTAGACATTTCTTGTGCTGTCATTTTAAGTTTCGTAACTGATATTATTAATTTTCGTGATTGTGATCGAACTCTTATGTTTTCTCGTTTCCATAACGCGTTTGTTAAATTGTGTATATTTGTTAAATTTTCGTTTTTTGTTGAGTTTGTTAAAGTTTTTGTTTCTTGTTAATTTTGACAGTGACATTTCTTTGTTTACATTTTGGACACCTAATTATGAATCAGACTATAGTTACAAGTGCGTTCGAGTTGACTTTGTGATGTAACGTTCAGCTGTAACATTACATTACAATACGTCATGTCAGTACCCACCTTTATACACGCACACACTAAATAACTTTTCACGTGGGAATAAAGATATAATCACGTGGACAAAAACTAAATGGATAATTGTATGAATGACAAATACAATGAAATTACATTCATTCTGAAAATTAGAATTAGTTCGACCGGGAAGGTACTTCTGTCACACATTTATTATAATCCAGCAGCAGACGAGCATGCAGTCCACCTGATTGTAAATGACTCCTCCCATGGACATCTGTAATCAACCCCAGATAGGATTAGATTCCTACCTAAGATCGGCCTAAGTTGGAATGCCTCGGAAATGTATGTCTCCCTTACCACACTCTTCAATCCAGAACGCAGCAGCGCTTAACCCTGTTGTTATTAGGCAGAAATAATTGTGACGGTAGTGCCGCCGGAGTCGAATCACAAAGGGTTCTACCACCTTGTCACTACCTATCTTCGCCACACGTTGTTTATGTTTCCGTAACTAAAGGGTAAAAACGGAATCCTATTACTAAGCCTCCGCTGTCTGTCTGTCACAGGGCTCTATCTCTTGAACCGTAATAGATAGACACTTGAAATTTTCACAGAATATGTATACAAAGCATAAAATCATGTTGAAAATAAAATGGGTCACCATACAAGAAACCGCGATTTTTTTATGTATTTCGCTTCATTTATTGTGTCTATTACGGTTCAGGAGATAGAGCCCTGTGCCAGACTGACACCAGATTCTTAGTAGGGTTCCGTCTTTACCCTTTGGGTACGGAACCATAAAAACTAAATACAAATGTTATTTAAGTATGGGGCATCCCTTGCTTCTTTACGGAAGGTACAAAAGAACCATGAACACAGTGTTATTTATTTTATTTATTTATTTACTCTTTATTGACCATGTTAAAAATAGTATGGTACAAACAGTCTATAGCAGTGGTTCCCAAAGTTGTCTGGGCAATCCATCTAATACAAGTTGCCAATCTGGAGACCCACCTCTAGGGAATTTATCCGTTACCAATATGATTAAACTTTTCAAATAACAAACAAAAACAAATTTTAAAGTACAATTTGTTATTACTTAAATAAATAATTAAATCGAAAAGGTTATGTCAATAGAAAGAATGAAATTGTTGTTATGTTTTTATTTTATTTATTTTATTAAGTTTACCAATGGTTGTAACATTATACATATTATTATATTAAGTCTAGTTACAATGCAATAAATAAATGTACGACCACTTAGAGGTAAACATCATATGCAATACAGATGTAAACGTGTTAATGAAAATAAAATAACAAACTTTATATACCAAAAAATAAAACAACACAAAAAAGAGAGAAAAAAAAATACAAGTAAATTAAACACTAATTATAATTTAGATACAGCCTTCCTAAATGCAGCTAGTCACATATTAATGTCGATGTCCGTGGATTCACTACGCTTATTATACAGTATTGACAGTCTTGCAATAGGAGAGTTTGATCCCAATTTAGTTTTACAATGGGGAGGTACGAAGAGTTGAATCGGTTTGCGAGGCATGTTGACATGGCATGGTATTCTAAAGGAGAGCTTAGAGAGGAGACGCGGACAATGTTTATGAGAATTTACTAATTTGTATAAGAAGATAAGATCTGATGCATCTCTCCGAGTATTCAAGCTTGACATATTGAAGTGATCTAATGTAATGTTTCGCCATTACAATTTTGATATCATCTTTAACTCGAGTTACTTTTAATCGCAGTAAGTTTGATATGTCGGGTGGTGTGTCGTTCAGGCAGGCGTTATGAAGGTGGTAGAACCCTTTGTGGTTCGACTCCGGCGGCACCACCGCCACACCTATTTCTGCCTAATAACAGCAGTGTTAGGCGCCGCTGTTTTCCGTTTTGAAGGGTGTGGTAAGGAAAACATACTTTTCTGAGGCGTTCCAGTTTAGTCCTTAGGGGTAGCGGTGCATCTGTGGCCGACCTCCGGTATGAATATTTAATCCTATCTGGGGTTCATTACAGATGTCCATGGACGGCAGTAGCTTACCATCAGGTGGACTACATGCTCGTCTGCTACTCCTATATTATAAATAAAAGCGTGTTAAAAAGGCACAGCACAGGCAGGATTCACTTAATATATGCTCGACCCCCCACTGGGTCGCGACCCATGGTTTGGGAAACCCTGGTCTATAGTGTCCCGGTTTCAATTCTTGGCGAATTAAATTTAAGGATTTTTTAATCAGAAATAATAAATTAATTTTTTTGTACCTATGAACGAAGACTTTACTTTTAGAATGATAATTACTACATTATACTAAAGAAAAACGTGTTGTTATTACGTAAACTTGCGCATGGCGAGAATTTTTCAATCTGGGTAAGTTTTGTAAGCTATATATCAGCTGGTTCCGTCTCCAACATTGTGAAAAATCGTAAATTGTGTCCTTACGAGCATTGCAACAGGGCTGGCAAAACAGAGTATTTCTTTTTAAGGCATTTCACTATATCTACGGCTTTGTAACAACCCTTGTTAAGATTTGTGTGTAAGGGAGTCATACTTATCCGAGGCGTTCCAGCTTAGTCCTCAGGGGCAGCGGCGCATCCGTGGCCGACAGGTAGGAATATCTAATCCTATCTGGGGTTGATTACAGATGTCCATGGACGGCAGTAGCTTACCAGGTGGACTGCATGCTCGTCTGCTTCTCCTATATTATAAAAAAAAAAGTATTTCATGTAACAAGATTATAATACAAGCAAATGATTTATAATTAACAATTAATGATCAATTAATTTTAATTACAGAATTGTTGTGGTAATAATTGCGATAATTTAACACTGAGTTTTTTAAAGAATTAATTATACAAGTCTACCATTACCTTCCCAGTGCCTTTTTGTGTTTTAAAAAAGTATGTGTTTTTTCTAAGCAATTTTATTCTTAATGAGAAATAACGATTTTATAAGCAAACTTATACTTGAATTAATAACGTATTTTTAAAGGTATTAAACTTCTCCCTGGTTTACTTCCGGTGGCACCACCGTCACATTTACTTCTGCATTGTTATAGTAGTATACCGCTGCTGTGTTCTAATTTGAAGCGAAAAAGAAAAGTAAGGCGTTATGAAGGTGGTAGAACCCTTTGCGGTTCGACTCCGGCGGCACCACCGCCACACCTATTTCTACCTAATAACAGCAGTGTTAGGCGCTGCTGTGTTCCGGTTTGCAGTAGGGGTCGCAATCCGGTATTCGAGATTTCGAAAATACCGGGATACCGGGCCAAATTTAGGTCTTATTAATACCGGTTTTAATTTCACAAAAACCGGGATATTCGGTATTTTCGGTTTTTAGTAAAATAAAACAAAATAAAGTTATAGTCATATAAATTGACTCCAATGAATTCTGGCACAATGCAAAAGTCCATATTAAACAAGCGTTACAACGTGTGATTGTTACCGAAATTAAGGAAATCGTCAATGTATGACAAAATACTTCATATCACTTTTCTCTAATAGTCGACCTTATACACAACATATGCCAAAAAATGATATACAAAAAGAACCATCTGTGTATATTCAAAGATGAAGTACGCGCTGCTATTTAACTTATTAAAACGCGACAAAGCAATTAATATAGATGATATTCCTATTGAAGTGTTTCGATCAATGGATGAACTCGAGGTTGACATGTTGCATACCATATGTAATCGCGTCTGGGAAAATGGACAGTGACCACGACACTGGGCCCACACTATTTTCATTACACTTCATACAAAAGGGTCGACAAGGAAGTGCAGTAACTATAGTTTTATGCTATATTTCTTGAGTGTATCACAATAAAAGAAACATTTAGAGGAAGATGATATATTTTCAAAATACTTTATAACAATGACAATTATGACACTAGGCGTCAAGAAACAACCCGCCAACACGATCTTCGCTTTAACAAGATCTGCTGTCGATAGGCTTGATAAGATTTGGAGGAACCGCAACATATCAAAAAACACCAAGACAGACCAATATGGTTGTCGCAAGGGCCGATCAGCTGGTGATCTTCTTGTGTACCTCATTCACCTTTGGGAACAAGCTGTTGAGAGCAACGGGAAGGCATTGGCCGAAAGCCTGGACATCGCTAAGGCCTTTGACCGGCTCTGGCATAGGGTCCTTCTCGCGAAGTTACCATCTTAAGGTCTTCCCGAGAGGTTGTGCACATAGACAGCCAGCTTTCTGACTGAGCGGCATATTAAGGTCGTAGTTGACGGGTGCTGCTCAGACACGGAGCTCATCAACGCTGGCGTGCCCCAAGGGTCTGTATTATCTCCCACGCTTTTTATTCTGCATATCAATGATTTGCTGCTATTAACCGGTGGCATTCATTGCTATGCAGATCATAGCACGGGAGATGGTATGTACACAGGCCGTGCGGACACCTCTCGGACATTCGTGGAAGAAAGCAGAATCCGACTTGTGTCTGAAATCGAGAACTCTCTGGAGCAGGTCTTGGAATGGGGTCGTCTTACCCTTGTTGAGTTCAACCCCATGAAGACACAAGTCTGCGCGTTTACCGCTAAAAAAGCCCCATTCGTCATAGCGCCTAAGTTCCAAAGTACCCCGCTCACCATTGGTAAAAGTGTAGGGATTCTGGGAGTTGACATCTCGTGTGACGTGCAGTATCGGAGTCATTTGGAAGTTAAAGCCAAGTTGGCTTCAAAGAAACTGGGCGTCCTGAACAGAGCCAAGGAGTACTTCACTGGGGGCCAACTCTTTCTGCTTTATGAAGCGCAAGTGAGGCCCCACATGGAGTACTGCTCGCATCTCTGGGTAGGGGCACCACAATACCAGCTTAACCCACTTGACTCCGTACAGAAACGCGCGGTGCGAATCGTCGATGACCCAGCGATCTCTGATCGGTTAGAACCCTTAAGCCTGCGGAGGGACATAGGTTCCCTCTGCGAGTTCTACCGACTTTACAATGGTGAGTGTTCTGAGGAACTGTTTGATCTGGTGCCTACGCCGGTTTTCCTTCATCGCACCTCTCGCCGAGGGATGAAGTTCCATCCACATCAACTGGACCCGTGGCGGTCCTCCACGGTTCGGTTTGATCGTTCATTTTTGCCGCGTACGTGCAAAATGTAGAATGAACTTTCTCCTGAGGTATTCCCTCAGGACTATGACATGGGGCTCTTCAAGAGGGGTGTAAAAAGAGCTCTCCTTCAAAGCCGGCGATGCATTGGCGACTCCTCTGGTGTTGCAAATGTCCATAGGCGACGGTGACTGCTTTCCATCAGGTAGCCCGTCTGCCTTATTGTTAGGTTACATATAAGACTTATGAAAAGTCTAGTTTTTCCTATCCTTCTCTACGCTGCAGAGACGTAGACGATTCGGATGCAAGATCGCCGTAAAATTGATGCCCTAGAAATACTATTCTCTGGATCTACGATTATCTGGATTAGAATACTAAAATATTTCGGCCGCATATTTAGGGACGAGAACTCAGTAGTACGGTTGTAGTTCCGTGAAAGGTAGATGGATAGAGGTCACGCGGCAGATCGCCTACTCGCTGAACAGACCTTATAAAATCTAGCACACAGTGTTCCCTCGTCGAGTGTTGCCGCAAGGCCAGCATAGAAGGCGGTGGCGAAGGATCGCAATAGCGTCTGTTCAAGGCATATGTGGATGACTGACCAGTTGTCATCATCATGCCACGACCACTCTGTCAAGAGTGCACGACTACAGAGATATTTTTTTCCAGCTTTCCACATATATTTTTATATAATTCATTTATTGATGAATTCGGAACTCATAACGTCGTTAATAAATCATAAACTTCTGTAATTAACTTGGTATTAAGTAATAGGACCTATTTTCCTTCGGAATTCCACTAAATTAACATTACATAGTAAAATGATTAATAAAAATTAGTAACTTTATCTTAATCTCGAAAATATCGAAAAAACCGGAATACCGGAATACCGGGATTTGTCTGGGGTCAGTACCGAAAATACCGGTTTTGCTTAGATGGTCCGGTATTGCGACCCCTAGTTTGCAGGGTGTGGTAAGGGAGACAGACTTTTCCGAGGCGTGCCAACTTAGTCCACAGGCGTTCCAACTTAGTTCTTAGGAGTAACAACACATCTATGGTAGACCTCAGATGGAACTCTAATCCTATCTGGGATTGATTATAGATGTCTACGAGTGGCAGTTACCAATTATCACGTAAAATGAGTATTCTCTTTCTTTTCTCATATTTTATTTAAAAATTAAAGCAATAAGCTCAATAATCAATTGAAAAAAAGCAATAAACTTTTATTAAACTTACGTCGAAACCGCCTTCAACGGTATATATTTTCATTTTCGTGAACAACAGCATTTAATTTCGTTTGTGGACCAACCGAGCGTATAACAGATTACGGAATATATTATGTTTGTTATAAATGGTTATACCACTACACTTTCTTTCATATTCATTAATACATTTTAATTCAACGGTTTTTCCTTTCAGTTTTTATTAGATGGTATTTTTAAGATTCCGTACCTAATAGGTAAAAAGGGAATTCTATTACTAAGCCGCCGCTGTCTGTCCGTCTGTCACAGGGCTCTATCTCTGGAACCGTAATAGATAGGGAATTGAAATTTGTTTAATTGCTATGGGCATATTATTATTGCATATTGCTATATGCTATATATAGATTATAATCTATATATAGCGTATAATCTATAGCAAATAATAAAAATAAAAATATTACAATAAAAGAAGGGTTCTCGTACAAAACATACTTTTCCGATGCGTTCCAGCTTAGTACTCAGGGTTAGCGACGCATCTGTGGCCGACCTCAGGTAGGAATATCTATACCTGTCTGGGGTTGATTATAGATGTCCATGGGCTGCAGAAGCCACTTACCATCAGGTGGACTGCATGCTCGTCTGCTACTCCTATATTATAAAACATACAAAAAAAACGGTATTTTTCAGCGTTTTTAAGGTTATGTATTGAATCGTGATTAGAAACACATTTTTTTACTTCTGTACCAGTATTATAACAAATACAAAAATAAATATAAAATTTGGTGGTACGGAACCATTCATGTGCGGGGTCGTCTCGCACTTGTCAAATTACTGTTCTCACGACTGACAACCCTAGGTAACAACATGTCCTGACTATTTTTCTCTGGAACTCCGACAATTAAACTGTTTAACTGATTTGTTCCAACTCCGCTATAAACTGACTGCTCCACTTATTCTGTAATTTATTGAACAATAGCGTTTTTGTTTCTTTAGAATTATAAATTTTGGCTGTCTGACTATGGGTATATTTGGCAGAATTTTTACTTATTTGAGGCTTTCCAACTTTATTATCAGGGCTAGCAATTCATCGACCTCAGGACTCTTAATCATATCTGGGGTTGATTATCTGATGGTAAGTGGCTGCTGCCGCACATAAGACTTACCAGAGGTCGGCCACAGATGCGACGTTGCCACTGAGGACTAAGCTGGAATGCCTCAGAAAAGCTTTCCCTTACCACACCCTTCAAACCAGAACACAGAAGCTCTTAACACTGCTGTTATAACAGAAATCAGTGTGACGGTAGCGCCGGAGTCGAATCACAGTGGGTTTAACCACCTTTTAAATTTGGGTAATAAAAAAATGGCGTTAATACAAAATTCTTAAAAACACATTAGTCCATAAAATAAAATGAACGATTACATTCGACCTATATTGCAGTAAAATTAACTATTTCCATTTCGCAACGGAACATAAAATTAATTCGACCGTCTTTTACATTCTGAGAATCTATGGAGGAAGTCGGTTTTACGTCAAACATAAAATCTTTACGTCAAATGTAAAATTTGACAGCGTACAAATATTAATTTGATGTCAACGTACCGCCATTTTGAATATTAATTTTGCTAGTACATGTCATCTATTGAAAATATTAATTATGGGTGTCCGGATAAAATATATTTAAATAATTTTCATAATCTAGCACTAATTTATTAATAACTAGAAGTGCCCACGGTTTCAACCGCGTTTTAAAAAATAACATGACATTTGACAACTGAAAATATGTATAATTCATTGGAATGATAGTGGCGCCATCTGTCGAAAATTTGTCGCACCAAGTCAGATATCTTCGTGGGCTCACAACTTTGCTAAAGATCATCATTTAAAGGACATAAAGACAAACATTTAGGTATTTTTACCCGACTGCCAAGGAAGGGTTATGTTTTTCGCGCGTATCTTGTATGTTTGTCTTTCTTTATTTGATCCGATCTAACAAACGGCTGGATGAATTTCAACAGTTAAAGTATCATTATATTTGTCTCAATGACCCGAGTGTCCTTAGATAAGTGTGAGTAAAAAAAAATCAAAATGGCGGATTTTTGGCGCGAAATAGTAACATATTTAAAAAAAAAAGCTAACCGAACCTATCGAGTAGGGTATCAAATGAAAGGAAATTAAACGGAGAACTAAAGAATTAAACGGAGATTATAAAAACATATTTGTATATATATAAAACAGTAAGGTGATAGACTGACTGACTAATTAAATGACTTTTTCATTTTTCAGAAATCAAAGTACAGCCTAAACCAAGGACCTTACAGTTCTGAAATTTTGCACACAGGTTTTCTATATAGCTTGAATAAGTACTAAGAAAGGCCTTTTGGAAATTCTACCCTTAAGAGGGTAAAATAGGGGAAAGCAGTTTTTTTGAAATCCTTTAATTTTGAAGCAAATACTATAAAATTTTGTATTTGGCTTTCTGGATAGGAACAAGGACGCACTTATTTATCCCCCTCCGAAAAATCAACCCCTTAGAGGGTAAAATAAGGGTTAAAAATTCATTTGAACAATCGTCAATTTTGAAGCAAACTCTATGAAATTTTGTATCAGGCTTGTTGGATAAAAATAATGAAATGCTACCTCTAACGAGGTAAAATAATGACCGAAACTTTGATTTACTGAAGTTATATATTTTATAGACCGTAAATAGTGATTTTTTTCGCGAAATAGTAACACGTTTTAAAAAAGTTAACCAAACCTATCGAGTAGGGTGTCAAAATAAAGGAAATTAAGAGGCGATTACACATACATTATATACTATATCTTATATATAAAATTCTCGTGTTAGTTACCGTACTCCTCCGAAACGGCTTCACCGATTTTCACCAAATTTTATATACATATTCAGAAGGTCTGAGAATCGGCCACTATCTATTTTTTTTTACACCTAAGTGATAAGGATTGTTCATCCGTAACATTTTTTTATTTATATGGCAACACAACGTTTACCGGGTCAGCTAGTACATAAATATTCGTATATACACATCGAGATGACTGTCTGACTAAATGAGTGAGGTGCTGTGCCAGAGATCAACGCAAAGGGAAACCGAACTTAAGCGTGCTGGAATTTTACACATAGGTTCTTTATTAGCGTAAATGAACACTACGAGGATAAAATAGGATAATATTGTTTGAACATCTTTTGTTTTTGAAGCAGACACCTACTATGAAACTTTGTATTTGGCTTTCTGGATAAAAATAATGAAATGCCTATTTCACTGCTTTTGGAAATTTTACTTCAGCCTTTTCGGTGCAGTCGGGTTTTTGATTTTTTAAATTAATTACTTGTTGTATACTTATACATAATTCAAATTTAATTTCAAAGTTCCATTTTAATATTTTGTACTATAAGAACTACTTGTTATTGTCTAATGTTATAGTTTTAAGCCAGAAAATTAGGTTTTCTGGCTTAAAACTATTATATTTATTAGGAAATTTAGGCGCCAGTTTCTGCTTACAAATTGTCAAATATGATCTATATTTGACAATTTTATGACAAACAAAACAGAGAGATTGATTATTAATAATGGATTACCGACTAAGCTATTTTCAACACGTGGTGGAAGTGGGCTTCGGTAGTAACTTACAGAAGATACTACCGAAGCCCACACCGTACGTACACCAAATTTAAATCGCGTTTTCATTTTAGATTTTTAAGTAAATAAATATACTTCATGTTCATGTTTAAATAAATTAAAAGTATTTATTCAAAGATGTGTACAAGACAGTTTTATTAGATGGCAGACAATTTTGTTTGACAGCAATTTGATATAAAGTTTGTTTTAAAAGTCCAAAGATATTCAAATGTAATTTAAAATATTTAAAGTTTATCTATGTGAATATCTGGTCTATTCTAGTCCTCCAATTTGACTCTCTAAATCTTAACAATCCTTAATCTAAACAATCCTTATTATAAATTAATCTTTAATCTACAGATAAAATATAGAGCCCTACGCAGCTAACTCCCGCCAGCTGACAGGACATGTGTTGCCGCGCTGGCAACGTCGCACAAGGTTGCAACGGGGAGATAGGGGCATCTGTCCTGCTCTCGCTTGCACTTGGTTGCAACTTGCAATGTTTAAATTTTAATATATTGGTCTACGATGCGAATTGGGGATGACTTTTATCTAAGCTTTTCATTGATAAAACCTATTTTTACCACACTTTTATTAGCTTGGGTTGTATGTATGTACGTAACAGAGTAACGAAATCTTTGAATCCGATTTCTATCCACTTTGAACGTTCAGTTTAATTCAAGTTTTGAAAAATTTTCAAAAACCGATGACAATATAGGATTTTAATAATTTTGTACCATTGTCCTTATCAACATCCTTAGGATTAACGATTTTCGAGGCGAGCTTGTTCGAGCACCTTCGAGAAAGTTCATCGCAAAGTTACAAGATTGATTTTTAGTTTTGAAAAATAATAATGTTATTTCCCTATAACTCAAATGTACTGAAACATATCTATAATGCTATCTTGTAGAATGATTTTTAGGATTCCGTACTCTGACGATTCCGACGATGCATAATGATGGTCGCTAAAACAACAAATACTAAAAATTAATAAAATAAATATAGTTAAAAAAAACACGCTTTTATGATAAAATCAACTAAGAAGTAGAATATAATTTTCAATCTAGGAATTAATTAACAGTAAATAGTATAATTGTGGAAAAAGTGTGGGGTGCTTTTCGAAAACTGATAAATGGAGCATAGAGCGTGGCGACACGGGTCTGACACGCTCTATGCCTGTCTAAACCCAGTGCGAACTAATTAAAAATATCTCAACAAAGACTTGTACGTACATTTTTATTTTAATTTTCCCCAAAGGGATTGTCTAAACTTTCTTACCGTACATAACAGAATTTGAAAGAATGTCCGACTTACCCCAACGACCTTTAAACGAAAAAGTTTTGTACCGGTCCCCATGGGATACGCCTATCTCTTTCTTTCAATGTTGTTTGTTTTACGTTAGAGCGAGAGAGGTCATTTGTTATGATGCAGTAATGGACCGTAATGAGGATTACACATTACGTAAGGCAATATAAAAGTATTTGACTGACAAACTCTAATGCGTAAAGTAATTTCTTTCATACAAGATCGGTTGGTTGAATTCAAGTGACAATGGGAGTAGTAGATTTGAATTAAGGACGACCTTCACCTTCACCTTGAAAATAATTGGTCAAGTACGAATTGAACTCGCACGTAGAGAGTTCCGTACCACCAAATTTTCTTTGATGTTTTATGTTTTTTTTTTTATAAAATAGGAGTAGCAGACGAGCATGCAGTTCACCTGATGGCAAGTGGCTAATGCGGCCCATGGACATCTGTAACACCCCTAGATAGGATTAGATATTCCTATCTGAGGTCGGCCACAGATGCGCCGCTACCCCAGAGCGCTAAGCTGGATCGCCTCGGGAAAGTATGTCTCACTTACCACACCCTTCAAAACGGAACACAGCAGCGCTTAACACGGCTGTTATTAGGTAGAAATATAATTAACTATTATTAAATCACTATTTTAAACTTTAGATTTACTTAGAACTTAGTTCTGAAATGTTAAAGATCATCCCAGCTATATTTAAGATTTGATTACATTTCAAAGTAATCAGAACTTCCGCCACAGAGCCGCAAACTTCTAACTAGATAGCTTCGCTTACTAAAATAGCTGTAAATTCTACAATACAAACAGTATTGTAGAATTTACAGCTATTTTATTATACTGTGGACATTGAATTAATAATGGTGAAAAGTCTATTTTTTCTTTATAGTATTTAAAAATAATAAGTGACTTTTTTATAATATAGGAGTAGCCGACGAGCATGCAGTCCACCTGATGGTAAGTGGCTACTGGCGCCCATGGACATCTGTAATCAACCATAGATAGGATTAGATATTCCTACCTGAGGTCGGCCACAGATGCGCCGCTACCCTTGAAGACTAAGCTGGAATCATATCTGGGGTTGATTACAGATGTCCAGGCGACAGTAGCTTACCATCAGGTGGACTGCATGCTCGTCTGCAACTATAATATAACGTTATATAAAGAGGTACATGTTACACGATTTCTCAAGCCCGGTATCCGGTGCCGGACCGCGCCCGCTTCCGACATCCGGAGGCAACGGACAACCGTAATTAGAACTTTAATATTTCATACCATTACTGGTAATGGTGTTGCCAGTTACAGGATTTTTGCCTAGATTTAGGGAAAATATTTTTGGGTTTGTAGATTTTATAGGGGTGGATTTTGAAAGGTTTTAAGTGCACGTTTATATCAGTTTATTGGTATTAAATATATTAATAATATATTATTATTAACTAAGGTGGTACAACTGTATGGCTCGGTTAGGAAGGTATAGTCGTAAAACTGCTAGTCCGCTCTGAATATAGAAATGAATCGCGTCGCCATAGCAAATTGTACTACACCTGCTCGCAACAACTTCAGAGCGGACTAGAAGTTTGGCGCGAAGGATGCAACCGTCACAGTTGTTAGCGTACAGTGGTTCAGCGCGTGTGTGTGTGTGTGTGTGTGTGTGGGTGTGTACTGACTTACATATGAGGCGAGTGGTTTAGTGCTCAGGAGTGACGTGTGATCGGCTTCAGGTGACACCTGCTCTGTATGGAGTAACTGATGTACATACGACAGTGTCCTATGTCAAATGCATGCTGGTTTTTTTCTATAATTTTAAAAATAGTAAAAGCAAGGAGATTCCATCTCTATAAAGTTTGAAGTCAGGACTTAATACGGGAAGTCGTAGTGAAAATTATACATTATTTGCAGAGAAAGAATGTAACCCGTATAGCATTGGTAGTATACGGGAAAATACAAGTCGTAGCCCAAATCAAACATTCATTATATGGAAAAAATATAATCCGTATAGCGTTAGTAGTAAGATTTGATTCTTTGGCTAACGCACCGAACGTTTTTACTTTATTTCAGTTCGAAAGTTTTTTTTTGTTTTCGCTGAGCATACAAGGTAAAAAATTTTTTAACAAAAAATACAACCGACTTCTATGTCACTACAAAGTAAAAAATAATTGAAATAAATGTTGGTTTAGTACATATTTGTGAAGTCGGCGCTCAATATATTTAGTTGGATAACGATGTAAACAGCGTGTCTAATATGAGCGCCGAATTGACCGAAAAAGATACCGGCCGAATTGATAACCACCTCCTTTTTGAATTCGGTTAATAATCGTCGATATTTTTATATAATACCACAGACACTGTATTCAGTATAGATTATGATAATATACCGCCACTACATCATACAATTACCATACAAAGTTACGTTATAGTTCCTGGAGCTGATAATTGTTTGTAGTAGTTTGTAGCCGTAAAAACGATGTAGTGATGGCCGCTGTCTTTTATAATATAGGAGTAGAAAAGCAAGGCCTGATGGTATGCTACTGCTGCCTTAGGGCATTTGTCAATCATATAAGACTACAACAAATTACAAGAAGACGGTTACAAGCATTGCTGCCCCCTGAGAGCGAAGCTGGAATGCCTCGGATATGTATGCCTTCGGTACATCCTTCATTCGGAACCCAGCATTGCTTCACACTGCTGTTGTGAGGTAGAATTTGGTGTGACGGTGGTGCCTTCAAGAGTCGAAACATAGAGAGTTCTAGTACCTTTAAACTCTCTGTTCAATCTATAAATATATAAATAGTCAAAAACAAATTCAATGACCTATGAATGAATGAATGATGCGAACACCTTATGCGTCATTCGGATCTATTTGCAGAGAATTTCAGATCTGTTCTCAAAAATAAAAAAAATGTTATACTGACGAGGTTGTATTACAGATTCGTGTCATGGAATCATGAACAATTACACTGTAATACATATTGAAAAACGAGCCATTACACGATTTGATTTGTTAAAATTGAGTTAATAGCAAATATTTTGCAATAACAATATTTGTAGTTATAAGTTTTCAACGGTTGAGTTGCTGAGGATCTAAATATTTTTTCCCGACTATAGAGGGTTATGTTTTTCGAACGCATGTATGTCTCATTCTTTGCTTGACTTATTTTACATATGATGTGTCGTAAGATTCATTTACATAGTGGGAGTTGCACATATTAGAGAATATCAATATAGGAAGATCTTCACCGAGCAAGTTAATGGATGAAACGTTTTTTATATCAAAATAAATATATCAAAATGTATATTGCAAATGGATTGACTAAAAAATTTCAGTCCTAAATATGGTGATTTTTTTTAATTGTAAAAAAATCATATTCTGGCCTGATTTTTTTTTGACAACCATTTTAAATATTATTATGATATTTTAGCAGTCAGGTTGTAGTTATTTATAATAATTACTAAATAATTATATAATTACATTTTCGGATTCGTGCATTTAGAACCAGATCCGAATCTTATTACATCAGTTGAACAAGTATTCTAACATCACTAGCGGAGAAAGTAAGCAGGCACGCATGACTCCACCTATGCTCGATACCGCGATAAAGCAAACATTCATACGTCATAACTAGGTAGCTGACCACCTGATGGTTGTTATGTAAGAAAATCTAATTTTAAGGTAGAAACTGTGGTTCGACTCCGGTAGCACCGCCACACCTATTTCTGTTATTTATTTATTTATTTATTTTATTGTGTAAAGCATTTAGTACAATAGGTCAATAACAATACATACAGTTCAATTAAATGCTACCTTTACAGGTGTTACACATGTCAAACTTAAATAAAATGTTAGGATTAACAATAAAGTATTTATAACTTAGTATTTATAACATAAGTATTTATAACAACAGTATTGAGCGCTGCTGTGATCTGGTTTGAAGTGTGGTAAGAGACATACTTTTCCGAGGCGTTCCAGCTTAGTCCTCAGGAGTAGCGCATCTGTGGCCGACCTCAGATAGGAATCTACTCCTGGGGTTGATTACGGATGTCCATGTGGCAGTAGTTACCATAAGGTGGACTGCATGCTCGTCTGCTACTCCTATATTATATTTAAAAAAAGTCCAGTGGTTCGATTCCGGTGGCGCCGCCACACCTAGTTCTGTTATAACAGCAATGTTGAGCGCTGCTGTATTCTGGTTTTTATTTTTAGTACTTATGACAGCAGGCATAGAATACATTTTGAAAATTTGAACTGTCTACGTTCAAATTACGCTTCAATAGATAAAAAGAAGAATATGGAAAAACAGGGGATTCTTGTATGGCGACCCCCATTTATTTTAAAACATTTTTAGAAAAAAAAACTTTTTTTTATAACCATTTTTTTTTAAATAAATGGGGGTCATGGGTAAATGGGTCAATAATTGTCATAGCGATTATGGTTAAACATACTCTGTAATAATCAAGTGTCTATTTATTACAGACAGACAGCGGATTAATAATAGGTTCCGTTTTTACCCTTCGGGCACGGGACCCTAAAAATACATCCACTGAGTTCCTTACCGGATCTTCTCAGTTGAGGTCGTGTTCCGATCCGGTAATAGTATAAGAAAAATATTGTAACTGACAATTTGTAAGTACTTCCGTAGGCCTATACAACATAAATATTGAATTTAATTACATTTCACGGATTGAAATACGTAGGGCTCTATAGTCCGCGTCAAACTGCTAGTTCGCTCTGAAGTTGTCGCGAGTAGATGTAGTCATACAATTGCTATGGCGACGCGATTCATTTCTATATTCAGAGCGGAGCAGTTTTACGCGGACTATATCACCGTTAAGATAAATAGAAACGCCACAATTTTGAAAAATAATATTTAATAAAAAACGTTATTCATAAATATTCCAATTTCAAATTTATGACAGTCATTTGTTATTGGCTGGGAATTAAAAGAAAATCTGGCGTAGCGCCAAAGTGAAGTGTTTGATAAGATACCAATTTGCCATTTGTATGCCGGTAGTATTTTAGAATTATTTCACATTTTTGTAAGTTTCTGTGATTGTAGACGGAATGCAGTACCCTTACCAGGAGTTTTTACGTTTCGTCAAATATGACTGTTTTGGTATTTGTTTACGTATTGGTATTTGTTAACGTTATTTGGTAAATCCATATACATACGCTATTATTATTTAGATGTATATTAATTAAGATTTTATTCGTTAAATTATTTGTAAGTTTCTGTGAAAAAATATTTTGAAAATATAATGAATTTTATGTTGCATATTTGTATTGGAAATAATCTTCTATAAATCATAAATATGTATAATAGTGTCGCCGCGATCAATTCACGTGTTTTATTACCTTTTATTAATCAAAATATTTACATTACATCATAGATAAGTAAAGATTACTCACTCATAACAAGAAAATGTACCCAGTTTTGGGAATTGAAATAGTTGCGTAAAAAATTTTTGCCACGTCTCCGTGCTAAAATGTCCCTTAAATATTTGAAAAAAATATTTATTTATTATGTAAATTACGCAGTATTAGTTATTTATTCGTAAATCTTCTCTAAAAATGTTTTTATTTGTCAAGAATTCAAAAAAAGAACTTACTAATAAGCCGTTTGTGGCTTCATTCAATTTCAAGGCGGCGAAGTATCTTTACTAATCTATGCTTTACAAAAACAAGATTTTTTACTTTAATTTCGTTAAACTGCGCTCATAAAAATCAGTGCGCAATAAATTATTATCTGTGTATTTTCGCGCGTCACTACAACTCCAAGATGGCCGCGTTCCACAGCTGTTTATTCCGCGCGTAAACACAGTTTATATTGACTGCTCTAATGAACTTCGCTTGATCAATGGACGCGATTCATTTAGAATCTTCATTCTGTTACTAATTTATAACGTTTTATCTTTTATATCTTTTACAATCACGTGGTTTATAGACAAGCTCTTTTGTTCTCTGTATTTGTGGGATATCTGTTTAATCTGTGGCAATGTTGATTTTGATTGGTTTTTGGGGCACAGAATAAAAATTGTTAATAGTTTTTTTTAACTATAGACTAACTATAGGTACCTAATATACCAACAGACAAAAAATTAGGCCATCTACTAAATCGATATCTTGTAGTGTCATAGGATTCTTTCAAAAGAACATTTTTTACTTGCTTTTTAGGGTTCCGTAACCAAAGGGTAAAAACGGAACCCTATTACTAAGACTTCGCTGTCTGTCCGTCTGTCACAGGGCTCTATCTCTGGATCTGTAATAGATAGACACTTGAAATTTTTACAGAGGAGGTATAACGGTGACCGGTATAACAACAATTACTAAAAATAAAAAAGTTGAAATAAATAGGGGTCGTCATACAAGAAACTGCTATTTCTCGACATTTTTCGCTTTATCCATTGAACCGTAATAGGTAGACAGTTCAAATTTTCACATTGTATTTACTTCAGTGGCTGCTATAATAACAAATACTAAAAATATAAAAATGTCGGTGGTACGGAACCCTCATTGTGCGAGTTCGACTTGCACTTGGCCAATTATTAAATAATTGTTCGACAATTCAAAACTTACATAACACAACTTTTGTCACTCAAAGTTTACTCAACATTATTTATTAAAAATAATAATTACCTAGACAATGTACTGAAAGCTAAACATAATTTTTATAATATTAGATTAGCAGACGAGCAAGCAATCCATATGATGGTAGAGTCCGCGCCACACTGCTAGTCCACTCTAAAGTCATACAATTTGCTATGGCGACGCGATTCATTTCTATATTCAGAGCGGACTAGCAGTTTTACGCGGACTATAAGTGGCTACTGCTGTCCATAGACATCAGTAGTCAAACTCAGATAAGAATAGACTCCTACCTGAGGTCGGCCACGCGCCACTACCCTTGAGGACTAAGCTGGAGCCTCGGAAAAGTATGTCTCTTACCACACTTCAAACTCACACAGCAGCGCTTAACACTGCTGTTATAACAGAAATAGGTGAGGCGGTGCCGCCGGAGTAGAATCACAAAGGGTTCTATTAAACTAAACCATACGATCACGGAAGTATGTTTTACTATGAGCGGTCAACTCGACGCTTATATTTATAAATACACTGTTCCTATACCGTGAGCGCATCATTTATTCAAGGTTATTAATATAAATTGCATTGTTTGGTAGCGCTAAGGCCTTAGGGTATAGGGCTGGCACCTACAGTTTTAGCTGGAGAGTGTAATGTTACATACTACTAGTTTTCAGATCAGCGGTTTTTATCTTTTCTTCGCGAACAGTACTTTTTTTTGGGATAAAAGGTATAGGCCGCGTAAAACTGATAGTCCGTTCAGAATATAGAAAATCACGCTATTACGCCTTATTGAAACTAAAAAGCAATAATTATTTGCCATCAAATAACTTGCGATGAACTTTCTCTAAGGCGCTTGAAGAATCTCGCCTCGAAAATCGTTAATCCTGAGGATGTTGATAAGGACAATGGCACAAAATTATTAAAATCGTGTATTGTCATCGGTTTTTGACAATTCTTCAAAACCTTGAATTAAACCGAACTTTCAAAGTGGATAGAAATTGGGTTCAAAGATTCCGTTACTCTGTTACGTACATACATACAACCCAAGCTAATAAAAGCGTGTTAAAATGAATCGCGTCGCCTTAACAAATTGTATGACTACACCTGCTCGCAACACCTTCGAGCGGACTAGCAGTTTGGCGCGGACTATACTTTATGTCCTTTTCTGCACCCCTGACAACGTTTCATGACAATCGGTTATATAGTTAGTTGTTATATTGTGTAGATTTTTCTTACACCCTTTTGTGAGCCCTTTATGTATAAGCTATGTTATATATCTGATTTTGAATTTGCCCAACAGTGGGATTGGACTAGAATTTGAATTTGGTAGAACCCTTTGTGGGTCGACTCCGGCGGCACCACCGCCACACCTATTTCTACCTAATAACAGCAGTGTTAGGCGCTTCTGTGTTCCGGTTTAAAGGGTGTGGTAAGGGAGACAGTCTTTTCCGAGGCGTTCCAGCTTAGTCCTCAGGGGTAGCGGCGCATCTGTGGCCGACCTCAGGTAGGAATATCAAATCCTATCTGGGGTTGACTACAGATGTCCATGGGCGGCAGTAGCCACTTACCATCGGGTGGACTGCATGCCTCGTCTGCTACTCCTATGTTATAAAAAAAAAGAACTGGCAAGATTGTCAACCCTAAACCACGGTCAGATACATATTAAAAATTAACACGCACTTTACTTGACGCTTCTAAACCTTGGAGCTTTATAGAAAACTTTTATACTTTGTTTCCATAGATTAGTAAAGATACTTCGCCGCCTTGAAATTGAATTAAACTACAAACGGCTTATTAGTAAGTTCTTTTTTTGAATTCTTGACAAATAAAAACATTTTTAGAGAAAATTTACGAATAAATAACTAATACTGCGTAATTTACATAATAAATAAATAATTATTTCAAATATTTTAGAGACATTTTAGCACGGAGACGTGGCAAAACTTTTTTACGCTACTATTTCAATTCTCTAAACTGGGTACATTTTCTTGTTAGGAGTGAGTAATCTTTACTAATCTATGGTTTCGGTCAATAAAGTATAAATAAATAAATAAAATAAAAAAATATTATTGTAAATTTAAAAACACACAACAAATACACAATGTCAGACGCACAATAGAGCACAAAAAAGCATAAACAATTAATAGACGTAAATGGAGCTCGAACCAGAGACAATGGAAGAATAGAGGCGTCCCGAAATTCCGGGACAAATGAGCCGTGTCGGGAGCGCCGGGACCGCTGCATTGTCCTGAATGAGTACATTATACATGTAATACATTATATACTATATTGCCGCGATTTCATTTTATCTAACACTAGCTTTTACTAGCACTCTGCTCCCTTCAGAGGTTTTTCCCTTCGAATCGGTACTTTTTTCGAGACAAGAGGTATAGTCCGCGCCAAACTGCTAGTCTAGTCAAAGTACTAGGGTACTTCAATATTATAAAAAAATATTATTACACTCGTTTTAGTTCTATTTTATGTGCAAAGTTGTAAGCAGAAGTTTGTGGCGGAGTGGCCATGACCCAGATTGAGGCTTGTAATGTAAAAATGAATTTATTTCGAACAAATTTTAGCAAAAATAGAGAATTATTTACCTTCTTTGCTCTTAATAGCTCTATGACTTCGTTCTGTAATGTAATAAGTTCTTCAAATGAACTAAGGAGGTATGAGGTTCGATTCTCGGTTTTTGGAAATGTGCATATGATAAATAAATTATGACTTGTTTTAACGGTGAAGAAAAACATTGTTAAGAAACCTGCATACATGAGAGACATTTAAAAATGAGTTTTTAAAGGTATGTAAAGTTTACCAATACGCACTTGGCCAGCGCGGTGGACTGTGGCCTAATCTTTCTCATTCTGAGAGATCCGTGCCCAGCAGTGGGATAGTAATGGGTTGAAGATGATGATGTTGATGATGATTGGTATTTTTAAAGGCCTGTACGTTTTTTAAAAAATCCTCATGATATTTTTCCTCATCGTTTAAGCAAGTGATAATACACTTCTAATACGCACATAACTTTGAAAAATTAGAAGTTGATTTGGCCTGGGATTTGAACCTCGGACCCCTCGATCAAGAGGTCGAGCTTCTGAACCACTAGGTTACTACGGCTTAAATAAAAAAAAAAAACTTTAGTAAACATACAAGTCTTCCAAATAACAAAGCCAGATATAATTATGTAAAGAATATATAAGTATCTATTGTAGTTGTAAGTAAAAAACAGATTGAATTAATCTATTTTAAAAAACATATCGTGTCTACAAGATTAGCTTAACGGCTTTAACAACTCTACATAAAATATACAAGGATTTAATATTATATTTTGTCTATTGTAATCATAATATAATCCGTTTTTTTTTTGGCTTTTGTGGAGACGAAACTCTATAAGTATAGTTTTTTTTTATAATATAGGAGTAGCAGACGAGCATGCAGTCCACCTGATGGTAAGTGGCTACTGCCGTCCATGGACATCTGTAATCAACCCTAGATAGGACTACTTATTCCTACCTGAGGTCGACAACAGCGCCTCTACCCCTGAGGACTAAGCTGGAACACCTCGGAAAAGTATGTCTTCCTTACCACATCCTTCAAACCAGATCGCAGCAGCGCTTAACACTGCTGTTATTATGCAGAAATAGGTGTGGCGGTGGTGCCGCCGGAGTCGAACCACAAAGGGTTGTACCACCTTTATGTATATAATATGTACGAGTATGTATGTGTGTAGACACAAGTATGTATGTCTCCTTATTTGGCATACCCTGCAGCCCAATTGGCTTGACGGATTCGAACATATAAGGTGTCGTTAGATTCGTCCAGATTAAAGCAGCTACATTATTGCCCTTTTTAGTTCATTTTAAAGCAGTTAGACAATTTGTTTCTAAAATATTACTAGTATTAAATACTATTTTACTTAAATAAACGCAAGATTTTTGACTTGATATTTGTTACTCTTTCACACAAAACGGTCGAAGAGATAAGGATGAAAATTGGCACATAGACAATTCATAACCTGGATTAATATATGGGATACTTTTTACCATGATTACCGAGTACCAAGCGAGTAGAACCAAAGGCATATGCTAGTTTAGTAAATATATCTAAAGTGCAAAGCATCGCCGCGCGCGATAACTAACTTAGTTAAATTTATTATGCGTAATGTAATAAAGATTTATTACATAGTTTCAAATTGCTAATTTCACGCCTATTCTCACACAGAATTTAGTAAGATTAACTTGTTATGACGTCATCGCGAAAAACTACACACATAGACATGTTATGCATGCACACAGACAAATATATGAATAGCAATGAAACCTAAAATATTGGACATATAAGAAACAAGAACCTAATATTTTATAAAAAAAATTATAACCTTTAAGTAGACGAGCATGCCCACCTGAAAGTGGCTACTGCCGCCCATGGACATCTGTAATCAACCCCAGATAGACTTAGATATTCCTACCTGAGGTCGGCCACAGATGCGCCGCTACCACAGGTTCTCAACCTAGAACATTAATTTATTAAATTAAATAATATGAATTTTGCTAAAATAAATAAGTCGTAAATTTGCGTATTAAACTATTTTGCTTTCTGTCAATTCCAAAAAGTTCCCGGTCTTCAAGATGGCGGTTGGATTGAATCCAAAATAGATCGTAAATCGTTATTATATACACAAATAAAATTCTAATGTCTGTCTGTAATCTTTAATAATTAAACTAAATTTACTAAATAAATTTAATGATTTATAATTTTTGAATAAACTGAATTTAGTTGACGAAATATAACAGTTTCATATGCTTCGGGTTCAATCCCCGGTCAAACATTTTTTTTTCTAAATAGTGGAACACGCTCACGGAAGGTTTTGTACCACAAAATTTTCTTTTTTTAGTATTTGTTAAGATAGCATCTATAGAAGTGAATGCATTGTGAAAATTTGAACTGTCTATCTATTACGGTTCAATAGATACAGCGAAAAACGCTGAGAAAAGTTGCATTTTCTTGTATTTTCACACCTGTTCATTTTTAAGTTTTTTTGGAGTTTACTCCTTAAGAAACGATTTGAGTTATAAGGCCCGGTACGGAAATTTTATGAGGAGTAAAATCAAGTGTAACACGAAAAGTTGAGGCGTAACGGTAACCAAAATATGAATCAAGAGTGCTTTTATTAATTTAAAATACAGTAAGTTCAAATCCCATATGAAAGTAATTATTACAATAAAAATAATTAGCAATATATAAAACATTAAAACGTCATTAACTAATTTGTTTACATTTTTGCATAAATTAAGTTATAGGTTTGATCATTTATAAACACTGTGAAAAATAAGAACATTGGCGCCATAATATGATTAACAATATTTTATGAACGTTTTTAAAGAAGAGTAACATATAAAATCAGTAAGCAATTGAATAAGATATAATATTAGCAAAATAAGTTTTTAACATAAAGAGGCTTTTGTAAGTTACTGATATATTAATTTAACTTATAAAATGGATGCATTATTGATCAGCACCATCTATCAACGATAAACGGGCAAAATCAAAACAGTATTATTTAATATTTATTACAGAATTATTGCTAATGAATTATGTTCAAAATAAGTTATATAAAATTAGCAATACGTTTTAAATGAATTCTAGAATTATAAAACATTCAGAAACAATCCAAATTACATATAATAACATGTTTATTGAGTCTCATATAAATTTCATCCGTACATTGCAACAAGGATATTTTATAGATGGCAAAGAAATTATAATTATTAAGTTTTAAGTTATAAAACGTTTAACATTGTTTTAAATATAAATAATTATATTATATTAAAATTTACTTTAATATAAACAATTATATTAAGTTACCATTATAATATTTGGAACCAAAATACATAGATTGATAAACTTGCAAACTTACAATTTATAAAACTTGCCACTAGATGGCGCTATTTTATATTATTTTGTAACATACTTTATGTAATACGCATTATTGAAGTAATATAAATAATCCGAATAATTACAGATATATGTTTGTTTCTCTTATCATTTTAGCAGATGCGTTCATTTACCTACCCTTTTTTCTATTCGATATATATCATAATTATCATTCGTAAGGAGTAAACTCCAATCGTGCGTCGTAGCTGACACACACACACTTTTTTTATTTCAGTATTTTTGTTATAGAGGCCACCATTATACATATTCTGACAAAATTCCAAATGTCTATCTATTACGGTTCAGGAGATAGAGCCCTGTGACAGACGGACAGACAGCAGAGGCTTAGTAATAAGGTACCGTTTTTACCCTTTAAGTACTGAACCCTAATAATTTCCCCGAACCAATAATGAGCACTTACCATCAGAAATTAAGAAATAGCCAAACCCATAGGCAATCGCTAGTAAAGTGGACTTCTAACATAAATAATGTTCAGATTTTCTTTACAACGATACGTACTCAGAAACTCGGAATAATTTTTAATCTGTGTCCCATTAAACTGGGTTAGGAATTCGGGAATTTTCTTATGAGACGTTTTAACTCGACAAAAGTCCGAATAATGTTTTTAGGTGACTACACTTTAGATTTTGTTCGACTTAAAAAAAAATGTTTAAAAATGATTTAAATTTTATTTTAAAACTTTTATCAGTATTTTAATTGTTCTATTTTTTTCTAAATGAGGAGTTGATGCCTAAGTAGCCAACCTACGAAGTCCCACTGCTGGGCACGGATCTGTGAACCAGGGGGCTTTAGGACATACGACGACGATGGCCAAGAATGGGACCTTAAAGCAAGCAGCTCGACGGTTTGAGCTCTCACTCTTGCCGCCCGCTGCCCCAGAAGCTGCCTTTTAATCGCCTCTTATGACAGGTAGGGGATACTGTTGTCCCTATAGTCCCGGGACTAGAAAAGGACTACGGTATACCCTGCCTATCGTAAAAGGTTGCGGGCAGCAAGAGTGGGAACTCGAACCGTCCAGCAGGCAAACCCAGGAAGGACGATGAAGGACGGCGATATCTGTGGTCGTATACCGTCGTAAACACCAGGTGTGCGGGAAGAGCATAAACTGCTCCCCCCAGGGCACAGCCCGATATCGCGCTCGGAGGACCCCGGTTATGTTCCATCGGTGATCCCGGAGTTCTCCATAAAACGCTGAGGACGGCCACCGGAGGGGTTTTAGTGCGGTAAAAATACCACATAACCCAGCGTCGCTCCCACAGCGTCGGGTACCTTTTGAAGGTTTCAGTCGTAAAAAAGCAAGAGATACCGTAGCTCTATTCTAGGCCCGGGACTACATGGACAAACTTTCACTTTGAGAATACCGTGCCCATTAGACACAAAAAGAGCTAATATCTTCAGTGTCATGCTAAAATAGTAATGATTTCCCCTTTGAAGTGTATATGTTACGCATGAAGGAACACAATGTTTAAATGATTGTTGTTATTTCGAGACAGTTTACGATCAGTTATGAGACTTATGAGTGTCGTGTGTCACTGACGGATTTTCTATTACACGCAAGAACCCTGGATATTCCAGAAAATTGTTTTAAAGTAAAATTGTAAAATTTTATCTTATATATATTAGGTACATTTATGCGTAAAAGCGGTTTTAAAAAATCAAGAGTAGTTTTTGTAAAAAGCCAAATTTAAAATGTCTGCCAGATCTAAAGGATTACTGTGTATAGCATAAAATATATAAAAATGTATACAAATTATAGTGCATAGAAATACATTTTTATTTTTTGGATTTCAAGAACGGATTTGTGTGAAGCTTAACCCTAGCTTTGCGTCGTAACTCTTGTTCTTCGGCGGCCATCTTGAAAAATAATTGCAACTTTATTTCACTATCTATCAGGCCAACTATTCGTTAACTACATAACTGTTTGTCATGAAATATACACACTTTCTCAGGGGTCCAGAAAGGGATATCTAGGGGTATCGTTTACGAACTGTTCCCGAGGGAAAGTAAAAACTGTTAACTCTGTTGTAATCCGCGCCAAACTACTAGTCCGCTCCGAATACAGAAACGAGTCGCGTCGAATAGCAAATTGTAGATATTAGCGGGACGAAGACAGCGCCGGACCCCCCGGCACCGCTGCCCGCTCTCGCCCATGTGTACATAGCTGCGTTAGTATGCCCTTACGTTGCTACGGAATATATGCTTGTAGTTGCGCGCAGCAACTTCAGAGCGGACTAGCAATTTGGCACGGACTATACACTGTTACTTTTAATACATTGTGATACGTTTAAAACATTACATACATTTGTGAATTACAATTAAATAATCTTTGCAATCTGCCCGCAAGTAACCTTAATGCATACTTAGTCAAAACAAATCTAGGTAAAACTAAAGAGCATAATTTTCCCGTCAGTTTTCTTTTCCTTATTACTAAGGACCCTTGTTATGACAGCGTGAACCTTAATCTCGAGAAACGGTCGTCCTAGATTCAACCCTTAGAAACCTTTACAGGCATTACTAGCTTTCATCCCAATTTTTTTTGGATTTTATCTGTTTGTTGAATAAATTTCGGTATTTTCCTCGCTTTTATTAGCTTGACCTGTATGTATGTAACGGATTTTGAATTAGATTTTTACCCACTTTGAACGGTCTGATTAATTTAAAATTTTAAACACTTATCAAGAACCGATGACAGTACACTATTTTTATAATTTTGCCCAATTTTCCTCATCAGGATCGTCAGGATTAACGATTTTTCTTTTGCGATTTTACAGTGGTGTTTAGTTTTTAAACTAAGTATAATTATTTACATTACATCTGTTAATCAAATTTAGATATTTTAACTCATCTTGAGCCCTTTATTACCCCGCTGCTGGGCATGGCTCTCTTCTCAGAATGTGGAGGATTAGACCATATTCCACCGCGCTGGACAAGTGCGAATTGGTAGACTTCACATACAGTTGAGATTTTTAAAATAACTTATAATATGATGTTGTCTTCAACAAAGCAAGTAATTAATTTCTAATATGCACATACGTATCTTTAAAAATAGGCTTTAATTTTTTTATCCGACAGCGGAGGGTAATGTTATTCTAGCGTATGTATGTATGTGTCATTCTTTGTCACGCTGCAGCTTACGGCTTGACGGATTAACATATGAGGTGTCGTTGGAGTAATCTAAATTGTGGGAATGACATAGGCTATATATTTAAGCAGTCGTATTTTATATTTTTATAGTAACTATTTAGATATTGTACATCCTGTCTAGCACTTTTAGATCAGGAATTAATCCATATTTTTTTGTTTCAGGTAACATAACTTTAATACGGCTTTGGCGGGAAAATGAGCAACTTTTGAAGAAATACTTTTTTGAATTCTTTAATGATCATTTCGTGAGTAATAAAATGACTAAGAAAACATACCTAGAGGCTTCTAGGTGATAAACGAATATACTATATACAGTTCAATAAAAATGTCAATGGTTTTTGGAAGGTTTTTTTTATTATATACATAGGAATAGCAATCGATCATGCAGTCCGTCTGAAGGTAAGTGGTTACTGTTCCCTATAGAAATCTGTAATCAACCTCAGACTATTAAGCCTAAGGCTAAGTTGGAACTCAGATAAGTAGGTGGTGTTGTAAATGGTAGAACCCTTTGTGGTTTGACAACGGCGGCACCACCGCTACACCTATTTCTGCCTAATAACAGCAGTGTTAGGCGCTGCTGTGTTCCGGTTTGAAGGGTGTGGTAAGGGAGACAGACTTTTCCGAGGCGTTCCAGCTTAGTCCTCAGGGGTAGCGGCGCATCTGTGGCCGACCTCAGGTAGGAATATCTAATCCTATCTGGGGTTGATTACAGATGTCCATGGGCGGCAGTAGCCACTTACCATCAGGTGGACTGCATGCTCGTCTGCTACTCTTATATTATAAAAAAAAAAAAAAAAAATGCCTTAGATGAGTAAAATATATAGATTGATCACTCCTAACAAGAAAGTGTAACTAGTTATGAGAATTGAAGTTGCGTAAATAAAGTGTTGCCACGTCTCCGTTCCAAAATGTATGAACTGTCCCAAAAATTTTTGAAACACTGATTTATTTATTAAGTACGTAAAATACGCAGTATTTTATTTTATTAGTTATATATACGTAAACTTTCTCTAAAAATGTTTTTTTTATTTGTCAAGAATTAAAAAATGTCAAAATCATCCACGTGTGGCTTCGATTCAATTTCGGTGAAGTATCTTTCTATTTTGCTTATGCAAGGTAAATGCGCATATTTTCCTTAAACCTTTCTTACGCGAATTTTGGAGGTTTTTCGCAACCGAGAAATGAATTTGAATGTAATTCGTAAAACACGCACGTGTGCCTATAATGTTGTTTGTTATGCTAAGAACGTTTTAGTATATAATGTGTTGATTTTAATATGTTTTACCCTTAAAAGGATTTTTTGAAGAATGTTTTTTTCGTCAACATATTACTGGGCATGGGGTAACTCTCAGAATGAGAGTTATGCCATCATACGTAAAACCGATCGTACGTAAGATTTCAATCCTATCTGGGTTTGATATTTTTATTTAATTATTTTATATAATATAGGAGCAGCAGACGAGCATGCAGTCCACTTGATGGTAAGTGGCTACTGCTGTATGGACATTAGTAACCTACCCCAGATTAGGTTACAGTTTTACCTGAGGTCGGCCACATGCCCCTGACCCCTGAAAACTAAGCTGGAACGGAAAAGTCTGTCTCCCTTACCAAACTTCAAACCAGAACAGCAGCGCTTAACACTGCTGTTATTAGATGTGTCGGTGGTGCCCCTGGAGACGAATGCGAAAGGGTTCCACTTCGTCTACCACCAGCGTCCTATTCCGTTAAAGAATTTTTAAACGACAATGTATAGAATGATAATGACATATATAATTTAATAATAATTAATTTAATAATAATAATTTAATAATATTGTTATGTTAATGTTTTAAAATTATAAATTGACTGTTTAAAATTTATTTGAATAATAAGAAGACAATTATGCATTAATTAAAATTTTGCATACCTCTAAGAGGTGTAATATAGAGGACAATTTTGAGGATATAACAACTGTATACCTATATTAAGCAAAATAAATGATTTGATTTGATTTGAACATGTGGACTACATGTTCATTTGGTACCACAATTTCCTAAATCTTTATATATATATTTCTTATGTGCGTGTGTATGTCACTGAACTCCTCCCAAACGACTGGACTGATTTTGATGAAATTTGTTGTGAGGTCAATGTGATCAATTTAGTCCGTGGGAAAAGGTTTATTTAATCAATTTTTAATTCGTAAGTTGTTGATTTTGGAATGTTTCACATTGGATTCGACAGATTTCGCTACCATCGCAGTTTCAAATATTTTATCTATTTTTCAAACCCGTAAGTGATAAGGGTTGTTCACCCTTAACATTTATTTATTTATATGGCTACACAACGTTTGCCGGGTCAGCTAGTTCCCTTATAAGTTTCAATTTAACTTGCATATTTTTGCAATATTATTATGCACACGTATGGAGTTTCTTTCGCCACTTCTCCATAGCGAAATACCTTCCAAAGCGGTTTTTGACATTCAAAACCATTTTATCCGTTTTAAAAATATATTTGATTTTTTACAAAAAAAAAATATTAGATTACTACATAAGTTTTTTTGTTAATAATTTTTTAGTTAAATAATTACTTATAATACAGGTCAATGGGATGCAATGACCAGTTGACCGTGGTCTTCATGGTTTGGCACTCAATTTCAATGACGGATAAGATAAAAGATAGATAGACAATTGAGGAGGGTGGGGTGAACGTACTCAGTGGCCATGACTCCGGTGTGTGACCCATCTCGCCCGCGTCTACCCACTAGGCCACTTTTAGGGTTCCGTACGTAAAGGGTAAAAACGGAACCTTATTACTAAGCCTCCGCTGTCTGTCTGTCACAAGGCTCTATCTCCTGAACCGTAATAGATAGATAGTGATTCTTTTTTTTTAAATATGTAGGTACCTATAAAGGCGTCCACTATAACAAATACTACAAATAAAAAAAGTTGAAAATAAATAAGGGTCGCCATACAAGAAATTCTATCTTCCTTCTCATTCTGAGAGGAGACCCGTGCCCAGCAGTGGGACAATAATGAGTTGATGATGATGATGATGATGATGATGATGATGATGATGATACAAGAAATAGCAATTTTTAGGATTCTGTAGCCAAAGGGTAAAAACGGTACCCTATTACTAAGACTCCGCTGTCCGTCCGTTTCACAGGGTTCTATCTGTGGAATTGTAATAGATAGACACTTGATTTTTTTTACAAAGTATATATAATGGGGGCTGGTATAACAATAAATATAAAAATAAAAAAGGTTGGGGGTCCCCATGATGGTCGCCCATGGACATCTGTAATCAACCCCAGATAGGAAGACGTATCCCTACCTGAGGTCGGCCACAGATGCGCCGCTACCCCTGAGGACTAAGCTGGAATGCCTCGAAATAGTATGTCTCCCTTACCACACCCTTCAAACCAAGCCCTTAAGGCTGCTGTCACGAGGCAGAAATAGGTAAATCTTATAAATAAACCCTTTGTGTAAAAACCAGCGTTTTTTACACGCTATAATTTAATAAACGCTTCATCTTGCACGCACCTTTAATGCGAATCGTAATATCCATGGAGGATTGCGCGCCACAGAGTAAATATAAACAGAGCATTACGTAATTTATTAAATTTCATAAAAGTTTATGTCTTGTTTCGTATTTTAATTTAATCTAAATTATTATAGATATGTTTTGTTATTATATTTTTTACAATTTAATGACAATTAAATTATTATGACCAATAAATTAATGGGAATTAAATTAAATTATTTTTTATAATTTAATTATTATTTTAATCATATTTTTATAACTTAATGACAACAATTTATATTTATTATAACTATTTTGAATTTCAATAATACAAAATTAAAAAGTTTGAATTAACTACTTGTGAAATATAAATATAAAACCCTCGGTCTGATACGTAGAAGGTACCAGGTTTGATCCCGTATCTTAATTACGTAAGATTTTATATCTGAATAAGGATAATAGGAATATATAAAGGATTTTTTGTTTCTTTTTTTACGGCACTCACGTCAAAAGGAATCGAAGTTTGCAGTATCGATATCGTAATAAGTAATATGTAATCTTTTATTGACCATCGGATTGATTAAATAAGTTTAAAAGTTCAGTACCTTTACCGTACTTCAGTAAGTACGGTAAAGGTACTGAATTATTTCTCTTTTCTTTGTGTATTTAGCTTGTTTCTTTTCTTTTATTTTTTGATAATGACGAAATGTAGTTCGCATTGTGATATAAACTTCTGTGGTTTTCTCGTGCTATTTTATTGTACTTTTCGACTTTTGTTAAATGATGAATAAATAAAAAAAAGTTATTAATTAAAAAAATGGAATATGTATGATAATTGTCGTTCGTTGAGCATTACCGAACACTACTAAGTCGTAATAACCTATTGAATATACTATTATGAAGCATATGTATTGAAGCATACATTACTAACATCAAAGGGAACATTAAATTTGAGGACTAAAGTCTCAAATTTACGTCATTTAACCACTCCGTACTATTTTCGTACATTTCGTAACCGTGAAACTGTCACAAGCGATACAGTTAACAAAAGAGAATCATTTAGGCTTTAACACACTAGCTACTTTTAATATAAACTAGAGCTTTTGAAGGTAAAACCCTTTGTGGTTCGATTCCGGCGGCACCACCGTCACACATATCTCTACTTAATAACAGCAGTGAAGCGCTGCTGTGTTCTGGTTTGTAGTGTGGTAAGGGAGATATACTTTTCTGAGGCGTTCCAGCTTATTTCTCAGGGGTAGCGACGCATCTGTGGCCGACTTCATGTAGGAATTTAACTTATATAAAGATTATTACAGATGTCCCGACATACCATCAGGTGGACTGCACACCTGTCTGCTAGTCCTTTATTATAAAAAACCATATTTGACGACTTTATTACTTCTGCATCGGGTTTTTCGCGTTCAGTGGCTGCATCCAGCGTCCAAAAGTAGCTACGAACGTCTTCTGTGTTGTGTTTAATCCAATACTTGTCTCCTGTTTCCTTTTAATCTAATTACACTTGCATGGTAGTAGATAGTTTTAGTTTAATTAAGAAATTACTCGCCCATAGGGTAAATACAGAGAAATGTAAAACCGTCCAAAAATATTGTAAACACCTGTATTATGCAATAAATACTGATTACTGATTGGTCAAACGTGTCTAGCGTTTTATCGATGCATGTATCTGAAAAGCAAGTAATTCTAATAGTCGTTAGTGTGTTAAGTGCCTTATATTCTAATGAGAATCTCCGTTACGAGCCAACAGACGTCAAGAAGGTCTCGTTGCTGGTTGCTAGCTAATTGAGAACTGTCATCTGTCGCATAGAGTGGCAGTTGATCTGTAATGTATACGATTGGTACTGTTTGTGTGTTGTACTATTTTTTTGTTATATGTACTCGTATACTTCCGAGGCATTTCAACTTAGTGTTTAGGGGTAGTGGTGCATCTATGGCCTCAGGTAGGAATGTAATCATATCCGGGATTGATTAGAGATGTCCATGGCAGTACTTACCTGTCAGGTGGACTGCATGCTCGTCTGCTACTCCTATTTTATAAAAAAAAAAAATCATATTTCGACCTTTTGGCGCTAATGTTAAGCTGAAATAAAATAAAATAAAATAAAATAAGAATGTTTTAGTTTGAAGGGTGTGGTGAGGGAGTAACATATACACGAGTTGTTGTACAGTCTGTAAAAATATGGAACAATCGTTTTCCTTACTCCACAAAATGTGTTTTTTAACCAAATAAACGTGTTGCTAATTCTGTATTAATACACTATCTATGACAATTATCATCATACCAATCATGGAAAATTCTAAATTACAAATTTTAAGTTACAAATTCAGTCAGAGAGACGTCTAAGTAATGAAAAAATGTTAATTTTTCATTATTCCCTCGGGATCCGCGCAATTTCCCGGGATCAAAACACTAAGTAAACATCCATGACACGAATTACATGACTGCCAAGTTTCAGGAATTGCTCGATTCATTCATTCGTAAAGCGGCACAAGTAAACAAACAGATTTCTTGCATATATTATAGACATTCATTACGATGCAGTAATAGGTCTCATCCAGAAGGTCCTAGGTTCAAATCCCTGGCATGCTCCTCAGATTTTTCTAAACTATGGGCGTATTATAACTTAAATAATATCACTTGAATTAACGGTAAAAAAAACGTCGTGAGGAAACCTTACCTTAGAGATCTCAAGAGAAGTGGCCGTGCCCAGCAGTGGGACAGCGATGGCTCGATGATGATGATTCGAGACGATTCCTGATGGTCATGTGGAAGATTCAAATAGATTCGAACCTAGGCACGCAACTCTAAATTTTTGATATAGCAAGCGTATAAGCGTATTAAAATAGTTTTTAACCATCCCAGAGGGAAAAATCAACCCTGAAACTGTGTTGTAAGTACATGGAGACTTATTGAAAGTTTAATTCCCAAACGTGTACAAAGTACAAATCTACAAGCTTGAATCCTTATTAAGAAGCAGCCCAGCAGTGGGATAGTGGGTTAGTGACGATGCTCCACAGGTTGGCAATCATTTCAAATCTAGATGATTGAAAGTTTCCAACCGAAAGGCTAAAAACAATATAGTTTTATAGGTTAACTCTCGCTATAAATTAATACTTAGCTGATGGAAATATAGGCATCGGTGATCTTCGTTTTAAAATTGAAAAGATACCTCATCATACAGATTGTAAAATAAATTTAAAATTAATAAAAAGGAACAGAAAGATGAAAATACTATTTTTTTAGTATTCGGTTCAAATTGTGCAGTGGTCTACTAATTGCCGAATCCATGCATAAATCCTCCTTATTATGTGTGACGCAATGAATTGATGACGTTAATGTAGGAAGTGTGTAAAATGCCTTCATGACATTCAGGACTCAGGGTTCAGGACAGAGGTTCTATAAAATTAACCTAAAGCTGATCATAGGTGCGGTGTCGCTCTCGAGGAATAAAGTCGCCAAATATGTAGATAAGCCGTGTATATTCCTTAAAAATATGACTTCATAGTACATACTAGTTTGCTGTTCCCACATTTATTTGAATAATTTTTAGGGTTCCGTACGAAAAAACAAAAAACGGAATCCTTATAGAATCACACTTGTGTCTATCCATACGTCTGCTACAATAAATTTGCTCCATTAATTGAAATTTGGTAATCATATGCTTTTTATGTGTTTACAGGGGGGTTACTACCATATCTTAAAACAATATTATTTTAATCATACTTTTCCTTTTTTTGCAGAAAATCTAACTTTTTAAGCAAAATGTGACAAATTCAGTTGGTTTTATACAATGGAGAAGCGAAAAATTAATAAGGGTTTAAGTTTTGTTTAACTGTGTATGACGGAATATTTTACTGTTTTAAGTTTTTAAGAGATGGTGGTAGGCCCCCACTTCAATATTAACATCTTTCTTATGAAATCATGCGTAACTTTAGCCCATCGAACTAAATCAACCTCTTTAAAACTGTAATTTACGACAGTTTTGTGTTCATTTGACAGTTGACAGTTATCAATTAGCCGAGCGCCTCTGTGTTGACAGTAACGTTTTTACACTTCATCTAAATCTTGTACTAAAATAAATGTGAGCGTTATGTCTGTTTGTTACGATTTTATTAAGGATTGTTAAATAATAATAGATATTATACATAATATATTTTATACAGATATTTGTTTCATAATTTCACGCATTCGATTTAAAATTTTTAGACGTGGTTTAAATTAATGCGAAGGATAAAAATAAATGAATAATTCCATTAATAAAATCGAATGGACCAATTTTTTACCTACTGTTAGATGTAAAGAGATTTATTGTTTTTTTTTACCTCTTCCATACGTCTAAAGTGGGACTATATTTTTAAGCGGTCGAGTTTATTATTTTTATTATAATTACTAATTATTTAAATGATTATACAGACTTGCGGAATGAATGGGATAAACTAAAAAAGATAAAAAACAATAATAAATAAAATGTTAATAAATAATTAAAAAACAGATTAAAAGAGGTAAATATAAGTCTATTTATATAAAGTGTCTGTGTAAAGTTAGTCTGTGCTGGTAATGAACTGCGCTAGTTCATCGACCCCCGTTCAGGGTCGCAGGCTGCGCGCGAGTCGAGACCCACGCGCACATACATATACACACATACAACCTACATACATACAATATGTACCATATACCTCGTATCTATACATACATACATACAATATATATCATCAACCTAAAAGCAGTCATAGCCTAGTGGTTAATGATCGGCCTCTTGATCGAGGGGTCCGAGGTTTAAATCCCAGGCACCTATGATTTTCCAAAGTTGCTTAAATAGTGAAGGATAACATCGTGAGGAAACGTGCATACCTGAGAATTCTTAAAAAAAATGTTCAAAGGTCTACCAATACGCACTTGTCCAGCGCGGTGGACTATGGCCTAATCCTTCTCATTCTGAGAGGAGACCCGTGCCCAGCAGTGGGACAGTAATGGGTTGATGATGATGTCGTCATTACAACTTAAGTCTTCAGGGGTAACAATACAATTGTGGCCAACGTCGAGTAGGACTCAAATGTTAGTTGGGATTGATTATAGATTTCCATCTGCGGCAATGATTACTTGCCATTGACTGCATATTATAATAATTAAAATGTAATAAAAACTTTCCTATTTTGGGCTCAGATGTCCTTTAAATTTTTATTGTTGTTAATTTAATTATTTTGTTATTAATTTCATTGTTATATTTTGTAATATAATTTAACTTTGTAATATAATTTATTAAAAAAAAATTTAAATAACTTTTTTAATATAAATCACCAACTATTTCGAAAATAGCTAACAGAAAATCGTATAGAAGCGACCCCTGATGTCTGCTTCAGTGACTGATGCAGGTATCTGACCTTAAGGTCCTGTAGAGCATTAGTAAGGGTGAGCTCAAGATAAGGGTGCTTCAATTTGCTGGGCAATGGACCATCCCTTCGACCTTCGAACCTGCCAATCCAGCGGATTAGCGCTGATTTATTGATTTTCTTACTGAAGATTGTTTCATTAATATTACAAAATCTTTGTTGAATTCTTTCACTTTTACATACCTTACATACAATCGATTGTAAGGTAATTACCGTGGATATTTGAAGGTGGTAGAACCCTTTGTGGTTCGACTCCGGCGGTACCGCCACACCTATTTCTGTTATAACAGCAGTGAAGCGCTGCTGTGTTCTGGTTTGAAGGGTGTGGTAAGAGACATACTTATCCGAGGCGTTCCAGCTTAGTCCTCAGGGGTAGCGGCGCATCTGTGAGCGACCTCAGGTAGGAATCTAATCTTATCTGGGGTTGATTACAGATGTCCATACGGCAGTAGCTTACCATCAGGTGGACTGCATACTCGTCTGCTTCTCTTTTATTATGAAAAAAAATGTCGGGTAGATTTTTTTGTGTTACATAAATACTCCAAGCAATTTTAATAGGACAATTCGTAAATTTTATAACTATATCTATCTCTCTCTAGTGTGTACTGAAAGAAAGGGACAACACGATAATAGTAATGATGCCAAAATCCCACGCGCTAACTGGTCCAGTATAATATATAAATGTCGCAGGTATTTAGTTAAACTAGGCATTTAATAAAACGCCTAGGCAAATAGCACGGCATACAAATTTTGTTATAATTATGCCTACAAAGGATTAGACCATAGTCCACCGCGCTGGCCAAGTGCGTATTGGTAGACTTCACATACCTTTAACATTTTTTTAAGCTCTCAGGTATGCAAGTTTCCTCACGATGTTTTCCTTCACTGTTTAAGCAAGTGACAATTAATTTCTAATACGGACATAATTTTCAAAAATCAGAGGTGCGTGGGATTTGAACCTCGGACTCCTCGATCGAAAGTTGAATTTAACCGCTACGCTATCACTGCTTCAATGAATCACTACATTTATAATGCTGTTTTCGAACCCTATTACTAAGACTCCGCTGTCTGTCCGTCTGTCACAGGGCTCTATCTCTGGAACCGTAATAGATAGACTTGAAATATTTACGGTGGTTTTAAACGGAAATACTTTAAAATAAGAAAGCTTAAAAGGGCTCGCCATACAAGAAATAGACAGTTTTAACCCATGCATTTATTTTATGGCTGCCATAATAACAAATACAAAAAATAAAAATGAACATTTTGGTAGCACACAACCCTCGATGAACATTAGTACACATTTATTTATTTATTTTTCATTTATTTATTTTATTGTGTAAAGCATTTAGTACAGTAGGTCAATAACAATACATAAAGTTCAATTAAATGCTACCTTTACAGGTGTTACACATGTCAACACTTAGATAAAATGTTAGGATTAACAATAAAGTATAAAAGGTAAATGATATTTAGATTAAGACGAATACATATTGCATTGTATATATATATATATATATATATATATATATATATATATATATATATATATATATATATATATATATATATATTATTTGTCTGACACGGCCCGTGTCTGACACGTTTGATGTCTGTAGATATGATAAATACAAAATGGTGAACAAGGGAACTTTACTAGACGTTTGTTAAAATGTCAATTTCGCTATACGCCTGCGACATACAAATGATTGAAGTGACCGCCTGTCTGTCTTTATTATTTCGACGTATTTCTAATTGTACTCTCCGTATTTTGACTGGACACTAATTTAGCAGAACATAGACACAATATGATCTATATTTATTTCTACACAATTAAGTTTAGGTTGCCCGCCCATTGGTTTCGATCCTACACTGATGCTCCTTTGACATTTTTTATTGAGATACCACTAACATTTTTATTTTCATTTTTAATTTTTATCTTTATGCATAGATTTTACTCACGCCTAACAAGAAAATGTACCCAGTTTTGAGAATTGAAATAGTTGCGTAAAAAAGTTTTGCCACGTCTCCTAGCTAAAATGTCCCTAAAATATTTGAAATAATTATTTATTTTTACGAAATAATTATTTATATTATAATTATTACGTAAATTAGTTATTTATTCGTAAATTTTCTCTAAAAATGATTTTATTTATTAAGGATTCAAAAAAAGAACTTACTAAAATAAGCCAATTGTGGCTTCATTCAATTTCAAGGCGGCGAAGTATCTTTACTAATCTATATCTTTATGTGACATTTTATTGTTATTGACATTTTATCTTATTAACGTTTTAATAATACTGGAAATTAGTATCTACAATTTAATAATTTGAACTTATAAAATGCGACTTAAAATTATATTTATAACACCAATGTATACTACACCTTATTCTACAAATAAAGATTTTTGTATTTTGTACACCTAAATAAATATACAACAAGAAGCTAGACCTAAATTCTTTATTAATTTTATGGGTGTTAAATCAGATGGACTGCAGTCAGCTAACAAGGTTTAGAAGGTGGTAGAAACCTTTATGGTTCGACTCCGGCGGCACCACCGTCACACCTGTTTCTGTTATAACAGCAGTGTTAAGCGCTGCTCTGTTCTGGTTTGACGTGTGGAAAGAGACATACTTATCCCAGGTTCCAATTTTGTACTCAGGGACCGCATCAGTGGCCGACCTCAAGTAAGAATCTAATCTTATCTGGGATTAATCACAGATGTTCATACACAATACACACAATAGCCTCTTACTTAGATGGTCAGTACTAAAAATAAAAAAATAATAAATATTTGGTACGGAACTCGAGAGCGAGTTCGACTCGCGCTAAGCCTTACCCTTTGGTACGGAACCCTAAGCCACAAGGCGAGACAAAGATTTCTAATTAAGGAAGCCCAATCTCAGCAAATAAGGTTCCAATACTGCGGAGTAAGGGACACCTTTGACACAGCCTCATTTATTACTACAGTGAACTACAGAAAGAATCTATTTAATCTTGTGATAAACCCGCGTAGCGGAGCGGTTACCATAGCGGTCTGACGCGCAGAGGGTCCCGGGTTTGATCCCTGGCCAGACATATCTAAATGATGTATTTAGATTTCTGTTTCTGGGTCTGGGTGTTTGTGTACTTGTCTATGAGTGTCAATGGCACCCACACAGGGAATCCTAGTGGGGCTGGGAGTGTAGAAAGTGTTAGTGTTACATGTTGTAAAGACTAATTGGCCAAGTGTGAAACGGGTACGGCGGGTTCCGTATCACCAAATTTTTATTTTATTTTGTTTTAGTATGTGTTGTCATATGCAATTTCGTCCTAAACCAAAAACACACACATATACGCAATTTTCACACTTAAAATACCACAATTTGTTTTGCTAACCGTACTCAAAAATAAAATATGTGTTATATCGGCTTACGCAATTTTCACACTTAAAATACCAGAATCTGTTTCCCAAAATTACCAAAAGCTAAAAATATGTGTTACATCAACGCAATATCCACACTTAAAATACCAGAATCCGTTTTCCCAAAGGTACCAATAGATAATTTTTTCCAGGTTAAACATTTAACGGTAGCATTTACTGCAATAACAACTGAGCGACTATATCTCTTACAAAGGGGTCGGGTGGGGGGTCGATAAAAGATTGGGAACCTCTGGCCTAGATAGAACAAAACAGCCGATAGCGAGACAATGCCTACCTGCGGTGTTTGTACCGAAAAGTAATATCGCAAAGCATCGTACTGTTGTTGGTACCAGGGTTGCCATATTTGAATTTTAAAGACTTTTTGATGTGAAACATCTATAGCCGCACGTAAAACCGATTTCTGGCGTGGCGACGCATGCCGTGCCGTGCGCGTCGCCACTCAATACGATGGTATATATATACAGTATATATGCCGTAGTGTGTACGGTGTGGCGACGCGTCGCCATGCGCAAAAATCGTAATATTTTATTTTATCATTATGACATATTTAGTTCCTATCACAATATGTTTTTTTCTGCATATTACTTTAACAAAATAATGTCGATGTTTCACATCTGCCAGGCGTCCCGTGACGGCTCACCTTGTTTTTTATATACGAGCATGCTCCACGATGGTATAGTCCGCGTAAAACTGCTAGTCCGCTCTGAATATAGAATCGCGTCGCCATAGCAAATTGTATGACTACACCTGCTCGCAACTTCAGAGCGGACTAGCAGTTTGGCGTGAAATATAAATGGCTACTGCCGCCTAGGAACATCTGTAATCAACCTCAGATGAGATTTGAAGGTCATAGAACCCTTTCTGGTTCGACTCGGGTGGCACCGCCACACATATTTCTGTTATAACAGCAGTGTTAAGCGCTGCTGTGTTCTGGTTTGAAGTGTGGTAAGAGACATACTTCTTCCAGGCGTTCTAGCTTAGGCGTCAGTGGTAGCAGCGCATCTGTGTCCGACCTCAGGTCTAGTAAGAGAGGTTTAGTAAAGAGGGTAGGTTGTTAATTTACCGGCTATTTAAGTTATTTGGTTGCAACATACATAGTATAGCGTGTATCTATAGGGTGTGATAAAAAAAAGTCGCCAGGTAGCGCCACCACGAGATGTTCCACCATCAATTAATTAATTATTAACAATGATTAATTATTAATTATTATCATCAATTAATTAATTAATTATTATTTCTTTTGTATGTTGTAACTTGTATAGCATGTAAAATAAATGGTTTCTTTCTTTCATTCTAAAAAAATAGCTAGGGCCACCTCTGTAAAAAACCCTATGTTGGCAGCCCTGTAAAATAATACAGCTAGTCTATGGTAGTCGTACATTGTTTTAAAATAGGCCAGTATTGTGCGAAGACGCTGTTCTTTTGGCTTTGCTTATCTGTGCTTTTCATTCTTGGCGGGAAAATATTTGTAAGACAGCCCTTTATGTAGGGAACTGTACAATGGTGGGTAGTGGCTGCTACTTGTTTATCAAAAACTAGCTGACCCTGCAAACTTTGTACCGCCTCAAAATCTATTTATCAAATATATTGCATATAAAATAAAATAAATAAAAGAATTTTTAAAATCGGTCCAGTAGTTTTTGAGCTTATTCATTACAACCAAACAAACAAACAATGTTTTCCTCTTTATAATATTAGTGTAGATACATAGATAAGTATAGATATCTCACCGCCTTGTAATTGAAGGAAGCCATTAAATGGCTAAAACGGCTGACAATGAGCGAGCCATTTAATGGCTGTCATGGTGTAATTTACGCGGAACATTGCCGACATGTGTAGTTAAGTGGTGCAAAAACTCGAACTCGAAGAAAAAGTGCGGATAAATATCGTTTCATTCGCAAATATCATTTTAACACTGTCACAAGTATAAGGCAAAAATAGGTGTAGTGCCTCCAAAACCAAACCACAAATTTAAAAATACTTTATTAAAAAAGTCTTTTTTAAAACTTTGCCCCATTTTAAAACAAATATTAGCATACCTAAAACACCGGAGTCCAAGGCACCATAAATAAGGAGTTTTCAGCGATAAAAACTCTTCCGCCGGAAGCCGCCATGTTTTAGCTGTCAAATTGTTTTGCCGCGAAATATCGTGTTGCCGTAATGGCTGCAGTTTGTCGATATTTTAATTTATATTTTTGTAGAATTTATTGGGAAGATAAGTTGTTTAAGTTTAATACTATAATAAATGGTACACCACCATAACCATTTACTTTATAAAAGCAGTATTTAACGCTACTGTGTTCTGATTTGAAGGGTGCAGCCATAGATTAGTAAAGATTACTCACTCCTAACAAGAAAATGTGACCAGTTTTGACAATTTAAATTGTCACTGTCATCTATTTTCGTGTTTGAAAAGTATTAAAAAATGTAGTTTTTATATCATTTACGAATGGAACGATATTTTTCCGCACTTTTTCTTCGATTTCGTGTTTTTGCAGCACTTATCTGCGCATGTTTGAATTGTTCCGCGTAAATTACACCATGACAGCCATTAAATGATGTCAAATACATTCAAAATTAGTAGTCATGATAGCCAATGGTTAGATATTCGGCGTCTCGATCCTAGACCTAACCCGCGGTTCATAATCCTTGGTCCTAGATTCGATTCTCAGGTACGCCTCTGATTTTTCAAGTTATGTGCGTATTAGAAATTAATTATCACTTGCAAACGGTGAAGGAAAACATCGTGAGGAAACCTGCACACAAAAATTCTTTAAAAAATCCCAAAGGTGTGAAGTTTACCAATACGCACTTGTCCAGCGCGGTGGACTATGGCCTAATCCTCATTCTGAGAGACCCGTGCAGACTTGGCAACGACTTTTAGCTGAAAATAATGCTTAGAAGTACCCCGAAATGCTCATTGTTTAAAAATTATGTTTTAAAAATTCTCGCCATTTTGCAGATAAAAGAACAGAGTCAAAATAATGATTTCCGTCGTCATTACAGAACTGAATGGGATGCGTGCGACCTACTTCTGCTGGAAATGGTCAAGCGTGAGCCGGGAAAACTATATTGAAGTTTCTTCTTATGTCGCTTTGGGAAAATAGATTAGAGGGTATTTGTAGCGTGGGGTGAAATTTGGCGTGTCGATGTAACACATATTTTTATGTGGGTCGGATTTAAGAACGCCCATGTAACACATAATGTTTTGGTTGTATTTACTTTCGAATATAGGTCGTTTGACAGTAAAAATTTGATTGCATTAAAATTGCATTTTCAATTAAATTTTGAAAATTTAACTTTATTTAATTTTAAAAAATAGAACGAGATATGTGTGTAAAGATAGAGATAGTCATATGGAGGGGGCATAACGATTTTCGCTTACGTGACGATTTCTACCATTCGGCTAGTTGCCTAGGTAATAAACTGCTCGACCTAAATCACAGACCTGTAGTTTTCTGTCTAAATACTAGATAAATCTACCATTAGTACATTATTTTAAAATAAAAATAGTTTTATAGTTCCGAGAGAATTATGGCGCCATATATCATAAATAATAATTAAAAACGCCAAAGACAAGAAACTAGTTTCCGCCGGAAGCGGCCATCTTTCAAGCCGCTGTCAAATTGTCGCATTCCCGCCAAATTTACTGTCATAATCGTGAAATTTTAATGGGCATAGTTTTTCTTTTGATCGCCATGTTTATTTTTAGCTGTCATGCATAGATAAGTAAAGATTACTCACTCCTAACAAGAAAATGTACCCAGTTTTGAGAATTGAAATAGTTGCGTAAAAAAGTTTTGTTACGTCGCCGTGCTAAAATTTCCCTAAAATATTTGAAATAATTATTTATTTAGTATGTAAATTACGCAGTATTAGTTACTTATTCGTAAATTTTCTCTAAAAATGCTTTAATTTGTCAAGAATTCAAAAAAGAACTTACTAATAAGCCCTTTGTGGCATCATTCAATTTCAAGGCGGCGGAAGTATCTTTACTAATCTATGGCTGTCATGCTAAAATTTTCAGCCGGTGCCAATGTAATCAAATTAAATTATTATGTACAACTTTTTACTTGTACCAAATGGTAAAAACCTTTGTACCAAAGGGTAAAAAGGAAACCTATTAAGTACTAAGCCTCCGCTGTCTGTCCGTCTGTCACAGGGCTCTATCTCTTAAACTGTAATATATAGAGACTTGGATTTTTTACAGAGTATGTATAACGGTGGCCGCTATAACAACAAAAGCTAAAAATAAAAAAGATCACATATTATCTATCTTTAATTTAAGTATTATATTAAAAAAAGGTTTTCACCATTACCTATTTGTACCGAAAACTTTAATCTCTAAAAATCCGAAATTCCTAGCCTAAAATCTTGCAAGGTCTGAACTAGGAAACCAATATCTTTGAAAGCACACAAGTAGTTCATTCAGACCTAACAATCGACCTCCTCTATTGTGACTGAAGAATCCATTCGGTTTTATGAAGCCCTGGTACCTGAGTGGAGCTCTTTTGTAAAATAGTTGATGGCAGGCTTTCAGGCGTTTAGTGGCTACTGCAGCCTGTCTGAAGATAAGTGGCCTTTCCAGTAGAAATTTGCGATGAAGCCAAACCTTTTTTGTATATGGTATAGTCCGCGCCAAACTGCTAGTCCGCACTGAAGTTGCGAGCAGGTGTTGTCATACAATTTGCTATGGCGACGCGATTCATTTCTATATTCGGAGCGGACTAGCAGTTTTACGTAGACTATAAGTGGCTTCTTCCGCTTATGGACATCTGTCATCAACCCCAGATACGGTAAAAGTCCTATTTGAGGTTGGCAAGTACGTTGCTACCCTTGATAAAGCTGCAATACCTCGCATAAGTATCCTTACCACACGTCAAAGCAGAACACAGCAGCGCTTAACACTGCTGTTATAACAGAAATAGGTGTGGCGGTGCCGCCGGAGTCGAACCACAGAGAGTTCTAGCATCATAAAAACTTGTTTAAGTTACAGACATAGATATAGATATCTCACCGCCTTGTAATTGAAGGAAGCCATTAAATTACTTAAACGGTTGACAATTCTGTCAGCCGTTTAATTGTTGTCATGGTGTAATTTACGCGGAACAATGCCAACATGTGCAGTTAAGGCACGAAATCGAAGAAAAAGTGCACTTTTTCTTTAATTTCGTAATTTCATTAGTAAATGATCTAAAAAAGTTTGGAAAATCCAAAAGTGCACGACTCATAATGCTCATTTAATTATGAAATATATAAAAAAAAAAAACTTAAGTCGTTCAAAATTAATTGCCGAAAAAACAGCTGTAGTAGGAAGAAGGTACTGCACAAGCGCCCCTGGTGGAATAAATGTACATAATATCTATAGATATACAGTCTTGTAGTTTTCGTTTTTTATTAATTGCAATTAAACGATACTGAATTAATTAATCATTCGCATTCAGTGACCTACAATCGTCGATTAGAATTAAAAAAAAAAAATTAACTCAAATGATGGATTTTTTCACAAGTTACAGTGTTTTCAGGTTTCACACATGACGGACAGGATTTTTTTTTGACCTATTTTGGTGTTTTTTTCCAATTCTATTGACGTAAATCAATTTTTAAAAAGTATGGAATTAATCTCCATTAAATTATCTCGACAATAGTATGCAAAATATCTTGATTCCGTGAACTATCAAGGCTATAATAATAAAAATAGCCGCCAAAATGAAGCGAAAAAAATTTTTCGATCGTAAAGCACTCTCTGATGCTTCGCATCATGAGTCGTGCAAAACTACATTTTTTAATACTTTTCGAACACGAAAATAGATGACAGTGACGATTGTCAATAGGTTACTTTTTCTTATTAGGAGCGAGTAATCTTTACTAATCTATGGTTACAGAGTATTCCATGACTTACCTACTCCCTCTTATGCCCAGCCTGGACAGAATTATTCACGATGAGATCAAATTAAAAAGTTCAAATTTTGAAGGTGGTAGAACCCTTTGTGGTTCGACTCCGGCGGCACCACCGCTACACCTATTTCTACCTAATAACTGCAGTGTTAGTTGCTGCTGTGTTCCGGTTTCAAGGATGTGGTAAGGGAGACAGACTTTTCCGAGGCGTTCCAGCTTAGTCCTCAGGGATAGCGGTGCATCTGTGGCCGACCTCAGGTAGGAATATCTAATCCTATCTGGGGTTGATTACAGATGTCCATGGGCGGCAGTAGCCACTTACCATCAGGTGGACTGCATACTCGTCTGCTACTCCTATATTATAAAAAAAGAAATGTTATAAATAAACGAAGTCAATCTGCTTACAGTCTAGATAAAAAATAAATCTACGATAAACTTGGTTTATTTGATTTTATTTCAGACAGCCGGATACGATCGGCATTTTATGGCACGCTAGTGATGTCCCACGATTGTACTCGTGAACAGAAATCTTTATACTTTTTACCATAGATTAGTAAAGATACTTTGCCGCCTTGAAATTGAATGAAGCCGCAAATGGCTTATTATAGTAAGTTCTTTTTTTGAATTCTTGACAAAAAAAACATTTTTAGAGAAAATTTACGAATAAATAACTAATACTGCGTAATTTACATGATAATTAAATAATTTATAATAATAATTTCAAATATTTTAGGGACATTTTAGCACGGAGACGTTTCAAAACTTTTTTACGCAACTATTTCAATTCTCAAAACTGGGTACATTTTCTTGTTAGGAGTGAGTAATCTTTACTAATCTATGCTTTTTACTTAGACTTTTTTGTAAGTGAAGTGAAGTATGAAGGCAGAACCCTTTGTGGTTCGACTCTGTCGACTATTTCTGTTGTAACAGCAGTGTTAAGCGCTGCTGTGTTCTATTTTGAAGGGTTTGGGAGACACTTTTATTCTCATACTAGCTGACCCGGCAAACGTTGTTGCCATATAAATAAAAAAATGTTAAGGGTGAACCCTTATCACTTAGGGGTATGAAAAATAGATAGTAGCCGTCTCAGACCTACTGAATATGCATATAAAATTTGGTGAAAATCGGTAGTCGTTTCGGAGGAGTACGGTAACTAACATTGTGACACGAGAATTTTATATATAAGATATTACTAAAATGTAAAATATATAAGAAACATACTTAGCCGATTGATTTAGCCGAGGAATTCTAGCTTAACCCTTAGGGTTAGCTGCGCATCTTTGGGTGATTCCAGATAGGAATCTAATCTTATCTGGGGTTGATTACAGATGTCAATTTTTTTGGAATTGAATGAACTCATTAAGAAGAAAATGCAAAATCTTGTATATTTAAGGCATCGAATTACAGGCAATTTATTACCAAAAATATCGGCTTTGTAATAATACAAAATATATTTATTGATATAAAGTTCTTACTAGCTTAAAGCTCAAAAGTTTTACATACAAACAACCTTACAGTACATTTGTATATAGATAATTCAATCACCATCAGTTTTCAATGAAACGAAAAGTTTATTTACTTTATCAAAATATAAAATAAAATGAGGTTACACACACAGCAGTACAGATCCATTTTATTATCGAATATGGTGCAATGATCTATGTTTTCGATACTATTTTAGACTCCGACACGTGTTTGCTATCCCTCTCGTGTGCTAATAAATCAGTAGATTGGAAAGAGATAAATATATTCTAATAGAAAGTCCTTAAATTCGCTATCCTTTTCAAGCAAAGGTAATGTTCTAATGTTAGAAAGAGATGGATGATAGGCCGAGTTATTATTGACGGAATAAACATGATGTAATATGACGATCGATATATATTACGGTTTTATGGGATCCTAGTACATTTCTTTTTTATTTACTTATGAAAAATGAAAAATTTATAAGGGACCTCTAGAGAAACTGAGATACAGAAATGGAGAAATTGATAACGATTAATGTCATTTTTTAATGCTTTTTTAGGGTTCCGTATCCAAAGGGTAAAACGGAACCCTATTACTAAGACTTCGCTGTCTGTCCGTCTGTCACAGGGCTATATCTCCGGAACCGTAATAGATAGACACATGAAATTTTTACAGAGGATGCATAACGGTGGCCGCTATAACAACAAATACTAAAAATAAAATAAAGTTGAATATTAAAGGGGGGCTCCATACAACAAACCGGCATTTTCGATCTAACTGTTTATTTATTATATTTATTTATTAAGACTTATCAACAAGATTACATGTTTGACTATGATTAAATACTAAACCTTAAAATATGTTTTACATGATCTTAATTATAGATAAGTACAGCAAACTTTAACAATGTGCATTACTAACTAACAACTGACTACTTACATTACTGGATATCGGTTTAATATAATATAATTTAAAATAATAAGATATTTATTAAATATATATATGATATATATATATATATATCTATATGATGTAATTTTGTTATTTATGACATTTGTTACATAATATAAAAAAGAAAAAGAAACATTATCGTTCCGTATTGTTAGCTTGTGAGGCTGTAAATTGAACCGGGTTCAAGACCCTGTTAAACTGTTAAACCGTACTAGGAAGACGGTTGAAATTTTTACAATAACTGGTATTATAATAAATAAGAAGGTAACAAATAAGAACCACAAAACATATTGTAATACAGTTATTTTAATTTTATTATATGTTGTTTACGTATCATAACTAAGTATTGTTGAAAATAATAAAATGAATAAAAATAATGAACATTTGGTAGTACGGAAGCCTCCATGTGCGAGTTCGACTCGTACTTGGCGAATTATCTATTTTCCTATACTAATATTATAAAGAGGAAAACTTTGTTTGTTTGGTTGTAATGAATAGGCTCAAAAACTACTGGACCGATTTTAGAAATTCATCACCATTCGAAAGCTACATTATCCGAGTAACATAGGCTATATTTTATATGAAATATATTTGATAAATAGATTTTGAGGCGGTACAAAGTTTGCCGGGTCAGCTAGTATTATATATTTTTGTAATATTCAGTCTCGCTTTGAGTTATGATTACATGATTACAAACTATAGGATAAAGATTTATTATAAATAAAGATGTATTATTTTAAATGGTCATGTTTATGGAAGAGCGTTGTATTTTTTAAATCCCGAATGTTTTAATAATAGTTGACGTGGAATAACGTCAGTCATTTATAGTTTCGCACAACGTAATAACGCATGACGTACAGACGGACGGATTTAGACGACATTAGTTAAACGCAGCTGTAGTTGGCGTTAGATTTAATGTTCGTAAGCTATGCTCGCCTGGTACAATTGGGTAGGTCGGACTCGGTCGAGGAGTCCATGGTTTGAGTCCCAGGCATGCATCTCTGATTTTTTAATTATGTACGTATCAGGAATTATACTTGATTTAACGGTGAAGGAAAATATCGTGAGAAAAGCTGCTGAAATATTTGAGAGATCTTAAAAAAATATCAATATATGAAGTCTACTAATACGCACTTGGCCAGCGTGGTGGACTATGGCCTAATCCTTCTCATTATGAGAGGACAATTTGTAGTTCATCCAATGGAGTGTCGGTTTTCGGGTTCCGTATAAAAAGGGTAGAAACGGAACCCTATTACTAAGCCTCCGTTCCGTTGTACTCGTATATCCGTCTGTCACAGGATTCTATCTTTTAAACCGTAATTGTGTTGCCATATAAATAAAAAAATGTTAAGGGTGAACAATCCTTATCACTTAGGGGTATGATTTCTATGATTCTTTTTTATGGAATAGTTAATACTTATTCTAATACTAATTATTATTAATAGATGGATACTTGAAATTTTTACAGTCAATTTTAACGGTAGCCAATAAACCAACACATACTAAAAATAAAAGTTTGAAAATGTATGTCGGTCACCATATATTTTTCAACGTTTTTCGTTTTATCTATTGAACCATAACAGTTCAAATTTTTACAATGTATTTACTTCCATAGCTGTAATGATAATAAATACTAAAAATAAACAATAAAATAACCAAACGAAACTAAATAAAAATAAATGAATTTTGTGCTACGGAACCCTCAGTTTGCGAATTTGACTCGCACTCAAATTCTTTGGCAAACGAGAATGTGCAAGCAACCCGTCCACACATATGCGCGTAGAGGTTTGTAGTTGCGAGTGCCAAGTGTGGATACATGTTTGCCAATCAGATTAATTTCCACGAATTATATAGACGAATGAATGACCTCGATTCAGATATATATAACTCATCAAATGGTTTATTTATAACGTTTCATAGCCCGTTTGGCGTTGAGATTAAGAAAATGTCCTATATTAAAGAAACGCTATGTAAAAAAGCGTACTATAAACTAAGTGATTATTTGACTGATAAAACGGTGTGGTCTGAAGTAGCTCCAGCTCAACATGTACCATTAGGTTAAGTTTGCCATTGTTAAAACATTTTTTTTTAAGATGTGTGTTATGGAGTTTATTTCGCCGCTTCTTCTCCATAGCGAAACACCTTGAGAAGTGGTGGTAGATGTAATGATAATCAAAAAATGCTCCGTAAAGAGCTAATAAAAAGTAATAGGCAGTGATAGATCTCAAAGGTATGTGAAGTCCACCAATATGCACTTGGCCAACGCGGTGGACTATGGCCTAATCCTCCTCATTCTGAGATGAGACCCGTGCCCAGCAGTGGAACAGTAATGGGTTGATGATAATGATGACTGCTTTTTTAACAGAAGTAGCAGACGAGCATGCAGTTCTCCTGATGGTAAGTGCGTGGCTACTGCCGTATGGACATCTGTAATCAATTCCCGATAAGATTAGTTTCCTACCTGAGATCGACTACAGATACGCCGCTACCTTGAAGACTAATTTGAAACGTATAAGTATGTCTTTACCATCCTTTGAAGGTGGTAGAACCCTGTGGTTCGACTCCAGCACCAACGCTACACCTATTTCTAATAACAGCAGTGTGGCGCTGTTATCTCGGTCTCGGTGACGGTCCGGTGACGGCTGCGGTGGACAAACGCCCTCACAGACATTGTATCTTTATATATATATTTCTTATGTGCGTGTGTATGTCACTGAACTCCTCCTAAACGACTGGACTGATTTTGATGAAATTTGTTGTGTGTGTTCAAGAGGACTTGAGAATGGTTTAGATTCACAATTTAGTCCGTGGGAAAAGGTTTTTTTAATTCGTAAGTAGTTATAGAATCGGAAACTATGCATTTGATCAAATGATGATCTTTAGCAAAGATGTTGTCCAAGAGCCCACGAGGGTTTGGGAGTTAGTGAGACCAATTTTCGACAGATGGCACCACTGTCATTCCAATGCAGGTACAAATTTTCCGTTTTATGTATGTCATATTATTTCTTTAAAATGCGGGCGAAGCCGCGGGCACCGCTAGTATACATATAAATTGATATGTTTGTACTGGGGACGCATCGTTAGGAGTAATTTGTCATCAGAACACAGGTGCTTTAGACGTGGTTAGCCTAGCGCTGTCATTCGCTATACAACCTTATTTAGGGATCCGTACGCAAAGGGTAAAACGGAACCTATTACTAAGCCCCCGTTGTCTGTCCGTCTGTCAGAGCTTTATCTTTTGAACCGTAATAGATAGACTCTTAAATTTTTACGGAAGATGCATAACGGTGGCCGCTATAACAACAATAATAACTAAATATAGCTTGAAAATAAATGGAATTCGCCATACAAGGAATCGCTATTTTACGTGTTTTACGCTTTATCTATTGAATAGGTGATTTTCTAATGAATAGGTAGGTTTTTCTAATGAATTAGGTAGACAGTTCAAATTTTAGAAATGCATTTACTATTGTGGGTGCAATGATAACAAATACTAAAAATTAAAAATAAATGAAGATTTGGTGGTACCTACGGAACCCTTTATACACTAGTCCGAATCGCACTTAACTAATTATTCTCGCATAATTTGGAGGCAAAATCTTTAAAACTGTAACGTAAACTTAGAGTTAAACTCTTTGAAAACAATCGCCTAAGAGCCAGCTCTCTCTAGTTCTTATTACATTATTCAGATGAATTTAACTCAAAAATTATAACGGAAAGTAGAAAAATCGTCGATTATATAATCGTAACCTACTTTTGTGAGTCTGTAATAGTCTTGATTTTACCCGCGGAGGGTAATGTTGTACCTGACTGACGAGTGTAATGTTTTTTATCCAATTGCAGAAGGTAATGTTTTTCGAACGTATGTCCACTTTAATAGTAGTAAAACCGTTTGTGGTTCGACACCGGCTGTACCACCGGCACACCTATTTCTTCCTCATAACGGCAGTGTTAAGCGCTGCTGTGTTCCGGTTTGAAGGGTGTGGTAAGGGAGGACTTTTCCGAGGCGTTCCAGCTTAGTCCTCAGGGTTAGCGGCGTTGTGGCCGACCTCAGGTAGGAATATCTAATCCTATATGGGGTTGATTACAAATGTCCATAGGCGGCAGTGCCACTTACCATCAGGTGGACTGCATGCTCGTCTGCTACTCCTATATTATATAAAAAATATAATAAATGTGAAAGTTTAAACTTTGGTACACTTTCACATCTTAACTACATAACCGATTGTCATCAAATGTACACACATTGTCAGGGGTGCAGAAAAGGACATAGGGTAGCTTTTATCCTGAAAAAAAGGATCCCGAAGTATCCATAAAAAAAAAATGTGAGCCGTCACGGGACGCCCGGCAGATGTGAAACATCGACATTATTTTGTAAAAGTAATATGCAGAAAAGAACATATTGTGATAGGAACTAAATATGTCATAATGATAAAATAAAATATTACGATTTTCTTCCAGATAACGATGACTATTTATTGAATTCGATTGCGCATGGCGACGCGTCGCCACACCGTACACACTACTGCATATAGACTGTATATATATATGTGGGCGCGCCGGTAGATAGATCTACAATGGTATTTCGATTCAACTAATTTAACCATTAACCAATATTTATAAAAATATAGTTAAAATAATTAAATGAATAAGCGTTAATGCCACCATAGTAACAATAACACCCAAGCAAAACACCAAACAGTTCAGAGCACCACCGTGCCGTGCCCACTATTGGACAACTTCTGATCTGTTGACAGTTGCGCGCCCCTTTTTTATACCATGATACAGGTAGCCAATTGTTAATACGGAGCGGTAGTTCGAAATTAATATCATGTGATTTTAAAAACGGAATATTTATATATGAAATGAAGTATTCTCCCACATATACCATCGTATAGCGTGGCGACGCCACGGCATGCGCCACGGCATGCGCCACGGCATGCGTCACCACGCCAGAAATCGGTTTTACGTGCGGCTATAGATGTTTCACATCAAAACCATTATTGTTGTCGACTTATGACGACATAGAGACAGTAAAAGCTATGTATAAACCGCTAAATTATGAATGTATTAAGTATGTATGTATGGTATATATGTATGAATATATTGACCATCAAAGTCCCAGGCTAGCGCCATCTGGCGGCGCTCCAAGACGGAACTAAACATCTTCGAATTATGTATTTCGTTACTTTATTAGCTTTGTTCATGGCTTCTGTATAAACCTTCTAGAGGTGAAATATTGACAACTAAATCTATGGAACCTATTAGACAATTTTGGAGGTGGTAGAACCCTTTGTAGTTGACTCCAGCTGCACCACCGGCACACCTATTTCTGTTATAACAGCAGTGTTAAGCGCTGCTGTGTTCTGGTTCTTTTTTTATAATATAGCAGAGGAGCATGCAGTCCGCCTGATGATATAATCCGCTAGGGGCGCTGATTGGAAATTGTATGGGCAAATACGTAAACAAATACCAAAACAGTCATATTTGTCAAAACGTAAAAACTCATGGTAAGGATTCTGGAGATAGAGCCCCGTGACAGACGGACAGACAGCGGAGGCTTAGTTAAAAGGTTCCGTTTTACCCTTTGGTTACGGAACCCTAAAAACTAAAATCATGCACTCGTTTATATTAACGAATAAGCCCCGCATGTGCACTTGTTGATATTTAAACGTTATTTGCATGCATATGCTATGCGCATACGAAATTAGTTGAATATTACAGTTTATGCAACTGAAACATAACTTCAAAATTTAATTAAGAATGAAACTGTAAAATAATTATTGTGAGTTGTTAAGCAAATAGCCTAGTTGGTATTCGGCTCGATTGAAGGCTTAAGTTCGAATCAAAAACATTGTGTTTTATTCAGAAAATTATTAGGGTCATCTGCTTATTTGTTGCCTTATGGCCCCCAGATTTCTAAGAGGCTTGATCTTCGTCAACCCATTGCAGTCCCACTGCTGGGCACGGGTCTCTCAGAATGAGGATTAGGCCATTGTCCAACGCGCTGGACAAGTGCGTATTGGTAGACTTCACATACCTTTAAGAACTTTTTTTTCAAATTTTAAGTATGCAGTTTCACGATGTTTTCCTTCACCGTTCAAACAAGTGATAATTAACTACTAATACACTTATAAGTTTCACAATCAAATCCCCGGGACTCGAACCTCGGTCTCCATTACTCAGATAAATATTCCTAACTTTCTTTACGTTTTATTTCAATATTATGTTTTGAATTTGGCAACTTTCCAAAACCATCATTTGATTGATGTCTGGCACAGCTGCGTTTTATTGATTATTGATTGATGATGCCATTTAATGATTGGATCGTCATTAGGTATTAATGACCCTTTGGAAATAAATCATCATTAACTTTGAGGGATAAGGATATGGCTGAAAGGTACAAGGATGTGGCTGAAAAACAGCGCTGCACGGAACCCTGACTCTGTGTCAGCAAACGCTGAGCCACTTCTTTTTGCCTCTACAATTTTATGTTTTTTTTTTTGTAAATCTATCCCTTTTTTCTTAAATTGTATATTGTGACAGTAATGTATATTATCGAGACAATAAAGTACATTATCATTATTATTATTATTAACTTTAAAAAATCCCCTGTGGTTCATCTCCGGCGGGACCGCCACAGCTTTCTGTTATAACAGTGTTAAGCGCTGCTGTGTTCTGGTTTGAAGTGTGATAAGGGAGATATACTTTTACGAGGTATTCTAGCTTAGTTCTCAGCGGTAACGCATCTGTGGCAGACTTCAGGTAGGAATTTAATCTTATCTGGTGTTGATTGCAGATGTCCATTGGCGTAGCTACTTATGATCAGGTGGACTGCATGCTCGTCTGCTCCTCGTAGAACTTTTTAATACAATTTTTTAATATAATACATAGAGAGAAAACTTAGATAATTATTATGAAAACAAAAAATTGATTGCCCATGTCACTTCCATAATTGAAACGAATCCAACGAATATGTTAATCCGTCAAGCCGTTTGTGCTGCAGCGTGACAAAGAATGACACATATTATATACAAGCTGACCCGGCAAACTTTGTACCGCCTCAAAATCTATTTATCAAATATATTTCGTATAAAATATAGCCTGTTACTCGTGGATAATGTAGCTTTCGAATGGTGAAAGATTTTTTAAAATCGGTCCAGTAGTTTTTGAGCCTATTCATTACAATCAAACAAACAAACAAAGTTTTCCTCATTATAATATTAGTATAGACATACGCTCGGAAACATTACCTTCCGCAAAGCCATAAAAGTTCACAAATTTATTATTACTTCAAAACTCCACTCTTTGAAAGCCAAAATAAAAAATTTTTGAAAAACCGTCGTAAACTTCAAATTTATCTGAAAAAGTTATTTATGCCTGCATTTGTCATAGACAATGACCAGAGACAATAGACCGGTAGTTTACAAGATAAATTGCGTTTTGGTTGGCAGTTGCAGGCGTACAGACGGAATCGGTATACGCTTTACATATATATAAATAAAATTGAAGTGTCTGCTATGTCATAATGGCTTTTTACTAAACACTTAAGATTTCTTTTATAATATAGGAGTAGCAGACGAGCATGCAGTCCACCTGATGGTAAGTGGCTACTGTATGGACGTCTGTAATCAATCCCAGATAGGATTTGATTTCTACCTGAAGTCGGCCACAGATGCGCCGCTACCCCTGAGGACTAAGCTGGAACGCCTCGGAAAAGGTTTTCTCCCTTACCACACCCTTCAAACCGGAACACAGCAGCGCCTAACACTGCTGTTATTAGGTAGAAATAGGTGTGGCGGTGGTGCCGCCGGAGTCGAACCACAAAGGGTTTTACCACCTTCAATTAGCTAAAGCTGTTTGACATTAAAACAAACACTACCATTTTATTTATTTGTATACTTAGTTAAGTTTAAAAAGTTTCAGTTACTATATAGGTCATGACATAACTTTAAAACGAATGCAATATATAGCAAGTTAAAAGTTAGAAGTGGCGTTTGAAAGGCAAGAATGTCAATTGTTTCAAAGTTATTTCACTTTAGTTCCCTTTTATCAATTCCACTTTACTAAAATAGGATTTTCTTTTATAAAAATGAGGTAAATATGCATGCAATCCACTTGGTAAGTGGTTAAGCCATGTATCTGTAATCAACCCCAGATAGAATTAGATATTAACCTGAGTTCGACCACAGATGCGCCGCTACCCCTCAGGCCTAAGCTGGAACGCCTCAGATAAGTATGTCTCTTACCACACTTCAAAGCAGAACACAACAGCGCTTAACACTGCTGTTATTAGAAATAGGTGTGGCGTTGGTGCCGCCGGAGTCGAACCACAAAGGGTTCTACCACTTTCAAATTTAATATACTTACTTTATATTTGGATTAAACTTCTTTCTAAGAAATTATCTATCATCGTTAATCAGTAAGGTAAAGTCACCTAATGACGAGATGTTCTGAAATTGGCACCAAATTCCGTGGCATTTACAAAAACGGCTTTTATAAACTGTTCCGAACTCATTTTTACTGAAACGTATGTTATTTAATAGATAATTTATCACTCTATTGTCATATGGCTATCGTAATAGTATTATGTATATTTGAAGGTGGTAGAACCCTTTGTGGTTCAACTCCGGCGGCACCACCGCCACACCTATTTCTACCTAATAACAGCAGTGTTAGGCGCTGCTGTGTTCCGGTTTGAAGGGTGTGGTAAGGGAAACAGACTTTTCCGAGGCGTTCCAGCTTAGTCCTCAGGGGTAGCGGCGCATCTGTGGCCGTTCTCAGGTAGGAATACCTAATCCAATCAATCTGGGGTTGATTACAGATGTCCATGGGCGGCAGTAGCCACTTACCATCAGGTGGACTGCATGCTCGTCTGCTACTCTCATATTATAAAAAAAAATGTGTATGGTTTTTTAAATAATCGCATAGTTTTGCATTAGTGCCTCCATCAAACGTATGCTTCATACATTTTGGGCCTTCTGCACATAATTATGTATGTCAGTAGACACCCACACGCGCTGAACTGCTTCATGTTGATTCTACCATTCAATTCAAAGGAAGAATAACTTCAATAAAGCAATAAATTTTAACGGGAATATTATAAATTACGAACAACCCCAACAGCTCTATTTCACGGGAATTTTCCCAAACATTCCCAGTTATGTCATAATAAAATGAACGGTAGCTAATAAATATTACAATGTGACTATTTGTACAGGTACTGGACTAATAAATTATATTTATTCGTACATTTATTCAATTTTTTTTAATATATTTATTCGTACATTTATTCAATTGGTTAGGTTAGGTTAGGTTAGGTTAGGTTTTTTTTTTTTTTTTTTAAATATATTTATTCGTACATTTATTCAATTGGTTAGGTTAGGTTAGGTTAGTTTTTTTTTTTTTTTTTTTTTTAATTGATTTCGAACGGGCTGATGGCGATCGACGTCATTTTTGATGTTAAAAGCTTAGTTTCAAAACACCAATGGGTAGAGCCGTGTAAAAGTTATTAAAAAAAAAAAATTCAAAAAAATTTTTTTTTTAGTTTTTTTGAGATTTCTCAAAATCTACCGGTTCGAATCGGATAATAATAAATTGTTTGTCCAGTACCCGTATTAATAATTATAAATTATTCGTACGGTAACCGTATTAATAATTATAAATTGTTCGTACAGTACCTGTATTAATAGACTCAGCCTAAATATTATTAATAACTTTGTCATTTCTCTACGCTTTATTTATCGAGTGATGTTAAGTACAGAAATATAATTTAGTATAGTTCGAGCCAAACTGCTAGTCTGCTCTGAAGTTGCGAGCAGGTGTAGTCATACAATTTCCTATGGCGACGCGATTCATTTCTATATTCAGAGCGGACTAGCAGTTTTACGCGGACTTTTTTTATAATATAGATGTAGTAGACGGGCATGCAGTAAACTTGATGGTAAGTGGCTACTGCCGCCCATGGACAACTGTAATCAACCTTAGATAGGACTCTATTCCTACCTGAGATCCGCCAAAAATGCGCCGCTACCCCTGAGGACTAAGCTGGAACGCCTCGGATAAGAATGTCTCTTACCACACCCTTCAAACCAGAACACAGCAGCGTTTAACACTGCTGTTATTAGGCAAAAGTAAATGTGGCGGTGGTGCCTATATTAACAAAACGTGGGGTACTTGGAGGCTTACGACCCCCCAAGGGGTTCTACATGTTGAGAAACACTGTTCTAGGCCTTTTAGGGGTATAAACAATAAATCATAGTAATAAAACCAATTAATTGCGGTCCATTGTCTACCCATTTGTGGGCGGGCGGGAATACTTGGCGTTCCACGGGGACATAAGGCATTCGGTCTATTGTAGGGACATAGTAAATCACAGTCAAATACACACACAAATAGTATTAAATTTGGCCAAGTGTGAGTCGGGCTCGTGTAAAAAAAAATATGAATTAAAAAGAAGAATCTTTGTTTAGGATTTTTTTGTACGAGTATGTTAAGACCGACGCATTTTTTTTACAAAATTTTAGTTGTGATTTTCGAAAATATAGTGCTCGATTTTCGGATAATATTTCTTAATAAAGAGAAATTTCCTTTTTTTTGTATGTCAGTAAGGCACTATAATGTTAATTTTTTTTTTTCAAGATTTTAGTAATTAGTTGTACTGATTTTCGAAAATAATAAGGTTGTATGTATAGTCCTCGATTTTGGTTTAATATTAAATATGTTTAGAACTTTATTTTTTACGAGGATTTCAAAATTTTCGATTAGGATAGGCACTATCGCCACACCTATTTCTAGCTTAAAGCAGTTCAGCGTGTGTGTGTGTGTGTGTGTGTGTGTGTGTGTGTGCGGGTGTGTACTGACTTACATATGAGGCGAGCGGCTTAGTGCTCAGGAGTGACGTGTGATCGGCTTCAGGTGGAACCTGCTCTGTATGGAGTTACAGATGTACATACGACAGTGTCTACCAGGTGGACTGCATGCTTGTATGCTACTTCTATATCATAAAAATAATTAGTACGAATAAGTTATATAAATGAATAAATTTTATATATAAAATTCTCGTGTCACAATGTTAGTTACCGTACTCCTCCGAAACGACTTTACCGATTTTCGCCAAATTTTATATGCATATTCAGTAGGTCTGAGAATCGGCTACTATCTATTTTTCATACTCCTAAGTGATAAGGGTTGTTCATCCTTAACATTTTTTTATTTATATAGCAACACAACGTTTGACGGGACAGCTAGTAATATTATAATAGTATAGTCCGCGTCAAACTGCTAGTCCGCTCTGAAGTTGCGAGCAGGTGTAGTCATACAATTTGCTATGGCGACGCGATTCATTTCTATATTCAGAGCCGACTAGCAGTTTTACGCGGAATAAGCATAAATAAAACAAATTATTCTTATAGATAAAACGACACAAAAATGCGACATGTTCTAAACGCCATATATTCGAAGAAAGACATTTTTAGCGCGAAAAATTAAAATTTCCCTCCACCTAAATTACATCCGGGCAATTTGGCGCCAAAATTTATTTCTATTAGAACAATTTGGAGTTTCACCGGGATTCGATTTATGGCCGCTATAGAAATGAGGTCTATTGTTGAATCCAGGATTTATAGGTAGGATTCTAATAGGTTTGGTGCAATTTGCATGTGTTTACTACGTGGTATGGTGGCCTAAGCGAGTGCCTATTTCTTCTTATCTCATTTTTTTTGTATTTAACACTTTTATATTTAGTGGATGTCGAGTCGAGTTTTGTAATAATTCGCTAAGTACGAGTCGAACTCGCTTTTCCTAGTACTGTTTAAGAGTTAGATCGAAAAATGTCGAAAAATACCGGTTTGATGTATGGAGACCCTTTAATATTGAACTTTATTTTACTTTTAGTATTTGTTATTATAGCGGCCACCGTTATACATCCTCTATAAAAAAATCAAAGGTCTGTTTATTATGGTTGTGAAGACAGACGGATATAACGGACAGAAAGCGAAGTTTTAGTTCCGTTACGTTCTTACCCTTTAGATACGGAAGCCTAAAATTGATCTCAAAAATATGTACCTTGATTCAAAACATTTTTTTCATAAAATTTTGATATTTGATATCAATTGTGACTATAAATTTTATTTGTAATAAAAAAACGAATGAGTGAAAGTGTTATATTTGTTTTGTCTTTTCTTTAAATTGATTATTAATTTATTTGTTTCAGGTACATACCTTCTATGTTATTAGAACGCGCGGATTTCTGGTATCGTATAAGAATGTAGAATAAATGATGACTCGACCTATTTAAGTATTGAAATCTTTAAAAATGACGATAGCGTAAGAAAAGATTTGGTATCTTTGCGAATAACGCCATCTACTGTTAGTTAAATACAATGGAAAACGTTGAAAAGAAACCGATAGTGTAGCTTATGATACAAGTAACGCCATCTTTTGGCGAGTAGCGGGAAGATAATAAAAGTTCGATACTATGTGCAAGTAACGCCATCTGTTGGTGAGCAAGAACTAAATGCGTGTTGTATTCGCGCTAAATTGACTGTCAATTTTATTATTCTAAAAACATTGTTCAATTTATTGAAACAATGATTAAATTAAGACTGGCGTGAGGGAAATAATATGAATTCATAAAACATCCCCTTACGTCGGAATGACGGTGATTACTTCGTTTAATTACAACCCCTTGTCTTAATCAACCCTCAAGCTTAGTTCATGACTTTGCTTGTGTAATGTAGTATTACAGAAAAACTATTTCTAGACTGACAGTCCAGTTAAACAATACTGACTTAAAATACAGACTTAATTCAGTCTAATTTTCATTTTTACAACTTTACATTTACTTACCGTATGGTCTAAGATCCCGATACAAGACAACCTTCACCGAGCTGGTTAATGGATGAAAAGTATTTAAAGTCGAATTAAATAAGTCGATAATTATATTGCTAATGGGTTGTCTAAAATATTTCAGTCCAGAATATGACTTTTTTTTCTTAAATATTTCCCTGGTTTCGTTAATAGAAAAGTCAAATATTTAGTCAACCCATTCGCAATATACTTTTTGACATATTTAATTTGATTTAAAAAAAAGTTTCATCCATGAGACGAGCTCACCAGCTCGGTGAAGGTGGTCTTATATCGGGATCTTCTACTAGTAGAAGTAACTGTATAATTTTTAAAGATGGTAGAACCCTTTGTGGTTCGACTCCGGTACCACCGCCGCACCTATTTCTATTATAACAGCTGTGTTAAGCGCTGCTGTTTTGTGATTTGATGAGTGTGGTAAGGAGACATACTTTTCCGAGGCGTTCCAGCTTAGTACTCAGGGGTAGCGGCGCATCTGTGGCTGACCTCAGGTAAGATTCTTATCTAGTCTGGGGTCGATTACCACTTACCATCAGTGTAAGTGGCTACCACCATGGTAAGTGGCTACTGCCGCCCATGGACATCTGTAATCAACCCCAGATGGGATTAGATCCTACCTGAGGTCGCCCGCAGATGCGCCGCTACCCCTGAGGACTAAGCTGGAACGCCTCGGAAAAGTATGTCTCCCTTACCACACCCTTCAAACCAGAACACAGCAGCGCTTCACTGCTGTAAACAGAAATAGGTGTGACGGTAGTTCCGGAGTCGGAACATTTCTTCCTTAAAACATTTGGAATAAACAAACAATTTCCTTCGAACGTCGCGACCCATTTTCTATATATACATTTGATCGGCGTGACGTTGGCAGACGGACAGACAGATCTCTATCGTTATTAATGAGTTACGAGATGGTCTGTTTATGTCGTTTAGAGAAATCTGCTAGATTTAATATAACTTTAATAATAACTTTAGTAGACGCCCAGTGGTTAAGAAACTCTGCTTTTTATCGAGAGGTCCGAGGTTCAAATCCCATCTCGAATCAAATCGCATCTCTGATTTTTCAAAGTTATGTGAGTATTAGAAAATAATTATCACTTGCTTAAACGGTGAAGGAAAACATCGTGAGGAAATAATACCTGAAAAATTAAAAAAAAAGTTTTCAAAGGTATGTGAAGTCTACCAATTCGCACTTGGCCAACGCGGTGAACTATGGCCTAATCCTTCTCATTCTGAGAGGAGACCCGTGCCCAGCAGTGGGAATAACTATTATTATATACTAAAACATACATATTATACTTGGTGAAAAATAACGCACGGTTCAAACTCTCATACTGTGATGTCATAACTCTTTCGTAACGAGTTTAAAGTTAACGGTTTAATTAAACCGTTTGTTAGACTTCTTTACGACGATATGTAATTGTAAGACGTGGAGGGCGGGATTAGACGTGTGAAGGGTAGTAAGGGAGGCTTTTCCGAGGCAATCCAGCTTGGTTCTCAGTCGCGGCGCATGTAGCCGAAGTTAGGTAGGAATCGAATCTTATCTGGGTTGATTACAGATGTCCATACGATTTAAAGGTGGTAAAACCCTTTGTGGTTCGACTCCGACAGCACCATCACAGCTATTTTTGTTATAACAGCAGTGTTAAACGCTGCTGTGTTCTGGTTTTAAGGGTGTGATAAAGACATGCGTTTCAGGGGCGTTCCAGTAGGTCCTTAGTAGCGGCGCATCTTGCCGAACTCAGGTAGGAATCTAATCTTATCTGGGTTAATTACAGTCCATACGGCAGAAGCCACTTTCCAACAGGTGGACTTCTACTGCAAACCTATAAAAAAGGAGATAGCTCGTCTAATACTGCAAAGCTATAAAAAAGAAAAAGGAAGGATTTTGATGTGAAACATCTATAGCCGCACGTAAAACCGATTTCTGGTGTGGCGACGCATGCCGTGGCGCCACGCTATACGATGGTATATATATATATATATATATATATATATATATATATATATATATATATACAGTCTATATGCAGTAGTGTGTACGGTGTGGCGACGCGTCGCCATGCGCAATCGAATTCAATAAATAGTCATCGTTATCTGGAAAAAAATCGCAATATTTTATTTTATCATTATGACATATTTAGTTCCTATCACAATATGTTCTTTTCTGCATATTACTTTTACAAAATAATGTCGATGTTTCACATCTGCCAGGCGTCCCGTGACGGCTCACATTTTTTTTTTACATCTAAAAACAGAAATATAATTTCATTTTTATATACCTCCTTCTCCACCTTCATCTTCAAAATAAGACAGACAGACAACTTCACTTCATAAATGCCTTCTACACAACATTCTAAAATCGAAGATATAATCTTTATGCTGATAAGGCACGTTTTAAATCGTGAAAATCATCAATATTCAAGTACTTTGAAGTAGGAAGGGGGTAGGGGGTAAGCTGTAGACCTCAAGGGCCACAAGGGTACTTGAAAGTAGGAGATAAGCGCTTAAAAGAACAAAGCAGGTACGGTTATAATGTTTTACATTTGTAATATTTAAAGGCGTAAAAGATATAAAATCTTATATATAAAATTCTCGTGTCACAATGTTAGTTACCGTACTCCGAAACTGCTTTACCGATTTTAACCAAATTTTATATGCATATTCAGTAGGTCTGAGAGTCGGCTACTATCTATTTTTAATACCCCTAAGTGATTAGGGTTGTTCACCATTAACATTTTTATTTATATGGCAACACAACGTTTGCCGGGTCAGCTAGTATATCTATAAATAGGTCACTCCAACTAGAAAGTAACCAGTTTTGAGAATTGAACTTGCGTAAATAAAGAGTTGCCATGTCTCCGTTTTGAAAGATCCCTAAAATGTTTGAAATACTTATTATTACGTACGCAACTTACGCAGTATTAGTTATTTATACGTAATATTTCACTAAAAATGTGTTTTATTTGTCAAGATTTCAAATAATAAATGATAAAACCATTCTTATGTGGCTTTCTATTTTAGTTATCAAAGGCGTAAGGTGGATTTTTCAGGTACTGTGCCCGAGGGGTAAAAATAGAACCCTTTTAGCCTCCGCTGTCTGTCCGCCTGTCACAGGGCTCTATCTCCTGAACCGTAATAGATAGATTTGATTGTAATTTGAATTTTTAACGTAAGTATAATTGTGGCTGCTATAACAAACATTAAAAATATAGATAAGTACAGATATCTCACCGCCTTGTAATTGAAGGAAGCCATTAAATGGCTTAAACGGCTGACAAATGTGTCAGCCATTTAATGGCTGTCATGGTGTAATTGACGCGGAACAATGCCGACCAGTGCATGTTAAGTGATGCAAAAACACGAAATCCAAGCAAAATTGCGGAGAAATATTGTTTCATTCGTAAATGATCTAAAAACTACATTTTTTAAATATTTTTCAAACACGAAAATAGATGACAATGACAATTTCAAGTGTCAAAACTGGTTACATTTCCTTGTTAGGAGTGAGTAATCTTTACTTTGACCTCTGGTGGTACCTCTCCGCTTGAACCATTTATGTGGTAAAATACAATATTTATTTATTACGCTATCGTACATAAACATGACAGTCTTACGAATTTTCAATCAGGCCACGTATCCTGACGCGAGTTTAACATTTTTACCACGCTTTTATTAGCTTGACCTGTATGTATGTAACGGAATCTTTGAATTCGATTTTTACCCACTTTTAACGGTCCAAATAATTTAAAATTTTGAACAATCAAAAACCGATGACAATACACGATTTAAATAATTTAATCCCATTCCTCATCAGGATCGTCAGGATTAACGATTCCTTGTGCGATTTTAGCGTGGTTTTTAGTTTTTAAACTATAATTATTTACCCATCGCACAACGCCGCTAAAGAGATCATTTCAACAAGTAGGTACATAGGTACTATGTAGCTGGTGTCATCACAGTCCTTGTACCGGATATCACCTTACCATTGTGTACAGCCGGTGTCGGGTGACGGACGGACGGTAAAACATTCCAGTTTTATAGTTCTTACAACGTAACACATACTTGTAAATGAGTCGGTTTAGTTGCTAAGAAAATTTACGAGGTTTTATAGACTAGTGATTTGGGTTTTCAAATCTGGAAGTCTGGATTGACTGGGTCTATGGTTCGAATCCCAGTAACCTCTGAATTGTGATATTTATGCGTAATAGAAGTTTATTATCACGTGGTACGAGGGTGGTAGAACCCTTTGTGGTTCGGCTTCGGCGGCACCACCGCCACACCTATTTCTGCCTCATAACAGCAGTGTTAGGCGCTGCTGTGTTCCGGTTTGAAGGGTGTGTTAAGGGGCACATACTTTTCCGAGGCGTTGCAGCTTAGTCCTCAGGGGTCGCGGCGCATCTGTGGCCGACCTCAGGTAGGAATACCTAATCCTGTCTGGGGTTCATTACAGATGTCCATGGGCGGCAGTAGCTTACCATCAGGTGGACTGCATGCTCGTCTGCTACACATATATTATAAAAAAAGCTTGTAGTTATGAGTCTGGTTTAGTTGTTAAAAAAATTTCGAGGTTTAATAGCGGAGTGATTTGGGTTTTCAAATCTTGAATTCTAATTAACTTGAGGTCTAAGGTTCAAATCCCAGTTACTTCTGATTTGTGAGTTTTGTGCGTAATACAAATTAATTATAATTTACGTCGATAGAAACAAGACATTATACAATTGGAATGTTGAGAATAATGTTCTCAAATTATGCGAAGTCCAATCTACACTTGGATTAATAAAAGGGGTATAAACCGTAGTCCACCTCGCTGGCCAACGGCGAATTGGTAGACTTCACATACCTTTAGAACCTTTAAAGATCTCTCAATCAGATGATTGAGAAAATTTAAGTTCTAAAGGCTTCACTTTTGTTCGTAGCTTCACTTGCTATAATGATAAGGAGAGCTGCTCATGCTCTCCTTATCATTATAGCAAGTAATCATTTACTCCTAATAAGCACATAATTAATAATTATAGTTTAAAAACTAAAAACCACGCTAAAATCGTATGTACCAGGAAAATCATTAGCTCTAAGGTTCCTGAGGAGACAAAATTAGAATTGGACAAAATCATAAAAATCATGTATTGTCATCGGTTCTTGATAAGTATTCAAAATTTTAAATTAATCGGACCGTTCAAAATGAGTGAAAATCGAGTTCAAAGATTCCGTTACATACATACAGGTCAAGCTAATAAAAGCGTGGTAAAAACAAGAGTGTGGACCTCGAACCTCCCGATTAAGAGGCCGGTTTATGACCCCTATCATTGCAATCGACTTATCTCTACGTATATTATAAAGAAGTAAAGTTTGTAACTTTGTTTGTTTGTAAGGGCTCATCTTCAGAAACGATCATGAAAATTTTTTCACAATCAGAAAGCTACACTATTCAGGAGTGCTTTAGGCTATATTTTATTATGATTGAACAAAACATTCAGAGAAAAGTAACAGCATATGTATATCAAGTCAGCGGAAAGTGGGAAAAATGTGATGCTTTACCGGCGTGCGCTGACTAAACGGTTCGGTATAGACGAACATAATGTTCACCAAAAGTGTTGTTCTCTATTAGTTCTCACAACATAATTGCATCACAAATATATAATTAACGCCCAGAGAAGTGGGCACGGGTCGGCTAGTAGATTATATAGATATAGTCCGCGGAAAACTGCTAGTCCGCTCTGAATATAGAAATGAATCGCGTCGCCATAACAAATTGTATGACTACACCTGCTTACAACAACTTCAGGGGGCCTACCACCATCTTTTAAAAACCATCGTAGTTCAGGAAACTTTTATCAACTCAACATTATTTTATTTCTTACCACGACCTCCTTAAAACAGTAAATTAGTTCGCTTATCCATTGTATAAAACCAACTGATATTGTCATATTTAGCTTAACAAGTTAAATTTCCTGCAAATGATACTGAAAAATTTCGACCAACCTAATACAAAACTGTTTATTGTAATGTTATAAAAACAATCTTACTTTAACGAGGTCGTGGTACGAAATTTCAATGTATGATTAAAATAATATTGTTTTAAGAGATGGTAGTAACCCAGAGCGGACTAGCAGTTTGGCGCGGACTATAATATGTATAATATATTGTCTGGTTATCAAGATGTTTGGCGCTACGAAGCCCGTAGCATGTCTACGCATATGCTACGCCGTAACCGCGATATACGATCTTGTTCCTAGCTTATATTTATGTTTTGTGGTGTCGCAGGTTTCGTTAATCACCAGGTTCGAATCCTAGTATAGTGTTTTGGAATATATAAATTCGATTATAGATTAAATATCACCATGTGAAAATTTAAATAAAATTTTTGAAGGTGGTTCGACTCCGGCGGTAACACCCTCACACCTATTTCTACCTCATAAGCAGTGTTAAGCGCTACTGTGTTCTGATTTGAAGGGTGTGGTAAGAGACATACTTATCCGAGGCGTTCCAGCTTAATCCTCAGGGGTAGCTGCGCATTTGTGGCCGACCTCAGGTAGGAATATCGAATCCTATCTGGGGTTGATTACGATGTCCATGGGCGGCAGTAGCCACTTACTATCAGGTGGACCTCATGCTCATCTGCTACTTATGTACAATAAATTCTATACAATTAAAGCAGTGATAGCTTAGTGGTTACGAAACTCTGTATCTTGATCGAAGGGTCCGAGGTTCAAATCCCAGACCTCTGATTTTTCAAAATTATGTGCGTAACAGAAAATATGATCACTTACTTAAACGGTGAAGGAAAATCGTGAGGAAACCTGCATACCTGAAAAATATAAAAAAAAGATTGATGCTCGCCACACCGTCTGGTGTGCACGACGGTATGCGACCACACATACCGCCGTCCTTCCCGGGGCTGGCCGGGCGGTTCGAGCTCCCACTCTTGCCGCCCGCAACCCCGGAAGCCCCTTTTAGTCGCCTCTTACGACAGGCAGGGGATACCGTAGCCCTATTCTGGTCCCGGAACTACAGGGACAACAACACAAAATACCTTGGATATCGTATTTCAATAGAAAAGTAGGCCTAATATACGATGACATACAAACAGACCAATCGAGGTGACACAGCCTTTTGTAAGGCTTCAGAGGATTAAGGTGGCTTCTACTCACGACTGAGTTACCACTTAGTAGTTATTGTATTTATTTTATCATCATCAACCCATTACTGTCCCACTGCTGGGCACGGGTCTCTCAGAATGAGGATTAGGCCATAGTCCACCGCGCTGGACAAGTGCGTGTTGGTAGACTTCGCATACCTTAAAGAACTTTTTTTAAACTCTCAGGTTTCCTCACAATGTTTCCTTTACCGTTATAGCATGAGATAATTAATATCTAAAGTATTAGTAGACTCTTTTTTATAATATAGAAGTATCAGCAGAGCATGAAGTCCACCTGATGATAAGTGGCTACTGCCGCCCATGGACATCTGTAAACAACCCCAGATAGGATTAGATATTCCTACCTGAGGTCGGCCACAAATGCGCCGCTACCCCTGAGGACTAAGCTGGAACGCCTCGGAAAAGTCTGTCTCCCTTACCACACCCTTCAAACCGGAACACAGCAGCACCTAACACTGCTGTTATTAGGCAGAAATAGGTAGACTCTATAGAGGTATTTTATAATTTTTGTCAACTAAAATACGGTATCATTTTTAAAAATACGCAGTTTTCGTGTACATAATGAAGTAGAAACCGCATCTTTGCGTGTTTAAACAACTTTACTGAATGGTTGCTAAGTAACGAATATATTTTGTCAATATTTCACGAGCTCTTTTATGATTTACGGCTAAATAATGAAGTACATTGAAAAATGTACACGGAAGTACAAATATAATGTAACCGACCCGGCAAACGTTGTGTTGCTATATAAATAAAAAAATGTTAAGGGTGAACAACCTACTGAATATGTATATAAAATGTGGTGAAAATCGGTAAAGCCTTTTCGGAGGAGTACGGTAACTCACATTGTGACACGAGAATTTTATATGTAAGATGTAAGTAAATTTATATATAAGATGTAAATTAATAGTAACTTTTTCCAATAAAGAAACAGCGAAAGAAAAATAATAATAATAATGAAGAATATAGCTTTTGTTACAAAATTTTGTTAAGGATCTATTTGTAATTTTATAAAGATTACAAACAATTAATGACAAATAACAGTTCTCATTTTTAACATCGTAATATTATAAAATTAATTAAAAAAACCAAAAACTTCTATCCGGGAAAATTGATAAATCTCTCATGCAGCTCAAAAAATACTATCCCGAAAACCACCACATACAGACATTTGTGTGATATAGAATAATGAATTTTAGTTTTAGGGCGTGTCTATACCACCCTTTGTCTATGGTCTGTCGTCACAAATCATCGACAGGCTGGGCGGACCTAGCTGTCACTGACAGGACATGACGACATTATTCAGTGAATCGCATTTAGGGAGCGACTAAATATAATGACCACTATAAAATATTGTGCGTTTTTTATAAGCTTCGATTTATCTTGCTAGTTCGTATGTATGTATTTTCTTTTTTTATAATATAGGAGTAGCAGACGAGCATGCAGCCACCTGATGGTAAGTGGCTACTGCCGCCCATTGATATCTGTAATCAACCCCAGATAGGATTAAGTATTCCTACCTGAGGTCGGCCACAGATGCGCCGCTACCCCTGAGGACTAAGCTGGAACGCCTCGGAAAAGTATGTATGTGGGCTGTAGGCGACCTCAGGTAAGAAAATCTTATCTGGGGTTGATTACAGATGTCCATACAGCAGTAGCTTACCATCAGGACTGCATGCTCGTCTGCTACTCCTATATTACAAAATGTATACCTATCTATCAGGTGGTACGCACCCTCGTTTGCTGTTCCAGTATTTAAACCTCTGTACCCTTACCATGAGTTTTACGTTTTGACAAATATGACTGTTTTGGTGTTTGTTTACGTATTTGCCCATACAATTTCCAATCAGCGCCCCTAGCGGATTGTATCAGAACTATAGTGTCAGTAACGTAATATTAAATGTCTAAATTGACAAAATGGCGCTTTATGTTTTTTCTCTTTTTTGCGAACATGTGATGCAGAAAAAGAGTAGATCACTTACTTATTGTAACGTTTACTCAGTCTACTAAGCAAACGGAACAGAATAAAGGATTGAGTGAACGTAACGTAAAATTGTGGGATGTTTTGAAAACTCATGGTAAGGGTACTGTAGTTATGCAAGAGACCCAAATTTCTAAAATTGCAGTCGATGTTCCCAGTTTTAGGTCGCTCGAGTTCCCGTAAATACAATATTGATCGGTGCAATATTTAGAATGGTTTCATCTCAGGCTGAGTCTGTTCAAATCCGTTTTAGCGGTGACCCAATAAACTAAAAATGTTTGGACTGAAATACTTTTGTGACGTCCCACTGCTGGGCACGGGTCTCTCAGAATGAGGTTTAGGTCACTGAATGGATGTTCCTGTAGTCTCGGGACTAGAATATCCGGTATCCCCTGCCTGTCGTATGAGGCGACTCGAACCGTCCAGCAAGTAACCCCGGGAAGGACGACGGTGTGTGTGGTCGCATACCGTTGTAAACACTAGGTGTGTGGGAGGAGCGTAAACTGCTCCCCCAGGGAAGAGCCCGATTGGGGCATCGCGCTCGGAGGACTCCGGTTGTGTTCCATCGGAGATCCCGGAGTTCTCCACCAAGCGCCAAGGACGGCCACCGTGTGGGTTTTAGTGCGGTAAAAATCCCACATAACCCGGCGTCGCTCCCACGTCGTCGGGTACCTTTTGAAGGTCTCCCCCTCGTAATAACAAAAAAAAGTGCACTGAGGAGTAGCCGCTTACCATCAGGTGGACTGCGTGCTCGTCTTCTACTCCTATATCTATACTTCTATACTAATATTATAAAGAGGAAAACTTTGTTTCTTTCTTTGATTGTAATGAATAGGCTCAAAAACTACTGGACCGATTATCCACGAGAAACATAGGCTATATTTTATATGAAATATATTTGATAAATAGATTTTGAGGCGGTACAATGTTTGCCGGGTCAGCAAGTTATATGTAAAAAAGATTTGAAGGCTGGAATAGTAAACAAACTTGACCACCTGATGGTAGATACCGCAAGGAAATCTGTAATCAATCCCAGATAAGATTAGTCTTAGTTGAGGTCACCACCACACCTGTTTCTGCCTCACAACAGCAGCGTTAAGCGCTGCTGTGTTCTGGTTTGAAGTGTGGTAAGTGAGTCTTGGAATATAAATAATTAACACCGAAAATAGATTGAACAAAAAACGGTTTATTGCGCGTTAGTTACAACAGAGTGAAGTTGTCAAAAGAATAAGAGCACAGATAAACATAAAGTAGCAGCGCCGCCAGTGAGCATAAAAGGAACTAAATTATTTTAATAGGGATGTGTTTATTAACTTCCAATATCCTCCCTTAAACATAATCCCATCTTCGCTGCACAGTAAGCCAATTTGGTGTGTGACGTTGCTTTGGTAAGGGCATCTGCAACCATTTCATCCGTCTGTATGTATCGAACATCAATGGCACCTCCTAGTACATTGTCTCGAACAAAATGGTGCCTCACATCAATGTGCTTGGTCCTACAATGATAACCATCAGTACCTGAAAGTTTGATAGAACTTTGATTATCACTGTAAATAAGCATAGATTCATTCTTGAGTTGTGGCCAAAAAGTTTCTTGGAACTGCTTTAACCACAAAGCTTCTTGTACACATGAGGCCAGAGACATATATTCTGCCTCTGTAGTGGATAGGGCAACAGTAGGTTGACGTCTGGAGTTCCAGCTGATTGTTCCTCCCTGAAACAAGAACGTGTACCCTGTGCAGGAGCGCCGATCATCCTCTGAGCTAGCCCAGTCTGCATCACAGTAACCATGAGTCATAGCTTCATTTGAGTTCCGTCTATAACTCAGTCTATAATCTTGAGTACCTTTTAAGTAACGCATGACTCTCTTGAGAGCGACCCAATGTTTTAATTCAGGTTTATTATTATATTTGCTTAACATATTAATGGCAAAACTTATATCTGGTCTGGTAACCTGCGAGATATATAAAAGACACCCAATTATTTCTTGGTAAGGAATATCATGTAAAATTATTGTTTCTTCTGAGTTTTCTTGTAACTTTGAATTCATATCTATTGGGGTTTTAACAGTTTTACAATCAGACATTCCATATCTTTGTAATACTTCTTGTATGTATTTCTTTTGGTCCAAATATATAATGCTTCTCTTCCTGTCTCTTTCTACATGTATACCAAGACAATAACAAAGCTCGCCAATATCCTTCATTTTAAATTTCTTGTGTAACTCTTTTTTATATATAATTTTGACTCTTGACTATTTGTAAACAATACTAAATCATCAACATAGATGGCTAGAAAAATCAAGTTACTATTGTCTATTTTATAATATATACAGGGATCTAATTTAGACTGTAATAGCCCCATTTCTTTAAGTGAAAAATCAAGTTTCTTATTCCACTGCCGACTAGCCTGTTTTAATCCATATAAAGATTTTTTAAGTCGACAAACTTTGTTACCATATTTATATAAAGGGGGTTGCACCATATAAATCCTCTTCTATGTCACCTTGAAGAAAAGCTGATTCAGCATCCATTTGACATATATCCAAATCATATTTAACTGCTAAGCCAAACAAATATCTTAAAGAAGCAAATCTTACCACTGGTGAAAATACTTCAGTATAATCAATTCCTGGTTTTTGTGAACATCCTTTTATAACAAGCCGTGCCTTGTATTTTACTATATGTCCATTTTCATTTGTTTTAGTCTTAAAAACCCATTTACATGGTATAGGATGTTTATTACTTGGTAGATCAGTCAATTCCCACGTATTGTTTTTCAATAAGCACTTATACTCTTCATCCATTGCATCCTTCCAATGTTTAGCATTAGTAGATGATAAGGCTTCATCAACAGTTAACGGATCTGAAATTTTCATAATGCACATAAAATTATTACCTTTTTGATGTGACCTCAAGGTGATGTTTCTATCGAAACTGTCATTGTTTTCACTCTCATCACTCTCACTGGGGTAATATGTTTCATCATCATTTCTGTTAGTGTTACAACTGTCAAATGATGCATCAGCGCTTGTGGGTGACAAAGTTATATTTGATGTATTTCTTTGTAAGCTCTCACCGACAGATGCTGTTTCATCATCTTCTTTTATACAATTATATGAGTTAGAACTATTGTTTGTGTTTGAGTTTAGTGTGACTGAAACATGCTGTGGGATAGATACATTTTCTTGTGTGATATTATCAACATTCACCGTGTTTTCAATGAAAATTACATCTCTACTAATTATCATTTTTTTATTAATAGTATCATACACTCTGTATCCCTTTGTGTTGTCACAGTACCCCACAAAAATTAATTCACGTGACTTACGATCCCATTTTAAACGATTCTGCTTTGGAACATGTACCATGGCTTTGCAACCAAAAATCTTTAAATGTGAAATATTTGGTTTCTTACCAGTCCATTTTTCATAAGGTGTTACCTCAGCCAAAACTCGTGATGGGGATCTATTAATAACATAGCTGCAGTCGCTACTGCCTCAGCCCAATAAGTTTTCTTCAAATTTGCTTCGAAAAGCATACATTTGGCACGCTCCACCAAAGTCCTATTCATACGTTCTGCCAGACCATTCTGCTCAGGCGTATACGGTGTGCTGGTTTGATGTTTGATGCCAGAAGCTGCTAGAAAATCAGAAAAATCCTTATTACAATATTCTTTACCGTTGTCACTTCTTACTATCTTAATTTTCTTTTCTAACTCATTTTCTACTTCTTCCTTAAATTTTTGAAACACTGACTTAATATCCATTTTATTCTTTAGAAAATACACATATACTTTTCTGGAGTAATCATCTATGAAAGTTATGAAGTACTTCGCACCACCAGCTGATGATGTCTCCATCGGACCACATAGATCAGTGTGTATTATCTCGAGCAATGCTTTTGCTCTAGAACCGGAATGAGGAAAAGGTAGTCGTGTTTGTTTTGCTTCACAACATGGTATACAGACAGAATCAACTTCTTTATCAGTGATTTTTATACCCTCAGCACATGACTCTAACCTCTTTACATCTGACATATTTAAATGACCCATTCTTTTATGCCAAGTAATTATATTTGTGTTACTCTCACAAGTTACAGCATATGCATTCCCAGTAATAGTATCGAGCTTATACATATTATCAGACAGTTTTGCAGTTGCTATGAGAATCTTATTGGCATTATATAATTACAACCCATGTCAGTGAACTCTAGTTTACAACCATTTTTAGTTAATTGACTGACTGATAACAAGTTTGCACTCAACTCAGGAATAAATAAAACATTTCTCACCTGGATCTGATGCACATCTTTACATACATTGGTCTGAATATTTACTTTACCCATGTTCTGCACGGAGACAGCATTACTATTCGCCACCATTATTTTGTCAATTGGACATGGCTGCAGATCGTACATCCAGTCTGAGCGTCTTGACATATGCATTGTTGGTACCTGAGTCGATCTTGCTCTGTTTCTTTCATCTTTTTCATGTTATGTGTACCAGTCATCTATATTTATTTTGTTGTAAGCTGAAAAAATTGCTGAAAAACTATTTTGACTATTGTTCTTCAAAGTGCACTGATTTTTATAATGTCCATATTGTTGCAATTGTAGCAACGGGCCTTTTCCTTTTATTTTAGGGTGTTTATTAGAGGTATTAAAGTTGTTTTTGTGCTTTGTAAGGAACGCTGAAGACTCAGAAACTTTCACCTCCTGTAGAAGCTTTGTCTTGACAAAATCTGACGAAATTTTAATGCTAGAACTTTCTAAACCCATTATCATCGGTTTATAATTATCCGGTAAACCTGCCAGCATGAGTGTTCCTAGCCATTCGTCTCCAACTTCGAAACCAATATTTCGTAATTTGTATGCGGTACTCATAATTTTATTAACATATTCCTCGATGCTAACACAATTATCCAATGTTGTGTTGATCAAATCTTTTAATAAACCGACTTTTCTTGATAGCCCGGAGTCCTCGAAAGCATTTTGAAGGTTTTTCCATACCTCACGAGATGACTTTGCATTTTCGATGTGGACATAATTTATCGGTTCCACTAGCAAAATTATCTTTGACTTGGCCTTTATGTCTTTCTTAGGATCTACTTGACCAGTAGAATCAACACACTCCCACAAATCTTCATGTTCAAGATATGATCGAACTGCAAACTTCCACGTGGAATAGTTTTCTCGCCCGGCGAGTTTTTCAATATGTAGGTTAGACATATTCATGTCGGAAATTACCGCGAATTACTTTACTGATATTTACTGCATAAATAATTGTTCGTACGGATCTATTTTAGGCATACGGGACGGCCCATAACCTCTTGGAATATAAATAATTAACACCGAAAATAGATTGAACAAAAAACGGTTTATTGCGCGTTAGTTACAACAGAGTGAAGTTGTCAAAAGAATAAGAGCACAGATAAACATAAAGTAGCAGCGCCGCCAGTGAGCATAAAAGGAACTAAATTATTTTAATAGGGATGTGTTTATTAACTTCCAATAGTGAGACATACTTTTTTGCATTCCAGCTTAGTCCTCAGGGGTAGCGACGCATCTGTGGTAGACTTCAGGTAGGTATCTGGTTTTGTCTGAGGTTGAGTACAGATGTCCATGGACGGCAGTAGCTTACCATCAGGTGGACTGCATGCTCGTCTGCTACTCTAATATTATAAAACAATATGTGACGAATGAACTATGAATGAACATGTGTTTGATCTGTAAGTCAGTTTGTTGAACACAACTACATTAAAAGCATCGTATCAGGGTATTCCATGTGACTGCGTTCATTCGAGCGACACCCGGCGATAAACTAGTGTTGCCTCGTGTGATGTGCATATACTGCTAAAAAATAAACACTTGATTTTCTATACTTTGATGTTACTTCCCCTTTTTATAATATAGAGGTCGCAAACGAGCATGCAGTCCACTTAGTAAGTGGCTACTGCCGCCTATCTGTGTTCAACCTCAGATAAGATTAGAGCCCTATCTAAGGTTGGCCACAGATGCTTTCCTAAGTGTGTTTGTGTGTTGTAACACTGTCACGGCTTAACTACATAACCGATTGTCATGAAATGTACACACGTTGTCAGTGGTTCACATAGATTAGTAAAGATTACTCACTCCTAACAAGAAAATGTACCCAGTTTTGAGAATTGAAATAGTTGCGTAAAAAAGTTTTGCCACGTCTCCGTGCTAAAATGTCCCTAAAATATTTAAAATAATTATTTATTTATTATGTAAATTACGCAGTATTAGTTATTTATTCGTAAATTTTCTCTAAAAATGTTTTTATTTCTCAAGAATTCAAAAAAAGAACTTACTAATAAGCCGTTTGTGGCTTCATTCAATTTCAAGGCGGCGAAGTATCTTTACTAATCTATGGTGGTTCAGAAATTGACATAGGGTAGCTTTTATCCCGAAAAGTACATTCCGAGGGATCGCTAAAGCCTCTACCCGAGCGAAGTCAAGAGTAAGAGCTAGTATTTAATATCAGTTTATACTGAATATGATAGTGTTTAGATAGTTAAAGTTTGAACTAGTTAGCGACTAACTCTGAAGCCATAACTAACTGTTTTAGTTTATTCGACATAACTTTGGAATTGTAACACATATCTCTGTATTAACTCTAGTTGGAAGTATATTGACATTGACATACTAACTTTACTCGTGACTTCGCTCAATATAATCTTATATATAAAAGTGTCACAGTGTTAGTTACCGTACTCCTCCGAAACGTCTTTACCGATTTTCACCTAATTTTATATGCATATTCAGTAGGTCTGTGAATCGGCTACTATTTATTTTTCATACCCCAAGTGTTGTTCACCCTTAACATTTTTTTTTATTTAAATGGCAACACAACGTTTGCCGGGTCAGTTAGTAATTTATAACAGATAGATCTCAAAATTCTCTATAAAAATGCTCCTTATGATTGTGTCAAATAAATAATCAACCCCAGATAGGAATCTAATCCTATCCGGCCTGAAAATCACCACAGATACAATTAGATAACATTTTATTTAAAAAATACTACAGATTAAAAAAAACAATTTTGTACTATGACCGCGTATTCCACTAAACGACCATAACAATCGCAGCATGAATGTAGTACTAAAGTAATAAACATCAATGATTATGACTCTAGTGATCGACAAGTGGAAAGTAGGCTGAACTAGCGGTATGTGATAAAATATTTGACAGTTCATCTGTGTAAATATTATTGATGTATCTATGGATAGGTAGACCATAGACAACAATAGATACTTTGGTAGAGTTATGAGAAGGCGGGAAATACTTTGTGATAGCTTTGACTTTTAAGTGGAACAGCTACTTCGTATTTTAATGACACTTAAAATGATTTAATTATTAATTTGTTATTCCCTTCTGGCACTACTGTCACACCGATTTTTGTTAAAGCAGCAATTTAAAGAATAATTAGAGCGAATTATCAAAGTTTTCAATTTTGATACACAAACTTACACTATCTGCTTCATACTGACACCATTTTAGATTTACTGAAGTTTGACAGTGAAGAACTGTTACCAAACAGTTACCAATTAGTGATTACTACTCGTGATTAGCACTCTTATTCCCCATGTCTATTTTTTTCTACTTTAAGGTATTTATAGGGAATTAAGTGAGAAATCAATATAAGCGATCATCATGAGTGACATTTTTTTTGTAGGTCAAAAATATTAAGGAACCTATAAATTACTAACGCCCCTTTATCAATAATCCACCTGAATTCGAAAACGTCTTGCGCCGTTATTAATACTTAATCTATCTAATGTTTTGCCCACCAAAAATCGACATTTCACAGTTTCTTCATACTAGGCATTGTCAAATTTCAATCTCCGATAGGATCAGATCAAGTGGATAGATCGCTTATTAATAATGAATGTAAATAATAATCACATTATAGACGCAGTTTCTCTACCATCGTCGTCCAACAGATGGCGTTGTAATTAATCGTTCATTTACATACTACGAACTTCGCGTCATTTTTTGTTGCAAGTTAATTTTGTATTAGAGAGCCATCTTGGATAAGATATTAACATAATGACAGATTGATAAGTTACCGTCTTGTGGGGACGACAAGTGTTTTAAAAAATGAGTTTTAAAGTTTTGTCTGTACAAGCCATAGATTAGTAAAGATACTTCGCCGCCTTGAAATTGAATGAAGCCACAAACGGCTTATTAGTAAGTTCTTTTTTTTAATTCTTGACAAATAAAAAAAAATTTAGAGAAAATTTACGAACAAATAACTAATACTGCGTAATTTACAATTACAATGTACAATTTACATACTAAATAAATAATTATTTCAAATATTTTAGGGACATTTTAGCACGGAGACGTGGCAAAACTATTTTACGCAACTATTTCAATTCTCAAAACTGGGTACATTTTCTTGTTAGGAGTGAGTAATCTTTATTAATCTATGGTACAAGCAAAACTGTATAATCATTTCTTCAGTAATAACAGATTAATAATATTTGAAAGCCAAAATGATTACACAAAAGTAAAATTTTACCAAAAAAATTAAAAAATTACATCTTGTCGGCGCTGTTTTCATAAAAACTTCACATATACAAGATATTTTGAATATTTAGGTATACATTTGATTACAACTACAAGTATTTAAGTAAATATTAATTTAAAATACGATTATTTAAACTCCAGCAGCACCATCACAACATCTACTTCTGTTATAAAAGCAGTGTTAAGCGCTGCTGTGTTCTTGTTTGAAGTGTGGTAAGGGAGACATACGTTAACGAGGCGTTACAGCTTAGTCCTTCGATCTTAGACCGACTTCAGATAGGAATCTATTATCCTATCTAGTGTTAATTCCAGATGTCCATGGGCGGCAGTAGCCACTTACCATCAGGTGGAGTGCATGCTCGTCTGCTACTCCTATATTATAAAAAATACATAGATACAGACTTATATTGATAATTAAAATTGGAATATATCGAGCAATTCATCACACAGATAAAACAATAGTTTTCAAATTTTGACAGCTCCCGTCCTTCAGCGCAAGGCAAAGGCAACAATCGATACAGCCGAGATATCGCGACATGGCGTGTCTAGTTATTCCAAATTAGTTGATTACGAAGTTTAATGCATGTTGCGGTTCAAATAAGAATCGGGCATTCTTAGTTATAACCTTCGAAATAACCGCACACAAAATATTTAAATTTAGTTATGGCGCGGTAAATTTAAATATAAATAATTTTGTAACTTCAACTGGTAAGTAATCGAAGTTTTGAAATGATATAATGGGGTAAGTTTATGAACTACATTATTGATAAAGTCCGCGCCAAACTGCTAGTCCGCTCTGAAGTTGTTGCAAGCAGGTGTAGTCATACAATTTGCTATGGCGACGCGATTCGTTTCTATATTCAGTGCGGAGTAGCAGTTTTACGCGGACTATAATTGGCTAAGTGCGTCGAACTTGCATATGAAAGGTTTTGTCCCCACGATTTTTCATTTATTTTTATTTTTAGAATTTGTTATCATAGCAGCCATTGATGTAAATGCATTGTGAAAATTTGAACTGTCTACCGATTACGGTTCAATAGACAAAGCGAAAAGCACCGAAAAAGCAATTTCTTATATGACGCCTCCCATTCATTTTTAACTTTTTACTACGCTTTTAATAGCTTGGGTTGTATCTTTGTATGTATGTATGTAACAGAATCTTTGAACTCGATTTGTACCGACTTTGAACGGTCCGATTAATTTAAAATTTTGAACAATTATCAAGAACCGATGACAACACACGATTTTGATAATTTTATCCCATTCTCCTAATCAGGATCGTCAGGAATCAAGATTAACGACTTTCCTTGTGCGTGGCTTATATTAGCGTGGTTTTTAGTTTTTAAACTATAATTATTAATTTTAGTATTTGTTGTTATAGCAGCCACCGTTATACATACTCTGTAAAAAATGAAATGACTATTGCGCCTAAAAGTACTTTCTTCCAAATGAAACTTTACCTTTGGTTTGTCATATATCATTACTTCCCAGAATTTAATCCTTATAAGCCACACTATCCGATAGTGGAATAATACAAGGTGGTTTTTTTTTTCAAAAATAACTCGATCGATTCCCGGCTAAAGAAATTGATTTTTAAAAATCTAATGATTTAGTTTCAGTTTTTTTATCAAAATCGGCCTCATACGTCCTTTCAGCATTTTTCGCTATCTTATAGTTTCGGATTTAGCCCTGAAGGCCCATTCGAAAAACTCACCCTGTATAAAAGCGCCCTCATGCTCAGAATTGACAAATTATTCGTATTTCATCAACACACGCCGCCACCCTGTCTGTGGAATATTGATTGTCTCTCAGTAGGGATGGGTCCTTTAGAGATGGGCATGGACGTATCATCATATAATGATACGAATATCCGTGTACCGAAAATTTTAATGTGGATACGAATATATTTCTTACAGTGATCCAATATATAATGTGATTCAAAAGTAAGTGTATATTTATTTAAATTCTTTCTGTATTTTTTAATATTTCTGGTAATATCCATATTTGCACGCCGAAATGGTTAAATAAGAGGATTCTTGTATCTTAGGTCACATTTCACCAAATTTTTTGAACCTTATTTGGCAAATAAAGATGTTTTATTTGATTTGTTTTGAGAAAAATAAAAACTTTATAGTATTATTTACTTTAACTAGCAATTATTATAAAATTAAAAACACAATTTTTAAAATTTATAAATCAAGATAAAAAGTATAATAACAACTGAGTTATAATAATTCAAAGACCCCATTTGGTTAAACAACCATACTTAATTTTAATAAATCCAAAAGTTTTTTTACAATTTTTTGTGTACTTTATCCTTGAAGAATTGTAAGCCCTAATGATCGTTCCAGCTTCACCAAAAAATAGTTAACAGACAAAAAATCAACCCCATTATTATCCGTCCAAAAATAATTGCGACGCCCCAAAAAATTTTGTGAAACCGGCCAAAAAATACTTTTAACAAACTTGTGAAGGGGTGAATTATACTCAGATTTACAACTAGGACATTCTGAAGGATACGGTTTTTTCAAAAACCATTTGATAAAAGTTAACTAGCGTGAAACTGTACACCGCTTGTAAAGCAAGTTACGTTTATTTCTTTCTTTCTTCCTTATTAATTCTTTTGAAAATACGTCACGTCACTAAGAAGGGATTTAAGGCAAATTTGTTATCTCTTATTAATATTTCTTGGGATTTAAGATAACTTTAGTACCTTTTCTTTATATTTCTTTCTTAAGTAGTATATTAAGCGTTTGTTTTGTAATAATTGCAGGTTTCCGTCTTAAGTTAAAAAAAAGTATTTTTTAACCCTATTTTTTACATACAACTGCTATAGCCTACTTTGAAGAATGAGAAGTAGTATTAAGCGCTACAGTTTTCTAATTAGAAGGGTCCGGAGAAGACTTAACACTTTACAAGGTGTTCCAGCTTTGATCTCAGGGGCATCAACGCACCTAAGGTTAATCTCAGATTTATATAATACAGACGTAGCAAATGGACATACAGTCCACCTGATAGTAAGTGGCTACTACCACCCGTGGACACCAGAAATCTACCCTTAATAATATTAGATATGAGACATGAGGGTCACAGATGCGTTATTACCACTGAGGACTAAGCTGGAACGCCTCGGAAAAGTCTCCCTTGCCAAACCTTTTAAAGCAGAGAATAGAAGTTCTTAACCACTGCTGTTTGTAGGTACAAAAGGCTCTGCAACCTTCAGAAAAACATATATAAAAACACTCTTTAATAAAAATTCTATGTTGTGTAAAAATATCAAGGCAATCCGTCAATTACGTTTTGAGTTTTTCGGACACAAACATACGGTAATTAAATTTTCTATATATAAAAGTATCAAACCAAATGAAATCATTATTACCCTTACCATGAGTTTTCAAAACATCCCACAATTTTACGTTACGTTTCCTTAATCCATTATTCTGTTCCGTTTGCTTAGTAGACTGAGTAAACGTAACAATAAGTAAGTGCTCGAGTCTTTTTGTCTGTCTGTCTGTTGTAGACATTTAATGTTACGTTACTGACACTATAGTTCTGATACAATCCGCTAGGGGCGCTGATTGGAAATTGTATGGGCAAATACGTAAACAAATACCAATACAGTTATATTTGTCAAAACGTAAAAACTCATGGTAAGGGTACTGTCTTTACGAGTATTTGCAAATAAGCCCCAAACAGAGGTAAACGGAAATAAAAAGCATAAACTGTCATTCCATTCCGTTATTTCGGTAACACCTTATTCGGTTCGGATATCCGACGTGTCCCATCCCTATTCCATTGGCTTGAACTCTGTTTATGGCGAGATTACCAGATTTGTAGGCGTTGGGTCTGATGCCAAAAAATAAATATATTTGTTTCAGTAACATCTATATAGAAGGGTTCAGTTAGAAATTCCAATCTTTATATATATATTTCTTATGTGCGTGTGTATGTCACTGAACTCCTCCTAAACGACTGGACTGATTTTGATGAAACTTGTTGTGTGTGTTCAAGGGGACTTGAGAATGGTTTAGATTCACAATTTTTTTAATTCGTAAGTAGTTATAGAATCGGAAACTATGCATTTGATCAAGATGATCTTTAGCAAAGTTGTTGTCCAAGAGCCCACGAGGGTTTGGGAGTTGGTAATACCAATTTTCGACAGATGGCACCACTGTCATTCCAATGCAGGTATAAATTTTCCGTTTTATGTATGTCATATTATTTCTAAAAATGCGGGCACCACTAGTCTTCAATATAATTACGACATATCGCTGCTTTGCAAGAATAATAACATAAGTAAACAAGTAATTCATTTAAAAAATCAAAAACCCGACTGCACCAAAAAGGCTGAAATAGAATTTCCAAAAGCAGTGAAATAGGCATTTCATTATTTTTATCCAGAAAACCAAATACAAAGTTTCAAAGTAGGTGTCTGCTTCAAAAACAAAAAATGTTCAAACAATATTATCCTATTTTATCCTCGTAGTGCTCATTTACGCTATGTAAAGAACCTATGTGTAAAATTCCAGCACGCATAAGTTCAGCGGTTTCCCTTTGCGTTGATCTCTGGCACAGCAACTCACTCATTTAGTCAGACAGTCATCCCGATGTGTATATACGAATGTATATGTACTAGCTGACCCGGCAAACGTTGTGTTGCCATATAAATAAAAAAATGTTAAGGGTGAACAACTCTTATCACTTAGGGGTAAAAAAAATAGATAGTGGCCAATTCTCAGATACTAATACTGAATATGTATATAAAATTTGGTGAAAATCGGTGAAGCCGTTTCGGAGGAGTACGGTAACTAACACGAGGATTTATGTATAAGATAAATTATGTAATGTATGTGTAATCTCCTCTTAAATTTCTTTATTTTGACACCCTACTCGATAGGTTTGGTTAACTTTTTTTAAAACGTGTTACTATTTCGCGAAAAAATCCACCATTTACGGTCTATAAATTATATAACTTCAGTAAATCAAAGTTTCGGTCATTATTTTACCTCGTTAGAGTATGAATTTAATTATTTTTATCCAACAAGCCTGATACAAAATTTCATAGTGTTTGCTTCAAAATTTAAGATTGTTCAAATGAACTTTTAACCCTTATTTTACCCTCTACGGGGTTGATTTTTCGGAGGGGGATAAATTAGTGCGTACTTGTTCCTATTCAGAAAGCCAAATACAAAATTTTATAGTAGTTGCTTCGAAATTAAAGGATTTCAAAAAAACTGTTTTCCCCTATTTTACCCTCTTAAGGGTAGAATTTCCAAAAGGCCTTTCTTATGTTACAGGCACATCGCATTGATCCATTTATATTGCTGGTTGTTAATACTTTACGTCACTTATTAAATACTTTTCTATTATATTTTTTAGAATGTGGAGTCTTGCTTTGAGTCATGAAATGTCAGCTGATATTTGCAATGTCTTTTATAATGGAGATATGATAAAATAATAGTGGATAAAGATGTATTAATGTAAATGTTGATGATTATGGAAGAATATATTGTATTTCTGGAATTCCTTCTGAGCGTTTTAATAGCTCAGAAGTGGGATTACTGCAAAAATATACTGTTTTTGCAACGCCCACGGATGATGGATGCTCAAAGGTCATGTTATTTTTGCTATTTTTTGTAAACGATTTAAAGAAATAATGTAGAATACACGATAATTGAAATTATAGTCGAATGAATTTATGAAGTAAATTAATACTGAAAGAATGTTGAAATATATGAATATGTTAAGATGGTGAATATTCTGTTTTAAAATGTTCGATACAAGTTTAATCGTTTTTTCGCTTCAACTGATTTTTATTTTGTTTTGAATTACGTGATGTATTTTTGCATTTTTCATAAAAATCGAGGCGTCATAATTTCGCAAATTTCACATTTCACATGTAAATAAACATTTAAAGACAGCGAAATTGGAAGTATGTTTACCAACAATCGTTGCTTAGCAACTGATAAGGGGAATATAACAAAAAGCCTTTTTTTCGTCGGTCCAATGTATTTTAGAAATAATATTGTAAAATTTTATTTGTTTTATATCAATATTGCTTCTTCTATTCGGCACATTATGTCTGTTTTGATTAAATATTGTGAATAGATATTTGAAATTGACTTACTTTTAGTTCCTCGCGATTATCTTACAAATTTTAATTTTAATTCGTATTCAAACGTATATTAAGTAAATTCATACGTCTTGTACTTAAAATGCTGTGTGAAATTCTATTTTGATGATATAAATGCATACCAGTCTCATATTACAATAAATTTTAAATTGAAGATACTCACATCGTTATACAAGCCAGCTGGTGCGGTGTGCATTATTGAATAGTTTCATAAATTAATTGAAATTGTATATTAAAACACCATAACAAAATCAGACCAAATGTTCTAACAACCTGACATTCCTATGGCATGGCTTATTCTTAGGGTTATTACTACTAAACTTATTTGGATATTTTTTTTTGTCTTTGTCTGAGCGCAATAATATCATGTTGTAAAGTGCGTCGTATGTAATGAGGTTTAGAAAATAGTGGTCATGGCGAAATAAAATATCATCCTTGACTTATTACCACCAATTCGAAATGGTGTCAGTATGAACCAGGATGATCGTTTTTATGAAAATACTGATAAGGCCCTATCTACAGCATTATATATTTAACTTCTTTGAAATAAACCCCATAAACGATAAATAATGTAAAATTAATTAAACGAACAATTACATAGGATTCATGTGTAAGTTTCAGATAAAGGAAGACAACAAAGTGAAGTTATCCATAAATGCACTTTAGATGGTCTTCGTAGCCAACTGCAGAAGTTAAAAAAGGCCAGCGATGATGAACAACGAAGCCGAAGTATTTCCAGATGTAGTCCGAGAGCTTGTTATGACCAGCAACGCAGCCGAGCACTGCAACCGAAGTACCAGATATAGTCCGAGAGCTTGTTATGATCAGCACTGCAGCCGAAGTATTTCCACACATAGTCCGAGAACTTGTTATGATCAGCATCGCGGCCGAAGTCTCTTTAGAAAAGATCGCAAGCCATTAATTACGGGAAATGTGTTAAGTCCCAACGTATCTACGTGATAATAAAAGAAGAGGGAAATCGACAGACTACTCATTATTATAATTTAAGGTCGAATAATAACGAAAATCTTAATCAAGATTGCTTTTGTTAAAGAAAAACTGTTAAAGCAAAATGAACAACTCGTGTCTACGTTACTGCACTTCAATAATCACCAATACTGCACTTCATTAAACGAAAAGTATTCGTTCCTTACAGAAGTGATACTAAAAGTACAGTGCTTTATAAATCAAAGTACCTACTCTTTTTCTACTGATTATTTTTGGAAGATTTTGCAAGTCCTTAAGAGATTATGGTTTCCTATTCCGCACAAAATAATGTTCCTGAAGAGTTTTATGAACGTGAAAATAAGAAGATATAGATAAGAGAATATAGAGAAGAGATAAACACAGCAGCACGTTATCAAAATAGACTAAGGACAATTAGACTAACGAAGTAAAATATAATAGATTAGATATATGAAATATGTAGTGTATTTATATGATATAAAATATGTAAGTAGTGAAAACATTTTAAGTTAGACTTTTGTCAAGGTGATCACAATAGTAAATCAGGAAAATCAAAATATAACCTAAGTTTAGAGTTGATACTGAATTCAAAGTGTACTTTATAACAAAGAATACTTGGTACTTCACTTGCTCGAAATGGTATAACGTACAGAATTATAGTATGTGTAATTAAACCTTTCCTGATCCTGTTTTCTCTTTTAAGTGATAATTAACATTTAAAGACAATAGATAGTTTATATCTTTTTATTATTTCAAATAACATATTGTACTAAATGTTATATGAATGATGAGGTAGTAATGTTTTATTTGAATGGAGCATATAATTACATTTTACTTTTATAAGATGAGTACAAATAATTATTATAATGATATATACGATACGTGTATATAACATACGTATATATTCATGCAATAATTTTAATGAAATTTATGATATTGAATAATGGGAAGTAACAGTGTAAGGATATCTATACTGTCTACATATCACATGAGCTTGGTCCATGAGAGAGCATGTTCCATGCATGCGTGTTATGTGACAAATTTAGTTATCTCTTAACTGAGTAATTAAAAGTAGATATCTTATTACAAAGCCACAGGGATAGAATAGTGGTAGCGATATATAATTTCATAGCATCATAAAATACGTATGTTTATGTATATGTTTTCATTTTATTGATGTGAAATTGAAATGAAATTTAAGTTCAGACAAAAATGTAATTGTATGATCCTCTTTATTCAATAATATTGAAATAGTGATTTAATTTTAAATAATTGGAAGACCATATTTATACGAGTATAAAATAAGTGATGTAAACAGTTAACACGTTAAATTAATTGACACAAATTACCTATATACCTTGACACAAATATCATGCGATATTAGTTAACTTATTCCAAGACTAAATAGACGAATCAAACTCCAGGCCATATTACAAAGTCTACGGATATTGGGCTAATTAAAATATAGTAGGGTTTTAGATATATTTAACTGTACAAAATATTCATCGTAGGCTTATGGAATATTTATTTTTAGAAGCAAGTGTTTTTATGACAATTAATACGAATTAACAACGGATATTTAAAAAAAAATAAGAAGATCAATGACATCAGTCTGTTTGGGGAACGAAAGGAATGGTATTTATGTTACAGTTCTATGATAAAGATTGCGATTGTGATTTATGAACAAAATTATCAATAATTGAATCATACGCATCACAGTCTCATTATGAATAGACCATAGAAAGTTATTGTAAATATTTTCTATAAATAATGTGCTTAAGACAAAATTACTGACATGCACGCAAAACCCATTGAAATTCCCTGAGCAAATCGGAACTTACTTGCAATAATAAAAATTAATTCCAGCTAAATTATATTTTATCTGAAACATAAGAAGACTTAATGTGAAAGTCAGTGCTAATGATGAAATAATTAAGAGAACAGTTTTCGAGGTATTTCAAGAAGGCGTTGATGGATATAAGGAGTCAGGACACAAGTTTAAAAAAAAGTTGAAGACATAGATTTTATGTTCAAGGCGGAAATAATGATTCTAGTGGAATATTAGAAATGAACTTTACCCCTTAAGATAGGGAAGAAAGATGGGGGTTCCCACGGATCTGTTTCCTCCGAAGAGTCAATCCATTGATAGAGGTACATCATACTCAACATCGATAGAGGCTGTTGCGACGTCAAGTAGACATTCTATACCTATTATAATAAAAATGAAGCAAACATACGATTAAGTAAAGGTTGATAATGAAACTGCAGAATGATGAACACAAATAGAATTGTTTAATTTTAATCAATTTTTGAAGGAGGTGGTTTTATGTTTGGCTATATATATTTTTGGAGTTCATGCTGGACCGGCAAAACCTCAGAGGTTCATGTCAACTGTATATTTTAACGAGTCAGAGACGCCAATAAGTTAACACACAGTAGATACTTCGTGAGAGTGTGTATTCCAGAAGGCGTTATAAAGCTGACTGACGTGGGGAACGGGGAGGAATCGAGCGAATGCGTTTTACGGAAATTGTTAGTAAGATACGAGCGAACCGATCCAATAAGATAATTTGCTGGAATGGAATATGTGTCATATAAATTAAATGTGATTGCTAATGCTTATTCTAATACTGTGAAAAATCAAAAACAATACCAACGGCTAAGATTTGGATTGAATGTAAAGATGCTGAAGGCTTGTATCTTCATCGAAAATAAAGTAAATTCAAGATAAGTCACCAACGAAGAATCAACAAAATACTTTGAAAAAATTGTTGGGGCTCGAAATTGTTTATATGAGCAAGAGAAGAAGCGGCATTTAAGAACTTTAAAAATAGATTTATAGGATTTAAGACTTCTTTGGATATGGAACCATTCTTTGGATATGAACTAAACTGGGAGATTTAATTTTTTTCAGGACCTATCAGAGTATGAGTTAGGTGTAATAATTACATATGCCATGAAGAACCGTTCTGAACAACACTAGTTATGGCTTCACGCACTCTAGAGAATAATAATGTATGAATAAATTGACAAAGAAGCTTTAACCTTTGGATTAAAGTAATCAGTATTAAACAAGATATTAATAGTTAATGCCGATTTTCACAAATAGATGGACAATTCTTGCAACATCGATGGGTACCTTAGTGAGTGTTTTGAGGGCATTAAAAGAACGAACAGCCGACAATAATTCGCTGGAAAATAGATTTATTAAAAATTATCGATGGAAATAGTAAAGATGAAAAATTAATAGCTGAATACTTCTATATTACGGAAAGTCATGTAGGTCAAAGTCATTAAGATAGAGCAATTTGTAAGTGAATGTAAGCTGCATCGAGTGATGAGAAACAATCATCCGGAAAATTTAGAAAACATTAATCGTACTGGACAGACTTTGAAATATATTAATTTTGCGAAATTTTATATGAAGAACCATTTTTTGTACTGGTACTGATAGCTACAACAAAAATAATCTCAGAGGGAATCACCTATTTGTGGTAACATTTTTTTTTAAATATTTGCCTTGGTCTTTCAATAAGCTTTAGTTTCAGAGAATGAACTACTTCTAACCTAATAAAGTGGACACACAACCATGCAGATGGACGGACGACATCGTACGATTGTCTTGAAGAGATTGGATGAGAACAGTACGAGATCGGGACTTGTGTAAGACCAATGGAAAAGCTGACATCCAGCAGTGGATGGTGACGGGCTGAAGAGAAAAATAAACGAGCATTTGTTTTGGAAGAGTCTATTAAACAGGAATAATAATATTTCACAATCTTACGAGTACTGAGTCAAGCGGAGATTACCATTAATATTCTTCTACAAAAAAAAAACAGCGGTTGAGATGCTGAATGGTCGAAAGTATTGCACTGCGATCTCAGATAGGTATACTTCGAGATGCACAATCAAATAACGCTAACCAGCAGTCAGAAGTTTGATGTATTGAATAACGAGGGGACTCGTTACTTTGTCGGATGGCCGAATGTTACAGGCACATCGCATTGATCCATTTATATTGCTGGTTGTTAATACTTTACGTCACTTATTAAATACTTTTCTATTATATTTTTTAGAATGTGGAGTCTTGCTTTGAGTCATGAAATGTCAGCTGATATTTGCAATGTCTTTTATAATGGAGATATGATAAAATAATAGTGGATAAAGATGTATTAATGTAAATGTTGATGATTATGGAAGAATATATTGTATTTCTGGAATTCCTTCTGAGCGTTTTAATACTTAGTACTTATAAACGCTATATAGAGAACCTATGTGCAAAATTACAGGACTGTAAGGTCCTTGGTTTAGGCTGTACGTTGATTTCTGAAAAATTAAAAAGTAATTTAGTTAGTCAGTCAGTCAGTCACCTTGCTGTTTTATATATATACAAATATGTTTTTATAATCTCCGTTTAATTTCCTTTCATTTGATACCCTACTCGATAGGTTTGGTTAACTTTTTTTTTTAAATGTGTTACTATTTCGCGCCAAAAATCCGCCATTTTGTTTTTCTTTTTCTAACACCTATCTAAGGACACTCGGGTCATTGAGACAAATATAATGACACCTTAACTGTTGAAATTCATCCAGCCGTTTGTTAGATCGGATCAAATAAAGAAAGACAAACATACAAGATACGCGCGAAAAACATAACCCTTCCTTGGCAGTCGGGTAAAAAGGTTATTTTCTAAGAGAGCCTGTTTAAAATTAAACAATGTTTTTGTTTCGAAATATTTTATTTAAATGATAAATAAAATAATGATAAAACAATTATAAGTAGTTATTTATATAACAGTACTGTTAGGACACATTAAAATATGAAATATTTGGAATTAAATTGTATCTTTGACAGAAAAATTAATTTAGAGTTGTACCATTATTCTTGCAAAGCAGCGATATGTAATTTTGTTTACCAAGTTAGGGCTTAGTATGTGAATGTATGAAAATGTATTTTCTAAAAAATGAACTTTCTTTACGTTTGTCATATATCATTACTTTCCAGAATTTGATCTTTATAAGTGACACTATCCTATGACGCAAATATATAGGTGATATTTTTTCAAAATGAACTCGTTCGATTTCCGTTTAGGGTAGTTGTTATGAAAATGCTTTCTACACTCACAGCCCCACACTAGGATTCCCTGTATCGTGGGTGCTATGGACACACACAGAGACAAATACACAAACACTCAGACCCAGAATTAGAAATCAAAATTCATAATAACTTAGAAATCTGTCTGGCCGGGGATCGAACCCTGGACCCTCTGCGCGTCAGACCGGTACGGTGACCGCTCTGCCATGCAAGTCGTCAAAATGAAAAATCATCATGGTCATGAAAATCTTACATATGAGTTTCGCAAAGGTGGCACTGAATCTTTGATTTGCTTCTTGTAAAATCCATGTATGATATGGAGTTGGTTACCATGGGCAGCAGTAGCCACTTACCATCAAGTCAAAAGGTGGTAGAACCCTTTGTAATTTAGTTCAAAGGTTTTTTTAAAACTTTAGTAGCATGATTCAAGATACATGTGCTGCCATCTCTTGACGAGTAGCAAAAAGTGGCGACAAAATTTTGTGATTATTTTTTATAATATAGGAGTAGCAGACGAGGATACAGTCCACCTGATTGTAAGTGGCTACTGCCGCCCATGGACATATGTAATCAACCCCAGATAGGATTAGATATTAACCTAAGGTCGGTCAGATGCGCCGCTACCCCTGAGGACTAAGCTGGAACGTCTCGGAAAAGTATGTCTCCCGTACCACACTTCAAACCAGAACACAGCAGCGCTTAACAATGTTGTTATAACAGAAATAGGTGTGGCGGTGCCGCCGGAGTCGAACCAGAATGGGCCTACCTTCAAATTATCGATACTTGATATCGATATATTTTATCGATATATAACAACCCTAATCAAGATAAATATAGAACCAGGCGGCATTCTTTCAGGTAAGCTTTGCTTCAGTTTTTCGAAAAATAGGCCATTTCTTTGTCATTGAATACCGAAGAACTATTGTGCTTATCTATGGTTTCGTTCGCTAGAATTTTTCTTTTCTTTCACAAAAGATACTGTGTCTTTTACGTATCTTTTTCTTTTGCCAACATTGAAAAATATTTAGGTTGTATCATTGTAACACAAAGATTATTTTAAAATATGTTTTAAAATAGATTAAATTTCAATCTTCGGTTGGTATGGATAGATTGATTATTAAAAACAGGCATTAGGTAATTTCAGCGGTTTAGTAGGTATAGTCCGCGCCAAACTGCTAGTCCGCTCTGAAGTTGTTGCGAGCGTTGTCATACGACTTGGCGACGCGATTCATTTATATATTCAGAGCGGACTAGCAGTTTTACGCGGACTATAACAATATTACATAACCCCGTCCCTTCCACGACATCGGGTACCTTTTACTCTTGTCATCAAAAAAATCTAGAAGGTAGTAGAACCCTCTGTGGTTCGACTCCGGCGGCACCACCGCCACACCTATTTTTGCCTAATAACAGCAATATTAAGCAATGCTGTGTTCCGGTTTGAAGGGTGTGGTAAGGGAGACATACTTTTCCGAGGCGTTCCAGCTTAGTCCTCAGGTAGCGACGCATCTATGGCCGACCTGAAGAATCTAATCTTATGGGATTAATTATATATCAGGTGAACTCCTCGTCTTCTACTCCTGTATTATAAAAAGGCGTATTTTCTAATTCAAACTATGTAGATACATTATGTAAGGTTTAGATTTAAAGAAGTTTATTCTCATAAAAAATCTACAGTACATTCAAATTTCATGTCTACATACATACATATTGCGTTTAATCGACAGCTTTTCTACCGCCAATCTATTGCCGAATGCAAACGAACCCGTGTCATCGCATATGTCCACATACAGACAGAAATACGAATACACAAACACCAAACAAACACATAAACAGTCGATACAGCTAATTTATGCTCAGCGAATTATGCGTGGTTTAACAGCACTACAGCGCTTTTGTGGGTATATTTCCAATGACAGTAATGCCATTAATTCCACCTATTCCTTGTTTTATTAACGCTTATTATTAATAATTAATATATTCATTATTAACTTATCTATACTAATATTATAAAGAGGAAAACTTTGTTTGTTTGTTTGGTTGTAATGAATAAGCTCAAAAACTACTGGACCGATTTTAAAAATTCTTTCACAATTCGAAAGCTACATTTTCCACGAGTAACATAGGCTATATTTTATATGAACTATATTTGAGTTTGCCGGGTCAGCTAGTTTATAATATAGGAGTAGCAGACGAGCATGCAGTGCACATGATGGTAAGTGGCTACTGCCGTATGGTCATCTGTAGGCAATTCCAGATAAGTTTAGATTCCTACAGCTTAGTCTTTAGGGGTAGCGGCGCATCATTGATCTAAAATCGGTCATTGATGCGCCGCTACCCCTGAGGACTAAGCTGGAACGCCTCGGAAATGTACGCCCCTTACCACACCCTTCAAACATGAACACAGCAGCGCTTAATATTGCTATTATTAGGCAAAAAAGCGGCGGTGCTGCTACCTGAGTCGAACCACAAAGGGTTCTACCACCATCAAAATCACTCTCCTCTGATTTTTCAAATTAAATTAGAAATTAATTATAACTTGCTTTATCGATGAGAGAAAACATCGTGAAACACGCTTGCAAAATAATAAAAGTTGTCAAAGGTATGTGAAGTCTACCAATACGCACTTGTCCAGCGCGGTGGACTATGGCGTAATCCTTCTCATTATGAGAGGAGACCCGTGCCCAATGGGACAGTAATGGGTCGAGATTATATTTCCCGTGGATTGCTAGCTACAGTGCAGCGTAACCAGATTCGACATGGTCAGCGGGATATTGTATGCATGTTCTAACTTCCATTCTGATTTGCGATATCGTTTACTGACAGTTACTGCTCGTATTTTACTTGTTTCGTGTAGTTTGGCTTCATTGGTTCATTAGCATATTATTAGTAACTAGCTGACCCGGCAAACTTTTTACCGCCACAAAATCTATTAAAAAAATATTTTTCATATAAAATATAGCCTATGTTACTCGTGGATGTAGCTTTCGAATGGTGAAAGAATTTTTAAAATCGGTCCAGTAGTTTTTGAGCCTATTCATTACAATCAAACGAACAAACAAAGTTTTCCTCTGTATAATATTAGTATAGATAATTGTTTTAAAGATAGAATCCTCTGTGGTTCGACTCCGGCGGCACTGCTACAACTATTTCTGTTATAACAGCAGTGTTAAACGCTGCTGTGTTCTGTTTTGAAGGGTGTTAAAGGAGACATACTTAGAGGCGTTCCAGCTTAGTCCTCAGGGGTAGCGGCGCATCTGTGGCTGACCTCAGATAGGTATGTAATCTTGTCTGGGGTTGATTACAGATGTCCATGAGCGACCATAGCCACTAACCATCTTGTCTTATGTTTTTTGTACATAATTTTAATAAAATTTGATTTTAAACCTTACGAATCTTAACAAACATATAAGTCGGGGTCGGGTTTACAAATTTTACCGACGAAACTTAAACTAAAAAACGAATGCATTCTTTGTTAAAATAATTTTATTTTTTCGAAATAATTTTGTGCAAGATTTGACGAAAAAATCCTTTATTATTTTCTGAATCCAACGAAAATTTAAAGACCTCCAAATTTACCCCTGATAGAGGTAAACCAAATAGGGCGACATATGTTCTGTATAAACATAATATTACATATAGGTACCATATGTGATGTTTTAACCTAACGACGTGGTCAGGCCCAGGTGTGAAAAATGACCAATCTTTCGAGTGATTAATGCCGCCCGCCCTGATCGAATTTAAATATTTTCCCCATACACCACATCTGGTACTAATGGTAGGTTAGATTGGGTTAAAATCTTTTAAATCTACACTAATATTATAGAGAGGAAAACTTTGTTTGTTTGGTTTTAATGAATAGGCTCAAAAACTACTGGACCGATTTCAAAAATTCTTTCACCATTCGAAAGCTACATTATCCACGAGTAACATAGGTTATATTTTATATGAAATATATTTGATAAATAGATTTTGGGGCGGTATAAAGTTTGCCGGGTTAGCTAGTTGAAGTGTGAAACGAGCAAGCAGTCTATTGGATGGTAGGCCGTTGTATGGATATCTGTGACTCCATACAGAGCAGGTTCCACCTGAAGCTGATCACACGTCACTCCTGAGCACTAAGCTCGCCTCAAATGTAAGTCAGTACCGTTACCAATTTTTTACGTTTTGACAAATATGACTGTTTTGGTATTTGTTTACGTATTTGCCCATACAATTTCCAATCAACGCCCCTAGCGGATTGTATCAGAACTATAGTGTCAGTAACTTAACATTACATGTTTAAATTGACAAAATGGCGCTTTATGTTTTGTCTCTCTTTTTTGCGAACATGTGAGGCAGACAAAAAGACTTGAGCACTTACTTATTGTTACGTTTACTCAGTCTACTGAAGCAAACGGAACAGAATAATGGATTGAGTAAACGTAACGTAAAATTGTGGGATGTTTTGAAAACTCATGGTAAGGGTAGTACGCACCCCCACACACATGCTGAACTGCTTCACGCGTAGGTGTGATGGTGGTACCTGCCTGTACAAACTATTTCTATCAACTTCGTATGAAACTATATACAGTTTTTTAACAAGAACATATTATATTTTTACCCGACAGCGGTGGGTTATTTTTCGAGCGTATAACACATTATTTGGCACGCCCTACAACCCAAATGGCCTAATAAATTTGAACATTAAAGTATCATTAGATTCGTCTAAATTGTGGGTTTGAAGGTGGTAGAACCTTTTGTTCGACTCTGGCGGCACCACCGCCACACCTATTTCTACCTAATAACAGTAGCGTTAGGCGCTGCTGTGTTCCGGTTTGAAGGGTGTGGTAAAGGAGACATATTTTTCCGAGGCGTTCCAGCTTAGTCCTCAAGGTAGCACATCTGTGGTCGAACTCAGGTAGGGATATCTGATCCTATCTGGTGTTGATTACAGATGTCCATGGGCGACAGTAGCCACTTACCATCAGATGGCCTACATGCGTCTGCTACTCCTATATTTTAAACAGTATCAAGGAGTAGGTATGACGTTAGTTAGTAAATATTGCAAATTCAATCCAAAATCAGTTATTGGAACACGAAACGTTTTATAAAACTTTATCAAAAGCTGACGTTACCTATAATTCAATTCCTAAGGGCTGTTTTCAACTGTTTCAGTAGCGCTCTATGAAACTATGAAACGAGTTGATCAATGGTACTTTAGATTTATGTACGCCTGGTACTTTTAATTTTTGTGACACATTTTTTTTATAATATAAGAGTAGCAGACGAGCATGCAGTCCACCTGATGGTAAGCTACTGCCGCCCATAGACATCTGTAATCAACCCCAGATAGGATTAAATATTCCTACCTGAGGTCGGCCACAGATGCGCCGCTACCTTGCGGACTAAGCTGGAACGCCTCGGAAAAGTCTGTCTCCCTTACCACACCCTTCAAACCGGATCACAGCAGCGCTTAACACTGCTGTTATTAGGTAGATATAGGTGTGGCGGTGGTGCCGCCGGAGTCGAACCACAAAGGGTTCTACCACCTTTCAATGTTGGGGTGCTTTATCCCACTGTTGGGCGTGGGCTTAGACTTTTTAGGTGTTTTTGATTGTAAAGGAAGTGTTGAGCATGCCATCTGGTGTTGATAGGCACCATCACACAATTTAATTTCAGTTATAGTCTGCGTAAAACTGTTAGTCCGCTCTGAATATAGAAATGAATCGCGTCGCCATAGTAAATTGTATGACTACACCTGCTCGCAACTTCAGAGCGGACTAGCAGTTTGGCGCGGACTCTATCAATCCGACGTACTACTATACATAATCTGACATTATTATTCCTATCTTAAGATGATTAAAAATGAGTTGGTACCCCGAGGACTAAGTTGAAGCGCCTCGTATGAGTCTACGTAAGTTTAAATCCATTACTGTCCCACTGCTGGGCAAGAGTCTCCTATCAAGGGAGGAGGAGAAAAGAGCTTAATCCACGTAGTGTCAATTAGACTTGAATTTTAATACCTTTAAATTTTTTAAGAACTATCAATTTTGTTACATTCTTACAGTTTTTACGTTTTAACTGTTTTGGTATTTGTTTACGTATTGGCCCATACGATTTCCTAGTTCTGACACAATCCGCTAGGGGCGCTGATTGGAAATTGTATGGGCAAATACGTAAACAAATACCAAAACAGTCATATTTGTCAAAACGTAAAAACTCATGGTAAGGGAGCTGGGTACTGAACCCAGCAGCGCTACACTATTGTCATTAGGCAGTAACATAGATTAGTAAAGATTACTCACTCCTAATAAGAAAATGTAACCAGTTATGACAATTGAAATTGTCACTGTCATGTATTTTCGTGTTTGAAAAATATTAAAAAAATGTAGTTAAAAACTATTACATTTACGAATTAAACGTTATTTCTTCGCACTTTTTTTTTCGATTTCATGTTGGCATTGTTCCGTGTAAATTACACCATGACAGCGCTTAAACGGCTGACAGAATTTTCAGCCGTTTAAGCATAGATTAGTAAAGATACTTCGCCGCCTTGAAATTGAATGAAGCCACAAATGGCTTATTATCGTAAGTTCTTTTTTTGAATTCTTGACAAATAAAAACATTTTTAGAGAAAATTTACGAATAAATAACTAATACTGCGTAATTTACATGAATTTACATAATAAATAAATAATTATTTCAAATATTTTAGGTATATTTTAGCACGGAGACGTGGCAAAACTTTTTTACGCAACTATTTCAATTCTCAAAACTGGGTACATTTTCTAGTTAGGAATGAGTAATCTTTACTAATCTATGCGTTTAAGCCATTTAATGGCTTACTTCAATTACAAGGCAGTGTGATATCTATACTTATCTATGGGCAGTAATAAGTGTGATAATATTCTGGAGTCGAAACACAAAAAGTTTTATGATCTTTAAAATAATGTTTATCTTTAAATACATAAAATTAATACTATATCATTTCATTACTATCTATACTAATATTATAAAGAGGAAAACTTTGTTTGTTTCTTTGATTGTAATGAAAAACTACTGGATCGATTTTAAAAATTCTTTCACCATTCGAAAGCTACATTATCCACGAGTAACATAGGCTATATTTCATATGAAATATATTTGATAAATAATTTTGAGGCGGTACAAAGTTTGCTGGGTCAGCTAGTATAAATATTAAAATAATTTTAGAAAAAGAACATTAATTTTTCCCCCTTTACGAAACGCCAAATGGCGTATCGCGTATAAAATAAACCGCCGATACAATACTGCATATTGAAGACATAATGCAGTTCGCTAAGATTGTGTTTACAGCTAAAACGTGACGTTTTTCTTGGCAGCTTAAACATAGTGATGGGAATTTTAAACTTTCCCGCATAGATTAGTAAAGATTACTCACTCCTAACAAGAAAATGTACCCAGTTTTGAGAATTAGTTGCGTAAAAAAGTTTTGCCACGTCTCCGTGCTAAAATGTCCATAAAATATTTGAAATAATTATTTATTTATTATGTAATTATTATGTAAATTACGCAGTATTAATTATTTATTCGTTTTTCAAGGCGGAAAAGTATCTTTACTAATCTGGAGGCACGGCAGTGCCTCCGCCAAGTCGAGCCAAAGCCAAAAAAAGCGGCACGGCCGTAGCATACTTTTCTCGAAGCAATTCGGCCCATTTTCGACCCCCTGTAACTTCGTTGCATATGAAGCTAGAAGCTTGAATTTTCAGGAGCCAAGCAAGCATTGTGTAGACACGGTATATTTCAAATTTCATTAAATTTGAACCAGTAGTTTAAGAATTACAAGTAGTCAAAGTTCGTAATTTTGTCACTCACTCACTGACTGACTGACCGATCATCAAAACTTTAAGGCACTTCTAGCAGACATAGAAGGTTGAAATTGAGAATACAATTAGTGTTTAGTATATAACTCATGGGAAAACTAAAATATTTTGCAATTTCTGTCCAGTTATCTAGATACACCAACTACATTAAATAACTTTGTATCCTATATAAGTTATATAGGATGACAAAGTTACATTTGCCGTTAATGAATCTGTGTTTCTGTCCGCGAAATGTAAGAGTAGTAGGGGAGCCGATGATGTTAAATGGGTAGAAACTCGAGCGCCGATAGGTCCTATACGATTGTGTAGATTACACGTTAGAGTGAAGAAAAGGTTGTGTGATATTTTTCGATTCACCGTGGGAATAGTGTCTAGATGATTCGAAAGATGTTAAAAGCAGAGTCAGACATACTCAAGGCGCGGCAGGTTAGTGATAGAGTATATATCTCTGATGCCGGAAATATGTTTATCTGCTGGTTTGGGATAGTCATACGAGAGGTAAAAATGGAAAAAAAAATAACCAGCGCATTAGATTTTCAAAGGGGATATGAAGCTACCTCAGATGAGTCGCCCATTCGAAAAACTGACGATTCGATTCGAAAGACTGTCAGTGACTCTTCGAAGATTATTATACAGGATAAGATTATTATACAGGAAATTCCAACTGATGTTTTACTTATCATAACCCTTCATCTGACGATTTAGTGGAGGGGTTTTCTATACTGACGATTTGAAAAAAAAATAGAATGAGAATGTATGAAGAATAATGTATTTTCCATAAAATTTGCCTTTTCCTTTAGTTTGTTATACACCATTACTTTCCAGGGATCCAAGCTAATAAATGGCGCTATCAGATAGTGCATATTTTCTAGCATTATTTCCTTTATATTAAAAAAATTACCGCACTCGAGTATGTCCAGGTATAGATTTTTTTGCAACCTTATTACTCCCTAACGCCGCCCTCAAATCATCAGATTATAAATTTATTGTTTTCAGAATGTAATTAAGCTACTATAGATAATACATTTTTTTATTAATAGTCTGATGGACTTCCCTGGTTGAACCCCCCAAATGGATAGTTTAAGATACTCTATAGGATGTAAGGTATCTCCCATATCTTAATCTGCCGCGTTCGAGTCACTCTCGAAATCCCGTCTTGGGCTCCCCTACTATTATAGGCGACGTCAATTGTTTTTATTCTCGAGACAAAAGACGTTTTCAATTCCAACTTCAATTTAAATTCAATTCAAATAATGGGTGAAGTGCGAATCGAACTCGTACACTGAGGGTTCCGTACCACAAAAACATTTGTTTATTTTATTTTTATTTTTACTAATTGATATTATAGCAGCCATATAATGCATTGTGAACATTTCAACTGTAACATCTATTACGGTTCAATAGATAAAATGAATAACGCCAAAAAATAGCAGGTCCTTATATATTTGTCCCTGTAGTTCCTGGACTAAAAAAGGGCTTCGATATCCCGTGCCTGTCGTAAAAAGCGACTAAAAGGGGGCTTCCGGAGTTGGGAGTGGCAAGAGGGAGCTCGAACCGTCCAATAAGTGTCCGCGGGAAGGACGGCGGTATGTGTAGTCGCATACCGTCGTGAACAAAGTGTTTGAAGGTGATAGAACCCTTTGTGGTTCGACTCCGGTGGCACCAACGCCACACCTATTTCTACCTAATAACAGCAGTGTTAGGAGTTGCTGTGTTCCGGTTGAAGGGTGTGGTAAGGGAGACAGACTTTTCCGAGGCGTTTCAGCTTAGTCCTCAGGGGTAGCGGCGCATCCGTGGCCGACCTCAGGTAGGAATATTTTATCTTATCTGGGGTTGATTACAGATGTCCATGGGCGGCAGTAGCCACTTACCATCAGGTGGACTGCATGCTCGTCTGCTACTCTTACATTATAAAAAAAAAAAAAACACCGGATAGTTTAGGAGGAGCGAAAACTGTTCTCCCAACGCAGAGCTCGATCGAGGCATCGCGCTTAGAGGACTTCGGTTGCGTTCAGTCGGAGATCCCGGAGTTCTCCGACAAACGTTGAGGACGGCCACCGAAGGATTTTAGTGCGGCTAAAGTCCCACATAACCCGGCGTCACTCCCACGTCGTTGAGTACCTTTTGAAGGTTTCCTCCTCTTCATAAAGAAAAAGAAGGTCTTTGTATGGCAACTCTCCTTTATTTGAAAGTTTTTCTTTTTACTTTTATTACTTGTTGTTAAAGCGGCCACCATTATAAATATGCCGTAAAAAAATTTAAGTTTCTATCTATTAAGGATCCAGAAATAGAGCTCTATGTCAGACAGACAAACGGACAGCTTAGAAATAGGGTTCCGTTTTTACTCTTTGGGTATGGAACCCTAAAAAGTTATATAATATCAAAAACATTCCGAATTTCTGACAAATGTCATAAGAAGAAAACTAGATGTTACGGCTAATGTGCCTAAATCAGTTAAAACGCAGATTAGCTTGTCCATTACCTAAAGTACAAAACGAAGATTGTATCAATTTTTACCCCTTGACGTCGACCCATGCATGCTATGATGCGTCGTCGTGTCATGAATTTACGACAAACTTTGTATATTTTCACGAAACAATATCGCTTTGCGGCACGATGTCGCTATGTATCACACTACGTCGTCGTGTCGTAAAAAGGCATGTGTTTTAGTCCTAAGAACAAGTCTGAAAAGATGTTTCAAATTTTAACTACATAGTTAATCTGCATATTTTCTAGCTAATCTTAAGACTACCTAGTTAATGTGTATGCTAACGTATTCTACAATCTAACGGCAACATACACAAAATACAATAACTGTCGTGAGGTAAAGCAACTGTCACCGTATTATAAAATAATAATAAGTTTGTTTCCAAGGAAACAAGTGTTTAGGCAAATTTCGGCCTTATTGCGCATAAATAAATGTCTATGAAAATAAGCTTACATATAAAAATTTACAATGTTCACAATGGAAAATCCCTAATAACTTCTAAAAGGATTACCCTAATTACACAATTCCTTTTGCCCTATCCGTTTTAGACCTAAACCTACCAAATGGCATTAAAGACAAACCAATATATATACGAACAAAAAATCATGTTTTCAACTTACGTAATATTAGGTACCTAACATTTCAACGCAATATTACAAAAATTTAGTTATATTCATTTCAAGTGATTCGAAATAGGAAACTGTTATATAAATCGAGCTTAGATAGCCACTTTATAACATATTCTTGCCATGATCACCAAAAATATCAGCTCCTAGTGGCTTGATAATTGATAGCTATAAAAAAAACGAAAATCCACAGTTTAATGTTGAATTTAAACAACCGTCCATTGCACAATTAGGGTATTTTTTTGCTCCATTGCTTGCACAAAACAGTTACAAATGCGTGTAAAAATGAACTGACGAGTCGAGTCGAGTCCCCCCGAGATAACTAGTCGGTAAGTGGTGTCTATGTGTGCGTTACTCCAGCCCACTTTGTATGAAGATTGACTTCTGTTAGTTTTTATTTTGTGGTAATACCTACCCGGAAAAAACGTGGAAACTATTATAAGAAACCTTTTTAATATAAATTATTTGTAATCTATAATAGCTATATATAAAATTATATTGTACGGTGAGTTAAGTTTTAAATAGAAGTGAATAAAAATATAGTCTAGCTGAAAATATGTATTATTAATATACTCTGCAAATAATAATTCTAAAAATAACTACAGTTGAATGCAAAAGACAAATGCAGACTAATAATTTTAGTATGAATTTGTTAGCGGTGAGTAAACTTATTGAAAAAGGATTTACTGTTAATTTCTTGAAAAACGGTTGCACTATTAGTAACTCTATGGATAACATCATCGCAACTGGCCACAACGTACATGGTATATATAAATTTAAACAATTTGTCAAATCACCGATATGATATTTGACAATGTCAAATAAATATTGGCATAGAAGACTAGCCCATATTAATCCGGAATATAAGAATATTATGACCGGGCTTGATGATGTGAACATTACGACGGATATGACGACTAGTAAGAAACCATTTCCAAACCTCTGAACGCGAACGAACGATATACTGGAGATCGTACATACAGATTCATGTGGTCCCATGGAAGCTACTTCACTCAACGGTTTCAAGGTACATGTTATTATTTATCGACTATTATTCACGAATGACACATGTTTATTTTCTCAAATATAAGAGTGAGTATTTACGAAATTTCAAAAATATAAAGTGTTGAAATGGGAACTAGCAAGTCGAACAAATGTAGGTATGAGATCAGATGGATGAACGAAATTTTGTAATAGAGCTTTCAATATTTTCTTATCAACAAATGGAATTCTACATCAGAAGGCGATGCTATATACCCCTAAAACAAATTGTTGTGGTTGAAACAGCTAACAGAACTATTATTGTAAATGCGAGAAGTTTAAAACGAATGTTATCATTATTAAATAAACATTTCATTTAATTTCATTTCAGAAGTCAGAAGTATATTATAAATTGAACCGAATTTGAGCAAGAGCAGTAAATACTGTGGTTTATATAAAAAACCGGAGTCCGACGAAGTCAGTGAAAGATTACCAATGATTTTTGTCGGATATTCAGAAGAAAGTAAGGGATGTCGATTATTTAATACGAAGACACGTTAAATCACTATAAATAAATAAATAAATAAATCACAATCAGTAGAGATGTTTTTTCCTGAGGACAATGGGAATAATTTCAGTTGTCAAAATAGTAACTTTTTTTTGATTTAATTTATTGTCATGTTCGAATGAAAGTGATGATGAATGGCAAGATTATTTACATAACTACAAAGACTAACTACAAAAATTTAATTGGCTTTAAAAAATCTGTTGTTGAGATTCAACTAGTAGAAGGTACCGGAAAGGAAAAGAGTAGAAATATCTACAAAAAGGAATGAGATGCCATCAAAAACAATGCTTGTAAAAAGATCCAAGTCTCGCCATTCAGTTCTTCTACCGTAAAAAGTTTGAGATCTATGTAAAACCAAGCCGGTAAATGTATGCAGTCCCTACTTAAGGGACCTTCTGTCTTAAGGTATTATCTCACTATCTAACCTAACAACATCTCATGGGACCATACCAATATTAAAAATCTTTTATGTTCTAAATAAATCGACGTGGCAATCGTACTAATGTTACCTGTGTGATGCGATATGATAAGATGAAAACACAATGTGACTTGCAGTACGATTGCCACGTTAATTTATTTAGAACATAAAAGATTTTTAATATTGGTATGGTCCCATGAGATGTTGTTAGGTTAGATAGTGAGATAATACCTTAAGACAGAAGGTCCCTTAAGTAGGGACTGCATACATTTACCGGCTTGGTTTTACATAGATCTCAAAACTTTTTACGGTAGAAGAACTGAATGGCGAGACTTGGATCTTTTTACAAGCATTGTTTTTGATGGCATCTATGCTTTCCGGTTAATAAAAACCGGTAACCATAGACAATTGATGGAGAATCTGAGTTGATTTGTTTATGGACAAATATAAATAGCAGAGATTACAATTTCAAAAGTAGTAAATAATAATAATTATTTATTTAATAACTTAACTAACGAATATTATTTATTTATCGATTTTAAAATTAAAGTCCAATAATTACTATAGACAAAATTAACTTTCTATAAAAAAAATCTAAGGATTTTTTTATGAAAGCACATCTATTAATCACATAATGAATTGTTAAAAAGTAGGTATATTTATTACAATAATTATGTCAAATAGATGCTACTAAACTTAATTATAAATAAAGAAGAATTTGTATAATCCTAAATTTTAGGGAATTAATATTTCTCACAATAATAAAGTGATATAAAAACTTCACTTTGTAAAATTGTAAAATATCATATTTCTAGAATCTAGAATTCCAAACCAATTGTTTTAACCTACTAATTGTCTGTTCATTGTTAGATTTTAAATGGAACACCTAATCAATCACTTCTAATACCATAAATAAACCATAAACTATCCATTGTTACTCTGTGGCACGTTTGACAAATTAAAAACTTTTATAATCTGTAACAAGCTGGATTTCCCGCGCAAAATGGATGCCGCGTCATACGACCGATACCATAATACATGCATTGTTAAACTTTGAACGGATATTAAATTTTATAACAAGCTTTTTTGCGAAATAACTAACTTTTATGTCATATAAAAGTAAGTCAATGCCGTATGGACATCTGTAATCAACCCCAGATAGGGTTAAATATTCCTACCTGAGGTCGGCTACAGATTTTTTTTTTATAATATAAGAGTAGCAGACGAGCATGCAGTCCACCTGATGGTAAGTGGCTACTGCCGCCCATGGACATCTGCATTTAACCCCAGATAGGTAAGATATTCCTACCTGCAGTCGGCCACAGATGCGCCGCTACCCCTGAGGACTAAGCTGGAACGCCACGGAAAAGTCTGTCTCCCTTACCACACCCTTCAAACCGGAACACAGCAGCACTTAAGATGTTTGAAATAGGTATCGCGCTTCCAGAGTCGAATCACAAAGGGTTTTATCATTAAAAAATACCAACATTATTTATCAAAATATAACAGTTACTTAGTAATGCAAACGATTTTAGGTTTAAAAATTAGGCTTACACATAATACTCGTACCACCACCATACTACTTAAAAATAACATTTACATTAGAAAATTGCTATAAACTGTACGAAAATAATATTTTTATAGTAGACTAGTTTTTTCCCGCGGCTTCGCCCGCGTTTAAGAGAAAATAATATAACATACTAACATACATAAAACTGTAAATTCGTACCTTCAACTTTGCTAAAGATCATCACTTGATCAAATGCATAGTTTACGATTCAATCTTTACTAATATCGATTAAAATAATCGATGTTTTGGGTCCAAAAGATCGATTCTCCGATTAATCTATCTTAAATAGCCATCCTTAGTTCCCGTGGGATTTTCGGGATAAAAACTATCCTATGTCCTTTCTCAGGTCTCAGACTATCTTTGTACAAAATTTCATTAAAATCGGTTCAGTGGTTTGGGCGTGAAGAAGAGACGACCAGACAGACAGATAGAGTTACTTTCGGATTTATAATATTAGTAAGGATGTAATACTAAACTTAAAACAATTTGTTTTGGTCAATAATTATAACAAGATTTAGCATATTATAACCCAAATTGTTCAACCACAATGATAGATGGTTGTGACCAGGGTACCAGAGTAGCATGACTGACAGAGGTAACAATGCATATTATTATTGATAAATGGCTCGGGTAGTGTGGATCTGATGGGTATGATTAATTATGGTTAACATATTATAGTTTTGCTCGACATCTACTGTGGTATTTAGCTTTAAATGTAAGGTATAGTCCGCGTAAAACTGCTAGTCCACTCTGAATATAGAAATGAATCGCGTCGTCATAGCAAATTGTATGACTACACCTGCTCGCAACAACTTCAGAGCGGACTAGCAGCTTGGCGCAGACTATAACAGAGTCTACGAAGATTACTGATGTCACTAACGAATAAATTAAATAACAAAATGTTTAATCAAATTAGATCCTTTGCATCTTTTTAAATGTTTTAATATATCTACCACAACTACGCAGAGTATTTTAGGAGTCGTTAGATAAATTAGATATAGTGGCAGCGAAAGAAACTCCATAATACACATTTTTTAAACTAGTTATTATTATTAAAATCAATTATAGTTTTAAAACTTAAAACTAAAAACCACGCTAAAATCGCACAAGGAAAATCGTTAACCCTGATTCCTGACGATCCTGATGAGGACAATGGGATAAAATTATTAAAATAATGATAATTGTTCAAAATTTAAAATTAATCTGACCGTTCAAAGTGGGTAAAAATCGTGTTCAAAGATTCCGTCACATACATACAACCCAAGCTAATAAAACTATAAAAAGTGACTGTTTATATTTATAGCCTATGTTATATTACAATATGTCTCTACCCTGTTCTCTTTGTCCTTTCTTTAGCATATTTTTTTCCTGAAATTTAGTTTTTGTTTATATTACTGTTATTAGACAGAAATCGATGGGACAATGGTACCTCCGAATTGATCCACTAAGTGTTTTACTTTATTTAATTTATTTAAAAAATGACTTGCGTTGTACTTCTTTTTACGTTTATTAATATTATCTTTTAATAGTAAGCTTTAACAACACTTATTATAAAACAAATCTTCAAAAAGGAATTTCTAATATACGTCATTTCTCAGTTTTTTTTTATAATTTAGGTGTAACAGACGAGCATGCAGTCCACCTGATGGTAAGTGGATACTGCCGCCTATGAACATCTGTAATCAATCCAAGAAAGTATAACATATTCCTACCTGAGGTCGGCCACAGATGCGCCGCTACCGCTGAGGTCTAAGCTGGAACGCCTCGTAAAGTATGTCTCTTTTACCACACTTCAAACCAGAACACAGCAGCGCTTAACGCTGCTGTTATAACAGAAATAGGTGTGGCGGTGGTGCCGCCGGAGTCGGACCACAAAGAGTACATTCAAACCATAGATTAGTAAAGATACTTCGCCGCCTTAAAATTGAATGAAGCCACAAACGGCTTAATAGTAAGTTCTTTTTTTAATTCTTGACAAGTAAAAACATTTTAGAGAACATTTACGAATAAAAAACTAATACTGCGTAATTTACATAATAAATAAATAATTATTTCAAATATTTTAGGGACATTTTAGCACGGAGACGTGGCAAAACTTTTTTACGCAACGATTTCAATTCTCAAAACTGGGTAAATTTTCTTGTTAGGAGTGAGTAATCTTTACCAATCTATGATTCAAACCTTCAGTTCCATAACATACTTGTAATAACGATGCCCTTTCTTACATTTGAGTCAATTGATTACAAGTACGACACAATAATTAAAATCGTATGTCAATTGGTTGCTCGTACGTACGGTGACATAAATTTAGACACGGGAATTGCTCGCACAATTTACTCGTATAAGCTCGTCTTAAAACACGTCCCCAAGTGAAAATAAATCAATAATGCGCTCTCGTTCCATTGTTGCGCTATCTAGCGGCGAGTAGCGGGAATTGGTTTTGTGGATTCCTTTTTGTGAATGTAATAGATGGCGTTGTGCTCAGTTTTTGTTTTGTTGTTTCAGGTATGTGCTGATTGGTGTGCATTGATTAGATGAATTGAAGCGGTAAATGGTAAATTAGGACGTAAAGTGAAGTTTAGTGAATTGGTATTTCGTGTGATATTAGGAAAATATAAAAGTATTTTTTAAAAGCAGTATTTTTGGGTTTGTTTCTTATTTTATTGGTATTTTAGCGTAGCCTTATAATAAAGCCAAATCATTTTTATCAAAATAGATGCTACATAATTATCTTTCAAACATATTGCGCAAGCTTTTCGATTTCAGAACAAATTGCAAAGGAAACTCCATAATCAAAGTTTTCTGTAAAAATATATCGTTTACAAATTACTATCTTAAATAAAACCTCATATTCTTCACATAATTAATTTTATAAAGAATATATAGTAATAAACAAATCATTTATTTAAATAAAATAAGTATATGTTTATCTTTTTTATATTCAATTGCCATAGACAAGAAAACAAATTACAAACTTTTTATTATCTGTAACACACGAAGTCTTGTACACAGACTATATATGATAAAAATCCTTGTTTACAACCTACATTAAGCCAATAAATAACGTCGAAGGAAACTTTACGCCCGGCACTCCCGATCGTACGAAATCGTGGCGCCATTTTGGCTGATTTGCGCGCGCCCGCCAATTTCCGGGAATATTGGGTCAAATTGAAGTCTAGAATATTTGTTTTGCCGTTTTCGAAATTAGTTTTAGGTATTTAGTTTAATTAAAAAGAAATGTCTACAAATAAATTGGTCAATAATACATACATACATACTGTTGATACATAGTGTTGATATAAATAATGAATTATATTTTAGATTCGTGATATTAGATTTTTAATACAGTGTAATTATGATAACACTGCTACTACAGCTATTTTACTCCCTTTTCGTATTTGCATGCTGTCTTCACCTATAATTGTAATGACACTTACCTCTTTTCTCTGTATTTATTATTGTTGCTTTTATTTGGTGTACATTATGTTGGTGATCATGAATAAATAAATAATAACGAAATTTTCACCACATACTTTTTATAAGATTTAATTAGGAAACGATGATCTAGTCCATCTGATTAATAAGTGGTCACTGTCGTATGTACATCTGTAACTCCACACAGAACAGGTTCCACCTGAAGCCGATCACACGTCACTCCTGAGCACTAAGCCGCTCGCCTCATATGTAAGTCAGTACACACCCGCACACACACACGCAGAACTGCTTCACACTAGAAATAGGTATAGCCGTAATACTTCCCTATTTTTTACTTTAAAAATGTATCACTAGTTTTTATAGATAGGTAAATAAAGGTGGGAGAACCCTTTGTGATTCGACTCCGTTAGCACCACCAGCACACCTATTACAGCCTAATAACAGCAGTGTTAGGCGCTGCTGTGTTTTGGTTTGACTTTTCCGAGACGTTCCAGCTTAGTACTCAGGGGTAACGGCGCATATCTGACCAACCTCAGATTGGAATCTAATCTTATCTGGGGTTGATTAAGGATGTCTATGGGCGGCAGTACTTACCAACAGGTAGACCGTATGCTCGTCTGCTACTATTACAAGTATATTATTTAAAAAAGGAACTATTCCACATCATTAAATAAAGGACTGCCCATTGAAACAGATAAAAAACCACAGAGTATCAATAGATCCTTAAAAAACACATCATTCCGATCGTTAAGGATCCCCGCACTGCTGTTTTATCATTAATGACGCCCTGCTACGTCATCTATCTGTATTTTTTCTGCAAATCACTCAATCTATCCCTTGTGCAACCACAAACGATATACGATACACGAGTTAGTTTTTTATTTTAGCTTCTAATGTACTTTTGCTTATTAAAGATAAAGTTGTTTTTTTAGCTTCTCAAATATTTCTTAATTAAAATATTACTCTAAATAAAGTAATAACTGACCAGCAATTATATTCGAAGTAGTTTCTTTTGAAAATTTTTTGATCAATACAAAAAGCTAATTACCATATTAAAACAGTTAAAATATTAGTTTCAATCTCTTATTAATTACAAAATAATACTTATTCTAGAGTAAAGTGAATTTGTTATCTTTCAAATAATTCTTTATAAAATTCACATTTTTTTTATCTAGGAATGACATTCAACAGTATTATATAAGTACCTAATAATACACCAAACATGGGAGGTAAGTGTCATCCACTTTTTACCAATTGGTAATCATCATCATCAACCCATTACTGTCCCACTGCTGGGCACGGGTCTCCTCTCAGAATGAGAAGGATTAGGCCATAGTCCACCCCGCTGACCCAAGTGCGTATTGGTAGACTTCACATACCTTTGAGAATTCTTTTTATAAATCTCTCAGGTATGCAGGTTTCCTCACGATGTTTTCCTTCACCGTTTAAGCAAGTGATAATTAATTTCTAATACGCACATAATTTTGAAAAATCAGAGGTGGGATTTGAACCTCGGACCCCTCGATCGAGAGGCCGAGTTTCTTTACCACTAGGCTATCACTGCTTGCAATTGGTAACAAGTTAATAAAATATAACCATGTCAATCAATTAGAGACGATGTAAGTGGGAAGAAAGAATAAATTTTCGGTATGAAAGTTTCGAAAATGTCCGTTTTATTAACACATACTCATTTAATCTCATCTTTAATATGTAAAATAGGTATGTAAAATACTATTTTACTCATCAAAGAATTTCGATCATTTACTAATTGATATAGTACGAAGGTGGTAGAACCCTTTGTGGTTCGACTCCAGCGGCACCACCGCCACATCTATTTCTACCTAATAACAGCAGTGTTAGCGCTGCTGTGTTCTGGTTTGAAGTGTGGTAAGGTAGACATACTTAGCAAGCTTTTCCAGCTTAGTCCTCAGGGGTAGCGGCGCATCTGTGGCCGACCTCAGGTAGGAATATCTAATCCTATCTGGGGTTGATTACAGATATCCATGGGCGGCAGTAGCCACTTACCATCAGGTTGACTGCATCCTCGTCTGCTACTTCTATATTATAATAAAATATAGTATGCCGCCTATAGTCCCTCGCTTGCAATAGAACGCATCAGTCATTATTGATTTTCGCAGCATAATGACAGTTTCAATTTTCGTAATGGTCGTATTCGTAATTTTATCTGTGACGTTTTTGTCAGTAATGGCTGACGTAAGCATCAATTTAATGCCTCTGTTTCTAACAGTAATTTTTGGGACATTTTCGAGAAATTATGAGGTCTATTTACAATTCGGGAGAATTTTGAGGCACCTATTTAAATTCCCATAACGTAAATAGTATATTATTAATTACTAGCTGACTCGGCAAAGGTCGTGTTGCTATATAAATAAAAATGTTAAAGGTGAACAACCCTTATCACCTAGGGGTATAAAAAATAGATAGTAGCCGATTCTCAGACCTACTGAATATGCATATAAAATTTGGTGAAAATCGGTAAAGCCGTTTCACAGGAGTACGGTAACTAACATTGTGACACGAGAATTTTATATAAAAGATATTACAATTATTACATTTAGTATAATTTATTACTCCATGAAAATAGATTTAAAAATCAAAAAGGATTTTAAATAGATTCTGGAGGTTAAATAATCGTTAGTATATCAAATGTTTACAAAATATTTAAAGAACTTTAATAGCGAGATTGTGTACACGTGTAGCGCCATCTGTTGCCGAGTAGTGACAACCAAGCTAGTTATTCAAAAAAATGCGATAACATTTTTAATTTTTTTTTTAACTTAAATATGAATCTCTGTTATCTGATAAATAAATGAATTAAATTAACCTTTTTTAATAATATAAAAAGAAACGTGGTGGTTACTTCCGCCCATGGAAAGTCAATGTAAATAAAAGTTCTACTATCTACGTGAATTCGATCAAAGATGCATTGCCAGTCCTGAGTGACTGAGTCCTGCCACTAGCTATTATAATGTTGCCAGGTTGTAAAAACTACCTAAAAACTGGAATATTTTAACGTACGCAGGTATTTATAGATATTTCGCATATTATTACGAATCTCTAATGATAACATTAAAATGAATGATTATATTGATAAACTAGCTGACCCGGCAAACTGTGTACCGCCTCAAAATCTATTTATCAAATATATTTCATATAAAATATAACCTATGTTACTCGTGGATGATGTAGCTTTCGAATGGTGAAAGAATTTTTAAAATCAGTCCAGTAGTTTTTGAGCCTATTCATTACAACCAAACAAACAAAGTTTTTCTCTTTATAATATTAGTGTAGATAACATTAGTTTAAGGCAATAATGCTATTAAATTAATGTAATTATTAAAATCTCTATTACTTAACTACATTAACTAAATAAAAAAAAGATTTTTTTTTCAACTACCTCCACACGCACAGAAAAAATTTCGGACTATATATATTTTTTGTACCGCCTTGTAATTGAAGCCTTTCAATGACTTAAACAGCTGACGATTCTGTCAGCCATTTAATGGCTGTCATGGTGTAATTTACGCGGAACAATGCTGACATGCGCAGTTAATTGGTGCAAAAACACGAAATCGAAGAAAAAGTGCGGTGAGATATCGTTTCATTCGTAAATGATCTAAAAACTACATTTTTTTTAATACTTTTCAAACACGAAAATAGATAACAGTGACAATTTTAATTGTCAAAACTGTTTACATTTTCTTGTTAGGAGTGAGTAGTTTTTATTAATCTATGATCTGTCATTTAAATGTCATTTTTACCTCCCCGCGCAAAAGGCACACGCTCTTCAGGAAACGCAGGCAATTCGGCATTTATTCCCCGGTTGCTTGTGACTAATCCGGTCGTATCCGTGCTTTATCACACTCCTTCACCCCAGGAAGATCTGAAGTGGCGTGGACTCGAGTGGCACTTGAATACTTATGAAGAAGCGGCTACGGCTTGCGACTGCGGCGTGCGGCTTGCTTAGTTTTTCCATATTTCCATTAGGCTGTAAATTTTACTTCGATTGTGTGTTTTGTTTGAGCTAATTTTTATTTTGTTCTTTAGTTTTATACAATGTGAAATTGAGGAGGTTTTAATAATGATAATTAATATTTTTAGTGATAGTTAGACTTTGCTCAATCCGGGGATTCCGATAATCGAATCCCAGACGATTGTTCGAAGTTATATGCGTATTCATTATAAACTTATTACTAGTTATTACTGTCCCACTGCTGAGCACGGGTCTCCTCTCAGAGTGAGAAAGATCAGGCCATAGTCCACCGCGCTGGACAAGTACGTATTGGTAGACTTTACATACCTTCGAGATTCTTTTATTAATCTCTCAGGTATGCAGGTGTCTTCACGATGTTTTCCTTTACCGTTTCGCAAGTGATCATTAATTTCTAATACCCACATAACTTTGAAAAATCAGAGGTGCCGTGCCTGGGATTTGAACCTCGGACCCCTCGATGGAGAGGCCGAGTTTCTTAACTACTAGGCTATCACTGCATATGCGTATTAGTAATGAATTATTACAGTTTAAACAGTGAAAGAAACTGTTAGGAAACCTCCACGCCTAAGATTTAGAAAAAGGTTCTCGAGGGTTTGTAAAATCTACCGATCCAAACTTGGCTAGCGCGGTTTGTCCATGGCCTTACTTTACATTACCTTACTCTCACTGTAAAAGGAGACCCATCCCATCCCCAGAGCTGGAAAGTAACAAGCATAATGGCTGATATAACAACAAATATACTAAAAATAAAAATCAAAAATTGTTGCAAATAAAAGGCGGTCGTCATACAAGAAACCGCTATTTTTTAACGTATCTATTAATTCGTAATAGATAGACAGTTCAAATTTGCACAATTTCCTACTTGGGCAATTTTTTTCCCTTTTGGTAGGCAAAAATAAATTATTAATAACAACATAAAATTGTTGAAAAACGAAATAATGAAAATCTTACCGACGTGACGCAAGACGCACGACGCAGCCGCACGCCGCAGCCGCAAGCCGCAACGGGCCATTAGAAACAGGCATGGTCTTCAAATATTCCATAAAAGATGAATTGTCAGCGGGTTTGGTCCTGCGTTTTATGGCTGGGTGGAATTGATTAATGGGTGTTAGACTCTATTGTCCTTTGAAGGTACTAGGTACTTGAGTTGGTACTTTTTTGCGTGAAAATGTTTTTAATTGTGGTAAATCGTTTTGGTTCGACTCTGAAGACGCTGGCATCTTTGCCTTATAACAGGGTTAAACGCTATTTTGAAGGGTGTGTTAAGGGAGGCATTTTCCGAGGCGTTCCAACTTAGTTCTTAAGCGAAACTTCATCCTTGGGGGAAGCCACACACGTCGGAGAAAAAAAGGTGAAGATTTTTTAAGCCCTTAGAAAAATATTTTTTCTCGATGATTTAATTCACCGTTGAAGCAAATGATAATTAATTTTTAATACGCACGTACTGCTAAAATTGGCAAATTTTATACCATTATTATTATATAAGCTACACTTAATAATATTTGCATAAATAAATTGCAAAGTGAAAATTGATGGTGGCAACCCTTAGTGTGTGATTATGACAGGTCGCCGCGCCCATAAAAGATGGCTATCTGTGGTTTATGCTCTTTAATAAAGAGATACGTCCTTCTAGTGTTGCAAAAATCTGTCGATATATCGATACCTACCTACTACAGGTAGGTATCGATATATCGACAGATCGATACTAATAAAAAAGAAAAACAATACATTATTTAAGCTGTTAAGAACATTTGTAGCTTGACTCTGGAGGCACCAATGTCACACCTATTTCTGTCAGTAGTGTTAAGAATTGCTGTGTTCTGGTTTGAAGGGTGTGGTATACGCAAGATACTTACACGAAGCGTTCCAAGTCCTGAGGGATAGCAACGCAGCTGTGACAATCCTCAGATAGTAGGTATCTACTCAGAGTCTCATCATCATCATGATCAACAACCCATTACTGTCTCACTGCTGGGCACGGGTCTCCTCTCAGAATGAGAAGGATAAGGCCATAGTCCGCGCTGGCCAAGTGCGTATTGGTAGACTTCACATACCTTTGAGATTTTTTTTTATAAATCTTACAGATCTACATCGCGGACGAGTGCTAGTAGCGTACCCGAGGTCCCAAAAAAGGGCGTTCAGAGGAACACCGTGGGGTTTTAGCCGGTAAGAGTCCGGCATATCCTCTCCACTGCCCCCGCAGCCGAGAGGAACCCATGAAGGATTTCCCCACGAAAAAAAAATGTTCTACAGGTTTCCTCACGATGTTTTCCTTCACCGTTTAGCAAGTGATAATTAATCTACTCAGAGTCTATTTACAGTAAATTAGAGATTGGCTGTCGTCACCATCAGATCAACTTCATTCTCGTTTTCTACACAATAAAAATAATTAATACAAGATAGATTATATTTATAATTAATGAAAAATATTGTTAAAAATGTATACTAACTTCTACTACTTACTATTAATTTTCGCCATAATTATACTTAATCTTTTTTCAAAAACTCTTTTTTCATTTTTTTAACAGTACCAAAACATTACAAAACATATGAAAAATAAAAAAGATGATTTTAATGTTCGGTTAACGGTTTCGTCTTGGCCTATTTACAAATTGATCTACAAAAATGCATTTTCATTCCACTAGATGTCAGCCTATTAGGATTGCGCTCTAAATCTCGCTCCAATTCTTAAATGACTTCCCAATAGTTCGCCTTTTCGAGTTTCCGCCACAATTTACTGTCCCCAAAGACATTTTTTATCAACATAGCGATTTTCCTTGTTAAGGCGTGTCATAGCCTAATGAACTAGAACCCCTAGAACCCTCGGGATGATTCGGGAAAACGAATAGGGAATTGAAAAGTGATCTAACAGAAAAACTATTTTCATGCCGCAAACTATTAGCGTACATTAACGCCATCTAGTAAAGTAAGCGTTGACTAAACTGCAAAAACTATAATTTATTTTAAATTATTTATTGTCCAGATGTATATTAAGGTTTTAATTAAGCTGATTGGATTAAAAAAGTGCTAATAGACAATTATTAACAATATAAGTTGGTAATTTGTTATTAAAACATATTAAATTAAAAGCATTTCTGTTGTACAATTTTCTTTTGACTACTAACGCCATCTGGTACAAACATTAGAAATGTTTGTATTTTTTAAACATCGATTTTTACATTTTATTTTGAAACATTTGATTTAGTAACTGTATCGTATCGTATATTACTTTTATAACAAAAATGGGAAATAAATGAAAAAAATAATAATTTTGTGCTACCAGAATATTAAGTAGTTATTTTTTGAAAATAGTCATGACGTACACAGAATGGGTGTTGGAAGAGCATTAATTAAAATGTATGTGTATCGATAAACTAATTACTAAATTACTAAAACAATTAAACAACATTGGTTCGAAATATACAATTTCAAATAATAATATGCATATTGTCAAATGTTGATTTTGGTACGCAAAACATTAGATAAATTGATTATTATTAAAGGGCGGTAATGTAGTTATAACAAGCGATAGTTTGTACTCATAATAGTCGGTTAGCCGCGATGAAAAACGTTATAAAGGTAGCTGATGCCATCCAGCCATTTATCTGGCACTCCCAGAACATTAGGATTATTAGCTTTCATACTATAATAAATGAAACTTTATATTACTACTAGAAAGTAATGTGCCTAGGTTTTTTGTTAACATTTAACCTTAAAAAATCAAATGAAATATCAATTGTTATTATCTAAAACATACGTTATATAATAACTGTAGTTAAATATGTAATGGAAATTAATTACTAATTAATTAAAATATAAAAAATAAATAAAATACGAATAGTTTGATTGTCATTTACCGAATATTGATTCGTGTGTCATAAAAAATAAAGCAGTAAATTATTGTCTATGGCTCCGTAACACGTAGAACGTAACCTGTTACGTGTATTATATATACTAGAAATTAATTAAAGTGATTAAAACTAAAAAGTTATTATCAATTTATTAAAAAAAATATTGATCTTGTTTTTTTTTTAATTGTTATTAATTAAGAGTAAATAAACGTAGATTATTTTTACTTATTATCTATAATAATTTTGAAAGAGGACAGAACCGAACCTAAGAGGACTAGAAGAAAGAAGTAGGGTTCAAGTAAGTTCAAGTTCGGTGCAGGAGGTACCGCCGCCACACCTATAGATATTAGCGTGAAGTAATTATGTGTTTCAGAGGCAGGATGTGAATCTCGGCTGGCTTACAATAAGGAGATCATCTTTGTTCTTAGGATGCCACGCACTTTAGGTAGAACCCTCATTCTATATGGAGTTTGTTACAGATGTCCATGGGCGGGAGTGACCAATTACCGGTAGACTGCGAGTTCGTTAACCTTAACTTATGAAAATACTTCCTTCAACCATTTAAAATATTTTATTTAAAATGATAATATTGTATTGTTTTGGGTAACATTATATAATTAATCATTGTTATGACTAGAGGAACACAAAAATAGATAAAAGAAGGCGTTTATTTTGTGCTTTTCTTAAGTAAATACACAATCTAGTTGGCGTCAACGCCCTTATAAGACAAACTCAACAACATTTATTTTTTACCCTTTCACTAATCCAAAATAACTAATTAATCGGATAAAATAATTCCAACTGACCCTTTATTTCTGAACGGAAAACTTAAAGCTTATTTTTAATTTACAAATCCCTCCCTTAACCGGAGGGTTGTGACCCCTACGGATCAATACGGGTCAGAATGGTTCGCGAAACAAAATTCTTATACCATAAACGTCAGAGTTCCAACATTCAATTTGGTTTTCTAAGAGTTATTTATTAGTAGAAATATTAGGTTTTGTGTATACATAAAAAGTAGATAACATATTTTTATATATCAACTGTGGAAAATAGGACTATCATTCAATTTTAATGATATGAAATAACTGTATTTAATAAGCTACTGTTTCCCTTTATAATTATGAACTGTAACAAGACACAGTATTACGATCAAAAATAGGAAATGCCTGTTATCAATAAGAGCTACTTTTTGTCAAAAAACTTGATAATAGGCTAGACAGAGTAGGCTTGGAACAATTAAAAGTATTTGTACTATTGCCAATATCTAAAAAGCGACTCTGTTTTACTTTTGATTAGCTCATAACTTCTAAAGTTAATCTATGTGTAATATTAAAATTGCAAAATCTATTCTAATTAGAATGAATAAGTCTAAGACTATGAGTGTACGTTAGATTATATGTAAGCGTGTTAATAAGATGACTTTAGGCTTAATTCTTTGTTCCATTAGTCGTCTAAGAAGGAAGAGGTCTATAAGAATGTCTAAAAAGAACTTATGTGTATAGTACTCATAGCATCTAAGCATTATTACCCTATAGTGCTTTCTTAAGAAGAATAGCTAAAAACATTTCTAAGTGCTTGAAGTTCTATTACAAACAAAAGTGAAAATTGTGCGAGTTTGAAAAGTATTGCTAGATTACATATACTACGTGCTTTACTATTTCAGATAGGTGTGTAAGCTTCACAAATAACTGTAATAAAGTGTAAATGTTGATTAGATTAAAACATAAAATTCGTCTACTGTGCGCTAGGGGTGAGATGGGTTATTCGCCTGAAAGAAAATGGCCGTATCGTCGTTGGATGCAGCCAAAGATGGCGCGCATGCGCGGTGGCCCGCTCGATACATGCACCCTCCGGTCATAAACCATTAATCTCACTCATTTTAACCTATCTCGGCTCGATTCTCATGAACATAAGCATGCAACACTTGCACAGATAAAGAAACACTTTAAACAGATAACACACACTAGGCACAGGTTAGCTCGGTCTTCTTTGCCGCTCCCATCTGTTTGTCTACCTGCGAACAGAAACTTATCACAAAACACGAAATTTCCGCAATTTTGGGCAATATTCTTCTTGATTCTTGTAGTTCTGATGATAGTGCTACGCCTCCACCGGCTTGTCCGGGCGCAGCAGTAGCCTGTACGTACTGCTGTGACAGGACAATATGGCGGAGACGCGCGAGGCGGCGGCGGCGGGCGTCGGGCAGCGTGTGAGGAGCGCGTGAGGCAGCGTGGACGAGCGCCGCGCCCCACCGCCCCGCGCACGCGCCAAGCACCCTCCACCCCCGACCACCCCACCACACCCTCAATGAACACCCTCAATCAACTATCGATTTTCCACTACAAAAAACGTTAATTCATTATCCCTATTTCATCCCAGTGTCTTACTCCACATCTCGAATGCACACACATGAAAAATATTTTTTAAAAAGTTGCAAAACTTGTCTATGCTCGATTTGGGTTATAGGTCGTTGACCTCACCGATTCGCCTACCACGTAACCTATTGCGTTCGGGGCGGAATACGCGAGCCTGGATTTTGTTGAAGAGCTCGCACCGGCGCGTTTCATTTCACGTGAAGTGTTATTCACACCGCTCTGGCTGGCTGTAAAAGCCACTGATTCATTTAGCTTTGCCACAAGAAAACGGCGAGGGTATAATCACGGGTTTTTTGAACTAATTGCTTTGTTAAATACTTTTAAAGTTGCTCTTGTGTGTTTTCATAGCTACACCATCATTAAAGGTGTTAAAACTGTTGTTTGGAGATTATTCACATTTAGCATCGTAGCAAAAGTAATCGTGAAACTTAAATAGTAAATAAGAGACGCCTTCCGTTAATTGTGTAATTCCGTAAATGTAGTCATTCTTAAGATCGAATTTAGGCTAGACATCCACTTAAGGAACGAATTTGGGTTATTTATTGTGATTGGACGTTCATGTACTTATCCTTGTATATTTATTCTATCCAATATCAATGCGGACACACCCATATCATAGCAAATTATCGGTAATACGATTTTATTGAACACATAATCGAAATGGATTAAATGTTTTAAGTCTCAAGCATACAATAAGCATACTTTATCACTAAAATGACATCAAATATAAGTCTATATTTTTTTATAATAAACAGCGTCCTATTGTGGGATATATTTATAAGCTCTTTTTAGCGAAAACTTTATCAGTGATGGCTACGATACTCTATCCCACTGGCAATCAGCCCGAAGCTGCCTTTATGCGAAAAATGCAGAACTTTTATGATCGCAAATAGATATCTATTTTTAACTCTGTATTTTTCTCTTACATAATGGCACTTGAAGCCGTTTGTTCTATGTACAGACAGAGTTCCGCTCTTTTTTCCGCATATATGCCGTCTCGTGCACGCTAGAACTGTATTTTAGTTTTCAAAGTCTGATATCTGTAGAATTGTGGGCTCAGACAAAAAGATTCAATAATAAGCAAGTAATATACCAGCTATGGGAAGGAAGTCTTATCAATGTAGTTGTTAACAGCTTATCTGAAATATATATCAACAGTCCAACCATCCGAGATGATGATGATGATAATGAGTGGTGGGAACGTATTTGTACAAAGATTTGACAGTGTCCACTTTATAGTGTATATTTTTAATCTCTTTGGCTTGGACAGACATTATCTGGTCACAAAAAATAAATCGCGGTTACAACACAACCCTTCAAGACGAAAAGTAGATCTTTGAAAGTAGAACCAACCATACACACATAATTTCATTGAAATCAGTTAAACGATTTTAGATACTGGCAAATATTATAATTATAACAACAGTGACATGTGATTTGTTTGTACGAGGATAAAAACGAACTAGGAACGAAATAAGAAATAATTACAAACTATAAATAAGTTTAGCGCAAGCAATTATTTTAACCGTTATTAATATCGTTATAACGTTTTAAATAATTAATAGCTGCACTAATTTCAATCACGTCCGAATGGAAAGGCTTGACATGACGTCACAAAAGCGATATAAACTAAGCGTTGAATAGAATTTAATCAATATTAAATTGTCAGATATTGCTTAAACTGCTGTTTTCTAAATGGTAAATTGTAATTAATTTTGAATTAAGCATCAATGCGAAAGTTTAAACAATTCTCGTGCGTTATAATTGATTAAGAGATTAAATACAGTTGATTGGCTATGAACGACTAGCGTAATTTTTACTTCAAGTAGATGTTCTGGTACTTTGATTGACAGATCAATCTTGAATGCAAAACATTCGAGTCCTAGATTTTAGTGTCATCAATGGATACAACGTAACGGAAACGTAAGCAAAGTTTAGTGTGGCGGTGGTGCCTCCGCCTAAATTGGAACGCCTCGGGTAAGCATGCCTCTCTTACCACAGACTTCTATGAGGAACACAGCTATGCTTAACCGTGATGTTATTAGACATAAATAGTTATGGCTTGCTATGTTCTGAGACAAACCACAAAGGGTTCTGCCACCTTCAAAACCGCCTTGGACTACATTTACCAGTCTTTCATTTCATTGCCGTTTCACCTTTGACCGAACAAGTGTTACGATTATGATTAGGTAATCAGTATCAAAAACCCGTAAACTTTCTCGATACGCAATCAATTGAACTTTTTACCATAACCAATCGACTGTAAGTAGTTTTTGCTGTGAGTTTTTGTGCGTATAATTGTTGACAATCGTATTGCCAAAACTTTAATTTTGTGTCGATGAACTGTAATAACTTAGGATACACTTGTGCAATGGTTCCCTTACCTAATGTTTTGCGTTTGCGTGAAACATCTAAAAGGTAAAATGCTTCGTGGTTCGGTTCCTGAGAAACCACCACAACAATGTTTGCCTTATAACAGTGATAAGCGCTGTAGTGTGCTACATACATTTACTACATATACATACGAGATTTAGATCAACCTAGTCCTTAGATATAATGCGTTTGAATCCGATCCCATCAAGATTGTTTGATCAAGTGGAATGTATGGTAAAAATATGTACATAATTTTTTATTACATACAAAAATAACTGTACTAAAGAAATTAGTTACTGTCTCTTACTTACTATTAAAATGTCAAACCACAATATTCTAGGTACATTTGTGCAAATGTTACATATTTCAAAAGGTAAGTATTACATAATTCTGGAAGTATTATTGCATACATTTACTCGTAAGTCTGAAATTAAACTTTGATAGCCACGCATGATTGTACACGAGTAAAAACGATCCTAATGTATATTTTTGACTCATACCAGCATCAAAGGGACAGTAGAAAGGTTTCACGACTGAAAGAACCCCACATTACATTAGGAAGATAAATTGCCAACGTCCACTCTGATTTATGCCCAAGAATCTCAGAAAAAGATCTTTTGAACATCCATCACAACTTGTAAAGGGATTTTTCTCCTGAATTGTAATTCAGGTATTTGTTATGCTAATCGGGTATTAAGAGTTAGAAACCACAGGTGTTTTACGTTTGAGAAATTACGTCTACATTTTATAATTATACGTAAAGACCCTTGATCCTAAATTAAAACTTCTTCCCAAAATAACAGTAAATCTTGTCAAAAACAACTTGAAATATGTAAAAAGAGATGTTCTAAACATAAATCAAGTACGTCGGAGTATCTTGAACGCAGAGATCCTGGCCGATATTTTAGCATCAAAGAAACAATAACTTTCGCTTAAATTTGTCGAATAAACTCAAATATTTGGAGACAGCACCGCGAAAACCAGGAACGATTGACAATCCTTTGTACATGAACGAGATACAGTAGCGAAGAGGGGAGGGCATGTGAGATTTCTTATGCATGAAGCTGCGTGTTAGAAAGAGACGCATCTGAGATGGAATGCGCAACTCAGAGGGTAATTTTTGTGGAGCAGCTGGAAGGATAACTTCATTTTCAATAAAATAAAAGGTTTTCCGGTTTTCTATTACATACCAGCGCCAGTCTATATCACATAAGTTCTTGTACTAGACTCGTACTGTGTTCAGAATGGATATAAAAGTGCAGAGTTCGTTGAACTCAATTGTATATAAACTTTTATTGATTTTTTATTATAGACACGCCGCGTAACAATTAGAGGGAGTAATGAAATGGTTCGAGATGATGTCATCACTGAGTTTTCGCTACTACGTTTAGGTTTTACTTATTTTTGTTATACGTTTATAGAATTTATACTATATGAGTATACTGAGGTTGTTGCCTAGGTTTTAACCTTTCGTATACTGCGAAGCATCTCACGCTAAGTACTGGGGGAGTAAATGGTTGATTATGGTACTTCATTAAGCTATTCAAATGGTAGAACCTTTCTTAATTCGACTCCGAATACAAACAGCCTTCTATACCGAGAAACGAAACATTTTTCAAAATTATTTACCACCCCTCTTAGCATAGGACGAGGAAAATTGCTACAGTTGTAGCTACTCTTATGTTGTAAACATTCTTATTTTTTTGTTAGCAGTATGACTTACATTTGCAAAAGAGTAGCAAATTTATGCCGTTCTTACCACTGCAGCAGTATTTTAAGTAAAATAATCTAAACTTTGTGCATATGTGTGTAAACAGGTCTCAAGCTTCAAAAATAGAACTGATTTACATACTCGTGACATGGAATATACTTACCTCCATATCTTGGTCTACTTACATTTAAATAAGACAAGCGGTGGCACTTTTTAGTTTGACTACGGAAGCACTGCTGGCACACATTTATTTTTACCATAAAATAGAAGCTGTGATAGCATAGTGGTTGGAACGTGGCCTCTCCCTCGTTTTTTTAAGAGGGGATGTAGGCAACATTGGGACAGTGCTGTGTAGATGATGATGAAATATAAATTTTGAAAGACTGTAGCCATAAAATATTACACGCGTTTCCTGTTCTTAATTTAAATGTGCAGTGGTGCATTTATATCTTATGAAAATTTGTCGTACTACATAAAAGTTTGCCTGGATTTTTTGAAAAAATGCTGATTGTATACCACGTCGTGCGTGATTTTTTGAGTAAAATCTTCTATTACTGAGTAAATCCCATCTAAATTCATTAAAAAAATAAGTTACAACCTAAAATAACAAAGATATTTTTAAAACATTTTTTGCTTTTCGATTTTCATTTAAATTGAACAGTTGATCATTGATACAGTCACTGACTTTACTGTATAGAAGTAGGTATTGAAAATAGTTAGACGACGAAAAAGTACAAAAAATTCTTAAGAAAACTGATTGTGAAAGTATCGTATTATTCGATATTTAGTTTGCAGTTGGATCCAAAGTTACGTTATCCGAAGAAATGAGACTCGCCAAATAATGAGCAAACTTCTAAAGACTCTTTAAGTTAAAGGAGAACGGACACTTTTGTTACAATTACAATGCCAACTTGAAATGACACAACTTTTGTTATAAGGAACAAGTATTTATTGTACTCAATATCTTAACTCGATGCGGTCGTGTGGCGCTTTATAAAGGGGTCAAAACAGGTTGTTGAAAATAATTTATAAATGAACATGTGATTTGAAACTTTATTTCATTCATTTCTTAGTTCATTTTTTATTATTTGTGACATTATGCAAAATAATTTTACTTCACGTAACAATTTACGTTCTGTTATTGTGTCTATGTTAATGTTTGACAGGTGTCAGTGACAGTGAAAAATTGAAAAAAGTATTGTTTTGAATTTTAAATTGTTCAATTTATTCACAACGTAATAAACTTTAAAATAACATTGTTTAATTTAACGTAAAGTAGTTTGAATTAATGAAAAATGATTGCGCTGTTTAACCTGTAATGCTTTTTGTGTATTTATAATATTTATTTTTGTTTTTAATTCATAATACTGGCCGTTAGTAAAAAAATTAAAAACAAAAGTCGCTTGTAAATCGAGTGAAAGCGTCACTAGTTTCGTTTGAACCGCGTCAGTTGGTGAGTGAGTTGTAAAGATGATGGTGTATTCCAGCGGCGCGCTGGGCGGTGTGGAGGTGCTGGATGGTGGATTAGTGGGTGGCGAGCTGACTGCTCATGTGCTGAGCGCCCAAGCAGCGGCCCACGCTGCGGCGACCGCTGCCGCCCATCAGCAACAGCAGCAAATCGCGGTGCAACAGATAAGTAAGGGTAAAACGGTTTTTTTTTCTTAAAGTTAAGCTATTGTAGTGACTTAGTTTCTGGTTTTGGTTTCCCGCGCATTTGTTAATCTGTGCTAATGCAACTTCAAGTTATTATACTAATTCCATTGACTAATTCTAAGTTTGTTGGAAAATTACTTTTATTGAAAGTAGTGATCCAAACAGTTTTGTTTGAGTTGATCTCGAACCTGGGTTGTTAAAGTGTTTAACCATAGATTTAATAAAGATTACTCACTCCTAACAAGAAAATGTACCTAGTTTTGAAAAATTTAAATTGTTGTGTCAAAAAGTTTTGCCACTTCTCCGTGCTAAGATGTCCCTAAAATATATGAAATAATTATTTATTTATTATGTAAATGACGCAGTATTAGAAAGATACTTTGCCACCTTGAAATTGAAAAAAGCCACAAATGGCTTATTAGTAAGTTCTTTTTTTGGATTCTTGGCAAATAAAAGCATTTTTAGAGAAAAATTATGAATAAATAACTAATAATGCTTAATTTACATAGTAAATAAATAAGTATTTAAAATATTTTAGGGACATTTTAGCACGGAGACATGGCAAAACTATTTCAATTCTCAAAACCGATTACATTTTCTTGTTAGGAGTAAGTAATCTTTAGTAATCTATGGGATGTAAATACAATTTTCAGTGAAAATTTAATATATTGAATTCCTTTTAGCCGTTAACTTTATTCATTATATATAAATCTTGTCTCAATCAATAACATAAGCATTTTGGTCTAGAAACATAAAAACTACAAACATAATTCAATAATATGTTTCAAACTGCACAAAGTAATTCTAAAAGTTTTTAAAGTACCTAATGGGCATGCAGTCCATTTAATGGATAGTAGTTACATACTGAAGTCCATGGACATCTATAATCAACCCTAGATTAGATAGGGAGCGTTCAAGTATTACGTAATGCAATTTGGGGGGGAGGGTGGGTCTTGTAAAACGTTACGATGCGTTACAGGGGCGGGAGGGGGGGTCTTTTTAATACACGTTACGTAACATATTTTAATAAAAAATAGAGAATTAAAACTCCTAAATTGGCAACCCTTTTCATATACGTTTTACGGGGAATCCCTTGAATGAGTGGGTTCAGCCGAACTAAGTCCTGAGTATTCTGAGTTAGACTAAGTATAGTACAGTATAGTAGTATATATGCTTTGACTATACTTAAACTAACTTAGAATACTCAGGACACCTAGTTGGGCTGAACACGCCCAAGGATAAAAACTATACCATAACTTTTTAGCGAGTTTAGGGTAAAAATTGACACGTGAGAGTTACGTAACGTTTAGAGAGGGGGAGGGGGGGGTTATAGAAAAACGTTACGGTGCGTTACAAGGGGGGGAGGGGGGGTCAAAAATCTTCAAAAATTGCGTTACGTAATACTTGAACGGCCCCATAAGAGTCCTCCTTGAGATCAGCAGATACAATACTATCCCTGAGGACTACGTTGGATCACCTTAGATAAGTATGTCTTCCTCATCACATTCAAACCAGAACACAGCAGCACTTAACACTGTTATATCTGACATAGGTGTGTCAGTGGTATAGTCCACGCCAAACTGCTAGTCCGCTCTGAAGTTGTTGCGAGTTGTAGTCATACAATTTGCTATGGCGATGCAATTCATTTCTATATTCAGAGCCGACTAGCAGTTTTACGCGGACTATACCACTGCATTACCACCCAAACTATTCTACAATCTTCAAGCTGTGTGGAGCTGGGGCTACCTTCTACCACACAATTTTATCTATATAACAAACACTTATTTTATTATACACTTTTTCACACCGTTTGTTATTTATCAGTCAAAATAATGTAGTTTCATAATTAACCTTTTCACACACATAAGTTTAAATAGATTATTTACTACATAACCTGTTTAAACTTATCATCATCATCATCATCGTCATATACATTGGTATAGTTTGCGCCAAACTGATAGTCTGCTCTGAATATAGGAACGAGTCATGTCAAATAACAAATTGTAAATATTAGCGGGATAAAGTCAGCCCAGGAGCCCTCCCGGCACCCATCCAATGCCTGTACTCGCCCACAAATCGCTGCGTTAGTATGGCCTTATGTTGCTACGGAATATATACATCATCATATAAACTTCAGAGCGGACTAGCAGTTTGGCGCGGACTATAGTATACACACAAACAAACTTGACAACATTTAAACTACAAAAATGCTTAAATTAACAACATTTCACACACAGAAACGTCTCCATCATCAGGCCGCTCGACGCCGGTACCGACGGGCACAGGGACCACCTCCCCGTCGCCCTCCAAGCTCTTCGTCGGCGGCCTCAGTTGGCAGACCAGCTCGGAGAAGCTGCGGGAGTACTTCGCGATGTTCGGCGCTGTCACCGATGTGCTGATCATGAAGGATCCCGTCACACAGGTGAGATGGGGGAGTGTGGTGGTGGAAGGGCCTACGACAAGCTGTTTTTATTTTTTATATACACAATAAATTTTTCAAATGGACCTTCAGGGCCAAATAGTTCCGCTATAGGGATTAGCGAAATATGCTGAAAGGAGTTACGAGGGCGATTTTGATAAAAACTAAAACTGCATCAATAAATTTTTAAATTTATTTCCCTAGCCAGGAATCAAACAAGTTCATTTTGAAAAAAAAAAAACAATATTATTCTGTCATTGGATAGTGTCGTTTATAAGGATCAAATTTTGGGAAGTAATGATATATGACAAACTGAAGGAAAACGCAAATTTTGAAGAAAATACATATTTTTTCATACATTGTCATAATCCTTTACTTACTAATTCTTCGATATTATTGGGTATGGGATGTTGTTTGTTGGGTATGAAAAAGTCATCCTCGTTTATAAGTCTGATTCAAAGGGGAATTGAACTCTAAACTGTTGTCTAAATTTCAAATGTTTTGTGGTTGATAAAATACCAATAAAATTGTATCGTAAATACATATTCTATATTGCATATATCAGATTTCCCTATTCTCAATTTACTTTATATAAATTCGCCGTTTAATGAACAGGCTAGCCACTTTACTAAATGACTCTTTGAACGAGATATTAAGAAAAACTTCACTAGCGTGATTCAGGAACATGTGGCGCCATCTCTTGTAGGTTTATTTAAAAGGCTCTTTCACCATTTTTAATTATATTTGTAATATTATTACTAGCTTTAAATATAACTTTATGAATATTTATTGTACTAAAGTATACTGCAAAACTTGGAGTAACTTTGGAATTGATATTATTTAATAAAGTAATAGTATATTATAACGAAACACCTTGTGATGTGGTGGTAGTTGTATTGACATTGAAAAAGTGCTCTGTGAAGAACCTATTTTGAATAAAAAAATTTGATGTGTGTAAATCTTGAAAGGTTTATAAACGGAAGCGACATCAGGTGCTCTATAGTTGGATGGGTGATCACTAGTGGCCACACAAGTAGTCTTTTTTTGTTTTTTTTTGCGTGTTTTGTAAAAAAAAGTTGCAAGTAAGTAAGTTACTCAAAGTTTTGTACTCGATATTAGGTATTACAAGAGTATAAATATATTAAATATGTTTCTTCTGAGACAGCAATATAGGGATCGTCGGCAGCGAGGTCCACTATCGGTCAGTGATTATTTCGAAATTGGATTGGAAAATAATTTAAATAGATGTAGGATACTTACTCTGAAAATGTGAAGTTGATGTGTTGTGGACAAAAATATTTATTATTTTAAAATGTGTTTTAAAGTTGATAAAACTCATCTTTATATGTTTGGTGATAGAACTTTTAAGGTGGTAATCCTTTGTGGTTCGACTCCGGCGGCACCACCGCTACACCTGTTTCTGTTATAACAGCAGTGTTAGCGCTGCTGTGTATTCCTATGTGTGTTATGAAGCTTAGTCCTCAAGGGTAGCGGCGCATCTGTGACCGACCTCAGGTAGGAATATCTAATCCTATCTGAGGTTGATTACAGATGTCCATGAGCGGCAGTAGCCACTTACCATTAGGTTGACTGCATGCTCGTCTGCTGCTCCTATATTATAAACAAAAAAAAAACTTTGTGGTTCGACTCCGGCGGCACCACTGTCACACATGTTTATAACAGCAGTGTTAGCGCTGCTGTGTGAGTTTGAAGTGTGGTAAGAGACATACTTATCCGAGGTGTTCCAGCTTAGTCCTTAGGGGTTGCGATGCGTCTGTATAGACCCGTTTCATGAGCGGCAGTAGCCACTTACCATCAGGTGGACTGCATCATCTGCTACTCCTATATTATAAAAAAACCCGCGTGGTGAAGCGGTCACCATACTGGTCTAACACGCGCTGGGTCCTGGGTTCGATTACTGGGTAGCCAATAGTCTAAATGATGAATTTAGATTTCTGTCCTGGGTCTGGGTGTTTGTGTATTTGTCTTTGTGTGTGTGTACATGACATGGAATTATATTATGGTGCTATGAGTGTAGAAAGCATTATGTGTGAGCGACCTCAGGTAGTATAGGTATTATAATCCTATCTGGGGTTGATTACAGATGTCCATACGGCAGTAGCCACTTACCATCAGGTGGACTGCATGCTCGTCTGCTACTCCCTTTAAAAAAGACAAAAGTTCTATCACCTTTAAATTTAAATATAGAAAATATATATTTTGTTTTTATTTTTCTTATATTTTTGTTCACAGCGCAATAAAAAGTATTATAATAGTTGGGCTATGGTTGAAATAACTATCTATATATGTAATAAATATACTGTAGGTATGTACGTACACTGAGGTCCATAGTGCAGGCATGCTAGACAACTAACTTCGGTAAATTTGATTAACAGTATTGTACCGGCTCTTTTCAAACATCTAACACTTCTTTGGTAGATTACCCTCATAATGGTGTTGCCATGCTAAAAAAACAAAAATACACTTTGAAAAACTAAAAAAACACGCTTTTATGACAAAATCAACTAAAAAGTATATTAATTGTTTGCAATCTAGTAACTTTGCAATGAACTTTCTCTAAGGCGCTCGAACAATCTCGCCTCGATAATCGTTAATTCTGCGGATGTTGATGAGGCCAATGATACAAAATTATTAAAATCGTGTATTGTCATCGGTTTTTTATAATTCTTCAAAATTTTGAATTAAACTGAACGTTAACAGTGGATAGAAATCGGGTTCAAAGATTCCGTTCGTAGTTACATACATACATACAACCCAAGCTAATAAAAGCGTGTTAAAAATAATGGAAAATGGTAGTTATATATGGTATTTTTACAAAAATTCAAGTTTTTTTTAGTTGTATTTTACCAGTATTTTTTGGTAGAAATTTTATTTCGTAACATGGCAACATTAATGGAAACTTCTTTATACTGTCTCGTGTTCTGTTTTTAACTAATTAGTTAGCTAAATGTATTTTTTTGGATACTGAAAATTGAATAGCTGATTGAGGAGTCACTTTGGAATTAGTTTGAAAGTATATTTTGACATAGCATAGAATGGCGAGACTGAGAAAGCTCAAAAATTGGTAGATTTTTAAGGGTTAACATTGCTTAGTAGGGTATGGTACAGAATTATTGCTAATGAGTAAAACATACGTTTTAATTGAAAATTGAGTATTACAATAACATATCAATCGCATGAACTGTAAGTTTGTCAAATCATTTATCAACCATTTTATAATTAACGAAATTTTGTATCTAGTTTTCCAAAAAAAAAAAAATCACCTAACTTGGTTGAAAAATCATCACTTTTTAGGCAAATTTCCCATATAAGTACATGAAAGTTTAAATAGTAGTATAAGTACAGTATAAAGTATAATTTTGGGGTCTGAAATGGTACCACTGTCAAGTCTATCTTCCTTTTTAGACGCTGCTGTGTTCTGCTTGAAAAAGTGTGGACGCATGCGTTCTATCTTAGTTTTGATGAAACTCGTGTTTTATCTCATAGAAATAATTAGGTTTTAAGAAGTAGAACATAAAATAGTTTAGTTTGATTAAAGTATATATTTAATGTATTTTTTTAAAATTGGTAGAAAGGCAGACGTAAAGGAATAGCCGTCGTCTATGATCATTTGCAACACCAGGGGAGTTGGTAATCGTAATTCTGGTTTTGAAGGAGAGCTCCTTTTGTACGAGACCCATGTCATAATTCCCTAAATCTTCGTAATCGAGAGGAAATTCCTTCCATATGTCGCACATTTGATACAGAAATCAAACTAAATTAATATTGCTCATGGAGTACCTTATATATACCTTATAGGATACACGTCGACGTGTAATATAGTACAGGGGTCACACCAATATGTTCAGAAGGTACCGGGTTCGTTCCTGACAAGGCTCTCTGAATGTATATTTGTCTTTGCCTAGGTATTTATTTATATGACACCCATGAAAAAATAAATTGTAATAATTACTTACAATCAACGCCTTAATACTTTTTAAGCAGAACACAACACTGCTATTAGAGGCTGGGGACTCGGCAGTGCGACCGCCAAGTTAGCTCCAATATTCCTTGTGTGCATATTATTTAAGAACACCTAACATATACTTATAGATACACCAGTAATGTTTGAAACTACATACATATTCACTAATAGCAAATATATTCGATCATTTAGGACATACAGTAAGATTGGTAGGAAAGATGTAGCGTTGGGAATCGAATATTTATTGATTTTTTATTGTGTGGTTTTTAGTCTGATCAGTGGCTATTTTTATTGTAATTTTAAGCGATATTTTGATATTTTTTTAATCAAAATGGCCAATGCTTGGATAGTATGTGAAATGGTACATTCTTATCTCCATTTTGATTATCTATCATCCCTTTCAAATCTTGTTGTGGTTGCCTGTACAAAAATCGCTATGTTGTTTAAATTCTAATTATTTTTGTCATTTAATTTCTATAATTTTAATAGACTTTTATTAATTTCCTATCTAATAGGTCTTTTTATATTTTCTTAAAACAGAGTTAAATACTGAAGTTGTAAAGATACAATGGTGAAAATGTACCTTTTGTTTTGCACACCCGAATGGGTAGGACATAATAAAATATATTAATTTTAATATCCATATATACCACTATGTTCTTACAAATAAACTGAATTGAATTGAATGACAATCATAGCGATTTTTATACGTGGCGTACAAATTGTTGCAACAAAAAGGTCAAAGCGCTTCATATACTGAGTGTTCGCCGCGCGCAGCGCTCGCGCGGCTTCGGCTTCATCACGTTCCAGGAGGCGGCCTCCGTGGACAAGGTGCTCGCCATGCCCGTCCACACGCTCGACGGCAAACGCATCGATCCCAAGCACGCGACGCCCAAATCTGCCCCCCGCCCCGCGAAAACCAAGAAGATATTCGTCGGCGGGGTCGGGCAAGACACCTCCGCGGAGGAGGTCCGCGCCTACTTCACTCAATTCGGCCTCGTCGAGGACGCGGTGATGCTGATGGATCAACAGACGAAACGCCACCGCGGCTTCGGTTTCGTGACCTTCCACTCGGAGGAGGCGGTCGAGCGCGTATGTGACATACACTTCCACACGATTAAGAATAAGAAGGTGGAGTGTAAGCGTGCGCAGCCTAAGGAAGCTGTTGCTGCTGCACCGTTGGCACTCGGCAAGCGGTTGGTGCTTCGGCCTGGGCGTGGGTTGGTGTATGCGGCTGGGGGTGTGGGTGCTGTGCCGACTGTGGGTGCTCACGCGTACCGGTACGCGCCGTACGCGCTGCCGGCGGCCGCGAGCACCGCGCTGGTGGCGCCGCCCGCCCCCGCGCCCGCCCCCGCGCTGCCCCAGTTCGGGGCGGCGTACTCGCTCGCCGGCGTCGACATGTCGTCCTTCCAGGGCGTCGACTGGGGCGCGATGTACGGACTCCCGATGTACATCTAAGCGGACTCACGTCCCGCTAGAGGTCGACGAAGGTGTTATACGTGTCCCGATTAAACCGACTTTTGAAGTGACGTATGCGCCGACGGGAAGTCGACTAGTCGGGTTCGGTCTCGACATGTATAATACCTCCGTGGTCAGATTCGCTCGCAGCTTTTTTTTCTAACAGTTCCTACACTCTTTCGGATTTAGCGCTCGTCTTGCCGCGTCGTGTGGTCTGCTCGATCAGTATTCGGAACGTTTGGTGTTCCGCTCAACGACTTAGGTTAAGTCAACGTTTTTTTTTCTCGACAAGCAATACTAGGCCCAAAGCGAGCCCCGAAGCAAAGATACGCATTTCGTTTTTTTTTTAAAGTTAAATATAAGGCGAAGATCTCAGATAATTTAGTTTGAACTATAAAAAAAACTAATTTCTTATTATTATTTGTCTTGGATTTGTAATAGTAGTCTAGATAGTGCACGAACGTTGGCAATATTGATTGATAATTATAATTGATATACTCGCGAAGTGTACGCAGTGAATCTCATAGCAGTTCTGTATTTTTTATATTATTTAATTTGGATATAAACATACTCTATGCGGTCTGTGGACGCCGGGTGACGCACGAACGCCCCCCTGTTTTGTTTAATCTGTGCTTTGCAATTTTAAATGATAATACGTCTCGTATCAGTATTATATTTTCGTGCCATTTTTTGAACAGTTTAATATTAAATTGTGCCAAAACGCGTCCTTCCAATTTTGATATTGTTTTACTTGTGTCTTTCTTGTGTCGTTAGCGTATCGTGAATTTGATTTCAAAATGGCGGAATGTCAAAATGACAGTTACGTTAAAAATCCCAGTGCTATGTAAAACTTAGATATTATAAAAAAAGGTGTTATTTTTCATGTGAAATCTCAAGCGGGTCTTGAGTAATTTAAAACTTTAAAATTCCCAATGATTTTACATACAGATTAGTCTAAAAATATTTTAGTTTCGATTTAAAAAAAAATATAAGTGGCACACGGTAGTGCATGAACCAAGTTGTACGATAAAAATAATTGTAAATTAAAATTTAACCCACCGTTATAGTGAATAAAAAAAAACTAAAAAATAAAATCTACAATTAATTTATTACAATACTCAGCCCATTCTATACAGATAATGCTCAAAATTAGATCATAATCATACATATTCGAATTTAATATGAATAAAAACTTGTTAATAGAAATAATAAAAACAAAAGAAAATCTACCGAAGAACATAAGAAAAAAAGATATATGTGAAGTCAACACTGAATAAGTTATCATATATTTTCATTCCCTACAAATAAATATGCCATAAATATATAGAATTAATTAACCCACCCTGAAATAGGAATGAATGTTACAATATACAAACCTAATTTTGACAGAAGTGGGTGGCAATTTATATAGAACCTCCCACCTCCACGTACCCCCACCACTCTTAAACGCTGAGTTGTCGAGAGAATAGAATAACATTTATCAGGGCTGGCTACTTTTATATTGGTCATATTAAACATACACATCGTTATATTTAAGTAAAAAAGCGTGTGTGTATGTATGTATGTATGTTAGAAGTTTTACCTCTTTGTATACATACGACCAATATATGAGAGTAAATACTAAAATACTAAAACTAAATTATGTGTTACATCGGTGCAAGTACCCTCGTCGTAATCTAAATATACCCTCTGATTTGTTTTCCCAAACGCGCCATTAAGTATAGATTCAAATAAATAAATAAATACAATAATAAAATGGCAAATTCAATATTTCGGAATAATAAATTAAATAAGAAAATGTTCATTTAATAACTTATGATACTTACTTACGGCAACTCTTTACAAAAACCCAGTGAAAACACTTTTTATAATTAAAAAATCAACATAGAAGAAAAAATCCAATATTGCCGCTCAGAATACTGGCTGTCAATACCATTTACAACTGGAAAATTTCCAAAAAAAGAATAAACACGCCAACCCTAAAACGCCGCCAGGCCGACGCTATCGATACGCTGCGACGTAGGCGGCGATGACGTCACTGGACGCCGCGCGTCACCCGGCGTCGCCCGTTTCGCTCACACTCTCATACATATCTAACTCGAAGCAATCATTACATGCCATTTATGTATGAAATGTAGAATATAGATGCCCGAAGATGAGTGGTGCGGTGGACCCGCGGTAATCCGAAGTTTAGAACCGGTTATAATTGGTTATTTGACGTGACGTGTGTTGACTAAGTTGCTTAGTGGGGGATCCAGGGTTTGTTTTGGGAGCTTGACTCAACCAAAGTAGACTTTGATGCTTGGGGTTTCCTAGATGGTGTAATAATTGTCCAAAAAGATGGACGCTTAAGAGCCTTAGACTCTCACCTGGTCCCTACGCCCTGGATCCACCACTGGCGTTAGATTCATGGCAATACTTTCATAAATACTGTGTTTTCTCAAAAACTCTTACAGTGGTAATCTACAGTCAACTTAATCAAATTTATCATGACCCCGTATTACAAAAGATTGTCGGGTTACCGCAGGTCTACCGTAGTTGGATTTTGTCTTTGAAAATTTGTGGGTAGTGTGGTGTGGGCAGTGTGTCGTAGATTTGATTGTAAATTGAAATGGTTTGATTATATTAGTTTTATCTGTATTATAAGTATTTCTGTGTGCAATTACTTCGATTCTACGTATGTGTAGTGTTTGAAACATTGTTTTATATATGATTCTTTGTATTTGAATGAGTTACTAAGAGGCTATACGTCAGAAAAGACAAAATCCAATTTCCATTCAATTGGTTGAAGCTAAGCGGTAGGCGTGTGCCATACGATTCAATTTTCTATATAATTCCGTGAGGAATAAGTTATATAGGAATGTGCGATTGATGTTATCCAGAAAAATCGCGAATACCCTAATAAAGCTTTGAAACAACTGAAACTGAGGGTACATCTAGATTTGGCAGCGTAACCGCGCAGCTGGCACCATACGGGCGATTTTAGTGAGTACGTTTAATTAGTTTAGCAATTATCAGGGAATGCGCACTAACACCCAGAGTTTCTGAAGACAATAAGCTAAGTATTAAGCCGCCATAGAAACCGCCGCCCGACTTTGCTCGGCCCGGCCCCACGGTGGGCGCCAAAATATGTATGTCACTATATTCTTAGTATTAATATCGGTTTGGGCCTGATTTCGTCGACTATTGACTAATCTATTGCGATTTCTCATATTGTAATGTATACTTACGTATTTTTTATAATTTTTTTTTACACGAAAAGGTAAGTTTTTATGACTTTTTGTGACGGTAGTTCGTATTTGGTATTGTAAAAATAAGGGCTTCTTTGCTTGTCTCAGTATCGAAATTCGATGAAGGAAGTTAAAATCTTTTCTCGATGTAAATTTCTTTGCCATTAAACAAAATGTTTATTCAAATTTTAACGGGAAAGACCTTTCTTTTAGCAAATCGAAGGAGCCCAATTTGAATTTCAGATTCGATAAAATGCTATATTTTCCTGCGAAACATATCTGTAATTTTGAGTTTTAGTTATTTTGTGCTATTCGAACTTTATGTCGTAAGGTAACGTACTTAACTTTTTTCTGATTAGTATAGTGTATCTTGCAAGCAATACTCGAAATGGTATACTCTGTGATTAGAAAAGTATTAATACTATAATTATGATAATGATGATAATAATCTAAAATATTTAAAAGACGATTGATGGTTGTGTTTGTGCAATTCCTAGGTTTAAGTGGATCTTTCGGGGACTAAGTCTCTGTCATGTACTTAATGACATACAGAAAGCAATTAAAATTAGCTAACGATTGAAATGTCGTTCAAAGTCTCAAAAAATTGAATTTAAAACAGAAATAAGGTTGGTTGGGGTTGTAACAGAGTCGAAATAAAACCGTATGATTGTAGGTAGGCTCAATTGGTCATATTTATTAAAATTGACGACATCATCAGCATTTCTCAAATCCGTCTGAGCAAGAAAAGTCTATGTACAAAACAAAAAAGTTGTTATCAATTTTTGAAAGGCTCTTAAAAGAGTGAGTAATATAACTCTATTTAAACATCAATGTTCTACATGTGAACCAAGTTTGTCTTTCAAGTTATTGCGTACGGGTTATACGTGCGTATTACCATTTTTCAAAATGATGACCAATTGAGCCTACAATTACAATCAATCGTATGGTTTCATACCAACTCCTATATTACCCCAAGTAACCTTTTTATTTCATATTGCGAAGTTATCATCCATTAATTACTTCACAGATTTAACGATAGGCTTGATGAGGAATGAAGAGGGTAGTTTCAAATTACACCAAAATTAAATTACCTATATCATATTCAAAAGTTAATGTTTGATAAGAACGAAAAAAATGTGTAAAGTGATTAATGGATGACTAAAACGAGTAAACGGTAGACTTACATTTAAAAGTGTCCTAGAAAGTGTGTATCTTCTCAGACTACCGTACCCTAGACTATACTCTAGGCTAGTCTAGACTACTATAGTCTAGTCTAGACTATACCCTAGTCTCACTTTAGTCCCAACCAAAATTTCCGAAGACTTATTGTAGGCACAAACTCCGTACTCAAAATTAGGTTTGTATATTTCATAAGATCCAATATTTGTTTCTGAGACTTAAAATTGACATAAAGTACGGTATTACAACATCGTGACGTCATCGTTTACTCGTTTCTTCGGGATAACTACAAGGAATTTTACAAAACGCTCAATTAACTAGAGCCATTGAGACAATAATGTACTTAGTGTGAGTGTTTCAGTTATATATATAAGGTTGGGCAAAGTCGGGCGGCCTGTGTAGTGCAGAGTGCATGCGGTAGCTTAGTCGACTACATTCCCTTGCAGTTTTTGAGGTCGGCACATTTGGTATGTCTGTCTGGCGCGTGGAAATATGTATTTTTTATATATACATTATATACTTTATGTTGCGACAAGTATGGGATGTCCATAACGACAAGTATGGGATGTCCATAATATTGTCGCGTGAACTAAATATCAGTCTGATTTTAAAACTAAATATAAATTTCTAGTATTACCCCTGAAAATTGCGGGTAAAAAAGTATATAAAAATACAGAAGCAGTATTCAAATTTTACTCAATTGACATTATTTTTAAAGATATTTTTTTTATTTATTAAAGTGGGTAGTTATATCTTTAGTGGGTACTTACTTTTCCTTAAGAAAAAAATAATGCTGGGCATATGAAGTAGTGGGGGCATAGAATCTCTTTTACAAGTGGTATTGCAACTTAAGAAAATGGCACCTTTGCTACTTTTGCTAACAAATATGCCATAAATTTAAAAATCTCTAAATTGGTAGAAAAATATAGTAAGAAAAAATTTAAAGTACCCTCATTCAATCGTTTTTTTTTTAAATTGAATGAAAAATATTTATTTTTATCGCCTTCGCATTTGGCAACTCTTTATTTTAGATAAGTTTTTTATTTTAGTTTAACAATTATTTTTGTGTACATTTTCCACACGCCAGACACTTTGAATGCTATTCACATGTAAACACATACCCTTATTATTATTATTAGCAGTATTCTTAATATAAGTAGGCTAGAAACCTCCTGAGATTACAAGCGATTGTCCCGTTTTGCGTGTCAGATATATTGGAAATACTAAATGCGGGTAGTTGACGGTGTATATAACGCCATCTGTGTCGCATACTTGACATCAGTGCTGTCATATCTATTTCGTTTCACGGCTATGTTGACAGTTGTAGTAAACTGATGACTAATATTTATTTTCGGTTGTAAAAAGCCCCGATTTCTTTTATGCTTAAAGAATAATGTTATTTTGACACGCGAAACGCCGACCGCCTCGCCCAATGATAACACCCTTTTGTATATTAGCATTTTTTCCTGAAATTTTCAGTATTAGATGGTTGATAATATTATTGATTGTGATGTCTTACACTTTTAGTAACCCCGGGGCGGCCGCTTGGTATCTTGCCAAAGTTTTAGATAACAGCGGTAGTTGCCCTAGATTTGAACTATGTACTTAATTTTTTTTTCATATACCCTATGTATATTTGTTCGGAGTCCTGACGCTCACGGGCCGATAGGACTTCGGGCGAGCTAACAAAAGTTTATTTATATATTTTATTTTCTTTAAAACCACAGTGTATCTTCATGACGCAACACTGACGCGCGCTGTCCGCGCCTTACGGCCCGCGACAGCCAGCGTCGGTCGTAGGTTAGATGTAGTTATTTAGCGTGTTTTGCCCGTACATAACTGTATGTAATGGAGCACCTAGATACACAATGTGTCATTACATGGATAATATTAGAACAATAAATGTGTTTTATTTCGCGCGGGGTAGTACCTTTGCCGGGGTGTGGTTTGTTTCCTCACAACTCCTTCTAGCTTAGTGTGCACGTTGAATAATGAATGTAGATTGATTTGCGCGAATGATTTTGCGTGAGCGATTTCGCCCCGCGACGGGCGGCGAACCTCTGAGCGTGGGGACGATGGCGGAATGGTAAGTTAGTAGTACGCTCTTGAAGGCATGCGTATTATGTATATTACAGTAGTTATGCGTCTTGAACACTTGTGACTAACACCCCTCGACTCTGAACTACAATGTAGGCGTAAGGCATGGTGGCATGGACTTGTAAAAATGAACAAAACTTGTATCTTCCAATTTTCACTGTCAATTCTTTCAACAGGCATTTGCCACACGGTGGTTGTGAAACGTGCTATTAAGGGTATTCCTCGCGAAGTCGGACGACTTTGAGAGGAATATTTCAGACGTAGCCACGTAGTATAGACCTTGTAGTGACGCTTCGCTTGAGGCCTACAGTCTTCCTGGTTTTAATCTAATTTGCCAAAGACGGCCAAATACGTAGCCAAAATATTTCGATTTGCTCAAGTGATGATTCCTTTTCGAAGAACAGCGTCAACGTAGCATCAGGGAAGTTGTAGATCGACGCCATCTTATGGTTGAAAACAAGATGGCGTGTCAGTTGAGATAGTCAAAAGTAGTGTTTGCCAAATCGATAAAACCAGCTATGTTACGCAGTGTAGCTTAAGTATAAGACAATAATAATGGACATTGCCAACTAAGACGCTAAATTAATACTTTGTTGCCATAAGAAAATACATTCCTCTCTAGTCATTTTTAATTACTTTTTTTAAAGTGTTCGAAAGTTGTTTTGGAGAAAATTTCGATCAAATACAGAGTCTTAATCTTGCTCAATACTATGCTTAGATGTAGAATGTTTCTATTCTATAGAAAGAAAGCTTCGCAGTAGTGATGTGCCATACACCACATATGCCATAGCACAGCATCGGCAACATTACACTAGTGATGTTCCTTCTTGCTTTTCGCGATTCCAGGATACACTGGACCAATGTGAAAAAAAGGAAAATATATTCTTAATTATTACTAAGGTTATAATATATACATGGATTAATATACAATTTTTGGATTGGTATAATATAAAGTATGTTATGTAAGTATGTATGTAAATTAAATTTATGTTGTGTGTTTTAAATGTACGGCAGATGCTAGAGTAGTCATGTAGTGTAGTGATTTTGAAGTTTTACATACCAATATTAATAGTGAATTAAGTATGACTAACCGAAAGCAATAACTTTAATTATATTATTATAATAACAGCACGCGCGCGCTGCGGCTAAGTCACTTGTAATTCGTATTATAAAGTTGTCTAAAATATGATTGCACCTCTCGTTGCTAGGTGGGGACGTGTGCACGGCAGCGCGCGCTATGTACGTTAGATTTATACACACAACGGAATATTACAATATTTTTGTATAATAGGAATCGGTGTATTCAGTAGCGTGTTGGTATATGTATTTTAAATCGTGATAAACGGACTCTTGTTGATAAGTGAGAGTATGTGATTAACTTGTTAAACGTAGGGCGTTCACGCCGTCGCTTGAGGCGTGCGGCCGTTACACTTTTTCCCGAGCGTGCTGTGAGAGTGTTAAATAAGTTTTTCTGTTTAAGCTCAGTGCTCGACTGCCGAACGGCAACGAAGATTTTTGCTAGTAAATGTTATGGCCTAGTTGCTCTCACAGTGCGTGTATCCGATCAGTGCAATGGAAAAAGGCAGAACATGTTCTCGCTAGATTTGTATTTTAAAAAGTTAGATGGCGTCTCTCATGATGGCGACTTTTGGTTTTCAGTCACTTATATCTTTTGCAATCGCGATTGTTTCATGAGTTATTTCGAAAATATATCCGAAATATTATCAAGTGCAGTATGATTGTATATATTTTGAGTATATTTTCGGTTTTTCTTGCGAAATGAGCGCGATTTTCGGAAAAATATGGGCGACATACTAGAAGTGTCTACGAAAGCTAAACTGGAACATAGAGGCTGTACTTACATTCCGTTTTTTTGTATATTTTGGTTGTAATTGCATTTTATGGTAGATTAAAATTTATTTATCGACGATAAAATAGAATTGTAGTTATGGGCTGTTTTTTTACCCACACGAATCGCTATAGGTGATTATTGTGCAATATTTAAGGGGTATTTTTTCTATGTATAATATTGGAATACCTGTAGTTAAGGGTATGGGTTTGTAGCTGTACCAGTAGCCTGTATTTTATTAAGTGCGTCAGATGATGTTTCAGAGCATAGACTGTTTTTGTGTGACTTTTTATTTTTAATTTTTAAAGCAGTTCTTTGAGGTTTTGGTAAAAGTACGTCATATTTAGAAAATAATTTAAGTAAGATTTATTAATTTTCGTTTTTACTATAATTATAAGCATGAAAACTGTAATTTCGGGGAAATCCGTGAATACCGGTAATGTTGTAATACACAATTTTTGTAGCGTAATTTAGCTTTGTCTTCTAAATTCCTTAAATTTGTTCAACTAACTTAAGTTTATTCCTAAAAAATAGCTTTATAAAGCCGATATTTTTATTAATGAGCGTAAGAATAAATCTTGTCTGAACTGTTCTAAAAATTCTAAACATTTTGTATCTTAAAAGTCTATGCAAACGGAACCTCCCTATTTAGCTTCTGTCGCAAACAAAAATTGAATGTTTTGTAATAGTGAACCGGCAATAATATGTAGACATACGTATATGTAACTTGGTACTAATACGCCTTTTTTGTGTGAAAATACTCGATGGAGAATCTTGTTTTAGCAAAAAAGGCGTTTTTAGACATAGTGGATAGACATTCGGCCGTAACGGCCATAGCTAGTGGACGCAGTAGTGCGGGCCGCGCGCCTCCTTCAGCCTTCAAATAAAATTTATATATGGTTCATCTTCACTTAGTCGATTTAGAAATAAATGGTGACACAAAACACAGCTGATCTTTCATTTATCGCTTTTTACCTTACATTATATTATTACATTAGATTCGAAACATTTTTAATTAATCCAGTTGACGACGTAGTTTAGAATGAGCTTCCGGTCCCATGTTGGGCGCCAGTTTTTCTTTCTTAGTTAGTTTTGAGGGAAACCCAGATTTTTGGTAGACCATAGTAATTTTGTGGATAGTTTGAAGAGTATCAGACCATTTGGAAATAGATGCATGACGACATAAGGGAGCGGCTGGTGGCGTGCATGACGGCGGCCGGGCGGCGCTGACGGTGGAAGAAGACGGAAGACTACTTTATACTGTGGTGAGACAATACTGAGAATATTTTCACCCCTACAGAGGCAGTACCTAGCCTGGATCTTGTGAGCTTAACAGACGGCATGATAACATAATCATTTCGAATCTAGTCATTATCAGTATTGTCTTTCATCGCTGCTTAGTTTTTTATTTTCCGTAGGTACCTTTTAGTGAAGTGCATCCCAGTATATAGTCTAGTAGATGATAGAGATGGTTTTGGGTGCTGGGTTTATGAATAAATTCAAGTATGTAGTGAATGGTATAGTCGATTTTTTTCTTTGTAAACGAATAATGTGATCAAAAGGAGTAATGGCAGTTGCTTGGAAGAATTTATATTAAAAATCTCGTAGTGGACCGTAGAATCGAGTAGAGGTTTTAGAACGAAGGCATATCAACTAAGAAACCCCCTAAGACACAGTACTGTGCCTTATTAGCTCACTTTTTTTGAAATAAATAATTAAAAAAATGAAATTGCTTTGTCGATGAAAATGCTAGCGTTTTAGAAGTAGAAAACGGACCAAAGATTAGTAATTTGGAAATGGAGACAATATTTTTTGTACAATTTTATTTATCCCGTTGGAATACTTGATATGTGATGGTGGTCTCGACCTTGTTTTATCGATTAGTTCATCTGTAGCGTATTTTAGAAGTTATTGTAAACGGACGACAATGAATAGAGACCCCCTCTGTAGTAGTACAAAGTAAAATAAGTATTTTGTAAACCATTTGTAATGTCATTGTTACTGACTTGTCTTCCTTGATAAATGATAGACTGAATATTAGTCACCCATTTTGTAATTTTGGTTCTCTAAAGATATCCCACGAAACTGGGATGCACTAGATTTTGTTACTCCGTAAGTATCCATAGATTGTGTAAGGCACTTGTTTAGATCTGTCAGTTTTCCCGCCTTTTATGACAGTTGAGTTTTTTTAATAGATGTCACTACTGTCTTTGGTAGAAAGTTGGTAGTAATTGTCTTATCTGGTAACACTGAACAATGTATGGTACAAAACTAGCTGTTTATTGAATAGTGAACGATTGCTGCCAAAGTTCTATCAGGAGGCGTCATTTGAAACAAATTTGGTCTGAAAAAGTGCTTTTTCAAAACTACCATAAGAGTATTATAGTCTTGTAGTTATAACTGAAGAGTGTTCAGTAGAAACAACCCTGTAATACAAAGTAAGACCAGTGCCTCATTGTGTGACAATATCTTTAAATCACACCATTACCGATTTTAGTCCTAAATTCCATATGACGCATTAGTTTTACGATCTGATAAAAAGAACAATTTCACAAAATTCTGACATATTTGACAGATCATAAAATTAAATGTGCGACTGCCGTTAATTTTGCGCATAGACAAGTTTTTTGAAAATGGTACTCTACATAGACAATCGCAGAATTGACGGTAGTTACCAAAATTGTTAAGGACCGATGTGTGATCGGTTGGAATTATTTTTAACATATCAAATTTAGTTTGTCATAGTCTAGTCAACTGAAAGGACGTATTGATAATTTATAACTAAGTTGGTATATAGTTTGTTTAGGTTTGAGTTCGTTTAGTTAGTTAGGGTAACCCAACGGCATGTTCTCGGGCCCTAAACCCTGTTAAACCGAGAGTTAAATTAGTTTGACCTGTATATACCTAGTATAAGAATTGTTAATTAAAATATTGTGTGTTTTATCTACTGATATTAATTAGGGGTGCTTAGAAACTGTATTTAATGTTTCACTCTTATCTTGTTTGATCTTTGAAATTCGGATAGATTTTTTCTATAAATTTGAAGTAGATTTATATGTCGGGTATTACTGATTCGGGCGGAGTAGATTTGCAAAAAAAAACGATTTCATTCGAAATCATGGAAAGTTATGTTACACACAACTTTTGATCATTTCATTGTTATTATTTTTATTATTAGAGCTAAATAGACACAAGCCTTGGAGATCTATAACAGTAATAAATCACAACACTATGTCGTACAATACAATGCCCGACATGATGTCAGATTCACTTTTCAACGTTCTTATCTTAAACATCAAAAATCTATCATAACTTACGAAGGTTTCGCTATGGAGAAGCGAGACATCTCAAAGGAATCCAATGAACCCAGTATTTTCTGTATTTCTGTCTCTTCAAAGACACGTCTTCGAGCGATATATTCGCAGATATATTAAAGTACCTACATAAAGATTTCATTTATGCTTCATATCATATGATAGAAGTAATAAATGAGGTATGTATGTGTAAGCATCCTATCTTTTTTTACGAGTGTTAAACCTTTAAAAGGTACCCGGTGCCGTGGGAACGACACGGGATTACGTGGGATTCTTACCGCACTAAAACCACCCCGGTTACCGTGATCTCCAAAGGAACCCAACCTGAGTTCTCTAAGCATGCTGCCCCGTCGATCGTTTACCCAGGGTAGCTTATTAGGTGGTTTGAGCTCAAAGGCTTGCCGCCCGCGACCGCGATAGCTCCCTTTTAGCCGCCTCCTACGACAGGCAAGGGATACCATAGTCCTATTCTGCTCCCGGAACTACAGGGACAATCCTATCTAACAGTGATCTAACAACCTAAATAGCATGGAAATCTTACCTGACGACGATCACATCCGTTGCTGCTCCTGATGGCAAAACCACAGAAATGTACAAATCACCCATTTCAATCTAAATCATAACTTTAAATTATGTCCTTCATCAATAACGTCACTAATTTATAGTCAAATGTAAAAGTACTTTCTAGTCATTTTATTTCTTGTTTTTGTTATAATTTCTACAAGACTAGGCAGATCATATATATACCATTATAATACGTAGTTTTTAGATTAAGTTGTGTGTAACATTGCTCAGCACGACAAAATAATAATTGAGGGTAGTTTTCGTGTTTTGGGGGTAGTTATAAACGCAATTTGTGCTACTACCGACATCTGAGATGATTAATTTCGATATATTAAAGTGTGCGGTTAGAATTTTATTTCGTTAAATATGTTATTAATTTCTTATTGATGACTGTAAGTCATCGGAAATTTTAATTCATAATTGATGATGTTTATTGGCAATAATAAAAATTAATCTCTTCAATGTTTTGCATACTAAAGATCAAAATTTTACATTGAGTATGAGGATCTTGACAAATTTTCATCTATCGTAAACAAAACGTTAGATAGATTGAGTATTAAAAATGGGTGTTAGTCAATGTAAATTTGTATTTAATACATCATTGTCTGTTTTAAAACTTATCAATATGTAACAATGTTTTGGATTTAAATCCAAATTATTGATTACAAAGATTTCATTGCATCTTAGCTACGCACTTGTATTGATTGTCCGTCTCAGAAACAAGTAGCAACAGGTTGAACTTCAGAACACAAGACGTTCCTTAGTCCTCAGACAGCGACTAATGTATGACGGATGTCTAGCGAGTAGACTTCGCATCAGATGGACTTTACTGTGGCAGATTAGCAGGTGCAGTGGTACTGACATTGCCGTCAGGTGGACTGCATGCTCGTTCGCCAATTAACTCACTAATACCCGACACTAGATTTGATTGATCTAACGAAAGTGCCCCAAGAATTTGTATATCTAAGGTCATTGTAATCGAAATTATCATATTTACATACTAGACGGTAGTTTGTGATTTGTAATTCTCATTTTAAAGGGAATGTATAGATTTTTTACTGTATAATACCAACGGATATGGCAACACAGGTTATTCGGTTAAAATGACGCGAGATTTTTAAAAGCGTTTTTGAATTTCGTTAGAGTTAAGGCAGCAGTGACAGCTAAGTTATGACATAATATACAGTGTTGTTGTGCTATCTACATTAAATAAAATCGTTTAAAAACCAATATTTATTAAAGAGATTATTTGGGTATCTATAAAGAAAATTAAAGTAATTCATAGTACAACATTAGTTAATGCTAGAAATTCTTTAATTATCTTAGCATCTGTCGGAATTAATTCGCCCCCACAAATTATACCAAGAGATTATACTTAAGATTTAATTAATGCAGGATTCATATTTTTAGAAAGGATTCGTAGCTAAGATCAACATTCATTTAATATCATTTTTTACACTATCAAGTTGTAAACTCATCGATTCTAAAAGAAAACGATTTTAGCAATGAAATGGAAGAAAATGTGAACTTTGATGGTGTGGAAGAAATTCCATTATTTCTTTTTTCAGTTTAAGAAACATTTTCGAGGTCACTGCTGCATTTATTCTAAGCCTAAGCATCGGTAAATGAAATTATTGTGTTGTCATATATACCGGTGAGATATGATCATTAAAAATAAAACCCCGAATATTGATACCATATCCCCGCCTTTTTCACTTCACATTAGTATTGATTTTTATTCTACATTAAAAATATATTGATTGGAAACGAAAAATAGAATTAGATAAATATTGTAGATTTTTTCGTTAGCCAGTATGCATCACGTAATTATTTTCATATAAAACTGACAGATACGTTTCAAGTAAAACTGAAATGTGACGTCATACAAAAGTAACAAGTAACACACTGAAATTCAAACATTTTGAATCAGTTTGAAGTCATTAGCTACCGTATTTATCATTATTTCATTCAAATTCATTTTTAATATTTATTTAAATAAAGGCTATCTCACAGTGAATGCTATAATTAAAATATAATTCGCTAATGATCATATCACACCAAAAGCGATATCGCTCTATGTACTAGTCGCGTAGTTTTTTAATTGTGAAGAAGATATTTGAATGTACGAAAGTTTTTAAATTAGCTTTGGATATTATTATATATATCTCTACATTAATGCAACGCAATCGCTGCAGCTCGGTTCGTTCGAAATAAACAGTTATTACAAATAAATGGTTTACATTCGATGTTATTGTTTTATTTTACCCTGTACCATTTGTTCTGAGTGGGTCCTGAAGGAACTATGAAAGCAACGACTCAGGCGTATGACAGCAGCATTTCTTTAGGGGAAGAGAAAATTTTGTAACTAACATTTACCAAACGTCAAAACCATGTATAATAAATAATTAGTTGCATCATTTAATTTGAGGTTGAAATTACGTCATAACACACTCAAACCCTCGATTTCGAATATCTGTATCTGTTGTCAACATCGATTAAAAATTGTGGTGACGGCGACACAAATGAATTTCAATAATAATTGGTGCAACACACAGAATGGTTACATTCCATTTCTACCGTCAAAGTTATTGTTATATGTATTTAAGTTTAACGCAAACTTTAAACGATGCAACCCACCCCTATTATTTATGGCTTTAGTACTACGCGAGTTTGTATCCGGATTAGGTAAATGCGTACTATTCGTAGTTGTTTTATACTATTTCTGTCATGAAAACTACACACACAGTGCATGGAGAGACGAAAACGGCAGATAAACTTAATTATTTTCTGAATTTGGCCTACACACGAATATTTCAACCAGATATTTACGAACCGTTAGTTACCTATAGGTTATTTCTGGTTAGTAAGCTTGGAACTATAAGATAGGTGCAGAATCTCATAGGTTCCTGGGTTCGATCCCCGGCCAAGCAAACTATTGTACAATTTAAATTTACGTTGTCGCTCCAACTTCCGGTCGTTTTAATGACATCCACAATACAGGAAATACTATAAATATATAAATAGTTCTATTTTAACATCTTTACATACAGAGACGATATAGAAATATTTTTTCAAGGTGGTAGAACCCTTTGTGGTTCGACTCCGGCGGCACCACCACCACACCTATTTCTACCTCATAACAGTAGTGTTAGGCGCTGCTGCGTTCCGTTTTGAAGGGTGTGGTAAGTGAGACATACTTTTCCGAAGCGTTCCAGCTTAGTCCTCAAGGGTAGCGGCGCATCTGTAGACGACCTCAGGTAGGAATATCTAATCCTATCTGGGGTTGATTACAGATGTCTATGGGCGGCAGTGACCACTTACCATCAGGTGGACTGCATGCTCGTCTGCTACTCCTATATTATAAAAAAAAGGTATGTGACATACCGAGTAGGTACACAGTACTGTACCCCTTTACGAACCTATGGATGTCCCCCAAGGAATGATGTGTGTGTGACATAGACAAGTTAGCCCTCCCCTTTGACTTATGACGTGCCACTGCATTCGGTTCTCATCTACATCCGCCTTCTTCGGGTCGTCGGTCAGCGAGCTGGAGGGTCTCACACTACGACTGCTGATGCGCTGCCATTCGAGACACGTGAAAGGACCTGATCAACTCCAAAGAAAATTGTTATCTTCTTATATATAAAATTCTCGTATCACAATGTTAGTTACCTACCGTACTCATCCAAAACAGCTTTACTGACTTTCACCAAATTTTATATGCATATTCAGTAGGTCTGAGAATAGGCTACTATCAACTTTTCATACCCCTAAGTGATAAGGATTGTTTATCTTTAACATTTTTTTATTTATATGGCAACACAACGTTTGCCGTCAGCTAGTTGTATATAAAGTTAATCAAAACGGTCAGATCCTTCACTGCTCTTGAGGTAAAGGTGGTAGAATCCTTTCTGGTTAGACGCCGGAGACACCACCGTAACACCTGTAACAGCAGTGTTAAGCGCTGCTGTGTTCCGCTGTAAAGGGTGTGGTAAAGACTTACTTATCCGAGGCGTTCCAACTCATTAGGGTACTCAAGGGTAATCACAGCAACACATCTGTGACCAACGTCAAGTAGGAATCTAATCCTATCTGGGGTTGATTACAGATCTCCATGGGCTGCAGTGCCACTTACGATCAGGTGGACTGCATGCTCGTCTGCTACAGCTATGTTATAAAAAAACGTCTGTAATCGATCCCTAAGACTAAATTAAAACACCTGCAATAATCACATATCATTATTATCTTTCCCCTCCATAGATTAGTAAAGATTATTCACTCCTAACAAGAAAATGTAATCAGTTTTCACAATTGAAATTGTCATTTATCAGCTATTTTCGTGTTTGAAAAATATTAAAGAAAATGTAGTTTTTAGAGCATTTACTTACGAATGAAACGACATTTCTCCGCATTTCTTCGATTTCGTGTTGTTTTTGCACCACTCTACTGCACATGTCGGCGTTGTTCCGCATAAATTACACCATGACAGTCGGAGATGTAATGGAAAAATGGCTGACTGTTTGTCATTTGTGGCTTCCTGCAATTACAAGACGGTGAAATATCTGTACTTATCTATGCTCCCCTCACATATTATTACAATTATTACAACACTTCAAACCAGAATACAGAAGAACGCTTCTGTAGCACTACCATGAGTTGGCATAGAAACGCCACTATAGAAATTGTAAATAGAAAACTATTGTCATTTTGCTAGTGAATAACATAACTACTATCGTTACGGTATTTCTTGACAACGTCTGTCAAATTAATGACTCATGGGACCGAATTTGTATGGCAATAGATCATAATGACATTCGCTAGCGATTTGATTTCGATAGGTTTTTTACGTATCGAGTTACGCCACTACGGATTTTAGTTCTACGAGTAACCACCAGAGGCGCTGTACAATTTTTCATACATTTATTTTACGCAGTCGCTAGCGAGTAATACTTTTGTAAACTCATGGTAGTGCTACTGTATTGTGTAACGACACACAAGTTGTAAGGCAGAAATAGCTATATGGTACCACCGCATTCATATCACGAAATGCTTAAATTTCATACGTATTTTAGCATAAAATCCGAAATATTTCACATATTCCAGTCGAGGTGACATATTAAAAATTTACCACGAACTTGCCGCCAAAAATCCATAAACAATTTTTATGTTAAAAATGGCGCTCACGAACTTTTAATTGCGTTTACAAAAAAATCAAAGCGCATTCCGTTGTACGTGCAAATAATTCAAATCGCGACATTGTTGGAAGGCAGTGAGATTTGATAAAGCGCTTGTATCACGAAAGGCTAAAAGATATTTTCGCTTTTTTTTTAATAATATAGGAGTAGCAGACGAGCATGCAGTCCACCTGATGGTAAGTGGCTACTGCCGCCCATGGACATCTGTAATCAACCCCAGATAGGATTAGATATTCCTACCTAAGATCGGCCACAGATGCGCCGCTATCCCTGAGGACTAAGCTGGAACGCCTCGAAAAAGTCTGTGTCCCTTACTACACCCTTCTAAACGGAACACAGCAGCGCCTAATACAGCTGTTATTAGGTAGAAATAGGTGTGGCGGTGGTGCCGCCGGAGTCGAACCACAAAGGGTTCTACCACCTTCAAAATTATTATTCATAAGTATTATTGTATTGCAGCTGTCCACGCGGACGCATCGCTCACTCAAGTAGGAGGGAGATAGATATCGAACGCTGCCGAACGCGTAGGCCGATTGTGCCTGTTTGTCGCTCGTTCCGCGCTCTCGCTTGCACTTCAAGCCTTAATAGAACGCCTCCGAGCGAGGTAACGTCGCAGGAGTCATGTTTTTATTGCGTGCAGCCGGCTCATCGAATTACAAGACGTTGTCACGTCAAAAATAAAAATGAAAATTTTGTGGTACGGAACCCTCCGTATGCGAGTTCGACTTATCTTGGCCAATTATTGTTAATATATGATGTTGAAGAAGCTAACGAACATACAGTCCACCTGATGGTAAGAGGCTACTGCAGCCCATGGTAATCAACCTCAAATAAGATTAGGTATAGTCCTGCCTGAAATCGGCCACAAATGCGCCGCAAACCCTGAGGACTGAGTTGCAACGCCTCCGACAAGTATGCAGCGCTTAACACTGCTGTTTTAACAGAAACAGGTGGTGGTGGAAGTGGCACCATAGGAGTCGAACCACAAAGTACAACTGATACAATATTTTTCTATAAAAACAAAATCACAACTTGCTTCTCGCTCGCTTTATGACTTATGACACTCCCTTAAAATATATTTCCCGCGTCGCGCCACGAGTTTGTTTCCATTGTTCGAATCTGACGTATGCGGCTGAATGGAATCTGTGTCACGGTACAACGTATTGTCCGTTATTGTACCTATTTTAATAAAGCATTATGAAGTTGAGAACAGTGGGACATTGGATGTCTTATAAGTTTGTGTAATTAAAATATGACTTGGCTTATACCTGGTGTTACTTAACTACTTACATTTAAATTCATTTTTTATTTATAATGTCTCATTGCCATGTCTAATTTAGATCTTTGGTAGGCAAATTTGGATAGATTGCTTAATAAGAAGGGGGTTAAGTAGATCAAGAAGCGTTAAAATAGTTACATTTAATAGGTAGATTTAAATACCTATTACCTACACAACTTCATCTTTATGTATAGAAAATCATAGAAAAGTTTAAGGGACATGCACCTTACGTAATCAAGGTTACCTTGGTCGGGTTGTACCTTAAGACACTTGACTTCAATCTATAATCTTAAACTCTGTACACTATCGTACAACCATGGTTTCCTTGGACAGCACCAACTAAAGCCTTCCATACATTGTCGCACAACCACACCCTACTTGATAAGGTTAATAAGGCCTTAATAATTGTATTTTAACCACTATACTTTAATCCCATGCTAGCTATAATGACAATGAAACTCATATTATATTAATTTATTTTGATGATAAATTATTCATGTAACTAATTATTTGTAATATCATGGCATAATGAAAACGCGTTCCACGTACGAAAAACGCAAAAACGACGAACGCTGCGTTGCGCGGGAAAAGTTTAGAAAAAAATAAAAAGTACAACAAACGAAACGAGCGTTAGCGTTGTCCCAACATTGTACTAATGGAGGACACCTGTTGCTTTTGTCCTTATTGTACTTTTTGTACTTAGTAGGCACTAATTATAAAAGTAAAATAAAGAAATAACCCTTAATATCTAGAAATTACTACATATATACATGAAAACAGACGGATATAGCTAATTTAATTAAATAAATGAATAGCTAATTTTAAGAAAATACATTTTACAGACATTCTTACCAAGGACCATAGATTGGTTAAGATACTTCGCCGCCTTGAAATTGAATGAAGCCACAAACGGCTTATTTTAGTAAGTTCTTTTTTTGAATTCTTGACAAATAAAAACATTTTTAGAGAAAATTTACGAATAAATAAGTAATACTGCGTAATTTACGTAATAAATAAATAATTATTTCAAATATTTTAGGGACATTTTAGCACAGAGACGTGGCAAAACTTTTTTACGCAACTATTTCAATTCTCATAACTGGGTACATTTTCTTGTTAGGAGTGAGTAATCTTTACTAATCTATGACAAGGACATTCAAATATTTGTTGATCTTCAAAAGGAGCGCCAAACTGCTACCGTTCTGAATCTTCTGAAGTTGTTGCGAGCAGGTGTAGTCATACAATTTGCTATGGCGACGAGCTTCATTTCTATATTCAGAGCGGACTACCAGTTTTACGCGAACTATACCCTTTTTTTTCTTCTCGAGGGGGAAACCTTCAAAAGGTACCCGGTGCCGTGGGAGCGACACGGGGTTATATGGGATTTTTACCGCACTAAAACCCCGGTGGCGGTCCTTAGCGCTGCGTAGAGGACTCCAGGATCTCCAAAGGAACGAAACCGGAGTCTTCTCAGCGCAATGCCCCGTCGGGCTCCGCCCAAGTAAGATTTAATCACACATACCGCCGTCCTTCCGGGGTCGTTGGCCGGGCGGTACGAGCTCCCACTCTTACCGCCCGCAACCCCGAAAGCCCCTTTTAGTCGCCTCTTACGACAAGCAGGAGACACTGTAGCCCTATTCTGGTCCCGGAACTACAGGGACATACGTGGACTATATCTACTCGGTACCGTGGGAACATAGATTAATAAAGATACTTCGCCGCCTTGAAATTGAATGAAGTCACAAACGGCTTATTAGTAAGTTCTTTTTTTGAATTCTTGGCAAATAAAAACATTTTTAGAGAAAATTTCCGAATAAATAACTAATACTGCGTAATTTACATAATAAATAAATAATTATTTCAAATATTTTAAGGACATTTTAGCACGGAGATGTGGCAAAACTTTTTTACGCAACTATTCAATTCTCAAAACTGGTTACATTTTCTTGTAAGGAGTGAATAATCTTTACTAATCTATGCGTGGGAACGATACCATGTTATGACATGTATCGGTATCCTCAGTGCTACGTAGAACTGGGTTGTCCAACGGAAGTGAACGTCTTCCTAGCGCGTTGTCCCAGGCTTCACCATTTATTAATGTTAGCATTTACACTGACCACATCTTCAGGAGTTGACGACGATGCGGCCACACAAACACACACACGGCCCGCGTGGCGGAACGACCACCATACCGGTCTGACGCGCAAAGGGTCCCGGGTTCGATCCCCGGCCAGACAGATGTCTAAATGATGAATTTAGGGTGCTGTTTCTGGGTCTGGGTGTTTGTGTATTTGTCTATGTGTGTGTCCATAGCACCCACGACACAGGGAGTCTGGTGGGGCTGTGAGTGTAGAAAGCGTTTATATAGCCTTCCCGGGGTAGCTGATTGGGTGGTCAGCTACCATTCTTACCACCCACCCGAGAAGCCCCCTTTTAGTCTTATTCTACGATGGGCTGGCGGTGCCGTAACTCTAACTAATTTCTAACATAAATCCTAACTAATATTACAAATTGCGAATGTGTTTGTTTGTTACACTTTCACGCCGTAACAACATAACCGATTGCCATGAAATTTTGTACACAACTTTTCAGGAGTTCAGAAAGGGACGTAGGATCTCTAGCGGCTTAAGGGGCGGTCCGCCCCGGGTCTCCGATCCTGGAGGCCCCCAAACAGAGTTGCTAAAAAAAGCTCGTCAGAATCTATGAAATGTGTATAAGTCAGCGAAAAAAAAAGATCACCGAATCACAGGCGAACTTTTTACACTGAGGGCCTCCATTCAACTTTCCCCTCCGAACCCTTGAAGGTGGTAGAACCCTTTGTGGTTCGACTCCGGCGGCACTACCGCCACACCTATTTCTGCCTCATAACAGCAGTGTTAAGTACTGCTGTGTTCCGGTTTGAAGGGTGTGGTAAGGGAGACAGATTTTCCGAGGCGTTCCAGCTTAGTCCTCAGGGGTAGCGGCGCATCTGTGGCCGACCTCAGGCAGGAATATCTAATCCTATCTGAGGTTGATTACAGATGTCCATGGGCGGCAGTAGGCATTTACCATCAGGTGGACTGCATGCTCGTCTGCTACTCTTATATTATAAAAAAAAAAACAATAAACACCGATGACCTCAGTCCGCCTTCGCCATGCGTAGGCTATCTTTTATCTCGACAAAAAGTACAGTTCCCGAGGCATAGTTAAAAACCTTATACTGCGAGTGAAGCTGCAGGTAAAAACTAGTCTACACTAATATTATAAAGAGGAAAACTTTGTTTGTTTGGTTGTAATGAATAGGCTCAAAAACTACTGGACCGATTTTAAAAATCTTTCACCATTCGAAAGCTACATTATCCACGAGTAACATAGGCTATATTTTATATGAAATATATTTGATAAATAGATTTTGAGGCGGTACAGAGTTTGCCGGGTCAGCTATTATTTAATATTCTGATAGATAGCTGTAATCTAATTAAGGATTGTCATAAGCGAATAATTGATAATCTTGCAATGCTCGACAGTAAGTTGCTAAGCATCGTAATCAACCCATTACTGTCCCACTGCTGGGCACGGGACTCCTCTCAGAACGAGAAGGATTAGGCCATAGTCCACGGCTGGCCAAGTGCGTATTGGTAGACTTCATATTTATTTATTTGGGAAACAAACAATTCACACTATATAACATAGGTAAATGATTCATACATACAAGCAGAGGAATAATTACAGTTTCCACTGTTAAATTTTACAAAAAGATAAAAGCAAAATAAACATGAAGTACCACAATGAAAAGAAGAGAAACACTTACATTAAAATTATGCAGAAAAAAAATGATGTAAAAATCTATTTAAGTTTTTGTATTATCTGTCGTACACTCTGCCTCATATGCCTCTAAAAACTTTTTTTTAGTTTTCTCAGGTGTGCAGGTTTCCTTACTATGCTTTTCTTCACCATTTAAGCAAGTGATAATTAATTTCTAATACGCACATACCTAACTTTTAAAAGTCACAGGCGCGTGCCTGTAATTTGACTCTCGGACCCCTCGATTCGATTCGGTCGAGTTTCATAAATTGGTAGTACAATGCTTAAAATGCTAATATGCTTTTCAAATATTAAAATAGTACTTCCATCGCGTGATACATTATTACAAAATATTCGTATGTGCGTCGTAAGAGTAAAACCAAAAACATTTTTCATGTGGTATAAAGCTCCTGTAGAGGCGAACATTTTAAAACCATTTGAAATCCGGACATGCGGGCGTTTGCAACTTTTGTGAGGAATGTTTAGAAAAAATACAACTCAAACGTAATGGCTGGGGCGTGAGAGTTGTCCCTAATTGTAGTTGTGGTACATAGGATATATACGTACATCCCTAGTAGTAGGTACTTGATGATCATATAAAACTATTATAATAGCTTAAAAATTATGTGTGTATTCGAAATTAATGTACACTTGCTAAACAGATACTTACTTATTAATATTTATACTTAATTGTATAATTACTTAAACATTTTCTCCTTAATAGTGCAATATTGTGAATGTATTTCCGTAAAACCTTTAAAATATTCAAAATCATTACTTTAATCCAGGCACAAAAAAAAACAACAAAATGGCGCCAAATATTTTCGTCGCCAAAGTTATTAGTTCATTCAGCCACATCGCATCAGCTAAATGGTGTATGAACGCACAGATAACACATTATTTATGGCGTCGCGATGCTGTGTTATAGAGTTTCCATGAATACACTAGTCGACTAGAGGTAATAATAGCATCGTAGTTTATTAGTAGCTATCTTTATTATATAAGTAAGTACCTATAGTCCGCGTAAAACTGCTAGTCCGCTCTGAATATAGAAATGAATCATGTAGCCATAACAACTTGTATGTCTTCACCTGCTCGCAACAACTTCAGAGCGGTCTAGCAGTTTGGCGCGGACTATACCTACGATACGATTGATAGAACCATTTGTGGTTCCACTCCAGCAACATCACCGCCACACCTATTTCTGCCTAATAACAGTAAGTTTAAAAGCTGATGTGTTTTAGTTTTCAGGGTGTTATCTGTATCCAACCTCAGGTAGGAATCTCTGGTTAAAGACATTTATTCTCAAAAGAAATATACATTTAACTTTATGAAATAACTTAATTTAAAAAAAAACTAGTAGTGAGCATGTAGTAAGTAAAACCTCAAGGAGTTCTGTGCACTATATCGTTAAAAGAAAACAAGTAATTAAATTAAATCTACTCTTATTTGAGGTTGAATGAGCAGCAGCGTATTTGTAGCCCATCTCAGATATCTGATCCTATCTAGGGTTGATTACAGATTACTTCTATAATAATAAATGAAAGCAAAAAAAATGTTGTTAGCTTTTCGTTTTCAGCATCAATCTTCAAACTACGTAAGAATTGTATTTGACATGTACATTACACGGTTGGTAGCGCTGCCACTGGCGGGAAAAATTGTGCAACTGTCAACGACAGGCGAGGCGACGCCATTGCTTTTTTACGCGCAACTGACTTGTCATTTGTTTTTGTTTGGCTTTCAACTTTTTGTTTAGTATGTCTGCGACTTAGGAGGATATATTTGTAACAAAATTCATTACTTTAATAGAAGCACCAAACCAATTTTGAAGGTGGTAGAATCCTTTGTGGTTCGACTCCGGCGACACCACCGCCACACCTATTTCTACCTAATAACAGCTGTGTTAGGCGCTGCTGTGTTCCGGTTTGAAGGGTGTGGTAAGGGAGACAGACTTTTCCGAGGCGTTCCAGCTTAGTCCTCAGGGGTAGTGGCGCATCTAAGGCCGATCTCAGGTAGGAATGTCTAATCCTATCTGCGGTTTATTACAGATGTCCATGGGCGGCAGTAGCCACCTACCATCAGGTGGACTGCATGCTCGTCTGCTACTCCCATATTATAAAAAAAAATCAATAGTCTTAGAGTCCCACTTAAGGTCGGCCATAAATATTTTGCTACCCCTGAATACTAAGTAATGCACTTTGATAAGTAAAACATAAAGATAATCAACGCCTTAAAATTGAATGAAGCCACAAAAGGACGATTTTATAATTTATTTTTTGAATTCTTGTCAAATAAAATAACATTTTTAGAGAAAGTTTATGTATAAATTACTAATAGTATGTAATTTACGTAGGTAATAAATAAATAAGTATTTCAAACATTTTAGGGACATTGTAGGACGGATACAATAATAGGTGGAGCTAGCTTAGGGAAAAAATTCTAAGTCTATGGTAGGGGTCGAAACAGAGAGGCTTCTACCTTTTAAGTTCATGGTAAAGAAAGAAGCAAATTATTTTTAATTATCTTATTGAATTTAAAAATGTAAGTAGAAGGTACTATATCTGGCCTACCACCATATTTTAAATCATACCACCATCATAGTTCAGGAAAGTTTTATTTCCTCCTTAAAACAGTAAAATATTCCATCATACACAGATGAACAAACTTAAACCCTTATTAATTTGTCGCTTATCCATTGTATAAAACCAACTGAAATTGTCATATTTTGCTTAAAAACTTACATTTCCTGCAAAAAAGTAAAAGTATGATTAAAATAATATTGTGTTAAGAGATGGTAGTAACCCCCCAGGTCTCTTCTCAAAGTAAGAGTGGCTTAGAACATAATCTACCGCGCTACCAGTGATATAGTCCAAACGCGGCCCCTCAATCGAGGGGTCCGAAGTTCAAATTCCAGTGACGCACATCTGATTTTATCAATGAGCGTATTATAAATTAATTATCACTTGCTATAACGGCGAAGTAATTGTGAAGAAACTTGCATTCCCGATTTATCGGAAGGAAGTTCTCAAAGGTATAAAACGCTTACCAATTCGCACGTCATGAACGTGGTAGAGCACTTTGTGGTTTGACTCCGGCGGCACCACCGCCACACCTATTTCTGCCTAAAAATATCAGTGTTAGGCGCTGCTGTGTTCCGTTTTGAAGGGTGTGGTAAAGGAGCCAAACTTTTCCGAGGCGTTCCAGCTTAGTCCTCAGGGGTAGCGGCCCATCTGTGGCCGACCTCAGGTAGGAATATCTAATTCTATCTGGGGTTGATTACAGATGTCCATGGGCGGCAGTAGCCACTTACCATCAGGTGGACTGCATGGTCGTCTGCTACTCCCATATTATAAAAAAAAATACTTGACCAGCGCGGTGGACTATGGCCTATACACTGCAAAAAAATAATTTATTAATATATTGTATGTTATAATAGTGACATTTCTATATTTATATCGGCCTGTTTAGACAGATAATTAATTAACCCGCTCCATGGATTAGCGCGGACGTAAGACGGACACCTGCGTTGGTTGACGGACGCTTAAACTATGAGTTATGGTGGAATTTAATCTGTGGTTAGGGTGGCTATTATTAATTTAGTCTATTCATAATCTGTGACGTCATACCGCAAATGAATATTTTTATGAATGGATTTATTAATAGATTTACATACGACCACCGATATCGATAATTAATGACGGCGCCGAAGTAGCCTACATACATTTACTATAGCCGCTTATTCACCGCAAGTCCGTCACGTGAGACCGATATCGGCGGTTTATTTTGTTCCAACTGTCACTCGTGTGACGGTAGTGCATGGGCAAGTTCCAACGTGTTATATATTGCCGGCACATCGGCCTATCAAAAACTCGGCGTCGATCTAGCGGTCACGCCGATCTACTCGAAATATCGGCGGCCGGGATGACGGTGCTCGGGTGACGGACGTGCGGTGGACAAGCGGCTATAGTAAATGTATGTTCGCTACTTCGGCGCCGTCATTAATTATCGGTGTCGGCTCGGTGACGGTGGCGGTGGACAAACGGCGTAAGGTCGTGGTGGTGGTGGTGGTTATAATATCGGTGGCCGGGATGACGCTGCTCGGGTGACGGACGTGCATCAGGAGGCACTCGGAGGTGGTTCCATTTTTTTTTTTCACCTGTAGGCATAGAATAGTAAAGATTACTCACTCCTAATAAGAAAATGTATTTTTTACATTATTTACTAATGAAACTATATTTCTCCGCACTTATCTTCGATTTCGTGTTTTTGCACTACTTAACTGCGCATGTCAACATTGTTCCGCGTAAATTACACCATGAGCAATCAAAAGTAGTTTTCGGAGAAACCGGCGACATATCTCTCTTATCCCATCGTAAAAATTAAGTATCGTGTCAAAGTCACTTTATAACTTTTTTAGGAGTTCATTTTGCACCGTGTTTGCACCGTGTTAATTCGGTTCTCACCCTTCCGGCTCGCAGATATTACCGCGTCATGTTGTATCATCTATTATTCGGTTGCACAAATCATTTAACCCCAGATAAGTGAATAGAATCCGCGGATATTAGCATATGACGATACTGATGAGAGAAGCGGTAATTATGTAATATTCATCAACAACCCATTGCTGTCCCGATCACCGGGATACCGGGATCAGAATAGGGCTACGGTATCCCCTGCTTGTCGGAGGAGGCGACTAAAAGGGGGCTTCCAGGGTTGCGGGCGGCCACAGTGGGAGCTCGAACCGTCTGGCAAGCGATCCCGGGAAGGACGGCGGTATGTGTGGTCGCATATCGTCGTAAACACCAGGTGTGGAGAGCGCCTGGTCTCACCTGGGCGGAGCCTGATGGGGCAACACGTTCAGAGGACTCCGGTTGCGTTCCGTTGGAGATCCCGAAGTCCTCTTCGCAGCGCTGAGGATGGCCACCGGGGAGGTTTTAGTACGGTGAAAAAAGGTTGATGACAGATGTCCATGGACGTCCACTTACTATCATGTGAACTATAAGCTCATTTGCTTCCTATATATTATAATAAATCCGCTAACCGCTACCGCTTCATACATAAACAAACCCTGCGCTTATCTGTTTCACAGGTCATTTCCCCGCCGTTTTGTCACGCGCCGCAAAATGGCCGCAGTAATGAACGCTGGAACGGTCAAACCTGCGCATCATTACTACGTTAATAATGTTTTTAAGGACGGTTTTACTGATTTTCAAATGTTTCCTGTTAATTATTTGGAATAATAGCGTTTTATTGGGGATTTTATAGGTAAATATTTAATGCGAAGAAACCTTCTATCAAAGGGCATGTTATGGTTTGTTATGAGTACCCATCATAGATTAGTAAAGATACTTCGCCGCCTTGAAATTGAATGAAGCCACAAATGGCTTATTAGATAGTTCTTTTTTTGAATTCTTGACAAATAAAAACATTTTTAGAGAAAATTTACGAATAAATAACTAATACTGCGTAATTTACATAATAAATAAATAGTTATTTCAAATATTTTAGCACAGAGACGTGGCAAAACTTTTTTACGCAATTATTTCAATTCTCAAAACTGGAATAAGGATTACAAGTAAGGATTACTCACTCCTAACAATAAAATGTAACCAGTTTTGACAATTGAAATTGTCACTGTAATCTATTTTCATGTTTGAAAAATAAGAGAAATAGTAGTTTTAAGATCATTAACGAATGAAACGATATTTCTCCGCATTTTTTCTTTGATTTATGTATCCGTTTTTCCGTATGTATGAGTTCCGTATGTATGAGTTTTCGGTATCCGTTCGGCGACGGTGGCGATGGACAACGGCTTTAAGTTACTAGACTTAGTTTCCCAGTCATCCACCAGATGGCAGTGACACTCAATGGGCTAGTACAAAGTTTTATTTACTTGCAACTAGCGCTATTACCAGTAATAAACACTCATCTATATATTATCATATCAAAATGAATGTTTGTCTGTATTTCCTTTATATAGTCGTAAACTATGCATTTGATCATGTGATGATCTCTAGCAAAGTTGTTGTCCATGAGCCTACGAAGGTTTCAGAGTTGGTACGTCCAATTTCCGACAGATGGCGCCACTGTCATTTTAATGACGGTACAAATAAGTTATGTTACGTTGGTTACGTTGCGTTGCCATATAAATAAAAAGATGTTAAGGGTGAACAACCCTTATCACTTAGGGGTATGAAAAATAGATAGCAGCCGATTCTCAGACCTACTGAATAAGCATATAAAAATTGGTGAGAATCGATAAATCTGTTTCGGAGGAGTACGGTAACTAACATTGTGACACAAGAATTTTATGTATAAACGCTTTCTACACTCACAGCCCCACACTAGGATACCCTGTATCGTGGGTGCCATGGACACACACATAGACAAATACACAAACACCCAGACCCAGAATCAGAAATCAAAATTCGTCATTTAGATCTGTCTGGCCGGGGATCGAACCCGGAACCCTTTACGCGTTAGACCGGTATGGTAACCGCTCCGCCACGCGGGTGTATCTCATTTCTTTTTTACGCGGACAAAGTCGCAGGCTACTAGTTAAAAAAACAATGCTTAATTTAAATAACAGCTTTATTTCTCTTATCAACACCACAATCAGTGAGGACCGTTCGTATCAGTTCATCTGCTGTCAGTAGAACTGGAGCGTCAGCTCCGCTTCGGTACAGTTCGAAGCGGGGTGGATTCTCTGTAGCAGCTCTGCCACACACCACTACTGAAGGGTAGCCCATTCTGTGAAAATAATTTTACCACGGTTTTATTAGCTTTAGCTGTGTGTGTGTGTGTGTGTGTGTGTGTGTGTGTGTTTGTGTGTTTGTGTGTGTGTGTGTGTGTGTGTGTGTTGTGTGTGTGTGTGTGTGTGTGTGTGCGTGTACAGGGTGAATTTTTCAAATAGGCCTTCAGGACCACATCCGAAACTATAAGGATTAGCGAAAATGTTGAAAGGAGTTACGAGGTCGATTTTGATAAAAACTAAAACTTCATCATTAGTTTTGTTATGACTTATATATAGTCCTAAAGAATTATACATAAGCCGTATGTTATGTATAATCCGTAAGGATTAGTATGCCAAGGTATGAAAAAAATGTGTATTTTCTTCAAAATTTTCCTTCTTTAATTTGTCACATAACATTACTTCCCAGAATTTGATCCTAATAAGCGACACTATCCGATAATGAAATAATACAGGGTGTGGTTTTTTTTTTAAATGAACTCGTTCGATTCCCGGTTAGGGAAATAGATTTTTTATAAATCTAATGATGCAGTCTTATTTTTTATCAAAATCGGCCTCGTAACTCCTTTCAGTATTTTTTGCTAATCCTTATAGTTTGGGATTTGGCCTTGAAGGCCCGTTTGAAAAATTCACCCTGTATATGTTTGTCTGTATGTATGTATATAACGGAACCTTTCAACGCGATTTTACCCACTTTGAACGGTCCGATTAATTCAAAATTTTATACAAATATCAAGAACCGATGACAATACACGATTTTAATAAATTTATCCCATCAAGATCATCAGGATTAACGATTATACTTGGGCGGCTTTAGTGTGGTTTTTCGTTTCTGAACCATATTTGTTAGTTAAACGAGCAAGCAGTTCACCTGATGGTAAGCTATTGCCGCACGGATATCTGTAATCAACCCTAGATAGGATTAGACTCCTACCTGAGGTCGGCCACAGATACCGCTACCGCTGAGGACTAAGCTGGAACGCCTCGGATAACGTCTCCTTTACCACACTTCAAACCTGCACACAGCAGCGCTACATTGCTGTTATAACAGAAATAGATGTGACGGTGGTGCCACCGGAGTTGAACCAGAGGGTTCTACCACCTTCAAAGCTACTGCCGTATGGACAGAAATAGGTGTGACGGTGGTGCCATCGGAGTCACCGAGGGTTCTACCACCTTGTCCTCACCTGTCCGCCATCATGAGCCTCTTGCCGATGGTCAGAGGATGACGATCATCCACCAACAAGTCACCACCCACCACTGAGGACAACTGATGACTTATTTCATCAGCTCTCTCCTTGCCTGCGTTCGACCACTCCTTGGAACCTTCCTGAGGAAAAAATATATATAAAGACTAGTGGTGCCCGCGGCTTCGCCCGCATTTTAAAGAAATAATATGACATACATAGAACGGAAAATTTGTACCTGCATTGGAATGACAGTGGTGCCATCCGTCGAAAATTGGTCTTACCAACTCCCAAACCCTCGTAGCCCACGAGGACAACAACTTTGCTAAAGATCATCATTTGATCAAATGCATAGTTTCCGATTCTATAGCTACTTACGAATTAAAAATTAATTGAGAAAACCTTTTCCCACGGACTAAACTGTGAATCTAAACCATTCTCAAGTCCCCTTGAACACACACAACAAATTTCATCAAAATCAGACCAGTCGTTTAGGAGGAGTTCAGTGACATACACACGCACATAAGAAATTATATATATATAATCCTGTAAGGAATGGCATGCGTTCTCCATGTTGCCGTCTAGGAGCGACTTTGTTGTCTATGGCGGGTTTTCTCCTCTCCCCCCCGAGGCAAAGGGAAAAATATGAGATGCCATAGATTCAAGATGGCGGCCGATTTAAAATTTTTAACTTTTTTATTTATTGACTTTATGCTGATGTTTGTTTCTTTTTCGAATAATATTCGGGTGGGTGTTACGATGAAATTGGAAAAAAATGAAAAACCAAGATGGCCGCCGAGATATTTGAGTTTGAAATTTTTCAATTTTCGAGGTGTTTTTGGGAGGATGTATCTCTTGGGATTTTTAATATTTTGTTGCCATTTTTTTAAATTTTCTCGGATATATCCTTAATTTTGCCAAATCGGATTTATTTTTTTTTTCAACAAGATGGCGGGTCGTCTGTTAGGCGATTTGTAAAATGTATGAAAAAAACAGATTTTTTGAAGTGAAATATTCGGAGGTTGGCAACGTTTGAGCGATTTGCTTTGTTCGGGGCGGTCATGGGGCTCGGTCCGAAGTGTTGCCAGGTTTGAGTTTTTTTCTCCCCACTCTTACAATTTTTTAAACTTTTCATTCAAAAATATGAAAAGTAGAAGGAGAAATATTTTTGATGAAAATTTTTCACTGGAATATTTTTTTTGGCTGTCGTAATGACATTTGACCATTTTCGTCGATGTCGACTGGCAACACTGGCCGCAGGATTTTTTTTTCAGTTTTACGAAAAATCGACTTCCTCGACCTGAAGGAGTGGTGGGGGGTGGGTTTGATGTATGAGTGGAATTTTTTATTTGCCTCCGTGTCTATGGGAAAAATCTGAAACTTTCAAAATTCAAGATGGCGGCCGAGTTGGATTGGGCAACTTTTTTTTTTTATTTTGCACCTATCCAAGATCGGTATCGTTTCCGGCTAACTTGAGGGCGACTGATACGATGAAATTAGAAAAAGTTGAAAAAACAAGATGGCCGCCGAGATACTTGAGTTTGAAATTTTTCATTTTTCGAGGTGTGTTCGCGGGGTGGCACTGATGTGTTTTTTTAAATATTTTTTTTATTTTTTTCGTTTTTTTTCTCGGATATATGCTCAATTTTACCAAATTGGAATTATTTAATTTTTTAACCAGATGGCGGATCGTTCGTCAGGCAATTTGTAAAATGTATGAAAAATCGCATTTTTTGAAGTGAAATATTTTGAGGTTGGCAACATTTCAGCGAATCGCCTTGTATGGGGCGGTTGTGGAGCGTGACTTGAAGTGTTGCCAGGTTTAGAATTTTTTTTCTTCGTTCATACTTTTTTTGGAACTTTCCATTCAAAAATGTAAAAAGTAGAAGGAGAAACATTTTTAATGAAAATATTTTACATGGGTATTTGTCAGGGGGGTCGTAATGACATTTGACCATTTTCATCCAAATTAACTGGCAACACTGGCAGCTAGATTTTTTTTTTCACTTTTTTGACATTTCGAGTAGCCCAGCCTAAACTATTGGTGGGGGGTAGTAATAATGTATGCGATATTTTTTCGGTATATTATGGTGGTTATGGGAAAAATGGGAAACATACAAAATTCAAGATGGCGGCCCACCTGCGATTTTCAACTTTTTTTTTATTCTGCGCGCCTACCTGAGATTGGTGTCATTTTCGGCTAATTGTGAGACGACTGTTACGATAAAATTAGAAAAAAATGGAAAAACAAGATGGCCGCCGAGATATTTGAGTTTGAAATCTTTCATTTTTCGAAGTGTGTTTGTGGGGTCGTAGCGCGGTGGTTTTATTAATATTTTTTCGATATTTTTGATTTATTGGCCGGATTGTATCCTCAATTTTATCATATGGCAGTGTCATATTTTTTTAACCAGATGGCGGACCTTGTATCAGCCATTTTGTAAAATGTACGAAAAAATGCATTTTTCGAAGTGAAATATTTTGAGGTTGGCAACATTTGAGCGAGTCGCTTTGTATTGAGCGGTTATGGAGCTCGGCTCGTAGTATTGCCAGGTAAAGTTTTTTTTTTCACCTTTCATACATTTTTTGGAACTTTTCATTCAAAAATGTGAAAAGTAGAAGGAGAAATATTTTTAATTAAATTTTTTCACAGGACTATTTTTTATGGGTGCCGTAATGACATTTGACCATTTTCGTCTTAATCGACTGGCAACACTGGGATACAGAATTTTTTTTCGCGATTTTCACTTTTTGAGTACTTGGGCGGAAACCGTAGACAGAGCATATAAGTAATGTATGGGAGATATTTTTTATTTCAAATGGACCCTATGTAAAAAATCGAAAATCCAATGTTGCCATATACAAAAAAAATGTTTTCATACAAATGCATTTTCTACAGGATTATCGAAGATTTCAAGCTGTTGCCACCATTTGACGTCATTTTTTTGTATGAGGCGCTTAATGGCACTTATAGACTGTACCAATGTGTAACAAAATATTTCAGTGTTGCCATACAAAAAATAATAATTTTCATACATGTGCATTTTTGTATGTTACATTTCATGCTGTTGTAAATTTTTGACAACATTATAATGTATGACGCGTTTGTATGTACTAATATACTGCACATTTTGGTAAAAAAATATTTTAGTGTTGCCATACAAAAAATATTAATTTTCATACGGATGTATTTTTGTATGTAATATTTCAAGCTGTTGTCTTGTATTGGTAGCATTAGAGTGTATGAGGCGTTTGTAGGTACTAATATTCTGCACATTTTGATATCAAAATATTTTAGTCTTGCCATACAAAAAATAATAATTTTCATACATTTGTATTTTCGTATGTGGTGTTTTGGGCTGTTGGCTCCCTTTAAAGACCACCGCCACCATGCCCAGCATCACTAAACGTCAGTTTTCTGTATGAGGCGTTTAATGGTACTTGTAGACTGTATAAATTGGTGGAAAAATATTTCAGTGTTGCCATATAAAAAATAATAATTTTCATACAAGTGCATTTTTGTATGTCATATTTCAAGCTGTTGTTTCCTTTTGATGTCATTCCAATGTAAGAGGCGTTTGTAGATACTAGCAGTTTTAACATTTGGGTAAAAGAATATTTCAGTGTTCCCATACAAAAAATAATAATTTTCATACATATGCATTTTTGTATGTCACATTTCAAGCTGTTGTATATTTTTGACAACCCTATAATATATGACGTGTTTGTATGTACTAATAAACTGCACATTTTGGTAAAAAAATATTTTAATGTTGCAATACAAAAAATAATAATTTTCATATATATGTATTTTTGTATGCAATATTTCAAGCTGTTGCCTTCTATTGATATCATTAGAATGTATGAGGCGTTTGTAGGTACTAATATTCTGCACATTTTTATAAAATAATATTTTAGTGTGGCCATACAAAAAATAATAATTTTCATACATATGTATTTTCTATTAAATATTTCAAGCTGTTGTATATTTTGACAACATTAAAATATACGATGCGTTTGTAGGTATCAATAGATTTCACATTGTGGTAAAAAAAATCAGTGGTGCCGTACACAAAATAATATTTTTTATACGCATGCATCTTTGTATGTAATATTTAAAACTGTTGTCTCCTTTTGAAGTTATTACCTAATACGTGGCGTTGTTAGCTACTAACAGTTTGAACCCTACGTCAGTAGGATAATATATCTATGGTTTGAACATTTGGGTGAAAATATATTTCAGTGCTGCCATACAAAAAATCGGTTACAGGGTTTATAAGTATATATTTCGGAATTAATTTATGAGTCGTTTAAAAATGTATATGATTTAATCTTAATGAGGTAACTTATTGGTATGTTGAGAAAGCAATAACTGGTTTGAAATTTTTTTATGACTTGAGTTTTGGAGTATTCTATTTATTTGAGTTTAATTGGTTGTATGTGTTAAATTGTTTGTGGCTTAAGTTACCTATATGAATTTTACCCGTGATTATTCTTTTTGGAGTGTAGCCCTACCATGCACATAGCAGGAAGGGGCGTAAGATGTTAGATTCTCTTCTTACGTATTAATGTATAATTATTTATTAACAGACACAGACACAGATTTTGTGGATGTAGTATGTAGTCAAGTAAAGGATACAAAATGTATTAATCTTCAACATTTTTGTGACTTTAAAAGAGGGGTAAAATATAAGATTTACTAAAGAAGGGCCATAATCTATTAGGTATATTTGGATATTTTCAAAGGATGGACGGGATAAATATGATATACGATTTACAAAAGAAGGATATAATGTAAGAGGTATATTTTCTGCACTGCTCTGCTCCTATTGATTGTAGCGTGATGAAAAGTATACTATAACCAGCTCAGGAGTATGAAAAATAATTGTATCAAGTTTCGTTAAAATCCGTCGAGTAGTTTTTTCTATAACGGTTATATAGACAGACAGACAAAAATTTTAATGATTGCATTCTTGACATCAGTATCGATCCCTAAATACCCCCTGATAGTTATTTTGGAAATATATTTCTTGTACAGAATTGATCTCACTACAGATTTATTATAAGTATAGAATTAATATAGATAATATAATATATAGAAATAATGTATGACGCGTTTGTATGTACTAATAGACTACACATTTTGGTAAAAAAATATTTTAGTGTTGTCATACAAGAAATAACAATTTTTATAAATAGTTATTTTTGTATGTAATATTTCAAGCTTTTGTCTCCTTATTATGTCTTTAAAATGTATGGCTTATAGACAAAAAAATCACGACCATTCTTGGTATTTTGCAAATATTAACTCATATCTTTTCCAAACAGCCCCAAACAGAATGAATAAAACTTCAATATAGGGGAAAAAATGTAAAAAAATTTTGCACGCAAAACTAAAGAAGACAACCGTTTCGCGAGCTGCTTTAGCAGCGAGCGCACACAAGCGATACCTAGTTATTATATATATATAATCCTGTAAGGAATGACCGCCGTTCTCCATGTTGCCGTCTAGGAGCGACTTTGTTGTCTATGGCGGGTTTTCTCCTCTCCCCCCCGAGGCAAAGGGAAAAATATGAGATGCCATAGATTCAAGATGGCGGCCGATTTAAAAATTTTAACTTTTTTATTTATTGACTTTATGCTGATGTTTGTTTCTTTTTCGAATAATATTCAGGTGGGGGTTACGATGAAATTGAAAAAAAATGAAAAATCAAGATGGCCGCCGAGATATTTGAGTTTGAAATTTTTCAATTTTCGAGGTGTTTTTGGGAGGTCGTATCTCTTGGGATTTTTATTATTTTGTTGCCATTTTTTAAAATTTTCTCGGATATGTCCTCAATTTTGCCAAATCGGATTTATTTTTTTTTTTCAACAAGATGGCGGGTCGTCTGTTAGGCGATTTGTAAAATGTATGAAAAAAACAGATTTTTTGAAGTGAAATATTCGGAGGTTGGCAACGTTTGAGCGATTTGCTTTGTTCGGGGCGGTCGTGGGGCTCGGTCCGAGGTGTTGCCAGGTTTGAGTTTTTTTCTCCCCACTCTTACAATTTTTCAAACTTTTCATTCAAAAATATGAAAAGTAGAAGGAGAAATATTTTTGATGAATATTTTTCACTGGAATATTTTTTTTGGCTGTCGTAATGACATTTGACCATTTTCGTCGATGTCGACTGGCAACACTGGCCGCAGGAATTTTTTTTCAGTTTTACGAAAAATCGACTTCCTCGACCTGAAGGAGTGGTGGGGGGTGGGTTTGATGTATGAGTGGATTTTTTTATTTGCCTCCGTGTCTATGGGAAAAATCTGAAACTTTCAAAATTCAAGATGGCGGCCGAGCTGGATTGGGCAACTTTTTTTTTTATTTTTGCACCTATCCAAGATCGGTATCGTTTCCGGCTAACTTGAGGGCGACTGATACGATGAAATTAGAAAAAGTTGAAAAAACAAGATGGCCGCCGAGATACTTGAGTTTGAAATTTTTCATTTTTCGAGGTGTGTTCGCGGGGTGGCACTGATGTGTTTTTTTAAATATTTTTTTGATTTTTTTCGTTTTTTTTCTCGGATGTATGCTCAATTTTACCAAATCGGATTTATTTATTTTTTTAACCAGATGGCGGATCGTTCGTCAGGCAATTTGTAAAATGTATGAAAAATCGCATTTTTTGAAGTGAAATATTTTGAGGTTGGCAACATTTTAGCGAATCGCCTTGTATGGGGCGGTTGTGGAGCGTGACTTGAAATGTTGCCACGTTTAGGATTTTTTTTCTTCGTTCATACTTTTTTTGGAACTTTCCATTCAAAAATGTAAAAAGTAGAAGGAGAAACATTTTTAATGAAAATATTTTACATGGGTATTTGTCAGGGGGGTCGTAATGACATTTGACCATTTTCATCCAAATTAACTGGCAACACTGGGAGCTAGATTTTTTTTTTCACTTTTTTGACAATTCGAGTAGCCCAGCCTAAACTATTGGTGGGGGGTAGTAATAATGTCTGAAATATTTTTTCGGTATATTATGGTGGTTATAGGAAAAATGGGAAACATACAAAATTCAAGATGGCGGCCCTCCTGCGATTTTCAACTTTTTTTTTTATTCTGCGCGCCTACCTGAGATTGGTGTCATTTTCGGCTAATTGTGGGACGACTGTTACGATAAAATTAGAAAAAATTGGAAAAACAAGATGGCCGCCGAGATATTTGAGTTTGAAATCTTTCATTTTTCGAGGTGTGTTTGTGGGGTCGTAGCGCGGTGATTTTATTAATATTTTTTCGATATTTTTGATTTATTGGCCGGATTGTATCCTCAATTTTATCATATGGCAATATTATTTTTTTTAAATTAGATAGCGCACCTTGTGTCAGCCATTTTGTAAAATGTACGAAAAAATGCATTTTTCGAAGTGAAATATTTTGAGGTTGGCAACATTTGAGCGAGTCGCTTTGTATCGGGCGGTCATGGAGCTCGGCTCGAAGTGTTGCCAGGTAAAGATTTTTTTTTCATGCTTCATACATTTTTTGAAACTTTTCATTCAAAAATGTGAAAAGTAGAAGGAGAAATATTTTTAATAAAATTTTTTCACGACACTATTTTTTATGGGTGCCGTAATGACATTTGACCATTTTCGTCTTAATCGACTGGCAACACTGGGATACAGAATTTTTTTTCACGATTTTCACTTTTTGAGTACTTGGGCGAAGACCGTAGACAGAGCATATAAGTAATGTATGGGAGATATTTTTTATTTCAAATGGACCCTATATAAAAAATCGAAAATCCAATGTTGCCATATACAAAAAAAATGTTTTCATACAAATGCATTTTCTACAGGATTATCGAAGATTTCAAGCTGTTGCCACCATTTGACGTCATTTTTTTGTATGAGGCGCTTAATAGCACTTTTAGTCTGTACCAATGTGTAAAAAAATATTTCAGTGTTGCCATACAAAAAATAATAATTTTCATACATGTGCATTTTTGTATGTCACATTTCAAGCTGTTGTAATTTTTGACAACGTTATAATGTATGACGCGTTTGTATGTACTTATAGACTGCACATTTTCGTAAAAAAATATTTTAGTGTTGCCATACAAAAAATATTAATTTTCATACATATGTATTTTTGTATGTAATATTTCAAGCTGTTGTCTTGTATTGGTAACATTAGAATGTATGAGGCGTTTGTACGTACTAATATTGTGCACATTTTGATTAAAAAATATTTTAGTGTTACCATACAAAAAAAAATAATTTTCATACATTTGTATTTTTGTATGTGGTGTTTCGGGCTGTTGTCTCCCTTTAAAGACCTCCACCACCATGCCCAACATCACTAAACGTCAGTTTTCTGTATGAGGCGTTTAATGGTACTTATAGACTGTGTAAATTGGTGGAAAAATATTTCACTGTTGCCATATAAAAAATAATAATTTTCATACAAGTGCATTTTTGTATGTCATATTTCAAGCGGTTGTTTCCTTTTGATGTCATTTTTATGTATGAGGCGTTTGTAGGTACTAATATTCTACATATTTTGATAAAAAATATTTTAGGGTTGCCATACAAAAAATTATAATTTTATTACATAGTATTTTGTATGTGGTGTTTCGGGCTGTTGTCTCCCTTTAAAGACCACCACCACCATGCCCAGCATCACTAAATGTCAGTTTTCTGTATGAGGGGTTTAATGGTACTTATAGACTGTATAAATTGGTGAGAAAATATTTCAGTGTTGCCATATAAAAAATAATAATTTTCATACAAGTGCCTTTTTGTATGCCCTATTTCAAGCTGTTGTTTCCTTCTGAGGTCATTCCAATGTATGAAGCGTTTGTTGATATTAACAGTTAAGACATTTGGGTAAAAAATATTTCAGTGTTCCCATACAAAAAATAATATGTAATTTTCATACATATGCATTTTTGTATGTAATATTTCAATCTTTTGTGTATTTTTGACAACCTTATAATGTATGACGCGATTGTAGGTACTAATAGACTTCACATTTAGGTAACAAGATATTTAAGTGTTGCCACAGAAAAAATAATAATCTTCATACATATGTACTTTTGTATGTAATATTTGAAGCTGTTGTCTTGTATTGATGTCATTAAAATGTATGAGGCACTGGTAGATACTAATAATCTGCACATTATGGTAAAAAAATATTTTAGTGTTGCCATACAAAAAATAATAATTTTCATACATTTGTATTTTTGTATGTGGTGTTGCGGGCTGTTGTCTCCTTTTAAAGACCACAACCACCATGCCCAGCATCACTAAACGTCAGTTTTCTGTATGAGGCGTTTAATGGTGCTTATAGACTGTACACATTTGTGAAAAAATATTTCATTGTTACCATATAAAAAATAATAATTTTCATACATGTTCATTTTTGTATGTCACATTTCAAGCTGGTGTTTCCTTTTGATGTCATTCCAATGTATGAGACGTTTATCGATACTAGCAGTTTTAACATTTGGGTAAAAGAATATTTCAGTGTTCCCATACAAAAAATAATAATTTTTCATACATATGCATTTTTGTATGTAATATTCAAGCTGTTGTATATTTTTGACTGCCTTATAATGTATGACGCGATTGTAGGTACTAATAGACTTCACATTTTCTTGAAAAAATATTTTAGTGTTGCCATACAAAAAAAATAATTTTCATACATTTGTATTTTTGGATGTAAACTTTGAAGCTGTTGTTTCCCTTTAAGGACTGGCGCCATTTGACGTATTTTTTTCTGTATGAGGCGTTTAATGGTACATATATACTGTACAAATTTGTGGAAAAATATTTCAGTGTTGCCATACAAAAATAAATACATATGCATTTTTAATGTAATTGTCTTAAGTTTGCTATCTGAGTTTATTAAATAGGCATGTAGTAGCCTAGCCGGCCGTTTTACAGGAATTTGATTGGGTCAAATATTTATGTTTTCATTTTACCTTATTTTGATATAAATCATAATTTAATTTTTAAATATTAATCATATTAGAAGTTCTTACTTACACAGTCGAGATATAAAATGGCAGTACCGTTGTTATGAGCAAATGTTATATTGTTTAGAAGAACTTTAATGTTATAAGGCAACTTTTGCATGCTTCAAATTATTAATATTTTGTCATACATTTAACACTTAACGTTTCGGAGTTTGTGTTAAATATTTATACGTATATTACGAATAATTATAAACAGTCCTATATTAGTACTAGGGCTTATTGTGCTGATAATTTTCGAAAGAAATATTGATTTTTAAAGTTATCGATGTTATATTGTTTAACATTATATTATCCGTATAATAATAATAAAGGGATTAGGTTATTGAATTTTTGTTCTATTTGCGTTATTACTAAGTATCCGTTACGTTACTAACAATTGGAAAAGTATGGTTACAGCTTGTACTTACTTAGTTACATTTTTAAATAGAATTAATTGCAAGTTTTATTTTTGTTTTCATGTTTATATTGGATCAAACAATGGAGAATACCTGTGGTCTTTGTAATGTAATAATAATGGACTGGGCATTCAACACTAAAGTATTTAAATCACTTGTTACCATTTCGGAGGACAAGAATTCATAGTCAGAGTTCATAGAAGGGTCATAAGATATGAAAGAAGAAAAGCAAGACAAATTGTTTAAATTATTTGGAGAGAAGTAATGGTTATCGATTACAGGGTTAATACGTATAAGTATAAGTATATTTCGAAATCTATTTATGAGTCGTTTAAAAAGGTACATATATGATTCAATCTTAATTAGCTAACTTATTGGTATGTTAAGAAAGCAATAACTGGTTTGAAATTATTTATGACTTGAGTTTTTGAGTATTCTATTTATTTGAGTTAAATTGTTTGTATGTGTTAAATTGTTTGTGGCTTACGTTACCTATATGAATTTTACTCGTGATTATTCTTTTTGGAGTGTTGCCCTACGATGCACATAGTGGGAAGGGACGTAAGATGTTAGATTCTCTTCTTACGTAAATTTATAATTATTTATTAACAGACACAGAGAAACAGATTTTGTGGATGTCGTATGTACTCAAGTAAAGGATATAAAATGTAATAATCTTCTACATTTTTGTGAGTTACTAAAGAGGGTTAAAATATAAAATTTACTAAAGAAGGGCCATAATCTATTATGTATAATTGGACATTTTCATGATGCCGTAATGACATTTGACGTCATTTTCACTTTTTGAATAGTTGAGTGAGAACCGTTGACAGAGGATAAACTTTTTACTTAAAATGATCGTTACGTAAAAATACAATATCCAATGTTGCCATAATCAAAAGAAATGTTTTCATACAAATGCATTTTCAACAGGATTATCGAATGTTTCAGACTGTTTCCACCATTTGACATCATTTTTTTGTATGAGGCGCTTAATGGTACTTAGGTATATACTGTACCAATGTGTGAAAAAATATTTCAGTGTTGCCATACGAAAAAAATATGCACTATGCATATGTAATCTCTTTTTTTGGGAAGCGTATATGCTGTAAACATCATATTTTTAACTCATTGTTACTTTAAAAAGCTATAATCCGATGAGTTTATTTTTTTTACGCGAAAAAAATGCTGTAAGTTGTGGCATAAACAAAATTAATATTAAAATAAAAAGACGTTTTAGGGATCTGGTCTAAAACTAAAACATTTAAAATCTTACTTTATTTTTTATTGCAGGTAATGAAAATGTAATTCTTTAACGTTTTAAATATGATTGAAATGACTTAGAAAAAAATCGTACATTATACGTAATACATAATTTTAAATAATTTTCACTTAAACGTTATAATTAAACTTTTCTGATTTTTCAACGCCTCAACTCAACTCATAAAACCTTTCATCTCATCATTGATTAATTTGTCTCTTACGTTATCACTCTTCTTATACATCAACATCTTCCTCGTCTGTTTCTTCTAAACAATATTTTTACTTTAGTACAAGGCTTTATCAGTCCTCCTGATGGTAAGTGGCTACTGTCTGGACTGTATGTTCGTCTGCTACTCCTATATTACATAAAAAGGTACCTATAATACTTCCCTCAAGATACACCTTTTTTTGTTGACAAGAGGGGAAACCTTCAAAAGGTACCCTATGCCGTGGGAGCGACACGGGGTTATGTGGGATTCTTACCGCACTAAAACCCCCCGGTAGTTATCCTCGGCGCTGCATAGAGGACTTCGGGATCTCCAAAGGAACGCAACCGGAGTCTTCTTAGCGGGTTGCCCCATCGGGCTCTGCCCAGGTGAGCATGACGCTCACCACTCGGTGTGGCGTGCACGACGGTATGCAACCACACATACTGCCGTCCTTTCCTGGGTAGTTGCCCGGGTGGCTCCAGCTCTCACTTTTGCCACCCGCAATCCGGAAGCCCCTTTTAGTCGCCCCTTAAGACAGGCAGAGGATACCCTATTCTGGTCCCAGAACTACGGGAACAGATGGGCGTTATCTACGCCCACGGCGACTCCTCCACCGAGCTGCGCTCCCTAGCTCGCTCGGCTTCTTCCTACGTGGACATGACAATGTCGCAGGTGATCATGCTATATCTTGGAGCTATCCAACGATGGCGCTGGAGACAGGTCCGGTCCCACTTTTGACACGAGGATCCGCCGCTGAGACTCCCACGCTGGGCAGTACTGCAGCGTGTGCTATGCGGAATCCTCGTAGGGCCGTCATCTCCCTCTATCCTGTTTAGACTCACCGAAACGGCCATGTCCGGTGAGTATCTGGGTCAACCGGTATTGCATGACCTTTCGCGAAGAGCCAAACCCGAAAGTTCAGTACGATAGCATTGACCACCCGTTGGCGTATGTTACGTGGTCCAAATAGCGATGATGCTAGCAACCTCCAGAACACTCATATACAGGGTGAATTTTTCAAATAGGCCTTCAGGGCTAAATCCGAAACTATAAGGATTTGCGAAAAATGCTGAAAGGAGTTACGAGGCCGATTTTGATAAAAACTAAAACTGCATCATTCGGTTTTTAAAATATCTTCTTCCTTAGCCGAGAATCGAACGAGTTCATTTTGGAAAATAATTAATTTATATATTATTTCACTATCTGATAGTGTCGCTTATAATGATCAAATTCTGGGAAGTATCTAATGTTATGTGACAAATTAAAGAAAAGGAAAATTTTGAAAAATACATATATATTGGCATACTAATCCTTAAAGATTATACATAACATATGACTTATGTATAATTCTTAGAAGTATACATAAGTCATAACATTGAATAATTTGTTGGTTAATCAACTAATTCTTCGATGTTATGACCGTGACATACGGCTTAGTATGACTAACTAATAGGTTGGCAACTAAGTTTATTTTAGGATTTATATTTTAAATAAAAATAGATAATTTATTAATACGTAAATTTTTATTTTTTATTTTTTACAACTTCGTTTCAACGTTACATATGATTTTCTATATCTTTTTGTTAAGTAATCACTAGGATTTTACTTGAAAAAGTCATTCTCCCAAATTGTCAATTTTACATTTGTATTAAACGAAACTCCGCGCAGAGCAAGTTGAAAATCTATTACAATGGTCCTAAAAATAACCTTAACTAAGTCAAACATAAAAATATAAATTCTAGAAGAACAAAACGTCCGCTTCTGAATGATTTGAAATATTAGACCAAAAACATTGTTAATACGCGAGATGTTTAAATTAATGAATGGCGGGAACTTAACTGCCAAATTAATATGAAAAAATATGTATATTCTTAAAATTTACGCTTTTCCTTTAGTTTGTCATTTATCATTACTTCCCAGAATTTGATATTCCAGAATTCCCAGAATTGAATTTGACGTGAAGTTCAAAATACAGTCTAGATTCTTACAGGTTATATAGATTCGATGGTCCGATATAATAACGAAAGTCGAATAGGTAAAGTAAATCCTTTAGTTCATATAAGAAAAACAGTGGTTGTGGATATCCAATAACATTAAAACTTTAATTTTTAAAACAATATTTTTTGAGGTTTTCACCAGACTTATATGTTAACATCTGGAACCAGCAGCTGAACGTAAATTCAAAAGCACGAAAACGTTTGAGGAGACAAATAACATTACGTGGCGGTCACCCATCCATGTACTGACCACAAATTTAACCTACTCAACCCTGTTAATATACAATTATTTTCAACTTAATAAAAGTAAATTATTTGTGCTTGCGCATATATTCAATATTAAACTCCTTAATCCTGATGATACAGGGATACCACCTGTCTATTCGGCCATTTAGTCCACCTGATGGTGGGTGGCTATTACCTATGGACGTCTGTAATCAACCTCAGATAGGATTATATATTCCTACCTGGAATCGGTCACAGATGCGCTGCTACCCCTGAGGACTAAGCTGGAACGTCTCGGAAACGTATGTCTCCCTTACCTACACCCTTCAAACCAGAACACAGCAGCGCTTAACACTGCTGTTATGAGGTTTAACCACAAAATGCTCTACCACCTTCAATCACTATATACAGGGTGAATTTTTAAAACGGGCCTTCAGGGCAAAATCCGAAACTATAAGGATTAGCGAAAAATGCTGAAAGGAGTTACGAGGCCGATTTTGATAAAAACTAAAACTGCATCATTACTTTTTTAAAATAACTTTTTCCCTAGCCGGGAATCGAACGAGTTCATTTTGAAAAAAAATGCACCCTCTATATTATTCCACTATCTGATAGTGTCGCTTATAAGGATCAAATTCTGGGAAGTAATGTTATGTGACAAATTAAAGGAAAAGGAAAATTTTGAAGAAAATACGTATTTTTCCATACATTGGCATATTAATCCTTAAGGATTATACATAATAAATGATTTATGTATAATTCTTTAGAAACAGGCATAAGTCATACCATTGAAGAATTTGTTGGTTAATCAACTAATTATTCGATGTTATGACTATGACATACGGCTTAGTATGAGAAAGTAATAGTTTGGCAAATAATTTACCGCCGTTTTTAGTGTTTATTTATTAATGAAAATAGAGAACTGATTAAATAGTAAATTCTTATTGTTTGTTGTTTACAACTTCATTTCAACGTTAAATATGATTTTCTATATCCCTTTTTTTAGTAATCACTCGGATTTGACTCTAAAAAGTAATTCTCGCAAATTGTCAACTTTACATCTGTATTAAACGAAACTCCGTCCATAGCAAGTAAATCTATTTTAATGGTCCTAAAAATAACCTTAGCTAAGTCGGACATAAAAATATAAATTATTGATATTTGAAACAAAACGTCCATTTCGAATGATTAGAAACATTGAGCCAAAAAAATGTTAATACACGAAATGTTTAAATTAATGAATGGCGGGAACTTAACTGCCTAATTAATATGAAAAAATATGTATTTTCTTAAAATTGAGGCTTTTCCTTTATTTTGTCATTCATCATTACTTTCCAGATTTTGATCCTTATAAGCAACACTATCAGATAGTGGAATAATATAGAGGGTGCATTTTTTTTTCAAAATGAACTCGTTCGATTCCCGGCTAGGGAAAAAGTTATTTTAAAAAAGTAATGATGCAGTTTTAGTTTTTATCAAAATCGGCCTCGTAACTCCTTTCAGCATTTTTCGCTAATCCTTATAGTTTCGGATTTGGCCCTGAAGGCCCGTTTTAAAAATTCACCCTGTATATTTGAATCATGATAAAAAATAATCTTTTACTTTTGTAACATTAGTACAGAAAAAGATAGTAGGTATGTAGAATTTGTTAGGTTAGGTTAGGTTAGAACATGAAAGAAAATATAAAACAAGTCATTTAATTAAATAATCAAAAATACGAATGCACTAAAAAGGCTTAAATACAACTTTTTTAAAACGTGTTACTATTTCGCGAAAAAAAAAATCACAATTTATGCTCCATAAAATATATAACTTCAGTAATTCAAAGTTCCAGACATTATTTTACCCCTTTATGGATAGAATTTCATTATTTTTATCCAGCAAGCCAGATACAAAATTTCATAGTGTTCGCTTCAAAATTGACGGTTGTTCAAATGAACTTTCAACTCCTATTTCACCCTCTACGGGGTTGATTTTTAGGGAGGGGATAAATGGGTATGTCCTTGTTCCTATCCAGGAAGTTAAATACTAAATTTTATAGTAGTTGCTTCAAAGTTAAAGGATTTCAAAAAAACTGACATGGCCTATTTTACCCTCTTAGGGGTAGAATTTTCAAAAGGCCTTTCTTAGTACTTATTTACGCTACGTAGAGAACCTATATAGGTGGCGATACCTAAGTAGGTGAAGTCCCTGGCGAAGAATACAGTTACCCAGGGTGAGGACATGTTGGCGGTATCACTTGATATGGCCAACATCTTCTCCCCGGAGAAGATTGTCGGGGACTACTTATTTAGGCGTATGGTCGAATACCCTGGCCAAGACTGGTGGTGTCGGCGGGAAATGTCGTGCGGAGTTCCACAGGGTTTGATGCTGAGTCCTCGGAATATCGGCTAAAACTGAGTGCTGCAAAGAGCTCCCCTTCCCTAATGATTGCCTGTAGCGGAAACCTTGGGGATGCTTTCCTGCGCGTCACCGCCAGTACGGTATTCATAGTGGGCCGCATACGGCGGTTGTGTTTAAAAATCTTAAAAATTCGGGGCTGTGCTTCATGGCGATCATGGCGATGCTTCATGGCATGGCCCTCGAAAGGCGCCGCCCCAGGATGCTCATATCGTCGTCTCTGGAATTCGTATCGACATGAGGCCGTTGCGGACATATCTGAGATTCATCCTGGATAGCCGGCCAAATGTCGGACCCCGCTTTGGATGGACCCCTCAGCGCCTAAGGTCGGCGGCGACCTTGGGTAGATTTTCATGTGAGGCAGCCTACGTGTTGGCGGGAAGTTTGCCCTGGGATTTGGGAGCGAAGACCTTTGCGTTGCTACGTTAGTAGTGCGAGGAAGCACACCGATACTGGCCGCCCGCCAGTGCGACAGGAACTGCAGAGACACAGAGCTGAGCTGCACCAATGGGTTACCGAGACGTGGAACTCAAGGTTGGTGCGTCCTAGCGCCGTCCTGAGGACTATTGAGGCATTTCGTCCGTTATTGAAGTAGTGCTTAGGTAAGCGCGAGGGCGTCCTGTCTTTCCGTCGGACACACGTACTTTAGGTATATGGTTGTTTCTGGAATTATCTGTGCCGGATCGGGCGGGTGTCGATGGCCAGGTGCCATCACTGTGACAATTGCCTCGAAGAGACGGCCCGGCTAACGTTTTCTCGTGACTCGCCTCTGAACGTCCAGAGGAACGCCGCGGAGTTTTAGTTGGTAAGAGTCTGACGTACCCCTTCTGTTCAACCGATCTTCTGATCTAATATGCAAGAATCCTCATGGATGTTCTTCTTTATTTATATTCTAAACAAAGACTGTAATTATAATATTCAATTTATACCTAAAATCCTACTACTGTAACTGAGCAGGGACTAAAATTCTCGGAGCGCGACAACGCTGTAACCCGTGCTGTGTTTAAATGTTCTGATAATGAATTTAGTGTAATAGGCGCAGTACAATAAAACGAAGGATTTTTACAGGGTTACTGCATTTTAAGGTCAGAAAAAAACATTTCATTAAAATTTTCTACGCTGTAAATGAATTTAAAATGCTCTTAGAGCTACGAGTGTTAGATCATTCAACACAGAAAAAAATCTGATTCCAAATATGTATATAACGTATTTCCAGATTTTTTGGAGTAACGGCAATAACGCATTCCTGGGTCGATATGAACTATTTTATGTAATATTTCAAGTTGCTGTATGTTTTTGAACGCCTTATAATGTATGACGCGTTTGTATGTACTGATAGACTACACATTTTGGTAAAAAAATATTGTAGTGTTGCCATGCAAAAAATAGCAAGTTTTATAAATACGTACTTTTGTATGTAATATTTCAAGCTATTGTCTCCTTATTATGTTTTTAAAATGTATGGCTTATAGACAAAAAAAAATCAGGACCCAAATTCTTGGTATTTTGCAAATATTAACTCATATCCTTTACCCCGAAAATTAACAAATTTTCGATAAATATAGAGAAACAAAAATTATAAAAAATCTTGCACGCAAAACTAAACAAGACATTTCCCCGCGAGCTGCTTGCAGCTCGCGCACCCACGCGATACCTAGTATATATATAATCCTGAACTTACCACTGACTGACTGACATGCCGTTCTCCATGATGCCGGCGAGGAGCGACTTTGTTGTCTATGGCGGGTTTTCTCCTCTCCCCCCCGAGGCAAAGGGAAAAATATGAGATGCCATAGATTCAAGATGGCGGCCGATTTAAAAATTTTAACTTTTTCATTTATTGACTTTATGCTGATGTTTGTTTCTTTTTCGAATAATATTCGGGTGGGCGTTACGATGAAATTGGAAAAAAATGAAAAACCAAGATGGCCGCCGAGATATTTGAGTTTGAAATTTTTCAATTTTCGAGGTGGTGTTTTTGGGAGGTCGTATCTCTCGGGATTTTTAATATTTTGTTGCCATTTTTTAAAATTTTCTCGGATATATCCTCAATTTTGCCAAATCGGATTTATTTATTTTTTCAACAAGATGGCGGGTCGTCTGTTAGGCGATTTGTAAAATGTATGAAAAAACGGATTTTTTGAAGTAAATATTCGGAGGTTGGCAACGTTGAGCGATTTGCTTTGTTCGGGGCGGTCATGGGGCTCGGTCCGAGGTGTTGCCAGGTTTGAGTTTTTTCTCCCACTCTTACATTTTTTCAAACTTTTCATTCAAAATGTGAAAAGTAGAAGGAGAAATATTTTTGATGAACTTTTTTCACAGGAACATTTTTTTTGGGTGTCGTAATGACATTTGATCATTTTCGTCGATGTCGACTGGCAACACTGGCCGCAGGAATTTTTTTTCAGTTTTACGAAAAATCGACTTCATCGACCTGAAGGGTGGGGGGTGGGTTTGATGTATGAGTGAAATTTTTTATTTGTCTCCGTGTCTATGGGAAAAATCTGAAACTTTCAAAATTCAAGATGGCGGCCGAGCTGGATTGGGCAACTTTTTTTTTTTTTTTGCACCTATCCAAGATCGGTATCGTTTCCGGCTAACTTGAGGGCGACTGATACGATGAAATTAGAAAAAGTTGAAAAAACAAGATGGCCGCCGATACTGGAGTTTGAAATTTTTTATTTTGCGAGGTGTGTTCGCGGGGTGGCACTGATGTGTTTTTTTAAATATTTTTTTTATGTTTTTCGTTTTTTTTCTCGGATATATGCTCAATTTTACCAAATCGGATTTATTTATTTTTTTAACCAGATGGCGGATCGTTCGTCAGGCAATTTGTAAAATGTATGAAAAATCGCATTTTTTGAATTGAAATATTTTGAGGTTGGCAACATTTCAGCGAATCACCTTGTATGGGGCGGTTGTGGAGCGTCACTTGAAGTGTTGCCAGGTTTAGGTTTTTTTTTCTTCGTTCATACTTTTTTTGGAACTTTCCATTCAAAAATGTAAAAAGTAGAAGGAGAAACATTTTTAATGAAAATATTTTACATGAGTATTTGTCAGGGGGGTCGTAATGACATTTGACCATTTTCATCCAAATTAACTGGCAACACCGGGAGCTAGATTTTTTTTTTCACTTTTTTGACATTTCGAGTAGCCCAGCCTAAACTATTGGTGGGGGGTAGTAATCATGTATGAGATATTTTTTCGGTATATTATGGTGGTTATAGGAAAAATGGGAAACATACAAAATTCAAGATGGCGGCCCTCCTGCGATTTTCAACTTTTTTTTTATTCTGGGCGCCTACCTGAGATTGGTGTCATTTTCGGCTAATTGTGGGACGACTGTTACGATAAAATTAGAAAAAATTGGAAAAACAAGATGGCCGCCGAGATATTTGAGTTTGAAATCTTTCATTTTTCGAGGTGTGTTTGTGGGGCGTAGCGCGGTGGTTTTATTAATATTTTTTCGATATTTTTGTTTATTGGCCGGATGTAGCCTCAATTTTATCATATGGCAAAGTTATATTTTTTAAACCAGATGGCGGACCTTGTATCAGCCATTTTGTAAAATGTACGAAAAAATGCATTTTTCGAAGTGAAATATTTTGAGGTTGGCAACATTTGAGCGACTCGCTTTGTATTGGGCGGTCATGGAGCTCGGCTCGAAGTGTTGCCAGGTAAAGTTTTTTTTTTCACGTTTCATACATTTTTTGGAACTTTTCATTCAAAAATGTGAAAAGTAGAAGGAGAAATGTTTTTAATTAAATTTTTTCACAGAACTATTTTTTATGGGTGCCGTAATGACATTTGGCCATTTTTGTCTTAATCAACTGGCAACACTGGGATACAGAATTTTTTTTCACGATTTTCACTTTTTGAGTACTTGGGCCGAAACCGTAGACAGAGCATATAAGTAATGTATGGGAGATATGTTTTATTTCAAATGGACCCTATGTGAAAAATCGAAAATCCAATGTTGCCATATACAAAAAAAATGTTTTCATACAAATGTATTTTCTACAGGATTATCGAAGATTTCAGGCTGTTGCCACCATTTGATGTCATTTTTTTGTATGAGGCGCTTAATGGCACTTATAGACTGTACCAATGTGTAAAAAAATCTTTCAGTATTGCCATACAAAAAATAATAATTTTCATACATGTGCATTTTTGTATGTTACATTTCATGCTGTTTTAAATTTTTGACAACGTTATAATGTATGACGCGTTTGTATGTACTAATAGACTGCACATTTTGGTAAAAAAATATTTTAGTGTTGCCATACAAAAAATATTAATTTTCATACGGATGTATTTTTGTATGTAATATTTCAAGCTGTTGTCTTGTATTGGTAGCATTAGAGTGTATGAGGCGTTTGTAGGTACTAATATTCTGCACATTTTGATATCAAAATATTTTAGTCTTTCCATACAAAAAATAATAATTTTCATACATTTATATTTTCGTATGTGGTGTTTTGGGCTGTTGGCTCCCTTTAAAGACCACCGCCACCATGCCCAGCATCACTAAACGTCAGTTTTTTGAATGAGGCGTTTAATGGTACTTATAGACAGTACATATTGGTGGAAAAATATTTCAGTGTTGCCATATAAAAAATAATAATTTTCATACAAGTGCATTATTGTATGTCATATTTCAAGACGTTGTTTACTTCTGACGTCATTCCAATGTATGAGGCGTTTGTAGATACTAGCAGTTTTAACATTTGGGTAAAAGAATATTTCAGTGTTCCCATACAAAAAATAATAATTTTCATACATATGCATTTTTGTATTTAATATTTCAAGCTTTTGTATATTTTTGACAACCTTATAATGTATGACGCGATTGTGGATACTAATAGACTTCACATTTTGGTAACAAAATATTCAAGTGTTGCCATATAAAAAATAATAATTTTCATATATATGTATTTTTGTATGCAATATTTCAAGCTGTTGTCTTCTGTTGATATCATTAGAATGTATGAGGCGTTTCTAGGTACTAATATTCTGTACATTTTGATAAAAAAATATTTTAGTGTGGCCATACAAAAAATAGTAATTTTCATACATTTATATTTTCGTATGTGGTGTTTTGGGCTGTTGGCTCCCTTTAAAGACCACCACCACCAAGCCCAGCATCACTATACGTCCGTTTTCTGTACAAGGCGTTTAATGGTACTTATAGACTGTATAAATTGGTGGAAAAATATTTCAGTGTTGCCATATAAAAAATAATAATTTTCATACAAGTGCATTATTGTATGTCATATTTCAAGCTGTTGTTTACTTCTGATGTCATTCCAATGTATGAGGCGTTTGTAGATACTAGCAGTTTTAACATTTGGGTAAAAGATTATTTCAGTGTTACCATATAAAAAAAAAAAATTTTCATACATGTGCATTTTTGTATATCACATTTCAAGCTGTTGTATATTTTTGATAACGTTATAATGTATGACGCGATTGAAGGTACTAATAGACTTCACGTTTTGGTAAAATATATTTTAGTGTTGCCATACAAAAATTAATAATTTTCATACATATGCATTTTTGTATGCAATGTTTCAGGCTCTTGTCTTATTTTAATGACCACCACCACGTTGACCGGCACCATTTGACATTTTTTCTTATTATTTATTGTAAGGTCCCATTTAATATTATACCTTACTGCGTTAGTTCAAAATTATAAAAATAAATTAAATTAAAATTAGTTTAAAACCTTTCACTCGAATAATAATGCTGGCCACATATTTTACTGGCTGTAACGCTGTATACCATTTGACATTTTTTCTTAATATGTATTGTAAGGTCACATTTATTATTATACCTTACTGCATTAGTTCAACATTATAAAAATAAATAAAATTAAAATTAGTTTAAAACCTTTCACTCGAAAAATAATGCTGGCCACATATTTAATTGGTTGTAACGCAGTATCCGGAATTAAAAAAAAAACAAAAGGGTATTATGGCGGGAAACGGCACATGTCAAGGACGATGTTTGTAGAGGTCGTGGAATTAAATAAAAATAACTAGCTTGATTCAAGTCTTTCATTGGAGATACCCCCAACAATTCAGCCAGTGGGATCGCCTGCGAAAAACTGCGTAAGTTTACAACGCAACAAATTAAGAACAACAAACAAACAACAAACAACAAATTAAGAATCGATACAAATGTTGGTTGGCACAAATTGCTGGCCGTTTTTCAGGAATTTGATTGGGTCAAATGTTTTTGTTTTCATTTTACCTTATTTCGATATAAATCATAAGAACACTATATTAGAAGTTCTTACTTACACAGTCGAAATATAAAATGGCAGTACAGTTGTTATGAGCAAATGTTATATTTGTTTAGAAGAACTTTAATGTTATAAGACAACTTTTGCAGGCTTCAAATTATTAATATTTCGTGATACATTAACCACCTCACGTTTTGGAGTATGTGTTAAATATTTATAAGTATATTACCAATAATTATAATAGTCCTATATCAGTACTAGGGCTTATTGTGCGGATAATATCCGAAAGTAATTATTGAATTTTAAAATTATCGATGTTATATTGTTTAACATTATATTATCCATATAATAATAATGGGATCAGGTTATAGAAAGTTTGTTCTCTTTGTGTTATTTCTAAGTGTCCATCACGTTACTGACAATTGGAAAAGTATGGTTACAGTTTGTACTTACTTACTTACATTTTTAAATAGAATTAATTGCAAGTTTTATTTTTGTTTTCATGTTAATAATGGATCAAACAATGGAGAATACCTGTTTTCTTTGGAATGTATTCATAACGGACTGGGCATTCAACACTAAAGTATTAAAAGCACCTTTTCGAAGGAGAAGAATTACGAGTCATAAGATATGAAAGAAGAAAAGCAAGACAAATTGTTTAGATTATTTGGAGAGAATTTGATGGTTATCGGTTACAGGGTTTATAAGTATATATTTCGGAATTAATTTATGAGTCGTTTAAAAATGTATGATTCAATCTTAATTAGCTAACTTATTGGTATGTTGAGAAAGCATTAACTGGATTGAATTTTTTTATGACTTGAGTTTTTGAGTATTCTATTTATTTGAGTTTAATTGGTTGTATGTGATAAATTGTTTGTGGCTTAAGTTACCTATATTAATTTTACCCGTGATTATTCTTTTTGAAGTGTAGCCCTACCATGCACATAGCAGGAAGGGGCGTTAGATGTTAGATTCTCTTCTTACGTGCCTGCAACCCATTTATGGCCCACTACTGAGCACGGGTCTCTCCTCACAAGTGCAGAAGGCCTGGAGCATACTCCACCACGCTGCTTCAATGCGGATTGGTGGAGACAGGTTAGTGGCCAACCCGTTTGTCGGATGTTTTCAAACCGCCCGAAAGGCCTCCGACAAGGTTTAACGACTGCCATCTATCGACAACAACCGGGACCGACGGCTTAACGTGCCCTCCGAAGCACGGAAACGCGCATGAAATGTTTGCCACTAGCGGTCACCCATCCAACTCCCGACCGCGCCCGACGCTGCTTAACTTTATTGATTGTTTTCAATCAACCCAGCTAGCGGGGCTATGCGCGCTTCAATGCGACTTTAAAAGTGGGGTAAAATATAAGATTTACTAAAGAAGGGCCATAATCTATTAGGTATATTTGGATATTTTCAAAGGATGGTACAGGATAAATATGATATAGGATTTACAAAAGAAGGATATAATATAAAAGGTATATTTTAATATTATTAAATGATTATGACAGAAGGGATATTTCTGGATGGATTCTGTGGATGTGGATGTGATATGTAAAATTAATTGTATTAAATGTGATAATCTTGTGAGTTATAAAAGAGGTTGCCAGGTTAGGTTATTTTTTTCTTCGTTCATAACATTTTTGGAACTTTTCATTCAAAAATGTGAAGAGTAGAGGGAGAAATATTTTTGATGAAAAATTTTCACATGAATAATTGTTTAGGGTGCCGTAATGACAATTTTCGTCTTAATCAACTGGCAACATTGACATACAGATATTTTTTCATGATTTTCACTTTTTGAGTAGTTCAGGGAGAACCGTTGACAGAGGATAAACTTTTTACTTAAAATGATCGTTTCGTAAAAAATACAATATCAAATGCTGCCATAAACAAAAAAAATGTTTTCATACAAATGCATTTTCAACAGGGTTATCGAATGTTTCAAGCTGTTGCCACCATTTGACATCATTTTTTTTGTATGAGACGCGTAATAGTACTTATATACTGTACCAATATGTAAAAAAACATTTCAGTGTTGCCATACGAAAAAAAATATGCACTATGCATATGTAATCTCATTTTTTAGAAAGCGTTTTTTAAAACATTTTCTTCTTTAGCCGAGAATCGAACGAGTTCATTTTGAAAAATAATACATCCTCTATCTGATAGTGTATAAGGATCAAATTCTGAGAAGTGTTATGTAACAAATTAAAGGAAAAGGAAAATTTTGAAGAAAATATATATATTTTTTATATATTGGCATACTGATCCTTAAAGATTATACATCACGTATGACTTATGTTTAATTCTTACGGGTATACATAAGTCATAACATTGAAGAATTTGTTGGTTAATCAACTAATTCTTCGATGTTATGACCGTGACATACGGCTTAGTATAACTAACTAATAGGTTGGCAACTAAGTTCCCGCCGTTTTTAGGATTTATATTTTAAATAAAAATAGATAATTTATTAATATGTAATTTTTTCTTTTTTATTGTTTACAACTTCGTTTTAACGTTACATATGATTTTCCATATCTCTTTGTTAAGTAATCACTAGGATTTTACTTGAAAAAGTCATACTCCCAAATTGTCAATTTTACATTTGTATTAAACGAAACTCCGCGCTGAGCAAGTTGAAAATCTATAATGGTCCTAAAGATAACCTAACTAAGTCAAACATAAAAATATAAATTCTAGAAGAACAAAACGTCCGCTTCTGAATGATTTGAAATATTAGACCAAAAACATTGTTAATACGCGAGATGTTTAAATTAATGAATGGCGGGAACTTAACTACCAAATTAATATGAAAAAATATGTATATTCTTAAAATTTACGCTTTTCCTTTAGTTTGTCATTTATCATTACTTCCCAGAATTTGATATTCCAGAATTCTCAGAATTGAATTTGACGTGAAGTTCAAAGTCTAGATTTTTACAGGTTATATATTCGATGGTCCGATATAATAACGAAAGTCGAATAGGTAAAGTAAATCCTTTAGTTCGTATAAGAAAAACAGTGGTTGTGGATATCCAATAACATTAAAACTTTTAATTTTTAAAACAATAATTTTTGAGGTTTTCACCAGACTTATATATTAGCATCTGGAACCAGCAGCTGAACGTAAATTCAAAAGAACGAAAACGTTTGAGGAGACAAATAACATTACGTGGCAGTCACCCATCCATGTACTGACCACAAATTTAACCTACTCACCCTGTTAATATACAATTATTTTCAACTTAATAAAAAAGTAAGTTATTTGTGCTTGTGAATTCAATATCAAATTCCTTAATCCTGATGATACAGGGATACGACCTGTCTATTCGGCCATTTAGTGCTCACTTTTTTACACTTCACAATATGGGAGTAACGGACGAGCATGCAGTCCACCTGATGGTAAGTGGCTACTGCCGCCTATGGACGTCTGTAATCAACCTCAGATAGGATTATATATTCCTACCTGGAGTCGGCCACACGTGCGCCGCTACCCCTGAGGACTAAGCTGGAACGTCTCGGAAACGTATGTCTCCCTTGCCTACACCCCTCAAACCAGAACACAGCAGCGCTTAACACTGCTGTTATGAGGCAGAAATAGGTGTGGCGGTGGTGCCGCCGGAGTCTTACCACAAAATGTTCTGTCACTATATTTGAATCATGATAAAAAAATCTCTTTACTTTTGTAACATTAGTACAGAAAAATAGTAGGTATGTAGAATTTGTTAGGTTAGGTTAGGTTAGAACATAAAAGAAAATATAAAACAAGTAATTTAATTAAAAAATCAAAAACCCGACTGCACTAAAAAGGCTATTTTATCCTCGTAGTGCTCATTTACGCTATATAAAGAACCTATGAGTAAAATTCCAGCACTCTAAAGTTCAGCGGTTTCCTTTGCGTAGAACTCTGGCACAGCAACACTACTCATTTAGTCAGACTGTACTGTCATAATGTACGTGTAATCTCCTTTTGATTTCCTTTATTTTGATACACTACTCGATAGGTTTGGTTAACTTTTTTTAACACGTGTTACTATTTCGCGAAAAAAAAATCACCATTTATGCTCTATAAAATATATAACTTCAGTAATTCAAAGTTCCAGACATTATTTTACCTCTTTATGGGTAGAATTTCATTATTTTTATCCAGAAAGCCAGATACAAAATTTCATAGTGTTCGCTTCAAAATTGACGGTTGTTCAAATGAACTTTCAACTCCTATTTTACCCTCTACGGGGTTGATTTTTAGGGAGGGGATAAATGGGTATGTCCTTGTTCCTATCCAGGAAGTTAAATACTAAATTTTATAGTAGTTACTTCAAAGTTAAAGGATTTAAAAAAAACTGACATCGCCTATTTTACCCTCTTAGGGGTAGAATTTTCAAAAGGCCTATCTTAGTACTTATTTACGCTACGTAGATAACCTATATAGGTGGCGATACCTAAGTAGGTGAAGTCCCTGACGAAGAATACAGTTACCCGGGGTGAGGACATGTTGGCGGTATCACTTGATATGGCCAACATGTTCCCCCCCCGGAGAAGATTGTCGGGGACTACTTATTTAGGCGTATGGTCGAATACCCTGGCCAAGACGGATGGTGCCGGCGGGAAATGTCGTGCGGAGTTCCACAGGGTTTGATGCTGGGTCCTCTCTTGTGGAATATCGGCTAAAACTGAATGCTGCAAAGAGCTCCCCTTCCCTAATGACTGCCTGTAGCGGAAACCTTGGTGATGCTTTCCTGCGCGTCACCGCCAGCATGGTATTCATAGTGGGCCGCATACGGCGGTTGTGTTTAAAAATCTTGAAAAATCCGAGGCTGTGCTTCATGGCGATCATGGCGACGCTTCATGGCCCTCGAAAGGCGCCGCCCCAGGATGCTCATATCGTCGTCTCCGGAGTTCGTATCGACGTGAGGCCGTTGTGGACGTATCTGAGATTCATTCTGGATAGCCGGTGAAATGTTGGACCCCGCTTTGGATGGATCCCTCAGCGCCTAAGATCGGCGGCGACCTTGGGTAGATTTTCATGTGAGGCAGCCTACGTGATGGCGGGAAGTTTGCCCTGGGATTTGGGAGCGAAGACCTTTGCGTCACTACGTTAGGGGCGCGAGGAAGCACACCGATACTGCCCGCCCGCCCGTGCGACAGGAATTGGAGAGACACAGAGGTGAGCTGCGCCAATGGGTTACCGAGACGTGGAACTCAAGGTTGGTGCGTCCTAGCGCCGTCCTGAGGACTATTGAGGCAATTCGTCCGAAGTAGTGCTTAGGTAAGCGCGAGGGCATCCTGTCTTTCCGTCTGACACACATACTCTAGGTATATGGTTGTTTCTGGAATTATCTGTGCCGGATCGGGCGGGTGTCGATGGCCAGGTGCCATCACTGTGACAATTGCCTCGAAGAGACGGCCCAGCACACGCTACAGGTAATGCTGGTGGTTCGCGCTATGGTTGGACGTGTCTGGTTGCCGGGTCGTGAACGTAATGCTAACGTTTTCTCGTGACCCGCCTCTGAACGTCCAGAGGAACGCCGCGGAGATTTAGTTGGTAAGAGTCTGACATACCCCTTCTGTTCCCCCGATCTTCTCATCTGATATGCAAGAATCCTCATGGATGCTCTTCTGGATTTCCCGCGTTAAAAAAATAGGTAGAAACAATAATTTTAAGTATACCTAGCGCTTTTTCCCTTTAATCGCGTAAATATTTACAATTTATTTATATTCTAAACAAAGACTGTAATTATAATATTCAATTTATACCTAAAATACTACTACTGTAACTGAGCAGCGACTAAAATTCTCGGAGCGCGACAACGCTGTAACCCGTGCTGTGTTTAAATGTTCTGATAATGAAATTAGTGTAATAAGCGCAGTACAATAAAACGAAGGATTTTTACAGGGTTACTGTATTTTAAGTAAAAAAAAAACATTTCATTGAAATTTTCTACGCTGTAAATTAATTTAAAATGCTCTTAGAGCTACGAGTGTTAGTTCATTCAACACAGAAAAAAATCTGATTCCAAGTATGTATATAACGTATTTCCAGACTTTTTGGCGTAACAGCAATAACGCATTCCTGGGTCGATATACACTATTTTATGTAATATTTCAAGTTGCTGTATATTTTTGAACGCCTTATAATGTATGACGCGTTTGTATATACTAATAGACTACACATTTTGGTAAAAAGTATTTTAGTATTGCCATGCAAAAAATAACAAGTTTTATAAATAGGTATTTTTGTATGTAATATTTCACGCTATTATCTCCTTATTATGTTTTTTAAAATGTATGGCTTATAGACAAAAAAATTAGGACCCAAATTCTTGGTATTTTGCAAATATTAACTCATATCCTTTACAAACGGCCCCAAAAAATAACAAATTTTCAATAAATATATAGAAACCAAAATTGTAAAAAATCTTGCACGCAAAACTAAACAAGACATTTCCCCGCGAGCTGCTTGCAGCTCGCGCACCCACGCGATACCTAGTATATATATATAAAGATGCAGTGATAGCCTAGTGGTTTAGAAACTCGGCCTCTCGATCGAGGGGTCCGAGGTTCAATCCCAGGCACGCACCTCTGATTTTCAAAAGTTATGTGCGTATTAGAAATTAATTATCACTTGCTAAACGGTAAAGGAAAACATCGTCAGGAAACCTGCATATCTGAGAGATTTATAAAAAAAATCTCAAAGGTGTGTGAAGTCTACCAATACGCACTTGGCCAGCGCGGTGGACTATGGCCTAATCCTTCTCATTCTGAGAGGAGATCCGTGCCCAACAGAGGGACAATAATGGGTTGATAATGAAGTATATAGGCCATTTGTATATAATTAGCTGACCCGGCAAACGTTCTGTTGCCATATAAATAAAAAAATGTTAAGGGTGAACAACCCTTATCACTTAGGGGTATGAAAAATAGATAGTAGCCGATTCTCAGACCTACTGAATATGCATATAAAATTTGGTGAAAATCGGTAAAGCCGTTTCGGAGGAGTACGGTAGCTAACATTGTGACACGAGAATTTTATATAGAAGATAAACTTCTCATCTATACATATAAATAAAATTGGAGTGTCTGTTTTTAATATTGAAATAACCGCTTTTTACTACATGCATATGAATATACATATGGTACATACACCAAAATAACATTTTTTACAATTTGTGTCTGTCTGTCTGTTTGTTCTGGCTAATCTCTGAAATGGCTGGACCGATTTTGACGGGACTTTTATTGGCAGGTAGCTGATGTAATAAGGAGTATCTTAGACTACTTATATTTTAGAACTAGCTGTGCCCCTGTTGCTTTTTAACGCGGGTGAAACCGCGGGGCACAGCTAGTAAATATAATAAAAATTAGGGCTTCATTTTTTTTGAATTATGTACCTATTAAAAATAATTATTATTTGCTTTAACTGGGAAAACATTGTGAAGGAATCTACACCTCTGAGAGGTAAAATGATTTTTTTGTAAAATAATATAGGAGTAGCAGACGAGCATGCAGTCCACTTGATGGTAAGATACTGCCGTACATACGGTACATACGGTACATATACCATATATGTACCGTATGTACATTCATATACATGTAGTAAAAAGCGGTTATTTCGATATTAAAAACAGACACTCCAATTTTATTTATATGTATAGATTATAATTAAGTAATTATTGCAAAATGTATTTACCTTAGGTCCTATAACAATGACACTGTAGGGAGCGATGGCGCGCGGCCATCTTAAAGCCTTTTCTGTTGACAAAGCTTCTAAACTTGCCGCTAATAACCTGGAATATTAATAATATATATAATACTAGCTGACCCGGCAAACGTTGTATTGCTCAATGATAACAAAATATTTTTTTCAATTCCATCGCAGCGCCAACTGTTGGGAAAAACTATCATTAAAATAGATTATTATTAAAAAAACATTTTCCCATGGACTAAATTATGAATCTAAACCATTCTCAAATCCCCTTGAACACACACAACAAATTTCATTAATATAAGTCCAGTCGTTTAGGAGGAGTTCAGTGACATACACACGCACATGAGAAATATACATATATAAAAGATATACGTTGCAAAAGCTAGACAATGGCGTAAGAACTGTAATCAACATTAGATAAGATTAGTTATTTTTTTATATGATATAGGAGTAGCAGACGCCCATGGACATCTATAAGCAACCCCAGATAGTCTTTTTAGTTTTTTTAGTTTTTTTAGAATTCTATATACATAATATGTATTAACTTTATCTTACTTGAAGTAATTACAATATACATCATCATCAACCCATCACTGTCCCACTGCTGGGCACGGGTCTCAGAATGAGGATTAGGATAATCCACCGCGCTGGACAAGTGCGTATTGGTAGACTTCACATACCTTTGAGACTTTATTTTTATAAATCTCTCAGGCTTTCCTCATGATGTTTACCTTCACCGTTTAGCAAATGATAATTAATTTCTAATACGCACATAACTTTGTAAGATCAGAGGTGCGTGCCTGGGATTTGAACCTCGGACGCCTCGATCGAGAGGCAGTTTCTTAACCACTATGCCATCACTACCTTACATTGAAACAATCACAGTATATAACTAAGCAGTAACTTCGCATACAACTTTTAATAAATAAATAAAAACCAAAAAAATATATTTAATAAATGAAACCTTTAAAAATGGCGGAAACTTAGTTGCCAACAAAACAACATATAATAAATTATATATAAAGTTACCTTGTAATGCCAATCCCATAGCAGGACATTATGAGAGGCGTAGGGGGTCCCTCTGGGGGTACGAAGTTGGCTCTCAGGGGGTCGCTGTACTTGGTCCCCAGTATGAATGTGTGACCCACCTGAAATAATAAACAAAATGACAATTTTATAAGTATTCACATATTATTATTATTATCTATACATATAAATAAAATTGGAGTATCTGTTTTTAATATTGAAATAACCGCTTTTTCCTACATGCATATGAATATACACACGGTACATACACCAAAAAACATTTTTTTAAGTTTTTGTGTGTCTGTCTGTTTGTTCTGGCTAATCTCTGTAATGGCTGGGCCGATCTTGACGGGACTTTTATTGGCAGGTAGCTGATGTAATAAGGAGTAACTTAGGCTACTTATATTTTAGAACTAGCTGTGCCCCGCGGTTTCACCCGCGTTAAAAATAACTAACTACTTATAATATAGGAGTAGCAGCAGACGGAGCAGACGAACATACAGTCTACCTGATAGTAAGTGGCTACTGCCGCCCATAGACATCTGTAATCAACCCCAGATAGGATTAGATGTTCCTACCTGAGGTCGGCCGCAGATGCACCGCTACCCCTGAGGACTAAACTGGAACGCCACGGAAAAGTATATCTCTTACCGCACCACAAACCAGAACACAGCAGCGCTATACTGCTGTTATAACAGAAACAGGTGTGACGATGGTGCCGGAGTCGAACCACAAAGGGTTCTACCACCTTCAAAACCTTTCCACCATGTAGCCCGTCTGCCTTATTAGGTTAAATATAAAAAAAACTTACCTCAACACTATTACATCCAGCCATCTCTGTCCCACACTGCTCGCACACACTTTTCTCTTCGCTCAACACAGCGTGCGAGCAGGACGGACATATCGCTATCGAGTCCTCCCCAGCGGTCACTGGCAACTGCCATTCATGAGATAGTTCCCCGCCCATATCACCAGATGGCGCTTTTACTGTAAATATTAAAAAAAAATCTCGTGTCACAATGTTAGTTACCGTACTCCTCCGAAACGGCTTTACCGATTTTCACAAAATTTTATACGCATTCAGTAGGTCTAAGAATAGGCTACTATCTATTTTTCATACCCCTAAGTGATAAGGGTTGTTCACCCTTAACATTTTTTTATTTATATGACTTGACTGACTGACTATGAAAAGCGTGGGTTACTCCATTTAATTGTTGCAATCTAGTAACTTTGCGATGAACTTTCTGTAAGGCGCTCGAACAATCTCGCGTCGAAAATCGTTAATCCTGAGGATGTTGATAAGGACAATGGCACAAAATTATTACAAACGTGTATTGTCATCGGTTTTTGATATTTCTTCAAAATTTTGAATTAAACTGAACGTTCAAAGTGGATAGAAATCTGGCTCAAAGATTCCGTTACTGTTACGTACATACATACATACACACATACACACACACACACACACACACACACACACACACACACACATAAATACATACAACCCAAGCTAATAAAAGCGTGTTAAAAAATGATATGTATTTTGAGTACAAACCTCAACTAAAGGTAGTACTAACCTCTGTGAACATTGAGATCCAGCTTCCCAAACAGATCTCTGTACGCGTTAGAGACATTCCCGTAGACTCTGTTCGCACATTCAGCGTTCCGGTGCACACTGTACGCGTCCAGCATCGAGAACTCTCTGGAACGCAGCAGACCGTGCTTGGGACGAAATTCGTCCCGGTACTTACTTGTTATCTGGTGAAATAAGTGTGAGATAAGTATATCTATACTAATATTATAAAGAGGAAAACTTTGTTTGTTTGTTTGGTTGTAATGAATAGGCTCAAAAACTACTGGACCGATTTTAAAAATTCTTTCAATATTCGAAAGCTACATTATCCACGAGTAACATAGGCTATATTTTATATGAAATTTGATAAATAGATTTTGAGGCGGTACAAAGTTTTCCGGGTCAGCTAGTGGAATATAAAAAAGCAGTGATAGCCTAATGCTTTAGAAACTCGGCCTCTCGATCGAGGGGTCCGAGGTTCAAATCCTACTCACCTCTGATTTTTCAAAGTTATGTGCGTATTAGAAATTAATTATCGCTTGCTTCAAAAGGTGAAGAAAAACATCGTGAGGAAACCTGCATAGCTGAGAGATTTATAAAAAAAATCTCAAAGGTATGTAAGGTCTACCAATACGTACTTGTCCAGCGCGGTGGACTATGACCTAATCCTCATTCTGAGACGCGTGCCCAGCAGGGGGACAGTAATGGGTTGATGACGAAGACAAAGTAATAAATTACATCATACATATGGTACTGAAGTACCTTTTTTTTTTTTTTTGTTTACGAGGGGGAAACCTTCAAAAGGTACCCGGTGCCGTGGGAGCGACACGGCGTTATGTGGGATTTTTACCGCACTAAAACCCCCCCGGTGGCCTTCCTCTACGTTGCCAAGAGGACTCCGGGATCTCCTACGGAACGCAACCGGAGTCCTCTGAACGCGTCGCCCCTTCGGGCTCCACCCAGGTAAGCTCCAGGACTCGCCACACCGTCTGGTGTTTACGACGGTATGCGACCACACATACCACCGTCTTTCCCGGGGTCGCTGGCCGGGCGGTTCGACCTCCCACTCTTGCCGCCCGCAACCCCGGAAGCCCCCTTTTAGTCGCCGCTTACGACAGGAAGGGGATACCGTAGCCCTATTCTAGTCCCGGAACTACAGGGACAATGGTACTGAAGTACCTAATAAATATTTAAATGCTGTCATTTTTAAATTAATATTTTGATGTTTACCTGATAAAGTATAAAAGGCAGCTGCTTATATGATAGAGGACCGACATCTGCCAATAGATCTGCTATGGCCTCTTCATGGGTCTGAAATGAAAGCATACAAATATATAAAATTCTCGTATCACAATGTTAGTTACCGTACTCCTCCGAAACAGCTTTACCGATTTTCACCAAATTTATATGCATATTCAGTACGTCTGAGAATCGGCTACTATCTATTTTTCAGACCTCTAAGTGATAAGGGTTGTTCACCATTAACATTTCTTTTATTTATATGGCAACACAACGTTTGTCGGGTCAGCTAGTAAATTAATGAAACTTCCTACACCCATAACCCCACAAGATTCCCTGTGACGTGGGTGCCATGCACACAATGACAAATACATGAACACTCAGACCAAAACAGAAATCTAATATCATTCTTTAGATATGTCTGGCCAGGATTCGAACCTGAAACCCATTGCGTGTCAGACCAATATACTGATTTCAATAATTCACAGCAACTTTTTTATAATTAAAAGTACATACAAACATGCAGTCCACCTGATGGTAAGTGGCTACTGCTACCCATGGACATGTGCAATCAACCCCAGATAGGATTAGATTCTTACCTGAGATTAGCCACAGATGCGCCGCTACCCCTGAGGACTAAGCTGGAACGCCTCGGAAAAGTATGTCTCCCTTACCACACCCTTCAAACCGGAACACAGCAGCTCCTAACACTGCTGTCATGAGGCAGAAATAGGTATGCAGTGATGCCGCCGGAATCCAATCACAAAGGGATTTACTATATTTAAAACGGTTTCACAAGGATATACTTACTGGTGCCAACAGAAACTTCTTCCCATGCCGATCTTCCACCTTCAGCAGCTCTGTACCCACATCAGCCAGTCTGCCGCTAGCCTCCCACAGCTTAGCTGAGGTCAGGCAGGGCAGCGACAGGCGCTGCGCCCCGGCAGCCTCCAGGCAGTCTGTCACGAGGGCCTCCAGCTTGTCCAGGGCTCGCCTGGCCAGTGGCAGCAGGGCGAAGAACCCAGCGCTGGTCGGACGGACTAAACCACATTCTAGAAGTAGCTACAAATATGTAAAATGAAGTAGGTAGTAATTATTATACATTTTTTTTTATAATATAGCAGTAGCAGACGAGCACGCAGTCCACCTGATAATAAGTGGCTACTGCCGCTCATGGACATCTGTAATCAACCCCAGATAGAGATATTCCTGAGATCAGCTACGGATGTGCCGCTACCCCTGAGGACTAAGCTGGAACGCCTCGGAAAATTATGTCTCCCTTACCACACCCTTCAAAACTGAACACAGCAGCGCCTAACACTGCTGTTATTACCACAATAAGAACCACACGTAGATTCTACCACCTTCACACATATATACGGTTTAAGATATTTATTTTCTAAAAGAGTACAACTCACTTACATAAAAAAATACATGTTCATTTTCAAATAAATACATCAAGCATCGGAACAAAATAAAATTCTTGAGATTTTACAATTGTAGGTAGGATTGCATTATTAACAATAAGAATAGTGGAATATTACAAGGTATAGTTAACAGTTCAACAATTTACATGTGGGTAAAAATCAAAAATGCTTCTACTTTATTACATCTTTTTACAGGATTATTCTTATTGAGTACACATCTATTTCTGCCTAATAACATCAGTTTGAAGGGTGTAAGGAGACAAACTCTTCTGAGGTGTTTCAACTGTCCTCAGAGGTAGCGGCGCATCTGTGGTGTGACATTCTTGTGGTGGTCTTATGGCCACGGGCAGCTGTTACCAGTTACCATCAGGTGGACTGCATATTCGTCTCCTACTCCTATATTATAAAAACCAAAATACCATTTTGGCAAAGGGAGATCTCCCGCCTGGCTAGGTGATCATGCCCGGGGAGCGTCCGTGCTCCGACAGTCTCAATTCAGAGCTTGTATATATGCAACATGTTTAGAAAACTTTGATACCGCGATTCAGAAGCGCCATCACTTCACAAGTAACGGGAAGTCGCTACAAGTTCATCTGTTAGGTAGGAGGTAGGTCACAGATACATTGCTAACAGAACTAAGTTACAACGGTCTGGATAAGTATGTCATACCACACTTCAAACTCACACAGCAGCGCTACACTGCTGTTATAACAGAGACAGGTGACAGTGATGCCGGAGTCGAACCTCAGAGGGTTTCACCGCCTTGCTATCGGCAGTAGGTAATAAACAACAAATATTTCAGCTATTAAACAACTACCGGTTAAAAAAATGGCTATTTACTCACTTTTTGACTCTTGCAAGTGATTTCTGTGTTTTTAATTTTAGCGCCCTTCGGTATCGTGATGACTGGCTGAAATAGTTGAGAGACATAGCGCATATTTAACACAATAACTTATTTTACTTTTATTTGTTATGATTTTAATAAATTATAATATTTTTTAGGTTATATATTTAACAGCTGATTGTCAGTTGTCAGTAATGAAGTTTTGATGTCGTTTAGTTTTTGCATTATATCTATCATTATATCTATCTTTAATAATATTTAACAATAAATTTATGTTGTATTATTTATTTATTTTAACTGAAGAAGCATGAATTTAAACAGAATTTATTTTTTTATCAATGTATTCTAGTGTATCTATCTGCAATTATGAGATTTCAGCGCCATCTAGAGTAATTTGTTTAATTACACGAAACAAACTTAGATGGCGCTATGGTGGCTTGAGCAATACAAATTAAAATAAATAATTTTATACTATTGCTAATTTATTCTATATTAATATTATATCCTTTAGGCACGGGCATCATCATATTTTTAAACATCATTTTGACTCACTACGCGGTCGTATTACATTTACTGTTACAATACTAGTTAGGAAAATACTATTTTATTTTGAATGGTACGTGCGTGACCTTTGTATGCCTGAAGATATAAATTAACCCTAAGGGTTCATCATTCCAGGGGGCACAAAGGAGCAAACATACATACATACATAGGCTGACAAACACATTAGCCTCCCACACTCTGTATAAAAGAGGGAAATAATAAAATTTGGTCAACGTACTTTTATATTATGATTGAGTGAAATACTAGCCAGATACAATACAATTCTTCCTTTATTCTTGTTAATCAGGTCGAAAAGCTGATAAAAATATAATTTCAACTCAACACTGCGCTTGTGCACAAATTATTTGTCTGTTTTGAGGTCACACTTCCGTTTTGTGTAGCTTCTGACTGCGGGTTTGTTATAAAGCCCGCTCCACATTCTCGCGAGAATCTTGCGAGAACACTAGAAAAGCACGAGAATGTGGAGCCTATACGAATCGGGTTTTTCTCGCGTCCTCGGGAGATTCTCGCGAGAATGTGGAGCGGGCTTTACAGATGTCCATGGGCGACAGTACCCACTTACCATCAGGTGGACTGCATGCTCGTCTGCTGGTTCAATTTGCTAACACAAGACATAACACATTAAATCAAATCAAATCAAAAATATTTTATTAAAAGTAGTTGAAGGTGGTAGAACCCTTAGTCGTTCGACTCCAGCGGCACCACCGTCACACCTATTTCTACCTAATAACAGCAGTGTTAGGCGCTGCTGTGTTCCGTTTTGAAGGGTGTGGTAAGGGAGACAGAGTTTTCCGAGGCGTTCCAGCTTAGTCGTCAGGAGTAGCGGCGCATCTGTGGCCGACCTCAGGAATATCTCTATCTGGGATTGATTACAGATGTCCATGGGCGGCAGTAGCCACTTACCATCAGGTGGACTGCATGTTCGTCTGCTACTCCTATATTATAAAAAAAAGGTATTACACATACAATCAAATCAAATCAAAAATATTTTATTAAAAGAAGATTCTTTACAGAAGAGCTCTGTAAAGAACTTTTGGACCTGCTTATATCACCACTTCTCCAGGTGTTTCGTTATGGAGACAGACAAACACAACATCATACAGACACAAACATTTATACAGTTATGTATCTCATTCCCACGATGTCATCAGCATAAACTTTGTTAATAATAATTAATGTATTGTCATTTCGTGATGGCCTCGAATAGCAACTTTCTCTTCCTGTGATGTGTGGATGTAGGAGAATAAAGCGCGCATTATTAGGGTTATAGGGTACCGTACGCACAGGGTAAAAACGGAACCTTATTATTGTCCGCGCCAAACTGCTAGTCCGCTCCGAATATAGAAACGAGTCCCGTCACAATTATAGATTAGTAAAGATTATTCACTCCTAACAAGAAAATGTACCCAGTTTTGAGAATTGAAATAATTGCGTAAAAAAGTTTTGCCACGTCTCCGTGCTAAAATGTCCCTAAAATATTTGAAATAATTATTTATTTATTATGTAAATTACGCAGTATTAGTTATTTATTCGTAAATTTTCTCTAAAAGTGTTTATATTTGTCAAGAATTCAAAAAAAGAAATTACTAATAAGCCGTTTGTGGCTTCATTCAATTTCAAGGCGGCGAAGTATCTTTACTAATCTATGGTCACAACAGCAAAGTGTAGATATTAGCGGGACGAAGGCAGCGCGTCCTCCGAAACCCTTCGCTGCCCACTCTAGAGAGGACATGGGCACACTAACTCCCTTACGTTACGGAGTACAGACACGGTACAAATATATATATCCTTATACTGTGGTACAGAGTACAGAGGGCCCGCGGTAATCCGTCCCCTGCTTAATCCCACACCCCCTATAAGCCGACATGGTGTATTAGGTATTTATTACATTATCCCTGTAGTTCAAAGATCTTTTCGAAAAGTGTTTTTTTTATAATAAAAGAGTAGCAGACGAGCATGCAGTCCACCTTATGGTAAGTGGCTACTGCCGCCCATGGACATCTGTAATCAACCCCACATAGGGTTAGATATTCCTACCTGAGGTCGGGCACAGATGCGCCGCTACCCCTGAGGACTAAGCTGGAACGCTCGGAAAAGTCTGTCTCCCTTACCACACCCTTCAAACCGGAGCACAGCAGCGCCTAACACTGCTGTTATTAGGTAGAAATAGGTGTAGTGGTGGTGCCGCCGGAGTCGAACCACAAAGGGTTCTACCACCTTGGAAGTGGTTTGACGAATGCTTCGTACCAGAAGTTAGAAAATGGTTAAAAGATCATAATTTCCCTCAAAAAACGTTATTGCTCCTTTATAACGCTCCCGTCACCAATCAGAAGAACTAACAATGAGGATAAATGCATCACTGCGATGTTTCTTCAGCCAAACTTCACTGATTCAATCCATGGATCAGCATATCAGTCAGTTTTAAAGCAAGATTATAAGAAACCGACTTCTGAAAGCCGTATCAAAAGACCAGGCAATAGAAGAAACTTTACAAGAATTTAATATGAAAGACTTTTTGCTCTTTGTGCGTGGCTTATAGCAACCCAATTAGGCCTTAAATATTTTGATGATATATGAAATATGCTAAAATACAAAAATGGCGGGAATTTTGCAGCGAATTTAATATTATTTTGGTTTTATTTGGGGTTTTTAGCTCTCAATATTACCGCTCCTGACTGCAGTTACGGACTTACTTTAGCATCTGGTGGACTGCATGCTCGTCTGCTACTCAAGTTTCTTAGATAAAGGGGACAGTAGGAAATAACAGTAGGAGGTATATCTAAGGTTACTACTAGGTTTTGGCCTCCAATTAAATGCTACCAAATCCCAGGCGATTGTCTTAGGAAGCTCGCGTCTGGTATCTAAAATTGATTGGCAACAGTTACCCCCGATATTACTAGACAATGTGATTATTCCATATAGTAATAAAGTGAAAAATCTTGGTATCTACATTGACCAATGTCTATCGTGGGTACCGCAAGTCACGGAAGTCAGCAAGAAGCTGTTTGCTGCAGTGGGCTTCCTGCGAAGATTAAAAAATGTTTTACCTATTCCCACTAAAATAACGCTTGCGCAGTCTCTTCTTCTACCAATACTTGACTATGCTGATGTGTGTTATCCTGACATTACCGAGGAGCAATTGAACAAGCTTGAGCGTCTCCAAAATTTGTGTATACGTTTCATATTTGGCTTACGAAAATATGACCATGTTTCTGGATATCGCGCTAAACTCAAGTGGCTCCCAATTCGCCTTCGCCGGAATGCTCACATTCTATCTCTTCTCTATGGCGTTTTATTTAATCCGAATACCCCTCCTTACCTGAAACATCGCTTTCAATTTCTCCACTTGTCCCATGATCGATCCCTTCGCTCTACTGAAAACCTTGCTCTCACTACTCCTTCCCACTCAACTTCCTTTTACAAAAAATCATTTACTACAGTAGCTATCCGTCTCTGGAACTCCCTTCCTGTTACAATACGTAAAGCAAAATCTTTGCATTTGTTCAATAAACTCGTGAAATCGCATTACTTGCAGCTCTAACCTTGTCTTTATCCCTATCCCATTCTTTCACGCTATCTCTAATCTTATCTAACAATTTAGTTACTTTTCCTTTTTCCCATAACGGTTATTACTTCTTTTTACTTTTACCTTCCTTTTCCTTTTATTGTATGTTCTATGCTATCATCAAGTTAACTTCACTACTTTACTGTTGTTTAAAACTGCACTCTATTTGCACCCTACCTATTTTTATCTCATCCTTACTTTTACTCCTCACCTTAGGGTTGCCTGGAAGAGATCGCTGATTAGCGATAAGGCCGCCTGTTGTATTGTTTTATATTTGTATGTTACTTTGTTATTTCATGTTGTGTTGGTACAATAAAGTGTATTATTATTATTATATTATTATTATTATATCTAAACTTACTAGTAGTATATTCCGCGCCAAACTGCAAGTCCGCTCTGAAGTTGTTGCGCGCATGTGTAGTCATACAATTTACTATGGCGACGCGATACATTTCTATATTCAGAGCGGACTAGCAGTTTTGCGCGGACTATACATCTAAGGTTACTAGTAGTACATTACACAAACTCAAACATTTATTACCGCTATGTAGAACCTACGCACGACACATTAGGAATATTAATTCGAATGAGTCGAAGAACGTAGTGATGTGCGTCAACCGTGCGTGACGATATCGATTTTTAGAGACTGCGTTTCGATTTTTATCCGAATGCAGAAGGTATCGTTTTTCGTGCCTATGTATAGATATACTATTTATATATGTATATTTATATTTATATATGTATATTTATATTTATATAAGTATACGCGCGGAAAAGCATGTTTGGACCAAATTATTTGTAATAACCCAAATGCAGTTGGCGAAATTTTAAACCTAAATTTATCAGATCATAATACTGGACAACTCCTCACTTTACCTCTTGAAAACAAAATTGTACGCCCAAAAGCCCATTTTAGAAAACGGAGAGTTTACAACAATGAAAATATTAAAAAATTTCATAACTGCTTTGAACAATTATCGTGGTCAGAACTATATGAAAAAACCGATACGAATAAAGCTTTCAATTATTTTCATGATTTATATACACTGTTTTTCAATTTATGCTTCCCTTTAATAAGAATAAAAGTGAGGAAAAAAAAGTGTGTGTGTGTCAGCTACGACGCACGATTGGAGTTTACTCCTTACGAACGATAATTATGATATATATCGAATAGAAAAAAAGGGTAAATGAACGCATCTGCTAAAATGATAAGAGAAACAAACATATATCTGTAATTATTCGGATTATTTATATTACTTCAATAATGCGTATTACATAAAGTATGTTACAAAATAATATAAATAATAATAATAATAAAAACATTAAAACTTGATGGTTAGGTTGCTATTTATGTACGTTGTATATAGATGTATACAATAGATGCTACTATATGCATTTATTATACAGCATGCATATCCTGTACTCGGCAGCAGTATACAAGTTGTGACAGAACTTCGTAATACGCAGGCGCGCAACACACACGTACAAACATACGCACACATTCAACTCTCAGACTGGAGGTAGTGAACTATACAGTGAGACTACGAAGTATCGCGCAAAGAGGAGACCCCGAGAATGAGATACGCTGTGTAATGTATTCCATCTCATTCTTTTACACGTTCAATCCTACAGATATATATGTTTGTCTCTTTCTACGTTACGCCTCAACTTTTCGTGTTACACTTGATTTTACTCCTCATAAAATTTCCGTACCGGGCCTTATAACTCAAATCGTTTCTTAAGGAGTAAACTCCAAAAAGATTATCAAACATGTTGGATTAGTAAGGGCATAAAAGTATCAGCAAAAACTAAACGAAAACTAAGATTTAAATATTACAAGCAGAAAAGTCAAGACTCGAAAATAAAATATTTATATTACACTAAGTTACTCCAAAAATGTATATTTCGTGCACAAAAATTAAGCAACCAAAAATACATTGAAAATTCAAAAAACAAATGTTTGGCTTCCTGGCGACTTATAAAAAAGGACACTGAGACATCTGAAAATGACAATTTTATAAATAAAATACAATTAACTAATGATTCAATTATAACATGCCCAACTAGTATTGCGAATAATTTTAATCAATATTTCATTAACCTGACATCCAAAAATACAATTCCAAATCATCCATACAATTATAAAATTGACATTAATAATAATTCTTTATTTATTTACCCTACGGATAGTGATGAAATCTTAAAAATAATTATGAGTCTTAGAAATACACATTCAGTGGGATACGACAATATTCCTACAAATATGATAAAAATAACCGCACGCCTAATCGCACCCGCTTTGAGTCACATTACGAATTTATCATTTCAGTCAGGTGTATTTCCAGAAAAATTAAAAACATCTGTCATTAAGCCCATATATAAAAAAGATGACAAAACACGTATAAGTAATTATCGACCAATTGCACTTGTCTCAGTCTTCTCTAAAATATTAGAAAAGACCATGCATACACGTATAATAAATTTTGTGGAAAAGTACGACATACTTACCCCTCACCAATATGGTTTTCGTAAGGAAAGGTCGACATCTCTTGCTGCTTTTAACTTAGTTAATACTATTCTAATAAACGTTGATAAAAAAATAAAAACAACAGGCATATTCTATGATATGAGCAAAGCATTTGATTTTGTTTCGCACAAATTACTCTTGTGGAAATGTGAAAAATATGTGTAAAAAGTTATCTCATGAATAGGCAACAATATGTTGAAGTAAGAAATATTAATTCAAATAAGGAGGAAGAGTCCTACAAATCAGATATCTTATATATTAAAACAGGAGTTCCTCAAGGAAGTATTTTGGGACCTCTCCTCTTTATTCTCTACATCAATGACTTGCTTGCTACATGACATTGCTGTAATAGTAACGGATGAATCCACAGTAAATTATAAAAATGAAATAAACACTACAACGAACAAAATATTAGAATGGCTTAGGCAAAATAATCTACAGGTTAATGTAACAAAATCAAAGTATGTTCAATTCGGTTGCAAAAGTTGGAAAAAAGTAGATCTAAACGTGAAAAATGACACTAAAAAGCTTACTGAAATGAATACCGTAGCGTTCTTAGGTATAATCTTAGATGACAGATGTACATGGAAAAATCACGTTGATAAAGTATGCTCTAAAATAAACCGCTTCGTTTACCCATTATGGCGTATATCAAAAATTAGTAGTAGAGCCACCGCGCTTAAAGCCTACCATGGATATGTCGCATCCAACCTAAGATACGGAATAATATTATGGGGCAATTCGGTAACAATAAATAAAGTATTCATAGCACAGAAGCGATGCTTTCGAGCACTCTGTGGAGTAAGTCCGGAAACCAGCTGCAGGCCTCTTTTTATAAAATTAGAACTCTTGACAGTACCCTGTATATACATTTACGAAATATCTATATTTGTAAAAACTCACATGTATTTATTTGAAAAAAGCGACAAGTATTTTAACTTCATGAGCAGATATTCTGATAAATTATGGCTGCCACCATGTAGAACTAAACAACGATCACGTAACTCACATCACATGTGTATAAAAATATATAACAAATTACCAAAAAACTTAAAAAGTCTAACTATAAATCAATTTAAAATGCAAGTGCGTGATTGGCTGCTTAAAAAGTGTTTTTACAGTATAAATGAATTTATTTGACATTATCAGCACTATGTTATATAATTATTAAGGACATGTTATTATTAGATTTATTATTATATTATTATTTTTTGATTTATGTTATTATTAGATGTTTTTGTTTTGTTAAATTTTAGAGGGACATGTTATTATTTTATTGATTAAGTAGATACAATTTCATTATATTCATTAACATTACATACTTACATTAGAAATAATCAATGTTACTTAGATATAACTTGCCATAACAATTTGCATGCCATGACATGGCTGATTGTGAGATTCTAGCAACTATTGTGAACATCTTATTGTACCACGATTACCGCAAATAAATATTTCATTTCATTTCATTTCATTTCATTTTATTCTTTATATAGCTCACAATTTAACTTAATCCGGCTGAATTGTCGTGAAATTTTGAAAGAACATTTCATCATCTTCAACCCATTACTGTCCCACTGCTGGGCACGAGTCTCCTCTCAGAATGAGAAGGATTAGGCCATAGTCCACCGCGCTGGCCAAGTGCGTATTGGTAGACTTCACATACCTTTGAGAACTTGGCATGCAGTCCACCTGATAGTACGTGGCTATTGTCGCCAACGGACATTTGTAATTAACCCAGATAGGATTGGATATTTCTACCTGAGTTCACACATAGATGGGCCGTAACCCCTGAAGACTAACCTGGAATGCCTCGAAGTGTCTCCATTACCACACCCTTCAAACCAATACAAAGCAGCGCTTAACTCTTATGAGGTAGAAATAGATGTGGCGGTGGTGCCGCCGGAGTCGAACCACAGAGGGTTCTAACATCTTCAAACTACATCGACTATCGACTATGACATCACTATTAACAATCCCTACCAAGGATCGCTCCATTCCACAGAACTAAAGTCCTTACGAATTTAAAAGCACATCACAAGCACAATAATACATGATAATACGGCGTGCACACCATCATAAGACTTGCATTAGGTATCTGTCACACTGCGAAGAGATTAAAGACTTTCAATTTAAACCCGTTATTAAAAATCGATCGTAACTATTTTTGCGTACCAAAAATCAAAATACTTTTGTTTTTGTAGGCAATAATTGTCAAACTTTGAATTCCGATCGGCAAAAATGGTTACCATAGTTACAGGATAACGGCAAGTGTTTTACACCACGGACCACATTCTAGGGACAAGATATAATGGCGGGCTGCATTCGGGTTTCTAGGCTCCGAGATATAACGACAAAATATAAAAAAAATCGTCAAGGAGAGACACAAATATTTCCTGAAATTTGGCGGCGAAAGTCTCATTATCTCCATAATTTGAAGTAGCACGGACAAGATATTAGATTTTATGAAGATCCGGCATTCTGCTAGGTGAAGTTCTAAGAAAATCCGCGGGCCGGAAGAATAGATTATTGCACACTGGTCAAATTGACTAAAGGTTTACTTTGAGTATTACAGTCCTATTTCTACTTACATTAGGCAAAAATAGTTAAAAATCGCCCAAATCGCTTAACTTTTACCTCCAAGCAGTAGAGCAATTGAGTTTACCATTAAAATTCATTATTAGTACCAGTGGTAGTACTGGCAGTGTATTGCAGATTAAGCCAGTCACCTCGCGTCCGTCGGCCGTTGCGCGTGTTTCATAAATAAAAAAAGTGTCAAAACTCAAGGCCGCCATTGTTGGGATTTTGCGCGGCAAACAGCTGTGAGTTTCTTTTTTTTTCCTTCTTACTTTATGGTGAATGCAAAACAGGTTTTAAGTCCAGTTATGTTCTACTTGTGTTAAGTTTTAATGTCGATTAGTTTTAAGATTTTATCTACATCAATGTTTAAAGTTACATTAATTTAATAGAATTGTACATATTTATTAATTGTGGTACATAAATTGTTTAGAAAAGATCACAAATCGTTATTTATTAGGTTACCTACCATAGTTATTTTTTCCTTTACTAGCAATATTTTATTTTAATATTTCAATCTAATCATACTTTAAAATTTCATCTTTATGTTATAGCCACCTAATTTTAATTAAAAATATACTCATTGAAATGGATCTTCTTTACTGGTTTACTGATTTACCTATCTATAAGTAAGAATAATATTTTATTTGAGTTTTTCTTTAAACTCGTGCAGTTGCCGAGGACGATAACACAAATTGATTAATTGACTCCTATAAATAACCGTGTAAATGTACTGTTGAACTTGTTATAATAACTACTTCTAAGGACTGTAGCACAATAATCCAACCAAAAAATTATTAGTTTAATAGTTTTGTTTTTATGCACGCTAAATTTGTTTTCATATGAGCATTCCGATCTCAGGGCTGCTGGAAGAGATTTCATTTTGAAATAAGCGGTCCTTTGTACTCTATTTTCATAATGTTTGCTGTTAATAATTGTTTTTTTCCGTGTACAAAAACTTATAAAATAATAAATAAATAAATAAATAACTTTACAACAAATTTTATCGGGTATAATGCCACCAATCCATTACTTAGTCTGGATTTTTTGAAAAAGAAATACTAACCTTATATTCTGACAAATTTTTAAATAATACTCCGCCAAGTACGACTTGAATTCTTAGTTTCATTTCACCATCAAACTTTTTTGTATTTGTTGTTATATCAGCCATAGTCAGGGCCGGATTTAAGGGAGGGCAACCGGGGCGGCAGTCCCAGAGCCTCCACAAAAGAGACGTCGGAATTTTTTTTAATTCCGACTAGTAAACACTAGTAAAAAAAATATATCTTTTCCTTTGATATTTTTTTCGCTGTTTTACCTTTATCTACAGTACTTTGTACAAACATGAATACTACAAGAATCTCCCTGCGTATCACAATAAAATATTTATTGAAAAACTCAACTGAAAAAATTGTTCATTTCGTTCGGAAAATAATTTGGGGCCAGGGGGCCTGCACTCCTTTGTTGCCCCAAGGCCTCTAGACCTCTAAATCCGGCCCTGGCCATAGTATTACACAATCTATAAAGTATGTGCTGTCTATCTATTACAACCCAAGATATAGAGACTGACAGACAGCAGAAGCAAAAGTACTATTAACATATATTACTAATATGTTAATAGTACTTTTTACACTGGGTATGGAACTCTAAAAAATGAATCCGTTAAATTATTATTGTTACCTAACTAAATTTTATTAGCATTGTAGTATGAGGAAAATGGGATCATATTCACATGTTATTACATCTATCATTCCTACATACCAAGAGATGAGTAATAATAAATAGTATCACAGTCATAAGATTAATTTTTCATTTATAAATATCTATAGATATGAGTGTGCCAGATATCATCGTCTATACTAATATTATAAAGAGGAAAACTTTGTTTGTTTGTTTGATTGTAATGAATAGGCTCAAAAACTACTGGACCGATTTTAAAAATTCTTTCACCATTCGAAAGCTACATTATCCACGAGTAACACAGGCTATATTTTATATGAAATATATTTGATAAATAGATTTTGAGGCGGTACAAAGTTAGCCGGGTCAGCTAGTAGCTTATAAAACTGCTATTATTAAAGTTATACTTCTTTTATGAAATCGAATTTCTAAGGTGGTAGAACCCTTTGTGGTACGACTCCGACGGCACCACCGCCACACCTATTTCTACCTAATAACAGCAGTGTTAAGCGCTGCTGTGTTCCGGTTTGAAGGGTGTGGTAAGGGATACAGACTTTTCCGAGGCGTTCCAACTTAGTCCTCAGGGGTAGCGGCGCATCTGTGGCCGACCTCAGGTAGGAATATCTAATCCTATCTGGAGTTGATTACAGATGTTACTTCGTGGCTCGTTTGGTGCTTGCATATTTTAAGAGAAGTAATCATAAGTCAAAGCATCAAGAATTTGAATTCTACATTATTTTGGTTACAGTATTCACAGAATTCGTCCATAAAGTTATTTGCTCAGTAAATCAATTCTTTTATTTGTTTGGCATTGTTTATTTTAAGTAAAACCACAAAGTATTATGTGCAAATAGTCTGTGGTCCACCACATTTCGACATTGAGAGGTCGCGACGGTCACATCGGTGATTTAAATCTAAATATTACAAAAATGACCGTCGAAAATAATTAATTTTGTTATGACAGAAGATTATCTTCGGTTAAGCAACAGTGACATTAATAAATATAGATCAAAAAACTAAAAAACACGCTTTTATGATAAACTTAACTAAAAAGTAGAAAATAATTTTCAATCTAGGAATCAATTAAGGAGTAGTTTATCATAAAAGCGTGTTTTTTATTTTTTTGAACTATATTTATTTTATTAATTTTTAGTTTTTGTTGTTATAGCGACCATCATTATGCATCGTCTGTAAAAAAATCAAGTGTCTATCTATTACGGTTTAAGAGATAAAGCCCTGTGACTCACGAACAGACAGCGGAGGATTTCGTTTTACCCTTTGTGTACGGAATCCTAAAAATCATTCTACAAGATGGCATTATAGATATGTTTCAGTACATTTGAGTTATGAGGAAATAACATTCTTATTTTTCAAACCTAAAAATCAATCTAGTAACTTTGCCTGAACTTTCTCTAAGGCGCTTTCTCTTGCCTCGAAAATCGTTAATCCTGAGGATGTTGATAAGGACAATGGTACAAAATTATTAAAATCGTGTATTGTCATATGTTTTTGATAATTCTTCAAAATTTTGAATTAAACTAAACGTTCAAAGTGGATAGAAATCGGGTTCCAAGATTCCGTTACTGTTACGTACATACATACATACAACCCAAGCGAATAAAAGCGTGTTAAAAATGAACCACACATCGTAAATGCGCATACGACTTGCATTCCCGTGCCGTGCCGTTGTACTTATTTGTTTTATTCATAGGTTTTATTATAATAGCAGTTATAGTAGTAAACGGATTGTAAATATTTCAACTCTCTTCCTACTACCGTTTAAAAGTTAGATCGAAAAATGCCCAAAAGTACCGGTTTGTTATATGACGACCTCATTCAATATGCAACTTTATTTTATTTTTAGTATTTGTTGTTATAGCGGCCGCCGGGCATCCTCTGTAATTTCAAGTGTCTATCTATTACGGTTCCGAAGATATAGCCCTGTGACAGACGGACAGACAGCGAAGTCTTAGTAATAGGGTTCCGTTTTTACCCTTTAGGCATGGAACCCTAAAATTTATATAAAATCATCGCTATTCTCTGAACATCACTATAAGAACAAAATATAATAAGAATGTCATTTTACGTTCCATACTTTTCAGTTCATTTTTTAAATTTTACAGTCGGGTTTAAGTTTTTAAACATATTTTTACTAGTAACAAAACAATATTCTCAGTATGTCATCTTTATCAAAACGTAAGTATTTGTAGTTGTGAACCAGAATAATTGACCGTTAACCTCGCTATCTGGTGGCGCCGTTATCTCCAAGATGACCCCTCCGGCCACTGACTCTAAAGAAATTAAATTAGAAAACTGTCTTATGTAGGTACCTAAAGTAATTCAATTTGTATACAAACACAAACTTATATATAAAATTCTCGTGTCACAATGTTAGTTACCGTACTCCTCCGAAACGGCTTTATTTTAACGAAATTTTATATGCATATTCAGTAGGTCTCAGTGAGAAGAGCTGTTCGCCCTTAACATTTTTTTTATTTATATGGCAACAACGTTTGCCGGGTCAGCTAGTAATGAATAAATTTCATACGTGATTTACAAAAACTTTTTAAAATGTTATGAAAAATGACGCTGCTTTTTAAGCAGCATCTTTTTTGAACCTTGTTTTTTATTTAACCTGTGGATTCGCTGGCGATAAAAAGTACCTTATTATATCCTTTTCTGAACATCCGACATCTTGTGTACAGTCTAATATAACAACCTCAGACTTAACCTCGACCCCGTTATCGAAAAAAATATACTCACGAAATCGAAAATACAATGTTTGTTTCCCTCAATTGTAATTTTTATTGTCCGAAACGACCGAAACATAGATTCGATATTTTAAAATTAGAATTTAACTTTTTTATACATTTTTAGTATTTCGGCCAGTCGTAACACAAAGTAATCTAAACCATTTCATATTAATTATTTATTTATTACGGTAACAGTTATCTTTATTATTCCGGAGTTATCTGCTTAGTATAAACATTGTTTTGAATATTTGATAAACAAAACATAATATTTAAACAGGCTAATTATAGATTTAGTACAGAGATTCGTTTAAAACAACCAAATTATTATACACTGGTAATTTTGTTTGGATAAGGAAAAAATCTGAACCCTAAATCATGGCCGCACGACCAAGTTTACCTTAATCGGGTCGAGCAGTCTTAATATTTTTTAATTAATATTTTTATTTAAATACATTTACTTTAACACTATTTTTTGGCATATAAAGTTGATTTTATTTATTTGGATCTACAGTATACTATTAAATGCTATGTAGATAGAAATAAGCAGTGTTACTGTGATTTAATGTGTCTCCATTTTTAATTTACTTTGTTTTGCAGCAAAAGCTATGTGAATGTTGGAGGCAAACATTACAACAACACAATGCCAGTCACAAAAAACTTTAAAATGACATTATTCGATGAATCGATGAAACTTTGCCACAAAAACATGATTTCTTGCATTTACGTGGAGAAAGTAACAATGAACACGCTAGAAAACGATTAAATAAAACGTTTGCGAAGTCGTTAGCATAATCTTTGCACACTGAACTGTTAATAGTCTGTGGTGAAAATCACGAGAAAACGCGGTAATATTTTGGCGCGAAGAAAATCTTACAGATAATTTAATTGTTTTTGTTTTAATATTATAATGGGCATGCATTCTGCATGATAATTCCGTTTGGTATTTTGCATTTTTAGCGGGAAATAAATGTCACAAATACTTATAAAATTATTTTATTGTTTTAATATTTTAATGACATGCATTATGCTTGATAATTCCGTTTGGTATTTTGCATTTTTGGCGTGAAATAAATGTCACAAATACTTATAAAATTATTTTATTGTTTTAATATTTTATTGTACATACGCCTTCGATCACTAATAAGAACATACGCATTCTAATAAACATTAATCCTAGCTTTTATCTCATAGTATTAATTTGTCGTTCGAAATTAAAAGTATAGTAAGGCTGCTATAATTTTTATGCCATATTTAATTTTTCAAATAATTAACTAATACAGTATGTACCTACTTAGATTAGCTAATTATTATATTCAATTATTAAATAGGTAAGAAATAAGTATGACCTCTATATTTCTAAGCGAAGTTTTAAACCAAAACCATAGATTAGTAAAGATACTTCGACGCCTTGAAATTGAGTGAAGCCACAAACGGCTTATTAGTAAGTTCTTTTTTTGAATTCTTGACAAATAAAAACATTTTTAGAGAAAATTTACGAATAAAAAAATAATACTGCGTAATTTACATAATAAATAAATAATGATTTCAAATAATTTTGGGACATTTTAGCACGGAGACGTGGCAAAACTTTTTTACGAAACTATTTTATTCTCAAAACTGGGTACCATTTTTTGTTAGGAGTGAGTAATCTTTACTAATCTATGACCAAAACAAGTATCTTGTGACTTGAAATGTAATTTTGAAGTGCCATGACGAGTCTCACTTGACCCGGTCATCACGTGAAAGTGTCATAGTATTGGTAAATACAGCTATTTGCGCGTGTATGTACATCAGGGATGTTATCGAGCTCCGTAACTGTAACCGAAAGTATCGGATATCCGAAATAAAAATATATCCGAAACCGTTTCGAACAAAAGTTTCGAATAATTTTGGATACGGGCGGAGACTAAATGACGCGTTATTATAAAAAGTTTTCGTCTGAGGAAGCCGACGCTGTTTAGTTACTTTACAAATTTAGTATTCAGTAACGAGTCCTTAAATATCTTGTATCCGTAAACTAAAATTATCGGATAATCCGAAATAATTCTATATCCGAGACATAGATTAGTAAAGATACTTCGCCGCCTTGAAATTGAATGAAGCCACAAGCGGCTTATTAGTAAGTTCTTTTTTTGAATTCTTGACAAATAAAAACATTTTTAGAGAAAGTTTACGAATAAATAACTAATACTGCGTAATTTGCATAATAAATAAATAATTATTTCAAATATTTTAGGGACATTTTAGCACGGAGACGTGGCAAAACTTTTTTACGCAACTTTTTCAATTCTCAAAACTGGGTACATTTTCTTGTTAAGAGTGAGTAATCTTTACTAATCTATGATCCGAGACCGATATATATTTTTTTAATAGATCCGTATCCAGATTCGAAATCTCATTTCCATAACATCCTTAGTATGTATGTATGTATACATTTTATACTGTTTAAATTTAAGTGGTTTCACGTACAAACACTCGTTTTTGCTAAAAGGTTGAAGACTGTCAGACGACCAAGTTCACCTTGGTCCGGTAATGGACGCACAACTATTTGACTTAATAGTTTTTTACTACATTCCTATACACAAGAAACTTATCATAATGACAAACACCTAATAATCATGTTTTTGTTATATTTTTTTTTATTATTTATAATTTAGTTTTATATTTAATTTTAGTTTACTCAGCATTGTATCTTCATTATTATTACATTATAAAAGTAAATAAATAAACACTCTCTGTTTGTTTCTACTTCTGTTTTCGTTATTAATGTTTTCTCTGTTGATGTTAAATTATTGAAACCGAAAAATTTTTTGCAAAGTGAAAGTTGTATCACGAAAGTTTATATTTTTATCGAAGTACCTACATATCTTTTTATTTTTGTTGCAAAACAGAGCGTATTTTAGGGAACTTAAGCAATGACGGTCTAAGTTCGTCGGAGACCCGGGGCAAAAATGTTGAATGCAATCTTCAGTCTATGAAGTTAATAATATAATTTTACATGCTTTAATATTTGTAGGACTAGGGGCCCAACCACCATCTTTTAAAAAACATCATAGTTCTAGAAAGTTTTATTTTAATATTTCATCTACATTATTTTGTTTCATATCATGACCTCCTTAAACAGTTTTGTTTTATTCCGGCCGAGTATGTAAGAATGAGTGATTTGTCTAACCCTTATCCAAAAGGAAACGAGACATCGAAACTAGTATCATCTCTTTCGTACCATGGTCTTAATTGTGTTCCATCATACGCAGTTGAACAAACTTAAACCCTTATTCATTTTTTGCTTATCCATTGTATAAAACCAACTGAAATTGTCATATTTCGCTTAAAAAGTTATATTTCCTGCAAAAAAGAATGAATAATTTCGACCGACATAATACAAAACTGCTTATTGTAATATAAAAACAATCTTACTTTAACGAGGTCGTGGTACGAAATTTCAATGTATGATTAAACTAATATTGTTTTAAGAGATGGTAGTCACCCCCCAGAGACAACCCCACCGCTAATCCGCAAGTGCTACTCCATCTTATTTATCTACAAACAATATAAACCTTTGATAATTACTTAATACTTATATTCCATTCCTATTTATCTATATTTTCCTAAACTTTCCTGATCCTTGTCCTTTTCCAAATTACTCGATGTTTACTTTAATATTTTGAATTTCTCCGTTTTTGAACGTACATCAACTTGACATTGGCAAAATGGTCGTAAGACCGAGAGGCCATCGCATAAACAAAAAAAAGCGCTACTCCTTGTTTACTTAGCATTCATGCAACATTGTACATTACAAGATAACGTTACTGCTAACGGGGCCATGATCCGGTATAGATTTCGCGACAATTTACGAAACAAGTTTTACAGTTATTGTAACTAGGGATGTAGGACATATTTCGGATCTGGCCTATCCAGATCCGAAATATACCCAATTTATTAAAAATATTACTTTCGGTTATGAATTTTAGATTTTTAAAGATATAAAATTGAAGGAAATATAAGTAGGCAATGATTTGATCTCATTTAAGAAGTAACTGAACCGCGTCGGCTTTATTGGGTTAAAACTTTTCATAATATTGTTATTTAGACTGTGTCGTTGTCGGTAATTATTCGGAACTATCATATAAATGACATTTAGTTACAGTTTCGGATATAGTTTTCGGAACAGATAGTTACCAAATAACATCCCTGATTGAAACCAGAAAACAAGATATACACGTCAAGGCTTGTCAGATTCATCATTATGGTATCAGATTTATCATCATACTTAATTAATTTTAGTTTTTAATACATATTCATTTTCGTACACGAATGAAATAAAATATTGCTTAACAAGGTCTTATTGTTGTTTTTTCTTTTCCCTACATTAAATATACTCCATAACCTACATAACTTTATTAATTACTAGCTGACCCGGCAAACTTTGTACCGCCTCAAAATCTATTTATCAAATATATTTCATATAAAATATAGCCTATGTTACTCGTGGATAATGTAGCTTTCGAATGGTGAAAGAATTTTTAAAATCGGTCCAGTAGTTTTTGAGCCTATTCATTATTACAACCAAACAAACAAACAAAGTTTTCCTCTTTATAATATTAGTGTAGATGCAGTCTGTTTAGGTAAATTTACGAAATCATACAATTGAAATAAATGTACAATAAAAGATGTTTTTAAAAACAAGCTTTCCCGTATTCTTCCCAGTAAACCCCTTTTATTTAATACTCATATTAGGGATATATAAAATAGTTGATTTTGGAATAACTTCACTGAAATAATCATACATACTCATCTAAACCAAGCGTATATGTAAAATTTCATCTCAATCGGTAGAGGTTAACTAAGATTAACCTTAGTTGCAAGATGACCCCGTACAATCATATGAACTAACCAGGCAAGTTATATAAATTCTTGTAAAGATCTGCACAAATAAAGAATATTAGCAAACAAAATGTCTTTGCACTAAAACTGTTGTTGATAATAAATAGTTTATAAACTAAAAACCACGCTAAGATCGCAAAAGGAAAATCGTTAATCCCGATTCCTGACTATCCCGATAAGGAGAATGAGATAAAATTATTAAAATCGTGTATTGTCATCGGTTCTTGATAATTGTTCAAGATTTTAAATTATTCGGACCGTTCAAAGTTGATAAAACTCGAGATCAAAGATTCCGTTACATACGTAGGTATATATGGGTCAAGCTAATAAAAGCGTGGTAAAAATAGAAACTTTTATGGTTCGACTTTATAGGCACAACCGCCACACCTATATCTGTTATAACAGCAGTGTTAGCGCTGCTGTGTTTTGGTTTGAAGTGTGGTTAGAGACACTTATCCGAGGGATTCCAGCTTAGTCCTCTGGGATAGCGCATCTGTGGCAGAGTTCAAGTAGGAATCTAATCTTATGAGGTCGAATACAGATGTCCAAACGGCACTAGCCACTTACCATCTGCCGGATATGCTCGTCTGCTACTCCTATATTATAAAAAACTAGTGGTGCCCGCGGCTTCGCCCGCATTTTAAAGAAATAATATGAAATACATACAAAGGAAAATTTGTACCTGCATTGGAATGACAGTGGTGCCATCTGTCGAAAATTGGTCTTACCAACTCCCAAACCCTCGTGGGCTCGTAGATAACAACTTTGCTAAAAATCATCACTTGATCAAATGCATAGTTTCCGATTCTATAACTACTTACGAATTAAAAATTAATTAAAAAATCCTTTTCCCACGGACTAAATTGTGAATCTAAACCATTCTCAAGTCCCCTTGAACACACACAACAAATTTCATCAAAATCAGTCCAGTCGTTTAGGAGGAGTTCAGTGACATACACACGCACATAATAAACATATATATAAAGATATACTTATTCATGATTGTTTTTATTGATGTTATTTAGTTTCTGTGTATCGTAAGTCATAACTCATAACGCAACTGCACGTGAGTTGGCTGATGTCGTAACTAGCTAAATTATGTCAATGTTATGAGAATTTTCCCATTCGTTAAAGGTAAAAAAAATTACAATGGAGTAAGAAGGTATGAGAAGAGTTTATTATTCACTGAATCCTTTTTATGGATTGCATAATGATCACTGCTTTATCAATCTGTTGTATAGTCCGCGTCAAACTGCTAGTCCGCTCTGGGGCCCTACCACCATCTTTTAAAAACCATCATAGTTCAGGAAAGTTTTATTTCCTCCTTAAAACAGTAAATTATTCCGTCATACACAGTTGAACAAACTTAAACCCTTATTAATTGTTCTCTTATACATTGTATAAAACCAACTGAAATTGTCATATTTCGCATAAAAAAATCATGTGTCTATCATATTATTATTATTATTATATTATTACGGTTCCGGAGATATAGACCTGTGACAGACGGACAGACGGACAGACAGCGAAGTCTTAGTAATAGGGTTCCGTTTTTACCCTTTGGGTACGGAACCCTAAAAAGTTAAATTTCCTGCAAAAGAAGTAAAAGTATGATTAAAATAATATTGTTATAAGAGATGGTAGTAATCCCCTTGTAGTTGCGCGCAGGTGTATTCAGAGAGCCAATGCGGTCGAACACAACCAAGCATATACTCCGTAGCAACGTAACCAATATTTATTCTAACCAATATGTTTTTACACGCTTTTTTTATTTTATTACACGCTTTTTATTAGCTTCACCTGTATGTTTGTTTGTATGTTTGTAACCGACTTCTTTGGGCGCGATTTTGACCCACTTTAAACGGCCAGATTTCGTTCAAACTTTGTAGATTTATTGAGGACCGATGAAAATACACGATTTTAATAATTTTGTACCATTGTCTTTATCAATATCCTCAGGATTAACGATTTTCGAGGCGAGAGAAAGCGCCTTATGGAGCGTTCAGGCAAAGTTACTAGATTGATTTTTAGCTTTGGAAAATAATAATATTATTTTATTATTAGCTTCACCTGTATGTTTGTTTGTATGTTTGTAACCGACTTCTTTGGGCGCGATTTTGACCCACTTTAAACGGCCAGATTTCGTTCAAACTTTGTAGATTTATTGAGGACCGATGAAAATACACGATTTTAATAATTTTGTACCATTGTCCTTATCAATATCCTCAGGATTAACGATTTTCGAGGCGAGAGAAAGCGCCTTATGGAGCGTTCAGGCAAAGTTACTAGATTGATTTTTAGCTTTGGAAAATAATAATATTATTTCCCTATAACTCAAATGTACTGAAACATATCTATAATGCCATCTTGTAGAATGATTTTTAGGATTCCGTACTCAAAGGATAAAACGAAACCCTCCGCTGTCTGTTCTTGAGTCACAGGGCTTTATCTCTTAAACCGTAATAGATAGACACTTGATTTTTTTACAAACGATGCATGATGGTGGTCGCTATAACAACAAATACTAAAAAATACGAGCTCCATAAAAATAAATTCACTGCCAAAAAAAGGAATGAATAATTTCGACCGATATCATATTGCTTATTTAGGCGCTTTTATTATAGGCGCTTTTCGAACCTGATAAATGGAGCACCCCACACTTTTTCCACAATGATACTATTTACTGTTCCTTAATTGATTCCTAGATTGAAGATTATTTTTTGCTTTTTAGTTGATTTTAACATAAAAGCGTGTTTTTTAGTTTTTTAAACTATATTTATTAAATAATTAATATCGTTATTTCTGTAAATGTATGTGGTGAATATGATTTAACTCCAGGGGCCTGCTATCATCTCTTAAAACAATATTAGTTTAATCATACATTGAAATTTCGTACCACGACCTCGCTAAAGTAGGATTGTTTTTGTAATATTACAATAAGCAATATGATGTCGGTCGAAATTATTCATTCCTTTTTTTGGCAGTGAATTTATTTTTATGGAGCTCGTGGTACGAAACAAAATAATGTTGATGCAATATTGAAATAAACCTTTCCTGAACGATGATTGTTTTTAAAATATGGTGGTAGGGCCCCTGAGCTATTACAGTATTTTATATTTTAATGCTATTTCGTAGCAATCTTACACGAAAAATTCAATATTTTGACGTAAAAAATGTAAAAATCAACCCATAATTATGCTTTGTATTATTCTAGTGCAATAAATTTCAGCTTCAACCATCTCAGATCAATTTTAATACAAGTAACGCCATCTTTTATCTACTAAATGTTTGACAAATAGTAACTAACTTAGATGGCGCTTTATCCAACAACTGTCTTTATTGTTGTCTATTATATGTTAATTAATTATAACTTGGTAACTTAAATGATTACTTAATTAATAGGTATCTTGTTACAGAACAATATGAGGTCACTCGTACTGATTTGCGCAGTTGGATTCCTGTGTGGGGCGCTTGCTAAGAACAAAAAAGATGACAAGGTGATTTGTTAATCGTGTTTGTTTTATTTATTGGTTATATTTGCTCATGTGTTACGAGGCGTTCCAACTTAGTCCTCAACAGTAACGGCGCATCTGTGGCCGTTCAGAATAGGGCTACGGTATCCCCTGCCTGTCGTAGGAGGCGACTAAAAGGGGGCTTCCGGGGTTGCGGGCGGCCACAGTGGGAGCTCGAACCGTCCAGCAAGCGACCCCGGGAAGGACGGCGGTATGTGTGGTCGCATACCGTCGTAAACACCAGACGGTGTGGAGAGCGCCTGGGCTCACCTGGGCGGAGCCTGATGGGGCAACACGTTCAGAGGACTCCGGTTGCGTTCCGTTGGAGATCCCGGAGTCCTCTTCGCAGCGGTGAGGATGGCCACCGGGGGGTTTTAGTGCGGTAAAAATCCCACATAAATTAAAAAACAAAAAAAAGGTAGGAATATTGATTGATTGTTGGTTACAGATATGCATAGGGCAGTAGCTTACCTGATGGTGGACCATGCTCGGCTGCTACACCTATATTATTATAGAAAAATACATAATATCCAGAGGTTGCAGACTTCAATGTGCCGCAGATGATTTTGGGTTCAATTCCCACATATTCATATTCAATGTATAGGTACTTATGAATTATCATCATCATCATCAACCCATACTGTCCCACTGCTGGGCACGGGTCTCCTCTCATAATGAGAAGGATTAGGCCATAGTCCACCGCGCTGGCCAAGTGCGTATTGGTAGACTTCACATACCTTTGAGTTTTTTTTATAAATCTCTCAGGTATGCAGGTTTCCTCACGATGTTTTCCTTCGCCGTTTAGCAAATGATAATTAATTTCTAATACGCACATAACTTTGAAAAATCAAGGTGCCTGGGATTTGAACCTCGGACCCCTCGATCGAGAGGCCGATTTTCTTAACCACTAGGCTATCACTGCCATTTATGAATTATACAGTCACAAAATTGCATTGACTTCGATTGAGCGGTTTATTTAAAGGTACCTTCTGCAGTTTCACTCCTGCGGCACCACCGTCACACCTATTTCTGTTATACCAGCAGTGTAGCGCTGCTGTGTTCTGGTTTGAAGTGTGGTAAGAGACATGCTTATCCGAGGTGTTCCAGCTTAGTCCTCAGGGGTAGCGGCGCATCTGTGGCTGACCTCAGGTAGGAATATCTAGTCCTATCTGGGGTTGATTACAGACAACCATGGGCAATAGTAACGTACCATCAAGTGCGCTGTACGCTCGTCTGCTAATATTATAATAAAATAAGAGTTTAAATAGTGTATTTACTAATATATTTGTGTATCCAGGTGAAGATAGCGGTGTACTACGAGTCCCTGTGCCCTGACAGCAAGCAGTTCATCACGACACAGCTGGCACCTGTGTGGAGAGACTTCCGCGGTGGAGTCAAAGTTAAACTGGTTCCGTATGGAAAGAGCACTGTTCGTATTACCATTGCTTATTTACTTTGTATTTATTTATTTTGTTAATCAACAACGTAATGTACAAAAATATAAACAAAGTTTGAGACAAATAGATAAAACAGATAGAGTCCGCGCCAAACTTCTAGTCCGCTCTGAATATAGAAATGAGTCGCGTCGCAACAGCAAATTGTAGATATCAGCGGGACTGCGACAGCGCGGCCCCCTTCACTGCTCGCTCTCGTCATTTTTATAATTTTTATCAGATCTCTCGCTCACACTTATAGGCATATCGGACTTCTAGTGTTGTGTGTAACAATAAAGAGATTTGTCGACAGTCAATAGCAGGCAATCAAGGAAAGGTTATGGAAATAATGCAAAATATTTTTTAAAACAAACAATATATTAAATTTTATACAAATTAATGTGACCCATTCCTTTGACGTCAAGTTTTATGACTCGGGACCCACGTTTGTAATGGCCCAACTATTGTTATGTTCGACCGCATTGGCTCTCTGACTACACCAGCCATAGATTAGTAAAGATACTTCGCCGCCTTGAAATTGAATGAAGCCACAAGCAGCTTATTAGTAAGTTCTTTTTTTAATTCTTGACAAATAAAAACATTTTTAGAGAAAATTTACGAATAAATAACTAATACTGCGTAATTTACATAATAAATAAAGAATAATTTCAAATATTTTAGGGACATTTTAGCACGGAGACGTGGCGAAACTTTTTTACGCAACTATTTCAATTCTCAAAACTGGGTACATTTTCTTGTTAGGAGTGAGTAATCTTTACTTATCTATGACACCAGCGCGCAAGAACTTCAGAGCGGACTAGAAGTTTCATTATTACTCATTACATTTGAAGATTGCTTTACGGTATTGAAAATCGATCTTTTTTTGCAGCACGACAAAATTAATGGTAAATGGGAGTTTACCTGCCACCATGGACCTGATGAGTGCTATGGAAACAAGGTAAAGTTTTTTTTATTTTTTTTAACAATGCTATATTTATAGAAACTACTTGAAAAGACTTAAACTTAGTTAATATTATAATTATAAGTTTGCTGCGGGCGTAGTAAGGGAGACATACTTTTCCGAGGCGTTCCAGTTTAGTCCTCAGGGGTAGCAGCGCATCAGTGGCCGACCAGGTAGGAATGTCTAATTCTATCTGGGGTTGATTACTGTTGATCCATGGGTGGCAGTAGCCACTTACTATCAGGTTGACTGCATGTTTGTCTGCTAATCCTATATTACAAAAACGACGTATTTAAATATTTCTACGTAAAACTATTTAAAAAACTAAAAACCACGCTTTTATAATTAATGAAACTAAAAATTAATAATTGCTTCAATCTAGTAACTTTGCGATGAGCTTTCTCTAAGGCGCTCGTACACCGCCTCGAAAATCGTTAATCTCGATGATCCTGATAAGCACAATGGGACACAAGTAAGAATGGCGTTCAAAGATTCAGCTTCACAAAAACATAAATACGTACAGGTCAAGCTAATAAAAGCGTGGTAAAAAAGTTTGGATCCTGTGATAACGTTGCTTTTAAAAACTATTTTGTGAATGAATTTAAAAATCCTAATATTAAATTACGAATCCAATACGTGACGAAGCTATCCTCTAGCGGAACAGGCGGGGGAGGAGGGACGGGGCGGTCCGCCTCGGGCCCCCGATCCGGGAGCCCAACGTAGTTGCTAAAAAACGGTCGTCAGAAGCAAACAATCCGGAATCATACGTATTTTTCGGCGAATAAGTCTATGACCCGCGAGCTTTTGCCCGCGGCTTCGCTCGCGTTACGAGTAGTATTTTCATCCCCTATTTTATCTCCTTGGGGGTAGAATTGACCAAAATCCTTTCTTAGCGGATGCCTACGTCATAACATCTACCTGCATGCCAAATTTCAGCCCGATCCGTCCAGTGGTTTGGCTGTGCGTTGATAGATCACTATGTCAGTCAGTCACCTTTGAGTTATATATATTTAGATTAGTCATTTTGTTACACCGGGGGTCTTGTCCGCCATTGTCCGCCACTGAAGCTATCTCCAAAATAATTAGACTACCAATTTTAATTTCAGATGCAATCGTGTATATTGAAGGACAAGAGTCTTCAGGATACTGAGAAGATGGAAATGATAATCTGTCTCATGGGTCAGACCAGCCCCGACAAGTCTCTGGATACCGTAAGTTTGGTTTTTATGTACTTATATTAATGATAATAGTTTTATTAATTGTTGTTGTAGAACTCATCGTGGTATGACTCCAGCGGCATCACTGCCACACCTGTTTTTGTTGTAACAGCAGTGTTAAACGTTGCTGTGTTCCGAGGCGCTCCAACATAGTCCTTAGCTGAGGGGGGGATCTGTAATCCTCCCTGCGCTAGACACTACCTTATCTGGGGGGTGGGCCACTTACCATCAGATGGATTGCATTCTTGTTTGCTAATTCATATTGTAAAACAAATATTTTAGCGATTAGTTTCAAGTTAAATGTAGTTCATTCTTTATGTCCATTCGAAAGAAGGAAGCTGTGCATTTTACGTTGACAAGAAGTTTGCCCTACACCTGTTTTTGAAGGCATACTTTCGAAGTTTCGGAAAAACGAGCTATTTAAAAAATGACGTATAAAATCGACTCTATAAAGTTACCTAGTAAATATGCAGAAAAAAAAACATTTTAAGGTATAGTGCTCGTACACAAAACTGCGATGCGACGTCGCATCGTAAAAATTTGCGAGCTCTCTCGACGCATCGCAATAACTTGCGAATTAATTCGCATCGCACATTCCTGCGATGTTTCGTCACACTTGTTGACGCCATTTTTAGTTCGTTCTGAGACAGCGTGTGGGGAAGACGTACAGACCTGTATTTGTTGGGTGGGAAGACGTATTCTTTAATGTAAAAAATGACAAGGTACGTCGTTGCCTTTTTTATATTACTGATTGAGGAGCGCCCTGTTCTTTGGGAAACTAAATATAAAATAAATTATATATTATAAATGGATGAACCCAAAATGTTCTTTATTACTCTTTCCTGTATCTCTTAAGCAATAACAAAAGTGCACACTTCTTTTTACGATCCATGTCACGACCTAATTTTCAAAATACGTTCCGTACGGTTGACGGTCGTCGAAAGAATGGTCACCCTGGGAGACGCTATGCCGCACGATATCGTATCGCAGCAATTCGTGTCGCAATTTTCTGCGTTGCGAATTGGCATCGCGTGCATCGCAGTTTTGTGTACGAGCCCATAATACGATATGGTCTACCTATGTATGGGTATACTTCGGGTATGCTGTTTATATATAGGGTATTCTATGTATATATCGGGTCATGTCGTGCCGTATGATTTCATACCAATAATTCTGTTTTCTTTTTTTGTACACATTGATACATACATTTCTTTTTATACAAAAAAAGTGACACTTCTTACAAAGTAGATACATAAGTACACACTACACATTCACTATTATCGCTCACTGCGCGCAATTTCTTTATTAAATACACCTTTTAACACATGTCTGTCTGAATTTTGTTATGTTACGAATAGATTTATATATACTTGGGACTGATTAATAACAAAACTATTAATTAATTAAGAAAATGTCAAAGTGTAGCGTATCTTGCTGAACAAACTTCTTTTTTGGGTAAATGTAAAGCAAGATACTGAAGCGAATGCTTTATTAATTATATGTAAAAATGATGGCATTAAAAAAAAGAGAATAATTATTATAAAAAAAAAGAAAGACAAACCCGCTGAGTTTCTTACCGGATCTTCTCAGTAGAGGTCGCGTTCCGATCCGGTAGTAGTTTAAGAAAAATATTGTACCTGACAATTTGTAAGTGCCGTCGCTGGCCTATACAAAAATAAATATATCATTTTATTTTATATACATGTCAATTTGTTTCAGTGCCTGGACCAAGTAAAGCGGTCATCCGAGTCCGTGAAGCTGAAGCAGTGCGCCTCAGGGGAGCAGGGCTCCGCGCTGCTGGCGGCTGCTGGCGACAAGACCGCGGTGGTTGGCCGTCCGCTCAGCTTCGTGCCCACTATCGTTATTAACGAGGTCAGTTGCTGTTTGATTGACCAATTCCACAGGCATAGTCCGCGCCACACTGCTAGTCCGCTCTGAATATAGAAACGAGTCTCGCAACAGCAAATTGTAGATATCAGCGGGACTACGGTCCCTTAGCGCCCACCGCCCCCGTCATCAACGAGGTCCGTTGCAGCTTGATTGACCAATTACTGTGTGTGTGCGTGTGTGTAACTGTTTATGTGTGCGTGAAGCCGCGGTGGTGGGCCACCCGCTCAGCTTCGTGCCCACTATCGTTATCAACGAGGTCAGTTGCAGCTTGTTTGACCAATTACTGTGGTATTAAGACGCTTTCTACTCTCACAACCCCACATTAGGGTTCTGTGTAGTGGACAGACAAATACACAAACACCCAGACCCAGAAATCTAAATTTATAATTTAGATATTCGTCTGACCGGGGATCGAACCCGGGACCCTCTACACGTCAGACCGGTATGGTAACCGCTCCGCCACGCGGGTCCATATATAGAACTTTCGTGGTCAGTTACAGGTTACTTGACCAATGCTCTCAATAACCCATGATAAAGGTGGTAAAATCCTCTGTGGTTCGACTCCGGCGTCACCACCGCCACACCTGTTTCTGTTATACCAGCAGTGTTAAGCGCTGCTGTGTTCTGGTCTGAAGGGTAGTAAGGGAGACATACTTTTCCGAGGCGTTCCAGCTTAGTCCTCAGGGTTAGCGACGATTTTGGGTTTTGATTATAATAAGTGATTGAGTATTAATTTGTAATAACTTAAAAAATCATATATCTTATTAAAAATTCAAAATTTGTTTCAGAAATTCGACCAAGCCGTCCAAGACGCCGCCTTCAGTAACCTGAAGAAGGTGGTATGCGACCGCTCCACCACCAAATCAGCTAATTGCACGTAATACTAAAAATCTACTTTTTACAATATTACAATAGGCTATATAAACTTAGTTAACTTTAAAATCTCTGTTGAATCTCACATGAGTATTGGTGACACTAGATGGCGCTATATCAGATAACTTCTCAATTGTATGCATAGATGACGTTGTACTCAATTTGAGATTAATTTTATAAACCAATTAATTTTGTAATATTTTTATAACAATAAATTAAGTACTTATATTATATCTTATTATTTCCCTTTTCCTGGTTTTTAAAATATATAGCAGACGAGCATGCAGTCCACCTGATGGTAAGCTACTGCTGTATGAACATCTGTAATCAAACTTAGATAGGATTGTATTCCTACCTGAGGTCGGCCACAGATGCACCGCTACCCCTGAGGACTAAGCTGGAACGCCTTGGATAAGTTTGTCTCTTACCACACTTCAAACCAGAACACAGCAGCGCTACTGCTGTTATAGCAGAAATAGGTGTGACGGTGGTGCCGGAGTCGAACCACAGCGGGTTCTACCACCTTCAAAACCCTTCTGTTTTATTATCTTCCTCTGTCAGTATTTTTTTATAAAATTGGAGTAGCAGACGAGCATGCAGTCCACCTGATGGTAGACACTGTCGTATGTACATCTGTAACTCCACCCAGAGCAGGTTCCACCTGAAGCCGATCACACGTCACTCCTGAGGACATTATAGCCTGCGCCAAACTGCTAGTCCGCTCTGAAGTTGCGAGCAGGTGTAGTTATACAATTTGCTATGGCGACGCGATACATTTCTATATTCAGAGCGGACTAGCAGTTTTACGCAGACATTAACATTTTAAACAACAAAAAGGTAAAAAAAAATCAATAAAAACATAGTAATGGATGGAATATATTTACAATTATCCAAATAATATTTACAATACTTTAAAAACATTACATTTTATTTCACACTTTTAGAATTACCATGACGAAGTGCAAAATTCAAAATTACTTATGTACAAAAAAACTTAAAAATGCCAAACTATCCGATGCACTGTCGTGTAGTCCTCAACCCATCACTGTCCCACTGGGCACGCGTCTCAGAATGAGGATTAGGTCATAGTCCACCGCGCTGGACAAGTGCGTATTGATAGACTTCACATACCATTAAGAACATTTTTTAGGGTTCCGTACCCAAAGAGTAAAAACGGAACCCTATTACTAAGACTTCGCTGTCTGTCCGTCTGTCACAGGGCTCTACCGCTTAAACCGTAATAGATAGACACATGAAATTTTGACAGAGAAGGCATAACGGTGGCAGCTATAACAACAAATACTAAAAATAAAATAAAGTTGAATATTCAAGGGGGTCTCCATACAACAAACCGGATTTTTTCGGCATTTTTCGATCTAACTGTTAAACTGTACGAGGAAGACGGTTGAAATTTTTACAATACGTTTACTACTATAACTGGTATTATAATAACAAATAAGAACCGTAAAACATATTTTAATATACTTATTTTAATTTTATTATACTTTGATTACGTATAATCGTCGTCCCATCGTCACCCCAATACCATCTATTGTTGTTTCATATGACTAAGTATAGTTGAAAATCATAAAATGAATTAAAATAATGAACATTTGGTAGTACGGAAGCCTCCATGTGTGAGTTCGACTCGTACTTGGCGAATTATTTAACATCCCTTATGCAGGTTTCCTAATTTCCTTCACACTTTAATCAAGTGATAATTAATTTCTTTTTCTTTTTTTATAGTTTAACCTAACGATTAGGCAGACGTGCTACCTGATGGAAAGTAGTCAACGTCGCCTATGGACATTTGCAACACCAGAGGAGTCGCCAATGCATCGCCGGCTTTGGAGGAGAGCTCTTTTTACACCTTTTTTGAAGAGCCCCATGTCACTAATACGCACACATTGATATACCACTATTAAAAACGTGGCACATGCAATACGTTTACGTTATACGAAACTATGTTTATCTCTTTTGCGCACATTCATTTAGACGCGCTGTCCTACTCGCATTCATACTTTCGTAGTGTGCATTCCTCGCGATGAGCGGCACCAAACGGCGCCGATTGTTTTGTTAATAACCAATCTACGATTTTTACACGTTGCATATCAATGTTCGCACATATGTTTGAAAAATCAGAGATAGTTGCCTGGGATTCGAACCTCACACATTCCGATGAGAGGCCGAGTTTTTTAACCCCTGATTTTTTTTTAATAATATAGGCTAACAGACGAGCATGCAGTCAACTTGACGGTAAGTAGCTACTGCCGCCCATGGACATCTGTAATCAACTCCATATAGGATATTCCTACCTGAGGTCGGCCACAGATGCGCCGCTACCCCTGAGGACTAAGCTGGAACGCCTCGGAAAAGTCTGTCTCCCTTACCACACCCTTCAAACCGGAACACAGCAGCGCCTAACACTGCTGTTATAAGACCAGATTGACTAACCTTTTTGTGTTTACCATAACTTCCGCTAGATGGCAGTAGTTTCTATGTCGGATTGAGGAGTTGAAGACAGCACGCTCGAATCTATTGAATTTCTCTCAAGTGCGTGGTATTTACAGTTATGTCATTGTAATTCTAAAATTAAGGTGGTATAGTCCGCGCCAAACTGCTAGTCCGCTCTGAAGTTGTTGCGAGCAGGTGTAGTCATACAATTTGCTATGGCGACGCGATTCATTTCTATATTCAGAGCGGACTAGCAGTTTTACGCGGACTACGCATCATCAACCTATCTATATTCTAATTAAAATATATTTTAATTACCTTAATACTAAATACTCTGCTTATATACAAAAATTGCTTAAAATAATGGCTCAAAACTTATTTAATTTACAACAAATTAGGCGATTTTTTTACTAAAATTTAAATTTACATATATTTTTATGAATCGCAATTTTAAAATTACAATGTAAATACAAAAATATTCAAAGTGACTTATGTATGGAAGTAGCAGACGAGCATGCAGTCCACCTGATGGTAAGTGGCTACTGCCGTATGGACATCTGTAATCAACCCCAGATAGGATTAGATATTCCTACCTGAGGTCGGCCACAAGCGCCGCTCCCCTGAGGACTAAGCTGGAACGCCTCTAAGTATGTCTCTTACCACACTTCAAACCACTACACAGGAGCTTAACACTGCTGTTATAACAGAAATAGATGTGACGGTGGTGCCGGAGTCGGACCACAAAGGGTTCTTACCTTCAAAAGGTATTTAATCTTTTATCATTGTAATTCTAAAACATCTTGGTTTCACATTTATTTATTTAATTCAGTGAATATTCTCTATTAGTATAAGAATTCATTATGTTTGGAGTAAACTCCATTACTCTGGTCCAGTGCTATGATACAAGTTGTTCAAATGTTCTCCATTACATAAAGTTGATAGGGTTTAAGTGATCAACCCATTAGTCCCACTGGGCACGGGTCTCAGAATGAGGATTAGGCCATAGTCCACCGCGCTGGACAAGTGCGTATTGGTAGACTTCACATACCTTTGAACTATTTGAAGTTATATATTTTTGAGGTATTTGAGAAAAATAAGTAAAATCTGTTGTTTTTTGTAAATTTACTTAATTTTTTACAAAAAAACAACAGATTTTAGTCAACACCATGGAGTAGGCTAGAAAATATAGCAAATTTTGCTGCAAATTTATTTTTTTGGTTTAAGATATGATACATTTACATTACTTTAAGTTATGTATTTTCCGCACCAAACTGCTAGTCAGCTCTGAAGTTGCGAGCAGGTGTAGTCATACGATTTGCTATGGCGACGCGATTCATTTCTATATTCAGAGCGGACTAGCAGTTTTACGTGGACTATGACAATATGATGGCATTAAAAAAATAGATTTTGGACAAAAAGATAAACCCACTGAGTTTCTTACAGTTGATCACATTCTGACCAAGTAGTAGAAGAGAAAATATCAAACAAACAATTTGTGTGTTTTCGCTATACAAAACAAATATAATTTAATTTAATTTTACAATGAAAATGGCAAATTCCAAAGACAGAATCACACTTCAGACCTTTATAACTTCTAAATACTATACTATTTCCATTTCTTTATTTTCTCGATGACAGACTTTGTAGCGTTGTGACCAAATAAGCAATGATATCGATCGCATATATTTATTATATTTATTTTGAACAAAGACAAATACAACAAAGCTTACGCCATAAGAAAAATAAGACAACTTACTTACTAAAACCTACTTATTTTACAACAGCTTCGAAGATTTTAAAGAAGTAGGCATTATCAATCAAAAATTTATACGTGTAACATCTTGTAATGAAATATAACATTATAAGTATATCTTTATATATATATTTCTTATGTGCATGTGTATGTCACTGAACTCCTCCTAAACGACTGGACTGATTTTGATGAAATTTGTTGTGTGTGTTCAAGGGGACTTGAGAATGGTTTAGATTCACAATTTAGTCCGTGGGAAAAGGTTTTTTCAATTAATTTTGAATTCGTAAGTAGTTATAGAATCGGAAACTATGCATTTGATCAAGTGATGATCGTTAGCAAAGTTGTTGTCCAAGAGCCCACGAGGGTTTGGGAGTTGGTAAAACCAATTTTCGACAGATGGCACCACTGTCATTCCAATGCAGGTACAAATTTTCCGTTTTATGTATGTCATATTATTTCTTTAAAATGCGGGCGAAGCCGCGGGCACCACTAGTGTAATATAATATTATAGTTAATAAATTTGTACAAAAGTATCCGGCAGTAGTTTAGTTTCTTACATTTTGTAAAAATAAAACGGGTCTGTTATCGTGTTACGTTTATCGTTATATTAATCATTATGTGTAGCACATCACTACCTGTCCATGAAGTACAGTATTATCTGTGTGACATTTTAACGTAAACAACACAAGATTACGTGGAATAAAAGGTGGTAGAGCCCTTTGTGGTTCGACTCCGGCGGCACCACCGTCACACCTATTTCTGTCTAATAACAGCAGTGTTAGGCGCTGATGTGTTCCGGTTTGAAGGGTGTGGTAAGGGAGATAGACTTTTCCGAGGCGTTCCAGCTTAGTCCTCAGGGGTAGCGGCGCATCTGTGGCCGACCTCAGGTAGGAATATCTAATCCTATCTGGGGTTGATTACAGATGTCCATGGGTGGCAGTAGCCACTTATCATCAGGAGGACTGCATGCTCGTCTGCTACTCTTATATTATAAAAAAAAATCGATCTGCCATCGAGAATACAAAGAAATGGAAATAGTATAGTTAATCCACATTAATTACCTTAATTACGGTCGAAACTCCTCCCCACTGTCCTCTTCGTGTCTCGTGCTCTTGTGTCGCCTCAGATCCGATTGCCGCCTGCTCTCATAGTCACACTGATCGCACGAGAACCACTTTACATTCGGTGAACACAACTTCACATGTTTCAACACTGCACTTTTAATATCTGACTTATAACCGCACTTGTCACACTTGTAACCCCGTTTCGATATATTGAGTGCCCGATGAGACTTCAAATGATATATTAAGCTCATATTATGCCTTGCTTTGTAATCACATATATGACATCTATATCGTCTCTCTTCCTTGTGTTTCCGCTTGTGTCTCGCGAATTGTGTCTTACTCGCCGACGTGTAGTCGCATACTTGGCAAACCTGGATGATCGTCGAGTGTTTCGCCGAGTGTTGCTTGTATTCGTGTTTATTCGTCGTGCTGTACTGACAGTCTACGCAGAAGAACTCGTAGTTGTCGAAGAGTTTCTTCTTTTTGGTGCGCTTGATGAGTTTCACGAGGGGTAGATCATCTTCGTCAGTTTCATCTGATACCTAATTGTAAAAACATATAAGGGTTTAATAATAATTACTAGAGATGCGCCGAATATTCCTCAGGTGTTCGGTAATCGGCGTATTCGGCATCTTTTTTGCTATTTGTATTCGACCGAATTATTCGGTTTTGGTGCCTAATATATTCGGTTCGAGTATTATCATTTTATTGTATACACGACGTGGTACAGGACTAAATCACAAAACTTGTTATGTAAGATTTATGTTATATTATAAGTCAAACTCAAATCCTATGAAGAATGTGTTGACTAAAGCTAATGAAATAAGGCAATTAAACTTCAAATCAACATTTATTTTGAAACCTCAAGTCAACACATTTATTACTTAATCTATAGCTAGTATTTATTTTTAAAACTCAAATAAATATTTTAAAGTGTTTATGAACACACATAACTTTCAAATTGACAATAAAGAAATGGTAAACCGAATAATTCGGCCGAATATTCGGTTCGATAAAGGTTAAACCGAATATTATTCGGTATTCGGTTATTCGGTGAAACCACTATTCGGCGCATCTCTAATAATTACAGGTTAAAAACTAAAAACCACGCTAAAGTCGCACAAGGAAATTCGTCAATTCTGATTCCTGACGAGCCTGATGAGGAGAATGGGATAAAATAATTAAAATCGTATATTGTCATAGGTTCTTGATAATTGATCAAAATTTTTAATTAATCGGACCATTCAAAGTGTGTAAAAATCGCGTTCAAAGATTCCATTACATACATACATACAGGTCGAGCTAATAAAAGTGTGGTAAAAAAAACAACAAAACGCTTTCTACTCTCACTAGGATTCCCTGTATCGTGGGTGCCATGGACACACACAGAGACATACAGACCCAGACCCAGAAACAGAAACCTAAATTCATCTGGCCGGGGATCGAACCCAGGACCCTTCGCGAATCAGACCGGTATGGTGACCGCTCCGCTACGCGGGTCGTCCCCAATTATATGATCCCTAAGTACATAATTAAATTGATTTAATTTGATACCTCCACGGTGTCGATGTGGGGCTCCTGGATGATCACGTCGTCCTCATCACTCGATGTTAGTAGACTTATGGGGTCTTGCTTCCTGTAATCAGTTTCAACGGCTTAGTTTTTCTTATAATATAGGGGCATATATTAGTAAAGATTACTCTGTACTGTGACAACTGAAATTGTCAAAACTGGTTTGAAAAATATTTAAAAAATGTAGTTTTTAGATTATTTACGAATGAAACGATATTTCCCCGCACTTTTTCTTCGATATCGTGTTTTTGCACCACTTAACTGCACATGTCGGCATTGTTCCGCGTAAATTACACCATGACAGCCATTAAATGGCTGACACATTTATATAACAGTATGTCTCCCTTACCACACCCTTCGAACTGAAACACAACAGCGCATAACACACAGCATATAAGCACGAACATTTGCACGAAAGATTGTCGCAATCTACCTTCAGTAACATTAAATTTAACACAAACATGACCAGTGAAAATTCAACCGACACAAACATTTGAACCAATATTCGCACAAACATTTGCCAAACTCACCCACTATCCTCGTCATTATCATCATCAATTGGCCGAAACATTTGCACAATATTTGAACCAATATTCGCACAAACATTCGTCACACTCACCGATCATCCTCGTCATTATCATCATCAAGGTCGACGGTCTCGTGGCAGTCCGCGTCAGGATGCTCTCCATCCGCCGTGAGGAAGGTGGAAGGGTCCAGCTCCACCTCCACACTCTCCAGCACCATCAGACAGTCGCGCGGACTACCTGCCCTATCGCCTCTACCTAAAAACAACAAACAATATAATAATAGTTTCTGAGAAAATCGCGGACATACAAATTTACATACATACATACACACATACATATATACGTACGTACAGTCCGCGTAAAACTGCTAGTCCGCTCTGAATATAGAAATCAATCGCGTCGCCATAGTAAATAGTATGACTAAACCTGCTCGCAACAACTTCAGAGCGGACTAGCAGTTTGGCGCGGACTTTACGTACGTACGGGTTTTTGTTTCTTACAATATTTACTTAGTTTTATAATATAGAAGTAGCAGACGAGCATGCAGTCCACCTGATGGTAAGTGGCCACTGCCGTATGGACATCTGTAATCAACCCCAGATAAGATTAAATGCCTACCTGAAGTCGGTTACAAGCGTTGCTACTGAGGACTAAGCTTAAACACCTGGGATAAGTATGTCTCTTACAACACTTCAAACCAGAACACAGCAGCGCTACACTGCTGTTATAACAGAAACAGGTGTGACGGTGAAGCCAGTATCGAACTACAAAGGGTTCCCACCTTCAAAACACTACTCCCCGTTAAACACCCTTGACGACCCACGTGGTGGAGCGATCACCATACTGGTCTGACAGCTTAGGGTTCTGGGTTCGATCCCCGGCGGCCAGCGCGGTGGACTATGGCCTAATCCTTCTCATTCTGAGAGGAGACCCGTGCCCAGCAGTGGGACAGTAATGGGTTGCTGATGATGGGTGTTTGTGTATTTGTCTTTGTGTGTCCATAACACCCAACACAGGGAGTCCTAGTGTGGTGCTGTGAGTGTAGAAAGCGTTTATTAAACAACATACCTTGCACGGAAACTTCTATAAACACAGGATCGTTCTCCTTCACTTCTCCGTCCTTCTCCCCGTTCTCTTCTGTTCTCTGCTGTTCTGTGCTCTTATCTTCTGCGTCCAGACTGTGTACGGGACGGGTTTGCTTGATTTGATAGTTAATTAGGATATCCTCTATGTCTTTCGCGTTCAAATCATCATTAATGTTTGATGGTTCTGATTTGGGTATGCTGAAAATATCATCATTATCTATAAGCGACACTATCAGACAGTGGAATAATATAGAGTATAGAGGGTGTATTTTTTTCAAAATGAACTCGTTTGATACTCGACTAGGGAAACATATACTTTAAAAATCTAATTAATAATGCAGTTTTAGTTTTTATCAAAATCAGTCTCGTAACTCTTTTCAGCATTTTTCAAACGGGCCTTCAGGGCGAAATCAGAAACTATAAAGATTAGCGAAAAATGTTGAAGGGAGTTACGAGGCCGATTTTGATAAGAACTAAAACTGCATCATTACTTTTTTAAAATATCTTTTTTCCTAGCCGGGAATCGAACGAGTTCATTTTGAAAAAAAATATATACCCTCTATATTATTCCAGTATCTTATGTTGTTGCCATATAAAAAAAATACTAAGGGTGAACAACCCTTATCACTTAGGGGTATGAAAAATAGAAAAAAAAAATAAGAAACTCGGCCTCTACATCGAAGGGTCCGAGGTTCAAATCCCAAGCACCTCTGATTTTTCAGAGTTATGTGCGTATTAGAAATTAATTATCACTTGCTTAAACGGCGAAGGAAAACATCGTGAGAAACCTGATAAAGTTCTCAAAGGTATGTGAAGTCTACCAATATGCACTTGTCCAGCGCGGTGGACTATGGCCTAATCCTCATTCTGAGAGAAGACCTGTGCCCAGCAGTGGGACAGTAATGTTGAAGGGTGTGGTAAGGGAGACATACTATCCGAGGCGTATCGAACTCCTCAGGGGTAGCGGCGCATCTGTGGCCGACCTCGGGTAGGAGTTTAAGCTTATCTGGGATTGATTATAGATATCCATGGGCGGCAGTAGCCACTTATCTAATGAGGTGTACTACACGCTTCTTATCTACTGATGTTATATAAATAAAAAAAACATACCTTTCTAAGCATTGCTCACTATTTTTTCTCTTTTTCCGCTTCGATAGAATACCGTTCGGTCTACTTTTCTTTTCTTTTTGTTTATCCCCAATCTCCTTGTCACTCCCCTGTTTCTCATTCTCATTTCCCTCATGAGGTTTATCCTTACATTTCTCGTTTTCCTCATGAGATTTATCCTTAACTTTCTCATCTCTCTCATGAGATTTCTCCTTACATTTCTCAATCCCCTCATGATTACTCTTGGATTTCTCGTCACTCTCATGTTTCTCATTTGCCTCATGATCATTTTTATTATCTATATGTGTATCATCTTTATCACTAGTACATTGTAAATCCTTTTTATTTTGTATATTATTCGCTAAATGTCCGTCTGTTTGTGTGTCTGTTTCTTCGTCTAAAATTCTCGGTGAGGTATCCCCAGCGTCAGGTAACTCTTGTGGCTCTTCCTGCAACTGTTTTAAAGAATTTATTATTTACAAACTTTGCCTGCGACTTCGTTTTCAGAATATAACGCCATCTATCAAGGTCAAAGCACAACGGTAGACTAGTATCTGCCTAATAACAGCAGTTAGGCGCTGCTGTGTTCTGGTTTGAAGTGTTGTAAGAGACATACTTTTTTGAGGCGTTCCAGCTTAGTCCTCAGCGGTAGCAGCGCATGTGGACGACCTGTGGTCTTGTCTGAGGTTGATTGCAGATATCCATGGGTGGCAGTAGCTACTTAACATTTTGTAATTATTAGGTGTTTTATTATTTAATAAATCATATTCACTAACATTACAGGAATGCCTAATTCGTTTGTAAATGTAGTCAAATTTGTTAGTATTCATATAATATTATTTATAACTTATAACAGTCATTATCACTATTTAAAAGTTGAATTGTTTAACGTTTGTTCAACATCAGGTGGTCTGCATGGTCGTTTTCTACTTCTAAGTGGCCTCTACTGGCCATGAACAATGTTGTTGTTGTATTCCTTACCACACTTCAAACCAGAACACAGCAGCTTGACACTGCTGTTATAATAGAAACAGGTGTGGCGGTGGTGCTATAGGTCGACCAACCAAGGGTTCTCCATCCACCCATCAGCCTTTTAAGGTCCACCACTGTACATAAGGCGCCTCTCTTAACTGACGCCACTCAAGCCCATGCCCGGTCAAAGGGTCCTACCACCTTACAAATCTTTTTTTTTTTTTTCTCGAGGGGGAAACCTTCAAAAGGTACCCGGCGACGTGGGAGCGACGCCGGGTTATGTGAGATTTTTACCGCACTAAAACCCCCCCGGTGGCCGTCCTCAACGCTTGTTGGAGAACTCCGGGATCTCCAACGGAACACAACCGGAGCCCTCCAAGCGCGATGCCCAACGGGCTCTACCCTGGGGGAGTAGTTTTCGCTCCTCCCACACCATGTATGTTTACGACGGTATGCGACCACACATACCGCCGTCCTTCCCGGGGTCGCTTGCTGGACGGTTCGAGTTCCCACTCTTGCCGTCCGCAACCCCGGAAGCCCCCTTTTAGTCGCCTCTTACGACAGGCAGGGGATACCGTAGCCCTATTCTAGTCCCGGAACTACAGGGACAAACCACCTTTCAAACCTAATAAAAGCGTAATAAAGCGTAAAAGCGTCTACCCGGGTCATAAAAATTATCGGGAACTCAGCTGCTCACGTGGTACCCCTTACTTCTCTTCGCTGTACGAATGTCCGTGAATCACTCTATGGGCTCACTTAAAATCAGCGCCGTGGTGCAACACACCATGGCATTAATGCTGAGTGAGTACAAGCATAGGGATATACTGTAGCATATATATTTAACTATTATATACATATATTTTTTTTGTTCGTTTGTGTTGCCATTTTATGTATCTTAAGTTGTCTATTTACCTATATCCCACTATTTTGTAGATAATTAAGATAATTTGTCGTTGTTATGTGTGTGTACCATGCATACGTAATAAAGTTATTTGTATTCTATTCTATTCTATTCTAAATAGTCCTCACCGTTTCACTAAAAACACTGGGTATGACTCTAGCCTTCAACCGTGGCCGTCCTCTGACGATATCGTAGTCATCTTCTTGGAAATGTTTGATGCATATCGTCGAGTTAGCGGTCAACTTGTTGGTGAGGCCGATGGCGTCAATCCACTGTCGTTTGAGGAGGCGGCTGTTAGGAAATCTGGAAGAAACAGAATTTTTGATGTGAAACATCTATAGCCGCACGTAAAACCGATTTCTGGCGTGGCGACGCATGCCGTGGCGACGTCACGCTATACGATGGTATATATATACAGTCTATATGCAGTAGTGTGTACGGTGTGGCGACGCGTCGCCATGCGCAATCGAATTCAATAAATAGTCATCGTTATCTGGAAAAAAAACGTAATATTTTATTTTATCATTATGACATATTTAGTTCCTATCACATCATCATCATCAACAACCCATTACTGTCCCACTGCTGGGCACGGGTCTCCTCTCAGAATGAGAAGGATTAGGCCATAGTCCACCGCGCTGGCCAAGTGCGTATTGGTAGACTTCACATACCGTCGAGTTTTTTTTTTTTTTTTATAAATCTCTCAGGTACGCAGGTTTCCTCACGATGTTTTCCTTCACCGTTTAAGCAAGTGATAATTAATTTCTAATACGCACATAAATTTGAAAATCAGAGGTGCGTGCCTGGGATTTGAACCTCGGACCCCTCGATCGAGAGGCCGCGTTTCTTAACCACTAGGCTATCACTGCTACATATCACAATATGTTCTTTTCTGCATATTACTTTTACAAAATAATGTCAATGTTTCACATCTGCCAGGCGTCCCGTGACGGCTCACATTTTTTTTTTATGTGTGTTTTATTTTGTGTATTTTGGACACGGACAGTCATGTATTACATTACAACATCTAAAGCTAACTTAATATATATTATCTAGACTTTGAGTGCCAACAATTTGTGTATTGAAATACATTAGACAAGTTTTTAAGTTATTGAATTGTATCTCAAGGTACATTTTAGTGTGTTTTAGTGGTTACATATCACGAGGTATTATATTTGTTACGATTTACCTATTTCTGCATAATATTTTTTTTTTATATTTAAAAGACGAAGAAGAAGTGTGTATTAAAAATGAATTATCATCTAAGAAATAAAAAACGAGTTTTCAAAGGTTTGTGACGTCTACCAATAGGCACTTGGCCAGCGCGGTGGACTATGGCCTGATCCTCATTCTGAGAGGAGACCCGTGCCCAGCAGTGGGACAGTGATGGGTTGATAATGATGATAAATATAGGCGTACCAGACGAGCATACATACCTGATGGTAAGTGGCTTCTGCTATATGGACATCTGTAATCAATCTGAGATAGGATTGCTGCCCTACCTGAGGATTAAGGCCTCATATATAGAGAATAGTCCTATATGTATTGTTTTGTAACCAATATGTTATATTTAGTCTATACTTTACTATATAATATTATGCAATTATTTTTAATGTATCATTGCAAATATAAAGCAACTTTGTAGCTTTATTTTTTTTCAGAAGGAAAGGAGATGCAATATAGAGATAATTTTAACTTCAAACCAGACATGTCTAACTGACAACCCTGACAGACTTCAGGAATGCAGGAATGAAGGTGGTAGAACCCTTTGTGGTTCGACTCCGGCGGCACCACCGCCACACCTATTACTACCTAATAACAGCAGTGTTAGGCGCTGCTGTGTTCCGGTTTGAAGGGTGTGGTAAGGGAGACAGACTTTTCCGAGGCGTTCCAGCTTAGTCCTCAGGGATAGCGGCGCAACTGTGGTCGACCTCAGGTAGGAATATCTAATCCTATCTGGGGTTGATTACAGATGTCCATGGGCGGCAGTAGCCACTTACCATCAGGTGGACTGCATGCTCGTCTGTTACTCTTATATTATAAAAAAAAAAAAATAATAATAATTACGTACGCACTTATGTGTAATCAACGAATCCTTTTAGTATTTAAGCAGTACTGTTTATTATTATGGTTCATAATATATTGGGACGTGAATCAGATAACATCTTTTATTTTGCCTCGATCTCCCGTACTTACAATGTGTCTTTCTTAATCTGTCCCCAGCAGTGCTACACTGCTGCTGTAAGGCTATAGATGTGGCGGTGACTCTGGACCACAAAGGGCTCTACCACCTTCTAAGGGTAATTTATTAATTCTATTTTCCACTCACCTGAAGCATGTAACTTTCCCTTTAGGTCCAATGTCACAATTTTTGACGCAGCATGTTTTCACCATGATTCTTTGTTTGAAACTGAAATTTGAAAATAATAGATAAGATTAGTGTGTAGCAGTGATAGCCTAGTACTGAAACTCTGCCTCTCGATCGCGGGGTCCGAGGTTGGAATCTCAGGCCTGATTTTTCAAGAATGATGTGAGTGTTAGAAATTAATTATTACTTAGTTTAACAATAAAAGACCACATCGTAAGGAAACCTGTATACATGAGAGATTTATAAAAAAATCTCATAGGTATGTGAAGTGTATCAATATGCACTTGTCCAGCGCGGTGGACTATGACCTAATCCTCATTCTGAGACCCGTGCCCAGCAGTGGGATAGTGATGGGATGACGATGCGACAATTAGTATGAATATAAAAACCAGGTTGCTATAAACTATTGAATATCTCTAAACTACTACTGAATTATTTAAATAGATTTGTGAAATAAAAATTTTGATTTTTTTTACTCAAATGATTTTGTTAACCTGTTATTTAAAAAATAGTCCATTCATTAATTCTTTAAAAATGCTTGCACAAATCACAAGACTGTTTACTAACATCAATAAAAGTTTTTAAAGTTTATTATAATAAAATAAAATTGGCGGCAATTTATTTTTTCCAAAATTGATATATTTTTTTCCAAAATACTCTTTGGAGTATTCAAAAACTTTGTTAATTAATTCCTATATTATTAAATTTAAATACAACAAATTACTTTAAAAATGTATTTCTTAAATAAACCGCTGTATCGTTTTTAGTTCGCGCATCCGTATTCTAGAATCGCTTTTTCACTTCCAATTTTGAGTATAAAATCGACTTTATTACCTACGTCATAAGGTTCATTGTACAGAATCAGTATACGCCAGATCGCAGCGATATCGCGATACGATTTCCAGAATAACACACCGCATTTAATCCACCAATTAACACAATATTTTAACACTTTTTAAACCGTATTCCACAATGTTTCACTCATAAACAAACTTTTAAGTGATTTTCGCGCGCAAAACTACCAAAACAAGGTTAGAAAAACGATATAAAAAGCTTTTACTTACGACAACTATAAATTAATGGTGCCGTTTGATAACAACTATTCACACGGCAAAGCGAACCCCATTCTTATTTTGGCCATCAATCTACACTATTTTGTGTATATCTAGAACAATTCGGCAAAACAATCTTGGAAAAATATTTACAATTCCTGTTGTTTTTTTCTGGAGAATGTGACAGTTTGTAGGGCTGTGACTTATTGCTTTAGTTTAGGATATTAAGTACCGGTTTTGGATACTTACCGGTTTTTAGTAAAATGTTCTTAATATTATTTAATGAAATGACACTGATTACATTCCGAAAAAATGTTACTCATTTAATTTATAGATGATAATTTAATCGTACTTATTTACATTATTTGTTTTTGGATTAAAGTAATGTATAATCTTGCTCACATTTATAAAATAGTTATACAGTATTCTACATTGACAGTCGTGACAACAAAGAAAGACATTTTCAGTTTGACAATGATGTGATGTGTCTGTTTTTGAGAATTGGGAACAAATAAAAGTTATTATAATTTTATTAAAAAGTGATTAGATGTATTAATAAGTGAATTTCGCCCTAAGTTGCTTAAAAACCGCCAAAATTGCGTCCAAAATGCAAACGGTGAGCGCTCCGCGGGAGCCTGCTCCAGTCCTCAGCACAAGTTCCACAATCCTAAACATGAGGGAAAAAGAGAAATACATCGAGGACTTCGACTTCCCCTTCTGCGACGAGTCGTCTAAATACGAGAAAGTCGCTAAAATCGGCCAAGGCACCTTCGGAGAAGTGTTCAAAGCCCGTGCAAGGAACAGTAACAAAAAATTCGTTGCGATGAAAAAAGTTTTAATGGACAACGAAAAAGAGGGCTTTCCGATCACAGCGCTACGTGAAATAAAGATCTTACAGCTTTTAAAGCACGAAAACGTCGTGAATCTAATCGAAATATGTAGAACGAAGGCAACATTGCATAATAAGTACAGATCGACCTTCTACTTAGTTTTCGACTTCTGTGAGCATGATCTGGCGGGGTTATTGTCTAATGTGAACGTGAAATTCAGCTTGGGGGAGATTAAGAAGGTGATGCAACAGCTTCTAAACGGCTTATACTACATACACAGCAACAAGATACTGCACAGAGACATGAAGGCTGCAAATGTGCTAATAACTAAGAATGGTATCCTGAAGCTGGCTGATTTTGGTCTAGCGCGGGCATTCAGCGTGGCGAAGTCTGGACAAGTTAATAAATATACTAACAGGGTAGTGACATTATGGTATCGACCGCCAGAGCTCCTTTTAGGTATGTATTTTATTGAAGATATGATATGATAGATACTTAGATTTTTTTTCTGTGTGGTGAGTGCCATGGACAATGACGCGATGTTGTCCTTAACCTCTTAAACCAATGATAATTAATTTCTAATACACACCTTCAAACCAGACATGTCTAACTGACAACCCTGACAGACTTTTTTTTTTTTATAATATAAGAGTAGCAGACGAGCATGCAGTCCACCTGATGGTAAGTGGCTTCTGCCGCCCATGGACATCTGTAATCAACCCCAGATAGGATTAGATATTCCTACCTGAGGTCGGCCACAGATGCACTGCTACCCCTGAGGACTAAGCTGGAACTCCTCGGAAAAGTCTGTCTCCCTTACCACACCCTTCAAACCGGGACACAGCAGTGCCTAACACTGCTAACAAGCAGACTTCAGGAATGCAGGAATGAAGGTGGTAGAACCCTTTGTGGTTCGACTCCGGCGGCACCACCGGCACACCTATTTCTCCCTAATCCCTAACAGCAGTGTTAGGTGCTACTGTGTCCCGGTTTGAAGGGTGTGGTAAGGGAGACAGACATTTCCGAGGCGTTCCAACTTAGTCCTCAGGGGTAGCGGTGCATCTGTGGCCGACCTCAGGTAGGTATATCTAATCCTATCTGGGGTTGATTACAAATGTCCATGGGCGGCAGTAGCCACCTACCATCAGGTGGACTGCATGCTCGTCTGCTACTCTGATATTATAAAAAAAAATCCTTACAACAGCCAGCAGTCTATACTGATTGTGGTTATTGTTGAAACTTTGATGTGAAATCAGAAATTTTATAATCTACATTATTTGTATTTCAGGAGACCGTAACTATGGCCCTCCAGTGGACATGTGGGGGGCTGGATGCATCATGGCAGAGATGTGGACAAGATCTCCTATTATGCAAGTAAGGCGCCCCATAAACCTACAATAACATTGTACAATATTTTTATTATCGTACAGTATGATTAGAGATGTGCCGAGTCAGGTCGACTCGAGTCAGTACTCGAGTACTTACATAAACTCGCATACTCGAGTACCAATAGTGATACTCGAGTACCAGTAATACTCGAATACTGACGATACTCGTACACTACAACTACTACTCCCACTACAACTACTACTCGTACAAGTAAAAACTTGTTTAATTTTGTGCAGTGAGTGGCGTTTTTTTTTTTTGCTCTTCACGTGCTATTGGACTGTATGTTGTGCAAAGTACTCGAGTACTTTGTGAATACTTTGGATTCGAGTACTGACTCGATACTTTTTTATATGAGTACTAAAGTACTCAAATACCAAAAATGGCCGACTCGGCACATCATTAAGTATGATTGGTGCTCTGAATCCAAACAAGCATTTATATTGCACTATAATATGAACTGCACAATGTTTTAGTGTTCAGTCAGAGAATAGTATTGATCTCCTGTGATGAAAAATATTGCGCAATACCCTACACAATGCTACATGACCCTACATGATGCTATGGAACAATATGGTGCAATAAAAATAAAACTTGCTCAAACTTTTGGTCAATCATTGTGCAATTTTCAATATTAATCCTAAACGGTCAATAATATTGCACACTATAATTGACTGTGTAGGTGACCTCTAAGTTATGTACTTTTTGCGAATAGAAGAGAATATTTGTAGAGCTAGTATGTGATACCACTACACCTATTTCAAGCGTGATTTTTTTTTTTTTTTTTTATAATATAAGGGTAGCAGACGAGCATGCAGTCCACCTGATGGTAAGTGGCTACTGCCGCCCATGGACATCTGTAATCAACCCCAGATAGGATTACATATTCCTACCTGAGGTTGGCCACAGATGCGCCGCTACCCCTGAGGACTAAGCTGGAACGCCTCGGAAAAGTCTGTCTCCCTTACCACACCCTTCAAACCGGAACACAGCAGTGCCTAACACAGCTGTTATTAGGTAGAAATAGGTGTGGCGGTGGTGCAGCCGGAGTCGAACCACAGAGGGTTCTACCACCTTCCAAATGCATTCCAGATTCCAGATGCAGGGTGGTCGACCTCAGGTTGAAATGTAATCTGATCTGGTGGTGTTTAGAAAAGTCTATGGCGGCAGTAGCCACTTACCATCAAGTGAGCTACATGCTCGTCTACTACTCCCAATCTAATATATAAAATTCTCGTGTCACAGTTTTCGTTGCCATACTCCTCCGAAACGGCTTGACCGATTTTGATGAAATTTTTTGTGCTTATCCGGTATGTATGAGAATCGGCCAACATCTATTTTTCATCCCCCTAAGTGACAAGAGTTGTTTACCCTTAACATTTTTTTATTTATATGGCAACACAACGTTTGCCGGGTCAGCTAGTATTATAAGAAAATCCTGTACCATTTCAGGGTCCAACAGAGCAGCAGCAGCTCATCCTGATCTCTCAGCTATGTGGCTCGTGTACTCCGGACGTCTGGCCCGGAGTGGAAAACCTGGACTTGTATAACAAGATGGAGCTGCCCAAAGGCCAGAAGAGGAAAGTCAAGGTGGGTACAGTACACAGTTAAAGATATTGTGTTGTGTACATAATTGTTCTTTTATCTTTATGGTGGACAATTGGGTACCATAGTAGAGTCCGCACCAAACTTCTAGTCCGCTCTGAATATAGTAAAAAGTCGCATCGCAACAACAAATTGTAGATATTAGCGGAACAATTATATTTATCATGATTATTTCTCCCATTCTCCCCCACGTATACATAGCTGTGGTAGGGTGTCCTTACTATTGGTATGGAGTATATGCTTGTAGTTTGACCATATTGGCTCGCTGACTACACCTTCGCGCAACAACTTCAGAGCGGACCAGAAGTTTGGTGCGGACTATACCTGTAACAAAATATTTTATTTTCATTGAAAATGGTGTGAAATTAAACACAAACTTTACTAATTAATCTCATTATTTATTACATTTTGGTTACAGGAGAGACTAAAACCCTATGTAAGGGATCCCTACGGTTGTGATCTACTCGACAAATTACTGCAGTTGGATCCTGCTAAGAGGTAAGATATTTTTATCTATACTTCTATACTAATATTATAAAGAGGAAAACTTTGTTTGTTTGTTTGATTGTAATGAATAGGCTCAAGCCTACTGGACCGATTTTAAAAATTCTTTCACCATTCGAAAGCTACATTATCCACGAGTAACATAGGCTATGTTTTATATGATATATATAAAACGGTACAAAGTTTGACGGGTCAGCTAGTCGTATATGTAACATTCTCATATCACAATGGTTGTTACCATACTCCTCCGAATCGGCTTCACCGATTTTCACCAAATTTTATATGCATATTTAGGTCTGAGAATCAGCTCCTATCTATTTTTCATACCCCTAAGAGATAAGGATTGTTCACCCTTAAGATTTTTTTATTTATATGGCAACACAATGTTTGCCGGGTCAGCTAGTGTATTATATATTATATAGGAGTAGCAGACGAGTGTGTAGATCACCTAATGGTAACTGGCTAGTCCTCCATGGACATCAGTAATCAGACCCAGATAAGAGATCTGTGGTTATCCACAGATGCTAGTTTGCAACCCTTAAGGAGTAATGCCCATCAGTAATAATCAATCTATCCAATGTTTTGCCTACCAGAGATCAGCTTCTGTAAATAGATTGTAAGTATATAAAGTGACAATTAATAAATGGCAGTAAATAATTATCATAATTAAATCAAATTAAATTAATTAGGTATTAAATGAATTAAAATTATATTGTTAAAATTATATTAAATCAATATTTGTAATTAAATTTTTAAATCTAAATAGACTAAGATGACATGTTTCATAAGAATTAAGGAGACAATAAAAGCTTTATTCATATATTTATTTATTTGGTAGATGAACATCTTGGAAAAGTATGTCTCTCTTACCCCTTTTAAAGGGTATCCGGTGCGACATGGGGTTATGTGGCATTTTTACCGCACTAAAACCTTCCCTGATAGCCATCCTCGGGGTTGTGTTGAGAACAGAACTCTGTTTGAATGTCTATATATTTACCACTTCGCTAAGTGTTTCGTTGGGGAGAAGCTTTTTTGGTAATATATTATAAAATCTTATCATGAAAGACGCTTTCTACACTCACAGCCCCACACTAGGATTCCCTGTATCGTGGTTGCTATGGACACACACAGAGACAAATACACAAACACCCAGACCCAGAAACAGAAATCTAAATTCATCATTAGAAATTTGTCTGGCCGGGGATCGAACCCGGGACCCTCTGCGCGTCAGACCGATATGGTGACCGCTCCGTCACGCGGGTCGTTTATTATATATTATAAAATAAACAGGTACGACGCGGACACAGCGCTGAACCACGACTTCTTCTGGACTGATCCGATGCCGTGCGAGCTGGCGAACATGCTCGCGCAGCACACGCAGAGCATGTTCGAGTACCTGGCGCCGCCGCGGCGGCCGGGCCACCTGCGCCACCACCACCACGTGCCCGGCGCGCAGCCCAAGCCGGCGCCGCCGCCCGACTCCGGCTACCAGGACCGCGTCTTCTGAACATTACACTGATGCGCGACGACTTGGGAGTTTCATTTCTAAATTTGAATTTGACAACTCTACTTTTAAGACTGATAGTGACATTTTAACATAGAAATAATTTAACGTCAGTTGGATAATATATCTATGCATTTTAACGACATAGTGACACAAAAATTTCTAGGGACAAATTTACATTGTTAATTTGACATCTTATTAAAATTGGCGGGAATTTCTATAGACAAATCTAGAGATTTTTATATAGTGTTTTACGGTCTTGGCTTCTTACCTTTTAGTATATCTAGAGTGACAATGCCATAGACAATCAACCATAAAGTCAATTTGACATTCAATGTCGTATAAAATAGTAATCTGGATTTTAAAAAAATCATCATCTTGGCGAGTTGCGGAAAATCGTCACGATACTATTATATTACAAATATAAATTTAGAATACCATTTTATTAAAAATACTACCAAGTTTTATTTTAAGTGAAATATTATGAATAAAGCATGTTGTAAATCTATAAAATAAAGTATATCACTTAATTCCATAAAAAAAATAATCCAATTTGACAACATTTTAAGGGCTGCCCAAAGATATTCTACTAATAAAGACTTAGTGATATATTAACGAGGGCTGCCATTTAGGAATCTTTACCAAAATATGGTATATACATAAAAATGGTATAGTCCCCGCCAAACTGCTAGTCCGCTCTGAAGTTGTTGCGAGCAGGTGTAGTCATACAATTTACTATGGCAACGCGATTTATTCCTATATTCAGAGCGGACTAGCAGATTTACCCGGACTATACCGTTGTACTATATGTACGATTGACTATTAAAAATTAATGCTAAAATTCTTAACAGTGGTTTTATTAAACTCTTTTAAGAATTTCCAATTTAGTACTTGTATTTGTGGCCAGCCTCAAGTAGGACTCTAAGCCTATCTGGGATTGATTAAAGATGTCCATAGGCTGCGGTAGGGGCATAGTCACTATCAGGTGCTTTCCGTCTTCTGAAAAGTAGTGTATTACGTATAAGCGCTTAGGCAAGAAGCCTACGACACAATATGATAATTGAAACAACAATTACGCATGGATCCAGTTTTATTGATAATGAAGACAAACAGTCATTGGTATTTAGGCAATCATTGCAACGTTACGTTCGCTAAGCCTACTTAGGATTTTTTTTCCTGTCGCTACTAAAAAGTATTTAACACAGGCCCTAGTTTTCTCCATAATAGATTACGCTGTTCTGTACTTCTGACTTAAATGAGGATCTTCTCAACATCTTATCAATCCATTCGTCTCATGTTCTGTCTACGTTACTTCCTTTACATTTCCTCTGATCGTCACCATCTTAAATGGCTCCCCTTTCGTAAGACAGTCTCATTTACTTAACTCTCTCTTTTCCTCTTTGACCCAGTTTTTCCAGAATACGTGAATTGTAAATTCAAGTGTCTCTCCATCGTCTCTCCGCAGCTCCGCTCTTCAACTTCTGTCGCCAAGAAATTCATACAGAGATCGGCAAATAAATTTTATTGTGTTATCGTCGAAGCTTGGATGTTAACGATATCGCATTTTTATAATATTACTTTGAAATAATAAGTCACTCATTTGATACCGTTCAAATATAGATGCAGCGGGGATGTGAAGTGGGGCCATCATGGCGGCGCTTGAGTTAACAGAGAGCGGCATTCTAGTCGGAGACGTTAGCAAGAGCAGTGGAATAACGGAGATATTGTTATAATAATACCTCCAATAAATTAGTCTTTGATTTCAAATGATAATATAATGCACTGGGCTACACACGCACAAACATAAATAATAAACTGATAATAAGCCCTGTATTGACAGAGCCTGTCATCCTGATTGCCTGATCCCATCCTCGATTGCGTATGCTTTTACTTGTCATACAGAATATTGGGGCCTAAGCCCCTAGTGGCCTCCAACCTCCCCTTTAGCCACCCCTTGCCTCGCCTGATTAAACTGAGACTGATCATGACTGACAATAATTCGGATTCTACGGATACATTTGTACTGTTAGACACATCACTACTGTTGATGGCCAACACTAGCTGTCATGTAGACAGATTCGGCGCGCTTTTCGGTGTAAAAACAATATGGAGGATTCGTAAATTTGCTCTATGTATTTTAAAGTTCAAATCATTTCTGCAAAGTTATCAATTGGTGCAAAATATAAAATTATCTCATAGTTTTACGCCATCGCAATGACAACTGATCCCACTCAAAGTTTCACCTTTTTTGGCACTAGAGGCGTCTTAGATATATTCCTCGTATAAGCGCATTCGCGACAAGCGTAGACAGTTTCGTTTATAAAATCTTTTTTTTTTCTTATTAATCCAGTCCAGTTTCTCCAATTTAGAATTTAAATATCTCTCGGATTCCTATGTTATGTATGTATGTGTGTATGTCGGTACCTCCGTTCTTCAGCTTCTCTTGATCTTGCTTTTCCAGTATACCACTCTGGGTTTAAAACTCTTTCACCTTCAAATCCATCCGTGTCTCGAACTCTCTTCCTGAGGTTATGAAGAATGAACTTCAGGACTTCTTTCAAAAAAGGTGTGCATACTCACTAGGTACATAAAACTACTCTTCTATTAATTTTCTAGTCTTTTGCCTTCTTATTTATTTTTATTATATATTTTTGTTTATACATCCCATTTTTAAAACTTAATGTCATTTTTCGTCTTCCTTATCGTTTTTCTTCCTTTCCTTCTTGTACTACAACTTGTTTCTTGTGATATTATTTTATATCTACTTATATAACTATTTCTTTTATCTTCGTACCACTTTCATTATTTTCTGTACAGCCCAAAGGTTGAATGCTATACGTATTAAGCCTGCCTTTTGTACCACATCAGTTAGTTCAACAAAGTAAATAAATCTCATTATTGCGTCTCATTCTACCATATATTTTAAGGTCCTAATCCCATCAGCTTTCCGCTGAAACCTGAAATATATATACGGGCAGAATCCTGTCACAGCGGGATTAACCAGTTGTTACACCAACATTGACATTTACCATCAAAAATAAGTTCTTGTCTACCGAGGTCATGGTGGTTACAAAATGTGATCTGGAACAGAAAAAATATATTATGTTAATACTAGCGTCATGGTGGTTGCAAAACGTTACCTGGAATAGAAAAAATATTATGTAAATTATGTTAATACTAGCTGACTCGGCAAACGTTGTGTTGCCATATAAATAAAAAAATGTTAAGGGTGAACAACCCTTATCACTTAGGGGGTATGAAAAATAGATAGTAGCCGATTCTCAGACCTACTGAATATGCATATAAAATTTGGTGAAAATCGGTAAAGCCGTTTCGGAGGAGTACGGTAACTAACATTGTGACAAGAGAATTTTATATATAAGATTTCGTTGTTAACACGTCACTGTCATTGTACTGGGTGCTGTTATAAAGAGTAGGCCACAGTCCACCACGCTGGCCAAGTGCGAACAAGACCTGACGCATCTTTGAGAACTTCTTCGAAAGTATTTTAAGGCGAGTTGAATAGCGATGTTATTCATCACCGTTAAAACAAGTGAAGATTAATTTCTAATACACATGTAGGGTCACTTTAATTTATATAATTTATTCGTTAGTTCAATATTATAAAAATACATAAAATCAAAAATACTAAGTTTAAAACCTTTCACTCGAAAAACAATGCTGGCCATAATTATATTTAATTGGCCGTAACGCTGTGTTCGTGATTTAAAAAACGAAACAAAAGGGGTTTATAGCGGGAAACGGCAGACAACAAGTACGGTGTATAATTAATTAATTATGGAGGTTATTGAAGATAACTAGCTAGATTCAAGCTCGAAACTTCAAGAATTCAGTCTTGAATTCAAACCTTGAACCCACAGCTTGAGGTAGAATTATAAACCACTAGGCTACTGGGAATTTTATGTCTTTTCGTGAGTATATCGCATCGCATACCTTACATATATCACATGAGTTAAATACATAAGTATTATAATAGAAATATACATAGTTATCATTTACCTCTGTCAACTGCTGTTATGCGCTGTACTTAGAAATATACTGTCCCGCTGCTCTTCAAATACAATTGACCAACACAATGGATGGTTATCTAGATCATTCCATTGCACGTATTAATTCGCTCCAGGATTCGAGGTGACTCCTAGCTCTTTGAGTTCGCCCTCGACCCTGGAACAAATGCACAGACACAAGCCGAGTCGCTCGCACATTGCAATATTAGACTAGTTAAAACATCGCATTATATGCACTATCAAATTATTATTTACTTATTATTAAGTTTTATGTTTATTCATGCAAATTGATACAGGGTATCTAGTCAGTGGTGTCAGTCTTTAGTTATTTGCATTACGGTCAAGTTTTATCGAGAAATCTAGAAAAAAAAATTTTTTTGGTCAAACCATAATAAAATGTCAGCCATATTTTTACGTTAAGTGTCAACATATATATAAGAACATTTTATAATATCTACCAAACTAAAAAAAAATATAAATATATTTTTTAAATACGTAGCTGAATACAATGAACCAAATGGAAACGTTTAAAAAAATGACATTTATTTAAACTTTTTATTTTTTTTTACTTTTATCGAATTTATAAAAAATCAAGGTCATCGTCATGTAAACTTTTAATATTTCATAAATCGTACGTAACCGTGATATTAATTTAATATTTATTGTAAGTTTGAATATAGTATGACTTCGACATACATATTATGGTTCTTTGTATGACCTTTACAACTGTTTACTTATTGGGAAATAATATAAATGGGGCATCACCCAACTAACTGTAATCTTACAATTATAGACCAGAAACTGCACAGAAAACATATAACTACGTATATAAAACTAACTACTTATCAATGAAAAAGTACTAAAATATGCAATAACGCAAAAAGCGGCGTGTATTCTACGTCTAAAGATAACCGCAAATGAATAACGTTAAACATGCGAATAACTTGTGGTCTGCTTTCTGCTCACTAAGCACTGAGCTGCATCTGCATGCAGATAGAAGTTTTGCGTGTGACGATTACGGATCATTAGTCGAAAGACCATTAGTATTCCCCTTCTTAGTTATCTTCTCATGACTGATGGCCGAGGTCATCAAGATCATCCATTTTATTTTTGTTGACGAGGGGGAAACCTTCACAAGCTACCCGTAGCCGTAGGGGGCGACACAGGGTAGTGTGGGATTCTTACCGCACTAAAACCCCCCCGATGGTCGTCCTCAATATGCGACCACACATATTGCTCTTCTTTCCGGAGTCTAGTGGTTCCAGCATGCACTCTTGTAACCCGCAAAGCCGCCTTTTAGTCGCTTTTGTACGACAGGCAGGGGATACCGTAGCTCTATTCTGTTCCCGGAGCTACAGGAACACCGCACCGGGGGGGCGTTATCTTGCGCCCCCGAGCGGGTTCAGAGCGCTCTCTTGTTCTTTCGGCGTCTTCCTTAGCAGATATGATCTCGCCACAGAAGTTGAACGTGCCGTCTCAGGCTTCGCTGCACTGAACCATCACCTCGACGATGACTGGCAAGCTGAGATCCGGTCCCACTTTTTCGAAGAAGATCCGCCACTGAGACTCGCATGCTGGGCAACACTGCAGCAAAGTACCAATCTGTAAAATAAGATGACATTTGAGTTTGGTAATTCCACACCTCATCTTAATATCTTTGTATATGCAAGCACCGAACTGAGACTATCAGATCATGCCCGCTCCCTTATCACAATCACTTAACCTGGCGGGAGAGCTCCCTTTGCCAAAGTATATTTATAACATACGGCATTACAAAGACGTATGTAAGAGCGTGGAGAGGCTAGTTTAGGTTAGATTAATTGCAGGAGAACAGCATTGCGGACGTGCTGTACTAGGCCTTGCAATTTTCTTTGAAGTAGCAAACGAGCACGGGCATCTGATGGCAAGTGACCACCGCCGTATTTATCGACCACAAGTAGGTTAAAGGGCTTTCCAGAGGTTGAGCAAAGCGTTGCTATCCCGAAGACTAAGTTGGAATGCCTCATATCCTACCCAGCTGTGTCACCGTGCAGGAGGCACGAGGCTTTATTTAGAATCCGCACCAAACTTCTAGTCCACTCTAAATATAGAAGCGAGATCGCGTCGCAACAGCAAATTGTAGATATTAGCGGGATGAAGACAGCACAGGACGCCCCCACAACTGTCCGCTGCCCGCTCCCGCCCACATAGCTGTGTTAGTGTGCCCTCACTGTTGCTACGGAGTGTATGTTTGTGGTTGTGTTAGACCGCATTGGCTCTGAGTTCACCTGCGTACAACAACTTCAGAGCGGACTAGAAGTTTGGCGCGGAGTCTACCTAAGTAAAGCTCTTCTACTTTATCATCATTAGACTATAAGACAATTAAAACAACAATAAGGTATGGATACAATTTAATTAATAATGAAAAGACTATTATTACGTGTCAGTGGTTCCTGGGCCATCCTGTATTATGCATCTGGAGTAAATCCGTTTCACGTACTTTAAGGTCCTAGGGTCCCATTATCTTCCCGCCGAAACCTGAAAAATATATACGGGCAGAATCCGGGTCGCCCAAACATTATCTAGTATGCTAACATTGACTAGCTTACACGATAACACTGTATCTACAGTACGTACTGGGAAAGGGTTGGTTGTGACGACCAATGCTGGTAAAGGTCTCGTCACAGATTGTCCGTTGTTCATTCTACACCTCAAAAGTTTAAAACTACTGTCCTATTCGACGCTGTCGCGATTCTTAAACAACCCATATAATTATGTGTCACAGAGTAGACATTGATTGCATAACGTGATTCGGTCTGTTGTCTGCTCACTAACCATTTTATAATTCGTTCAACCAACGCAATGCAATTTTATGAGATGTTTTTGAAACTTTAAGATGGTAGAACCCTTTGTGGTTCAACTCCGGCGGCACCACCGCCACACCTATTTCAACCTAATAATAGCTGTGTTAGGTGCTGCTGTGTTCCGTTTTGAAGGGTGTGGTAAGGAAGACAGACTTTTCCGAGGCGTTCCAACTTAGTCCTCAGGGGTAGCGGCGCATCTGTGGCCGACCTCAGGTAGGAATACCTAATATCTGGGTTTGATTATAAATGTCCATGGGCGGCATTAGCCACAAACCATCAAGTGGACTGCATGCTCGTCTGCTACTCCTGCTAACATGTTTTCAAAGACATGTTTTTTTAAAAATGGGCCGCTATTTACGAAAAATGCTTGATAATTCGAATGAAACCTATTTTTGCCGGGAAATATGTTTGGGCGACCCGGATTCTGCCACAGCGGGATTACCCAATCGTACTTGCTATGTACTTGGTATGTGCAATTTGAATTGACATTTACCATCAAGATATGTTCTTGTCCACCGACGTCACGTTAATTCCAAAATGTGATCTGGAACAGAAAAATATATGTTAACATTTCGTTGTTAACACATGACTGTCATTGTACTGGGTACTGTTATTAAGAGTTCAGGCCACAGTCCACCACGCTGGCCAAGTGCGAACAAGACTTGACGCATCTTTGAGATTTTCTTCGAAAGTCTGTTCGGTTCTGTTTGCACGGACGTTCTTGCCACGGACGTGCAAGATGTGGAATGAGCTTCCTTCTGAGGTATTCCCGGAGCGCTATGACATGGGGCTCTTCAAAAAAGGTGTAAAAAGAGCTCTCCTCTAAAGCCGGCGATGCATTGGCGACTCCTCTGGTGTTTCAAATGTCCATAGTCGACGTTGACTACTTCCCATCAGGTACCCCGTCTGCCTCATCGTTTAGGTATAATTATAAAAAAAAAAGTATTTTAAGGCGCGAAGAATAACGATTGTTTCATTGAAACAATTAAAGATTAATTCTTAATACATAATAAATTTTGAAATTTTCAGAGGTGCCACTGGGAAAATAATATGATTACTTGCGAGTAGGTATACGGCTTAACTTACATAAGTATCAAATTAAAAATAAACAGAGTTTTCATTTACCTCTGTCAACCGCTGTCATGCGCTGTACTTAGAAATATACTGTCCCGCTGCTCTTCAAATACAATTGACCAAAACATTGGATAGTTATCTAGATCATTCCATTACACGTATGAATTCGCTCCAGGATTCGAGGTAACTCTAGCTCTTTGAGTTCGCCTCGAACCTGGAAAAGAAATGCACAGACACAATCCGAGTCGCTCGAACATTGCAATACTATTATAACCATACGCAAATGAACAAACAGATAGTAACTATCGATTAAAATATTAAATGCGAGTATAAAAGGATAATTATACAATTATTTTTTCTTTTCAGTACACAACACGAACTAAACAAGCCATAGACAACTCAGCTTTTAATAAACAACGTAAAATAACGTTCGTTAAGATCATAGACAGAAGAGGCACAAATAAGTTATATGTAAACTACCTCCCGTGATACCACAATACCGTCAACCTTTGGTTAAACTACCATTATTATGTGTTTGTTCCTTTGCATTATCAAATTTATAAATAGTTATTTTAAACTAGTACTTAACGTTAAACCTGCGCACAGAACTCAAAGTTTTTATCCATAAACATCTCGGAGTAAAGATATTGATTGCATAGCGTGATGTGGTCTGTTTTCTACCTATGGTCTGTTTACTACCTACGGTCTGTTTACTACCTTTGGTCTGTATTTACCAATCACTGAGCTGCGTCTGCACGTAGCTCACTGATCACTGATCTGAGTCTGTACGCAGATAGAAGTTTAACGTAATAACATAATAAAATTATGTTTGTATAATATTTACTGCACAAGGAGAGACCATTAGACAAGACCCGAGAGCAGCTCTGGGCAAAACGACCACATTGTTTTATGTGTACTACGACTGATCCGCCCCTTCTTAGTTATCTTCTCATGACTGATGGCCGAGGTCATCAAGATCATCCCTTTTATTTTTGTTGACGAGGGGGAAACCTTTAAAAGCTACCCGGCCGTAGGGGGCGACACGAGGTAGTGTGCGATTCTTACCACACTGAAACCCCCCCGGTGGCCGTCCTCAATATGCGACCACACATATCGCTGTTCTTCCCGGAGTCGCAGGTCTAGTGGTTCCAGCACCCACTCTAGCAACCCGCAACCCGGCAAGGCCGCCTTTTAGTCGCCTTGTACGACAGGCAGAGGATACCGTAGCTCTATTCTATTCCTGGCATAACTGGAACACCGCGGGTTCAGCGCGTTCTCTTGTTCTTTCGGCGTCTTCAGATCACCCTCTGCTTAGAGCGAAGGTCGATATCAGGCGACTTCAGTGTTCAGTACTGTAAGGAAGGTGAGACCTTGATTCTCCCTTAGAGAGAATCCAGGTCTCGAGGTTGAAGCGAAGTGCGGAGATGAGCCATCAGTGATGTAGCGGAGAGTTGCTGCATCAGAATCAGGAAGCGTTGTCAGCTGACCCGATGCTGTGAGGCTGCCGTCCATCCAGGGAGTGAGACTGCAGGATTCAAGATCTCGCTCGTTTCAGTCGCCCTCGAAACCTGTAAAATAAATGCACGGGCAAAATCCGGGTCGCTCGAACAGTGCTATACTGTGATAATCATACACAAATGATCAAACAGATGAAACAACAATTAAAAACTTTGTTTTAAAACAGCGTATACTCTGCTCAGCTCAGGTCTGCTCAGCCCAGCTCTGCTTTTAATAAACACATAAATAACTTTCCATAAATATAGACATAATAAAGACTACCTTTGGCCTGGCACACTTGTTTCACACAGAAATTAACCTATTTATGTTATTTAAGTAATATAAAATAAACTAGCATTTAATTATCTGTTCGTTCATTTGCTTATTAAATTATTGGATAGCTACTTAGAATAATTTTAAAAACTTTTACCTAAAATTGCGTTGAGTTAAAAATGAAAAATAATATAAAGTTTTAATTTTTTTACTATAATTATAAATATTTGCTTTGTTTGAGCGACCCGGAAAGCCCGTTTATATGTCCTCACCAAAGATTCTTATCCGATTCTACTAAAATAAACTAGTTTTATGCTCATGTCATATCCTTCTCTATTTTCCTCTTTCTCTCTCTCGCTCCCTCACATTCTTTCTTCTATATCCACTCCCCTCCACTTTGACGAATACCGGCTACTTGTTCTCTCAAGTATGTATATTTCCTTACGTTGTTTGCCTTCAGTCTTTGTTAGTAAATTGATAAATTCCTTCATGTCGTTGTGTAATGTTCTTCTTGATAATTGTAGATATTAACGGGACGAAGACAGCGCGGGCCCCCCTAGCACCCTCCGCCCACGGGTACAGCTGCGTTAGTGTTCCCTTACGTTGCGGAGTATATATATGCTAACTAAACCTGCGCAACAACTTCAGAGCGGACTAGAAGTTTGGCGCAGACTATGCATCTGTGGCTAGCCTCAGGTAGATTATCTTATCTGGGGTTGATCACAGATGTACGGCAGTAGCTACTTACCATCAATTAAACTGTATGCTCTCCTACTTCTTTGAAAGTTTTTTAATTTTAACTAATTAGCGACGATTGATTTTTATCTTTAGAAAATGTTTAATTTAATTATGCATTTATTCCTACAGAGCTTCTTAATATGTACTAATGGGGCGTAGATTCTTAGAACAATGTTAGAGTTAATGAGTTAGTAAGCCATAGTAGCCGTGAGTCTGTCGATTTATTTCCTACCTACCTACTTAACGGAGCGATAAAATATATTTAAGCTAAGCGTCCACAAGTCGGTATCGAACGCATCAGACAGACCGCATTTAACAGATCGTAGTAGGTATTCCTTGTGTAGAAAGACACAAGTACAAACCGATGCTCCGAGTAGCAATTCGTGGCAACGTAGAGATGAGACATACGGAAAGCATTATCTTCCTTTTCTTTTCGCTTTCCAGAACACTCCACAACAAATTTCATCATGAAGACATCTTCTGTAATTGTTGCAGTAAAATATAGCCGTTTAATACGATGTGTCCGATGCTTCCGATGCGGACACATGGACTATAATATTATTATTATATTGAACGACTTTTTGCCTACCATTTTTATGACGCAGCATCTCGTTGCACGGTGTCGCTCATCATGGCATCCTCCCTTGTGCACCAAAGCAGCAATCTGTAAAATGAGAAGATTTCATTGTATTTTTTTATTTTTTTTAAGCTATTGCATAGCTTTTATCGCGGGCGAGCGCGGCGACCGAATCGAGAAATTCCGTAACGAAAATTCCTAACACCTTAATTCGTCAACTTGAAAACAGATGGCAGTAATACACATTTTTTTTAATTTTATTTTTTAACAATAATGTTGATTAAGACTGATGTTTAATATGTTTATGCCACTAGCGGTCACCCATCTAACATCCGACCTCGACCAACGTTGCTTAACTTACGTTTTAGTAATTTGAATGTTGATTACAACTGCTATTTTAATGTTTTTATCACTAGCGGTCACCCATCCAACATCCGACCTCGACCAACGTTGCTTAACTTACGTTTTAGTAATTTGAATGTTGATTACAACTGTTATTTTAATATGTTTTTGTCACTAGCGGTTACCCATCCGACTTTCGACCGAGCCCACCATTGCTTAACGTACGTTTTAATAATTTTAATGTACATTACGACTGATAGTTTAATATGTTTTTGCCACTTGCGGTCACCCATCCAATTTTCGTCCGCACCCACCGTTGCTCACCGTGGCGCACACGCCAGTTGACGGGTTAATGACTTTTTGAAATATCACGCTTGCAATTTGCATAAGTTGATAAAAAATGCTATGCAATAGCTTTACCGCGGCAGTCTCCGAGTGCCACACGTATTTTTTATTTTTTACAACGCTTTTATTAGCTTGGGTTGTATGTATGTATGTATTTATCTATGTAACGGAATCTATGAACTCGATTTTTACCCATTTTGAACGGTCCGATTAATTTAAAATTTTGAAGAATTATCTAGAACCGATGACAATACACGATTTTAATAATTTTATCCCATTCCCCTCATCAGGATCATCAGGAATCAGGATTAACGATTTTCCTTGTGCGACTTTAGCGTGGTTTTTAGTTTTTAAACTATATATAATTATTATATTTTGATTATAAGTTTCGATTACGATTATTTCCGGTGTCCGGTTAAAGATACAATTCCTTCGTTGGCGACCGTGGCGGCGTTATATCTAGCACTGTAAAGGTGGTAGGACCCTCTGTGGTTCAACCCCGGCGCTTTTTAGCAAAAAGAAAAAAAATATCAAAAATCTTTTTTATTTATCGCCAAAAAAATTAAGGCTAGCACATACTAACCCTTCATCTTATGAATGTATTATTTTGATCTTAAATATTATAAATCTAGTAGCTGACCCGGCAAATGTTGTGTTGCCATATAAATAAAAAAATGTTAAGTGTGAACAACCCTTATCACTTAATGAAAAATAGATAGGTAGTAGCCGATTCTCAGACCTACTGAATGTGCATATAAAATTTGATGAAAATCGGTGAAGCCGTGTCGGAGGAGTATGGTAACTAACATTGTGACACGAGAATTTTATATATAAGTAAAGTAGGTCCGGAGTAGTATTTTGTTTAAAATGGGAGTAGTAAAGAGCTTCTGTACCTTAAGGTAAGTGGTCCTGCCGTGAGGCCCCGGCGCAGTAGGATTGGGCTTCTCGCTCTCTTCCCGTGGCAGCCGTAAGAGCCAGCTAAGGGAATCTGTGCAAACCACCCATGCAAAAATTTATAAGACTTATATTATTATTCTATCTTATTTTATTTATTATATTTACAAAATGCATTGATCGAAATAAACAGAAATATAGATTAATAAAGATTACTCACTCCTAATAAGAAAATGTAACTAGTTTTGAGAATTTCAAAAGCTGCGTAAAAAAGTTTTGCCACGTCTCCGGCCTAAAATGTCCCTAAAATACTTATTTATTTGTTATGTAAGTTACGCAGTATTAGTTATTTATTCGTAAATTTTCTCTCAAAATGTTTATTATTTGTCAAGATTTAAAAAAAACTGACAAACCAGCCTTTTGTGGCTTCATTCAATTTCAAGGCGGCGAAGTATCTTTACTTATCAAAGATGTAGAGTCGCATCGTATCATCGCATGATCGCATCTCTTCATGTATGATCTCACATTATAGGTGTATATAAGACATATATGCCACTATTACCTTTTTTTTTTTTTGTCGAGGGGGAAACCTTCAAAAGGTACCCGACAACGTGGGAGCGACGCCGAGTTATGTGGGATTTTTACCGCACTAAAACCCCCCCGGTGGCCGTCCTCTGCGCTGCGTTGAGGGCTCCGGGATCTCCAAAGGAACGCAACCGGAGTCATCTTAGCGCGTTGCCCCATCGAGCTCCGCCCAGGTGAGCTTGACGCTCGCCACACCATCTGGTGTATACGACGGAATGCGAGCACACATACCGTCGTCCTTCCCGGGGCCGCTGGCCGGGCGGTTCGAGCTCCCACTCTTGCCGCCCGCAACCCCGCAGGGACAATGCCACTATTATTTATCGCATTTATTTTATAGTTATCACTCATAATTATTCTTAGTCTACATACGCAGGAAGATCTGCGGCATAGGAACTGTATCCTATGCGCTCCCGATCGACCCAGGGTGAACGCAACTTCCAAATCAATTATGAATTTTGACGACCCGCGTGGCGGAGCGGTCACCATAGCGGTCTGACACGCAAAAGGTCCCGGGTTCGATCCCCGGCCAGACAGATTTCTAAATGATGAATTTAGAATTCTGATTCTGGGTCTGGGTGTTTGTGTATTTGTCTCTGTGTGTGTCCATGGCACCCACGATACAGGGAACCCCAGTGTGGGGCTGTGAGTGTAGAAAATGTGAATGCACAAGTGTACACAAGTTGTCAAAAAATCCCATTTAGTAAAAATCAACTCATTCTAATAAAAAATAAATGGTCACTGACGCTCATGGACAACAAGCCGACGAGCCGATCATAATCCTAAGTAGACCTTAGGAATGATTATGAGGCGAACCCAGGTAGTCGGCTTATAATCAAATTAAGTCAGCCGGCATTTACATTACCGAAACACAGAACAGCTTATTTTATTTTATTTAATTAATATAGGAGTAGCACACGAGCATGCAGTCCACCTGATGGTAAGTGGCTACTGCCGCCCATGGACATCTGTAATCAACCCCGGATAGGTTTAGATATTCTACCTAAGGCCGGCCACAGATGCGCCGCTACCCCTGAGGACTAAGCTGGAACGCCTCAGAAAAGTCTGTCGCCCTTACCACACCCTTTAAACCAGAACACAGCAGCGCTAAACACTTATGTTTCACACTAGAAATACATATGTGGTATTTCCCCAGTTCTACTGGGTCTACCTTCCATATTTTTATATGTAGCTCTAATAAGACTTATAATAAGACGTATAAATTATGTTATCTTTGCCAAAGACTTATACAAGATGGACGCAAAAATCGATAACGCGCAAAGAATTACCGGTGAATTGCAAATTCATATAATAATTAATTCAATTTAGTTACGCATAATTTATTCATATTCTGTTACTAAATTATAAAATAGTTACGAAATGTTATTTAATAAAACATTATTCCCTTTGTCTTTTTTAAATTCGCTAGAGTTTGGATGCTTACCTGTTGAAATGTGGAATAACTATCCTAAATGAGACACAATATCATAAAAACACGTCTAATAGTAATAATATAGACAGTTTTATCTCATACGTAGTCACGAACAAAGGACCGGGAGAGTATTCAACAGTTGGGATAAAATCAATACTTGCAAAATGCCGATTCGCAGATGTGAAAACGAAATCTCAACTGTATTTATCAATCTTACAACAAATATCACGTAGTTTGATTCTGATTAGAAACACATTTAATTTTTTCATAACATAAAGCTGTAGTTTTATGATAAATACAGTAAATTACTTATAAATCACTTACTTGCTCTTGGGAAGCGATGATGGGCGTCGGGCTCCGGCGTGGAAAAGGATTAATAGGTATCCTATACGCTATAGGCTATAAATCATAGACCCTAGATAATAAACGCAGTGTGACGATGCTCTTAACGTATGTGTGACAGTGGCATATCGTCGGTGACCCCATTATTACGGTAAGAACAAATTACTGTCACACCATAATATTATGGTGATAGAAAATTATAATGCAGTTTTGAAAAGATAAACGGATAGAAATCGTAACTAAACATTTATTTATATTAATTAAGAGTCCATCCTATATATTTAAGTGTCAATTCTGAACATTTCAGGAAATTGGTAGCTTCATAATAGCTTTTAATAAATATTCCGTTACTTAAAATAAAGTCATCATCATAGTAATTAACATTTTAGTTTATTTATAAGCCATTAAAATGGATGGAGCAATTAGTTGTTAAATTTAATTATCATAACGTGCGAATAATAAATCAATAAACTTTAGGAACTAAAATACTTCTAGTCCTGAAAAAATAATAATGAAATCTATTCACGCATTATTTTCCAGACTTATTAACATTTCGAAGAATAATATTAATTGTTATAAACATTGAAATCTCAATATTATAATAAACTGAAAATAACATTGGTACTTAAAAAACCGGTAGTAATGTGAATCAGATCCGGTTTTATTATAGTTAAAATCACTATTGTCATGTACATACATTCTGCTGAGTGCTGTCACTCTGACATTTGAAAGAAGCCTAAAGCGAATCATATTTGATAAAATTATTTACAAATTAATAATTGAATTACAGTGATTATATCGAACAAGGTAAATATGGCACGTTAGTTTTAATTACTGTCTACGTCAATACAAATTATCGATAGATATGTGCATTGTGTATATTTGGAGCATGAAATATTGATCCAGTTTGGGGTGGCGAAAGTTTCGCTTTCCTATTTTGCGCGGTTCGGCGTGTTCGATTTTTAAAATTACGATTTCAATTTGGAACTATGGCCGCGTATTTGACTAAAATGTTTATTCTAAGTTTTTGAGAATAACTTATTTTTAATAAATAAATGGAATAATATTATAGTGTGAAACAAGAGTGCCGTCATATAAACAAATGCTTATCTAAAGAGAGGTAGTATATTCTTCATAATTGGTGAGTCATTATCAACGCCCCTTTTGTGATAAGAAAGGATTTAATTATTTTAAAGTTAAAATGTTATTAAAATGTGCTGATGAATATCTAAATCTTGATGTATTTGCAAATTTTTATTGTTAATTATTTAATCAACCTATAAACAGGCAGATTGAAGAGTACCATACTTTTTTTTATTTATTTTTTATTAAATGGGAGTAGCAGACGAGCATGCAGTCCACCTGATGGTAAGTGGCTACTGCCGCCCATGGACTATAATTAACCCCAGATTAGCCCCAGAGGTATTCCTACTTGAGGTCGGCCACAGATGCGCCGCTACCCCTGAGGACTAAGCTGGAACGCCTTAGAAAAGTCTGTCTCCCTTACTACACCCTTCAAACCGGAACACAGCAGCGCCTAACACTGCTGTTATTAGGCAGAAATAGGTGTGGTGGTGGTGCCGCCGGAGTCTAACCACAAAGGGTTCTACCACCTTCAACTTATTTTTCTTTTGTTCATACTTTCTTTAAACAATTGTGACCAACACGGGTGAGTACAGGTGAGACATCGAGGTCTATGATAGACTGCTAAAACAAACGAGCATGCAATTTAATCTGATAAAGTCACTGCCACATATTTTCATTTTCAACCAATTCCATATGGAATGGGTTCTAACTCAGTAACCGCTATCATCAACTTCAATCTACTCATATATTATAAACTTCAAATGAAACTGCGTAGAAATAGAGTTCCAAGATTCGTTACATACATTTTTTTTATAATATAAGAGTAGCAGACGAGCATGCAGTCCACCTGATGGTAAGTGGCTACTGCCGCCCATGGTCATCTGTAATCAAACCCAGATAGCATTAGATATTTGAGGTCGATCACATATATGCCACTATCTATGTAGACTAAGCTCAATGTAAGTACTAATGTAATGTAAATAAGTAATGTAAGTACTAATCTAATGTAATGTAAGTACGCCTCGGAAAAGTATGTCTCCCTTACCACACTTCAAACCAGAACACAGCAGCGCTTAACACTGCTGTTACGAGGCAGAAATAGGTGTGCCGATGCCTCTGAAGTCAAACCACAGGGTCCTACTACCTTCAAAATACAAACATAAATACAGGTGAAGCTACTAAGTGGAGTAATAGAACTGGTTCCATCAACAGGTATGGCCAGTTCGAGCAGCTCAGCAGTGTTGGAGCTCCAGGATGCCGACACGACTGACACGGAGGCTGCCAGCGTGACTGATGATGGGCATGAGGCGGCCCCGCTCATCATGCAACATGGACAGGACATCGCTGTGAAGGTGAGTGGAATGGAACCTTACAAACAGGAAAAGGGGGTTTTGGAACCTTTTATTAAAAGTTGATTAATTCATATTAAAAAAATTCAACTAGAATCATTCAAAACAAAAATATGTTTGCTAATAAATATAGCCTATACCATGCCAATCCTGCAATTGAGACCATTCCAATGACATCTCGTATGTCAAAATCCCTCAAGATTTTTTTCATTATACAGGAGTAGCAGACGAGCATGAAATGCACCTGAAGATAAGTGGCTACTGCCATATGGATGTCTGTAATCAACCCAAGATAATTCCTCCATAACATTCCTACCTGAAATACTGGCCCCAGATGCGCCACTACCCCTGAGAGCGTTTTCAGATTATCCGATCCGATATCTGTGTCGGACGACGATAGCCGACATCCGATAGCCGACTCCATGTGCTATTTTCACATATTTCCGACAAAATCGTTCCGATACGGCCATTTGCTCGATAGCTTAGTGCGGACAGGTCATCATGGCAGACTATAATAGAAAACTTTATTTGCTGTATCTCTTATATTTGAGACGCAAAAAAAGATCTGTTCACAGACAGTATTGGATACATCCTATTGTGGAAGCTAGATATTCAGAGGGAGCATTTTACACTCTTTTTAGCAAGCTACAACACGCACCTAGAAAGTTTTTTAATTACTTTCGTATGAGTGAATCCACATTCAATTATTTGCTAATTCATCTCACAAACAGTATCAAGAAACTTCTCGCCAATTATTGTCTCGGAGTATTTTATTTTTATATTCCTCGTGAGTTTTATCCCACAAGCATGGTTTAGATTCTACCAGTTCAATTAATGTAATTATATCGTATTTAAATGATGACGACGCCATGATGACAACCAAACTAGTAAACAAGCTCAAAATGGCCGCCGCGCATCGGGCTCTACGCACACAGAGACAATTTAGATACACGTAGAGCACACATACAAACATTATCGCCCGACGGCTCACGGGCGTCCGATGGTGTCGCCAGCATATCGCTGTCGGCTCCAATATCCGATATCGGAACGGACAATGTGAAAGGCAGGTACATGTTTCATACATTTTACTTACCCCGATATCGTATCGGCGTCCGATACCGATATCGGATTGGATAATGTGAAAACGCTCTGAGGACTAAAGTAGAATGTCCTTTATATAATGATAAATTAAGGTTTCGTATATGGGTCTGGGTGTTTTTTGTACTCATCCATGATACAGGAAATCTTAGTGTGGTTCTACAAGGAGCAGATAGTCCATGATGGTAAGTGGCTACTGCCGGACATCTCTAATCGACCTCAGATAAGATTCTGTTGTTATAACAGAAATAGGTGTGCCGGTTGTGGCAACAGAATTTATCCACACGAGACATACTTGTTCCCAAATAACATTACCCTCCACAGTTTAATGATATGTAGGTATGTGTTTAAAAATATTACCCTCCTTTATTCCTATCCGGTTCTATCCTGTACCATTATTTCTACCTAATAACAGCAGTGTTAGGCGCTGCTGTGTTCCGGTTGGAAGGGTGTGGTAAGAGAGACACATTTTTCCGAGGCATTCCAGCTTAGTCCTTAAGGTAGCGGCGCATCTGTGGCCGACCTCAGGTCTATCTAATCCTATCTGAGCTTGATTACAGATGTCCATGGGCGGCAGTAGCTTACCATCAGGTGGACTGCATGCTCGTCTGCTACACCTATATTGTATTTAAAAAAAAACATTACCCTCTGCATATTAATGATATGTGTTACAGGTGGACGCGCCAATGAAGCAACTCTCCACACTGGAGACATACGTGACGTACCGTGTTCGTTGTGTGTGTGCGCGATGGCCAACTCCGCCCTATGTACGACGCCGGTATAACCATTTTAAGGTATGTTTGGCTGTTAGTGTCCCACTGCTGGGCAAGGGTCTCAGAGTGAGAGGGATTTAGGAAATAGACCATAGCACCATTAACTCTACCTTATATGTAAAATTCTCGTGTCACAATGTTAGTTACCGTACTCCTCCGAAACGGTTTTACCGATTTTCACCAAATTTTATATGCATATTCAGTAGGTCTGAGAATCGGCTACTATCTATTTTTCATACCCCTAAGTGATAAGGGTTGTTCACCCTTAACATCTTTTTATTTATATGGCAACACAATGTTTGACGGGTCAGCTAGTGCTGTTATATATATATATATATATTTTTAATATGGGAGTAGCAGACGAGCATGCAACCACCTGATGGTAAGTGGCTACTGCCGCCCATGGACATCTGTAATCAACCCCAGATAGTATTAGATTCCTACCTCAAGGTCCGCCACAGATGCGTCGCTACCCCTGAGGACTAATCTCAAACAACTTGGCAAAGCATAACTCCCTTTTCACACTCCAACCAGAACACAGCAGCGCTTAACACTGCCATTAAAATGATATAATCGTGTGAAGTTAAACCACAAAGAGTCTACCTTTGACGTCAGTACCCTTACCATGAGTTTTCACGTTTTGACAAATATGACTGTTTTGGTATTTGTTTACGTATTTGCCCATATAATTTCCAATCAGCGCCCCTAGCGGATTATATCAGAACTTGGAAATTGTATGGGCCAATACCTAAACAAATACCAAAACAGTAATATTTGTCAAAACGTAAAAACTCATGGTAACTTGACACTTGAATTACTTCATATGTTATTTGTTTCCAGTTGCTCCACAAGCGCCTCTCGGCCGCCCATCCTCTGATAGCGGCTCCGGCGCTACCCCCACTACACTCGGCAAGACAGCAGCTCGACCGCTACTCAGCTACCTTCGTGGCCATCAGAGCGTTGGCGCTCAACGCTTTTCTTGGTGAGGCAATGACACTTACTCCATTCTAATGTGTCTTCCATCAGGTGGACTATAGGAGGACCGTAGGAGGAATAAAAACAAACCCTCTGCGTTTTTTACCGAATTTTCTCAGTTGAGGTCGCGTTCCGATCGGGTAGTAGTTTAAGAAAAATATTGTAACTGACAGTTTGTATGTTAGATAGTTAATTGTATCAGGCGTTACTTTCCGGAAATCCATGCTATTAAGTTAAGATTAAAACTACTTCGCAACAATCCGCTACAAATATGTATGATGGTATATATTTTAAACCATTAAAATATATACCATCATACATATTTTAAACCATTAAAAAAAAAAATAACATAAAATACAACCGACTTCTATGTCACTACAAACTAAAAAATAATTCAAATAAATGTTGGTTTAGTACATATTTCTGAAGTCGGCGCTCAATATATTTCATTAGATAACGATGTAAACAGCGTGTCTAATATGATTGGTGTACATACATAAAAAAAATAAAAATAAAAAAAGATACCGGCCGAATTGATAACCACCTCCTTTTTGAAGTCGGTTAAATATATACCATCATACATATTTGTAGCGGATTGTTGCGAAGTAGTTATAATCTTAACTTAATAGTTTGTATGTGTCTCTGCAAGCCTATACCTATATAAATATAAATATATTTCATCTCATTTCATAGGAGTTGCAGGTGAGCATGCAGTCCACGTGATGGTAGACACTTGTGTATGGACGTCTGTAATAATTCCTGGTGAGATTAGATTCCAACCCGAGATTGGTCACAAGTGTTGCTACTGAACACTAAGCTGGAACGAGAAACAGGTGTGGCGGTAGTGCCGGAGTTGAACCACAGAGGGTTTTACCTTCAAGGCGTTAATATAATTTGTATTATACTTTCAGATCGAGTCGCCAAGCATCCGATCTTAACTCACAGCGATGACTTGAGGCTCTTCCTGACCACACCTGATGAAGAATTGGATAAGGTATGTAATAATATATTTAAAAGATGGTCAAACAAGAGCCGTTTGACCGAAGAATAGATATGCAAGTATTAAATTACCAATATAAATATTAATGTTGCTGTCGTAGATGTAATATATCAATATGCTAATGTATATTTATAATGCAAAATATAAAAATATTATCCTGAGCGTTATAATGTGGGGCTTTTCAATTTATTTACTAGCTGACCCGGCAAACGTTGTGTTGCCATATAATTAAAAAAATGTTATGGGTGAACAACCCTTATCACTTAGGGGTATGAAAAATAGATAGTAGCCGATTCTCAGACCTACTGAATATGCATATAAAATTTGGTGAAAATCGGTAAAGCCGTTTCGGAGGAGTACGGTAACTAACATTGTGACACGAGAATTTTATATATAAGATTGTCAGTAAGAATGGTTTCGCGGAACCTATTATACTCATTGACACACACATATTGAATCATATTATTAAACATTTCAATGTCCAAATAAAATAATAATAATAAATCTTGAATGAAATTTAATTAATAATTGCAAAATTAAAGAAAAGAGTCAAGAAAGATGCGAGAAGAGCTCTGGTGTTGCAAATGTCCATAGGCGACGGTGACTGCTTTCCATCAGATACCATAATGTTAGGTTATAAAGAATGTCACACAATTTAAAAATAATGTGTTATATTTTCAGGTGTTCAAGAGTGAAAACAGCGCTATGAACCTCTGGGGTCTCAGCAATGCCTTATATACCAGCGGAGACACTAAGATTACCAACGGAACCAGGTACAATCACCATTTTTATTATTTTTATATCACACCAACTGGCAAATGATTCCAATTTTTTTTATAAAAACAAGCCCAACTGCTTAATTTATACGAATCCAACGACACCTCATATGTTAATCCGTCAAGCCGTTTGTGCTGCAGCGTGACAAAGAATGAGACATACATACAAACGCTCGAATAACATTACCCTCCGCAATCGAATAATTTTAGTTTTATATCGGTTATGGGTGTTTTTGTAAGAAAATATGTCAAGCTACTGCAGAGTGCATATATATATATATATATATATATATATATTGCAAAATACATATACTCGAAAAACATTACTCTCCACAGTCGAATAATATTATTTTTATATCGGTTATGGGCGTTTTATGATAAAATACGGCAATTTGGACTATAAAGTGTGCCACAGATTGAGATTATTACATTACCCTCCGCAGTTGAGTAAATTTTTTTATATCGATTAAACATGTTTTTATGTTAAAATCCGTCAAGCCATTTCTACTGCAGGATGTGACAAAGAATGACATGTATAGTCCGCGTAAAACTGCTAGTCCGCTCCGAATATAGAAATGAATTGCGTCGCCGTAGCAAATTCTATGACTACACCTGCTCGCAACAACTTCAGACCAGACTAGCAGTTTGGCGCGGATTATACAGTGTCACAAAATGAGACATACATTCTTATACTCGAAAAACATTACCCTCTGCACTGAAGTATTTTTTTTAGAATGATTGCTGATGTTTTTATGTTAAAATCCATCAATTTGAATTGTATAGTCCGCGCCAAACTGCTAGTCCGCTCTGAATACAGAATACACCTGCTCGCAACAACTTCAGAGCGGACTAGCTGTTTGGTGCGGATTATACAGTGTCACCGAATGAGACGTACACTCGAAAAACATTACCCTCTGCAGTCCAATAAACATTTCTTGTATTTGTTGCAGAGTGAAAGACCCAGAGTTCACAGCCGCAGCCGACTACTTGCAATCGCTGCAGCAGAAGTTGACCACATTATGTGTCCTCACCACCAAGTTGTATAAGGGTTCCGTCTCCCTGAGTACCGAGCTGATGGGGTGAGTTTTAATATAGGGACAGATAAGCATGCCCCACCTGATGGTAAGCTACTGCCATATGGACAGCTATCGTCAATCCCAGATAGGATTAGATTCCTACTGAGGTTGGTTACTGATGTGTTGCTATTCCTGAGGACTAAGCTGGAACGCCTCGGATAAGTATGTCTCTTACCACACTTCAAACTCACACAGCAGCGCTACACTGCGGTTATAACAGAAACAGGTGTGACGGTGGTGCCGGACTTGAAACACAGAGGGTTCTACCACCTTCTAAGAGTGTGGGCTTGTGTGCCCACTGCTGGGGTGTGGGATGTGGGCTGGTATACGTGTTACTTGTAATCGCTGCAACAGAAGTTGACTACATTATGTGTCCTCACCAAGTTGTATAAGGGTTCCGTCTCCCTGAGTACCGAGCTGATGGGGTGAGTTTTAATATAGGGACTGACGAGCATGCTCCACCTGATGGTGAGCTACTGCCATATGGACTGTAATCGATTCCAGATAGGATTAGATTTTTATCTGAGATCATTTAAGCGTTGCTACTGAGGACTAAACTGGAATGCCTCAGGTAAATATATATATTTTTTTTATAATATAAGAGTAGCAGATGTGCATGAAGCCCATCTGATGGTGAGCTACTGTCATATGGACTGTAATCAACTCCAGATAAGATTAAGTTCCTACCTGAAGTTGGTTACAGACGTGATGTTACCCCCGAAGACAAAGCTGGAATGTCTCGGATAAGTATGTCTGTTACTACACTTCAAACCAGAACACAGCAGCGCTTAACACTGCTGTTATAACAGAAATAGGTGTGACGGTGGTGCCGCCGGAGTCGAACCACAAAGGGTTCTACCATCTTTTTATTTTTAAATACCAATGTACCATAGTATGTTATTATCATATACCGTGTTATTGCTATGTAACGTGATATTGTAATATAGCGCGCTATTTCTACATAGCGCGCTATAGTTATCTTCTTTTTCTTGCGGTGCTTCTCCTACTAGTGAAGGTCGGCTGTCAGCTGTTTAAATCTCTCACGGTTTCTTGAGAGGCGAAATAGTTCAGCTACGCTTGCTATCCCCGTCCACACCGAATGTTCCGCAGCCAAGATTTTTTTCTCCTCCCTACTCGCCTTTTCCCTATAGTTATACATGCCTATAGTTATACAGCACGGTATTTTCTATTAACGCATCACAAACGTTTTAAAACATTAATATTAATATATCCATAATCATTCCCCTCCAGTATGCGTCGCGCGTGCGACCAGTGGTCGGTGCAAGCGGGCGGGCGGACCGCGCGCGCGGCCGCCGCGTGCGGCGCCGGTGCCGCAGCAGCCGCTCAGGCCCGGGTTCGAGCCCCGCTGCGACATCGGGCCACGCTGCCGCCGTTAGCTGCGTACGCTGCAGCGCATAGGGAGAAGATACGGGCACGGGATGCGCTGCATGGTGAGTGACGCATGCGCAACAAACATAGGGGGCTAGAGTGAAGAAGGGGTGGAAATTACACACACATGCAGAAAAACACGGAAAGCACATACACGCACTCACACACAAACACATACATACACGTACGCATGAATACATAGACACAAACAAACACACAAAGCGCACATACACATACATACAGACAATCATACAAACCATACACACACAGGGACAAACATACGAACGATACGAAAGTTAACAAATACCCACATACGAACGAACGCACAAACACGAAAATATATACAAATATACATAGGAAGCCATCGACACTCGCAAACATAGCCACATACTTAAGATGTTGGAACACACAAAAAAAAAATTATACACCCAAACGAATAAATTACATAAACAATAAACACATACAAATGAACGGTGACGTTAAACACACATCTCTAAAAACACACATAATCTATACTTACACATACGCAATTAGTCGCGTAACACACCCGACCCACACACACGCACACACACACACAGACAAACACACAAACCACACACGCACACTGTGTTGCCATACGCAAGGAGAGAAAAAAAGACATCTACCGGCATAATTTAAAAGATACATAACTAAGATGTTGACACACACAAACAATAAATCATACAAACTGACCCCAACACAAATAAACAACACATCTTACACCCACCGACACACGGAAGCAGATATTTATTTAAAATAGTCCACGCTATAATTAAACAAAAAGCAAATATATTCCTGTGGGCTAGATGAACATACCTGAACAGTTTTATTTCGTAGTTTGTATATATGCAGCATGTTAAGAAAACTGTCATAGCGTGATTCAGAAACGTGTGGCGCCATCTCTTGACGAGTATAATCAAATCTAAACACATACATAAATAAAAAATATTTAACATAATTATAATCCGCGCCAAACTGCTAGTTCGCTCTGAAGTTGTTGCGTGCTGGTGCAGACATACAATTTGCTATATTCATGCGACGCGACTATTTCTATATTCAGAGCGGACTAGCAGTTTGGCGCAGACTATACCCTATGAAGTAAAATAACACTTTTCTTTCTATTACAGCGGCTTACGTGGCCAATAATAATGCTACAGATGAGCTGCATAACAGGTAATATACTTATATACTTTTATATTAAATTATATTAGCAAACGATTTTGTAACGGAAACGGTTACGCTAGAGCGTTACGGAAATGTTTATACTTTTTTACATAATATAGGAGTAGCAGACGAGCATGCTCCATCTGATGGTAAGCTACTGCCGTATGGACATCTGTAGTCAACCCCAGATAGGATTAGATTTCTACCTGAGGGCACAGATGCGCCGCTACTCCTGAGGGCTAAGCTGGAAGGCCTCGGAAAAGTATGTCACCCTTACCACACTTCAAACCGGAACACAGCAGCGCTACACTGCTGTTATAATAGAAACAGGTGTGGTAGAAGTGGATCTAATCTTATCTGGGTTTCATCTCAAATATGCATACGGCAGTAGACATTTACCAGAAACCGATTACAGATGATTTACCATATCCGAGGACAGAGATTGTCGCCTCTTATGTAAATCATTGTAACGTAACGCACCGGCCTTTCCGTTTCCATAACGACAACTCTAATTTTCATTACGCAACAGCAGATCCGTTTTTGTAACTATTTGCGTATCGTCCCAGTACCTTTACTATGAGTGTTTAAAACATCCCACATTTAAACGTTACGTTTACTCAATCCAATACTCTGTTTCGTTTGCTACAGTAGAATGAGTTGTCGTAAGCGCGCCACTGAGTAAACGTAACAATAAGTAAGTGCTCAAGTGACGATGAACTTCTTGTCTCCGTCACATGTTCGCAAGAAGAGAGACAAAACATAAAGCGCCATTTTGTCAATTTAGATATTTAATGTTACGTTACTAACACTATAGTTCTGATACAATCCGCTAGGGGCGCTGATTGGTATTGTATGGGCAAATACGTAAACAAATACCAAAACAGTCATATCCGTCAAAACGTAAAAACTCATGGTAAGGGTACAAGGTAAGCATTTCCGTAACGACCAACTCTAATCGCTTCCGTAACGTACCAGCGTTACTGTTTCCGTGACGAACAACTCTACTAATTTCCTTAACGCTACTACATTTTTCTAACATCTTAAAAAGTTTGACTTTAATAATAATAAAACTAATTTCAGGCTAGAACAAGCATCGGAAGCCCTCCGCTCAGAGCTAGCGGACTGGGTACCGAAAACCCGCGCTGAGATCAAATCACTATTACTGGACATAGCGGACAGACAGCTGCACATACACACACAAACATTAGTTAGCTGGGAACACGCGTTGAAGCTCTCAACGGATACAGATGTTCATGAGTTGTTCAAAACTGTATCGAAAACAGCGGTACAGAATCTCTCGCCTTCGAAATGTAGGCCGGAGGTCTCTACGCCAGAAACTGAAAGGGATTTTGATGATATTGACAACTATGACGATGATTCGGATGTACAGGATGTGTCGAAAGTACACGAGCTACAGGATGCTGTGCAAAGTGAACATATACAGGGTGTGGAGAAAATTGATGATGAAAAGTACGGTATACAGGGTGTTGACGATTTTGATAAACACAAAATTGTTGTCACGGAATTAGATGTGCATTCGAGTGAGTTTGAGAGCCGCGATGGGAGTGAGAAAGTTTTGGAAGCGCTGGATTCGAAGGAGAGCTCGAAGTCGGATGTGACGTCAGACCCGCTGCAAGACTTCTCCGAAGTTGATCTGTCGTGATTGTGTGATACTTTGTTCTGTAATGTGTTGAAGCGGTACTGACTTTGGGAACCAGTGTTGGTTGATTTTCGGAAATTTGACCAAAATTAATTTTTTTTCAAAAATTAAAGTAATCGGGTTGCACTCCGGGAGTGCCGGCAGACGTGAAAACTTTCGAAACGTAATCTGAATAATCTTATACAGGGTGAATTTTTCAAACGGGCCTTCAGGGCCAAATCCGAAACTATAAGGATTAGTGAAAAATGCTGAAAGGAGTTACGAGGCCGATTTTGATAAAAACTATAAATGCATCATTAGTTTTTTAAAATAACTTTTTCTCTAACCGGGAAACGAACGAGTTCATTTTGAAAAAAAATACACCCTCTATATTATTCCACTATCTTAACTGCCAAATTAATATGAAAAAATATGTATTTTCTTAAAATTGAGGCTTTTCCTTTAGTTTGTCATTTATCATTACTTCCCAGATTTTAATCCTTATAAGCAACACTATCAGATAGTGGAATAATATAGAGGGTGTATTTTTTTTCAAAATGAACTCGTTCGATTCCCGGCTAAGGACAAATATATTTAAAAAAACTAATGCAGTTTTAGTTTTTATCAAAATCGGCCTCGTCACTCCTTTCAGCATTTTTCGCTAATCCTTATAGTTTCCGATTTGGCCCTGAAGGCCCGTTTGGAAAATTCACCCTGTATATAAAATTCTCGTGTCACTATGTATGCATATCCAAATTTTATATGCATATTCAGTAGGTCTGAGAATCGGCTACTATCTATTTTACATACCCTTAGGTGATAAGGGTTGTTCACCCTTAACATTTTTTTATTTATATGGCAACACAACGTTTGGCGGGTCAGCTAGTAAAGTATAATAAATAAAAAATGAAACTGACATCCATTGACATATTTTTCTATGCTGACACCGGATGACATTGACTTTTGCAGTTTGCTTTGTCTTACGAATTTTCGATCAGGCCACGTGTTCTGACGTTTAACATTTTTTTACCCATCACATAAAGTGCACGACGCCGCTAAATAAATGTTCACTTCAAAAACAGTGTTTTTGGAGATAGAAGTGAAAACTAAGTAACTTGTGAATTGTATCATGGGTTAGATTTTTGAATTATTTTTGGTTTCGTTATCCACTCATTATTGTCTTGAATGAGGATTAGGTCATAGTCCACCGCGCTGGCCAAGTTTGTATTGGTAGACTTCACATACCTTTGAGATTTTTTATATAATTCTCTTGGTATGCAGGTTTCCTCACGATGTTTACCTTCACCGTTTTATGCAGTTTTAGTTTTTGTCAAAATCGGCCTCGTAACACCTTTCAGCATTTTTCGCTAATTAATGTCGGTTAAAAATGGAATAGATTGAATATTAGTTACGGGCATCCAGTGGTAGAACCTGGCAGGTATAGTTCGCGCCAAACTTCTAGTCCGCTCTGAATGTAGGAACGAGTCGCGTCGCAACAGCACATTGTAGATATCAGTGGGACTGCGGCCCCGCTCTCCCCGCGGGCACATCACGCAGGCAGTACCTTGCTACGGAGTATATAGACCCCTCCTACGTATAATATCGTAACTGCAAAATTACAACTTTGTAGGAAATGAAGGTGGTAGAACCCTTTGTGGTTCGACTCCGGCGGCACCACCGCCTCACCTATTTCTACCTAATAACAGCAGTGTTAGGCGCTGCTGTGTTCCGGTTTGACGGGTGTGGTAAGGGAGACAGACTTTTCCGAGGCGTTCCAGCTTAGTCCTCAGGGGTAGCGGCGCATCTGTGGCCGACTTCAGGTAGGAATATCTAATCCTATCTGGGGTTTTGATTACAGATGTCCATGAGCGGCAGTAGCCACTTACCATCAGGTGGACTGCATGCTCGTATGCTACTCTTATATTATAAAAAAAAAATCAAATCAAATCAAATCAAAACATCTTTATTTGCCAAATAAGGTACAAAACTCTGGTTAAATCTGTCCTAAGATACAAGAATCCTCTTATTTTTCCATTTCGTCGTGCAAATATGGTTATAAACTTAATTTTATGTTAACCTACTTTGTTTGAAACGTATAACACAATTAGTCACTTTGCCGTAATTACACAATAATATCACATGTCAGTAAAAATCAAAATAATAAAAGCGCTTCAAAGTTTCGAATATGCTAATAAAATCTGCATATCTTCAGGTATCTTTGAAATTTGGTATATTTATTTTATACACTTTATAATGTTACTTATGTCTATAAAACACATTAAAATAAAGCAATTAATGCAATAAAAACGAAAATGTACTTTTGTGGGTTACGATATTGTATGTAGGAGGGGTCGATGTGCTTGTGGTAGTGTTGGACTGCATTGGCTCTGACTACACCTGCGCGCAACTTCAGAGCGGACTAGAAGTTTGGCGCGGACTATACATACGACAGTCATAGATTAGTAAAGATACTTCGCCGCCTCGCAATTGAATGAAGCCACAAACGGCTTATTTTAGTAAGTTCTTTTTTTGAATTCTTGACAAATAAAAACATTTTTAGAGAAAATTTACGAATAAATAACTAATACTGCGTAATTTACGTAATAAATAAATTAATTATTTTAAATATTTTAGAAACATTTTAGCACGGCGACGTGGCTAAACTTTTTTACGCAACTATTTCAATTCTCAAAACTGGGAACATTTTTTTGTTAGGAGTGAGTAATCTTTACTAATCTATGACGACAGTATCTAACTGTCTACCATCAGGTGGACTGCAACTGCTATTGTAAGGTGCACTGCATGAAGCTGGTCTGCAGTGCTACTGTCATATCTACAATACAAATAAGTAGAATTGTATCTTTAAAAAATATTTTTTTTAATATAATTAATATATTATGTACATATAAATACATATATATGTAAGATTGTAGTATTCTATGTGTATATAATGTAAGAATATTAATTTTATATATTTAAAAATAGGTAGTAGGTACATGTGTTAAAACCCTTTGTGGTTCGACTCCGACACCACCGTCACACCTATTTCTGTTATAACAGCAATGCAGCGCTGCTGTGTTCTGGTTTGAAGTGTGGTAAGAGACATACTTTTCAGAGGCGTTACAGCTTAGTCCTCAGGGGTAGCAGCGCTTGTGGCCGACCGTAGGTAGGAATCAAATCCTATCTGGGGTTGATTACAGATGTACCATACGGCAGTAGCTTACCATCAGGTGGACTGCATGCTCGTCTGCTATTCCTATATTTTAAAAAGAATGTTATATTATTTTGGTCATAAAATGTTTAATAAATACATTTATAATAATGAATTTAACTCAGCAATAATAGTAAGATATTACTCGATATAATATTATTATAATAACACATATTATTAAAATATATAAATTGATGCCAAATATATAGTGGTTTTGTAGTTACAGTATATAGAAAACAAATTTGTACTACAATTAGATAATAATATAAAATAAATATTATAAATATATAATTATTTCCTTTTTTAAAAAATAGCAAATCATTTAAATATTTAAATTACGCTTTATTTAATGACTTGCGTGGCGAAGTGATCGCCATACAATGTGTGGTTGCGGGTTCATTCCCCGGCCAGACAGACGTCTAAATAAGGAATTTGGTTATCTGTTCTGGTACGAATACTGGTTCTTTGCGTCTCCGTGGCACCCACGATACAGGGAATCCTAGTGTGGGGCTGTGTATGTATATTGTGTCTTTATTTATGTACATATGTACGGAAATTTTAGAAAAACTAACAGCGTGATTCAGGATACGTGTGGCGCCATCTATTGGCAAGTTGTGCAAAATTTCCACATAAATTATTCCAGGAATACATAATATATAAAATTATATGTAATAATCTTATTACAGTACTTAATTTAGTATATAAAATTTTAGATTTATTTTTACAAATAAAATAGTTTTTTCCTATACAGTATTTATAACATTCGTTTTAATATATTAAGTTCTTGTAAGTTGCAATTATTTATTTGGCTAATATTGTGTTATTTTTTTTTATTAAGGTACTGAATATCTTGTTCATATTTTCAAAAAATTAAGTTACATTTTAACTCTTTTTAAAATATCATTATATTAGAATAATTATATACATGTATATTTTGTTTGTTTAAAATGTATTAAATTATGTATGTTATTGTAAGGTTAGTTTGACAAGTTTACCTTTATTTCTTGCAGAAATAAGAATTTAGAACAATTCGTTCTTTATTTCTTGTTAACTCGCCTAATCAATAATCGATCTATCTAATGTTTTGCCTACTAAAGATCGAGTTTTAACATTTTATGGCTACTAGAAATTGTCTTTCGATCTTTAGTAGACAGAAATTGGACAGTTTGATTATTAAAGATGTTTGATTATTAAAGATCAGCTTTAGTGATGGTCCCCTAAGAGTACCGATTCATTCATTCATTTGGTATGATTTATGAATCTGCCCCTACAGGGGTTTTGCAGTAAAGTTCATAAAACTTTTATCTTTAATAGTTTCTTTTAGGCCTTTGTTACATAAAAAAGTTCATAAAATTTATATCCCTATTCAATTACTTCAGGCGTTTGGTATCATAAATAATATCGTATTAAAAATATTAGTACAGAACAGATAAAAATAATATAATTTATGTGATTACAGATCCCTGAGGAGACGCATTTATTATTTATAATTGTCCCCTAAAGGGCTGACTTAAAAAACATACTATTTCATATTATTATTATGAGATTTAAAAATATAAATTATTATAATTTGTGTTGGCCCAAGGATTAGGTTGCCCACTTGTGGGATAGTGTGGATGTTACCAATCATACGATATTACAAGTATTAGTGTAAAAATGTAACCTAGTGTAATCTGAAGGCAATAATGTAAAGTGTATATATAAATGTATTTATCTGAATATAAAGGATTTAAACTGACTTTGGAGTTTATTTTTAGAATCTTTATTAATAATTGGCCATCGATATCGCACACCTAAGAAAAAAATCTAAAATGTAACTCGCAAGATCATTTTCAATTTCTATTTAAAAATTAAGAAATTAATTTATTATTTCTATTTAATTTATTAATTATTTGTTTGTCTTTGAATTAATTAAGGATAATTAATTAATTATCGATGTAGGTCATTTGTTTTATTTATAAAATTTTAATATATACGTTTTCTTTAAATAGTTTTCAGTTGTATTGAAACTTAATTTCGTTAAATTATGTAATTGTATTAAAATTTGGGGGTTCTAGGAAAGAAATAAAAAGTGGGTTCACGAATTCAGTTTATCTATATTTTGTTATATTTGTTCTTATTCTATCACATTATTAACTTAAACTACAGTCCGACAAACTTTTCTGTGTGTTCTGTGCGATCATAATGTTGATAGGTTGTGAAAAGTACCTTAGAAGTGGGAAATTTTATCAACATTTATCAACATTTTACATAATTATTACGAAACACTTATAATAATTTTAAAAATTATTTATTTCATTGACAAATAACAAATCCCAGATTTTAAATCGTAATTTTATTAAATTAACTTAAAAACTCTAGTTAGGGAAATTGCAAAATCTCTTATAATGGTGGCAACACATACCAAAGACAATAGAACAGCTGTTTCTTAAAACCGCCAAATGGACAAAAAATGTCGGACTACGAGTATATTTAAATTGACGTAATTATGGACGAGAGCGAAGGACAGATCAATGATTCTGAAATATCACACTTCTAAAAACAAGTCTTAAATATAAAATATTTTTTTGTATGCTTATGTCTGCGAAAATAAAAAAGTAAGCCATGGATTTACTTCAAATATTTACATAACGTTTCATTTCTACCAAAGAGTGTTTTATATGCTCTTATCCCTTACTTCCCGCGGAAATATCAGATTATTATAGTCTGCGTAAAACTGCTAGTCCGCTCTGAATATAGAAATGAATCGCGTCGCCGTAGCACATTGTATGACTACACCTGCTCGTAATAACTTCAGAGCGGACCAGCAGTTTGGCGCGGGCTATAGCTAGTTATAATCAAATAGTATTACTTATATTATTGGTATGGATGGAAGAAGTACATAACTGATTCCATATTACACTTAAATATATTTATTTATTTATTTAAAAATATTGTCGATTTTATAATAAATAAATCTGAAAGTAGATTTATATATCTGTGCCATTATTTTTTATGAATCGATGTTTAATACACAATTTATAGATTAGTAAATATATCTCACCGCATTGTAATTTAAGGAGGCCACAAATAGCAGACACACACGTATGGTTGCTGGTTTTCCTATTACGTCTCCGACTGTCATGGTGTAATTTACGCAAAACAATGCCGTCATGTGCAGTTAAGTGATGCAAACACAACACGAAATCGAAGAAAAAGTGCGGAGAAATATCGTTTCATTCGTAAATGTTCTAAAAACTATCTTTTTTTATATTTTTCTAACACGAAAATAGATGACAGTGACAATTTCAATTGTCAAAACTGGTTACATTTTCTTGTTAGGAGTGAGTAATCTTTATTAATCTATGACACAATTAAGCAATATTTGCCTGCTCAGTAATCATTTTTATTATGATATTAATAATATCAATAAGTTAAATATTAAACTGTAATTTTATTTTATTTTTTCCAACATATTACTTTTTGTTTTCAAGCATATTTTTTAACATTTTTTTAACAAGAATTAATAACATCGTAAATATTTTTGATTATTGTAACCTATTACTACTAGGCACTACTTTATACTCAAAATGTATTATTTTAGACAATAAAATGCTTTTAATTAAAAATATGGCATAGTTAATGATTTAATACTGAAGACAATCAACTTATGTAATAATAATTATTAAAAATATAAGCAAACAATATACTATAGAACCTTTTATATAGTGATATAAATATCGATACCTTAATTCGCAAATCAGCCAACTCCACTTTTTTCAAAATGTTTTTTTTTTATTTATTTTCATTTCGCTCAACGCCATTTATAATAATAAAATAAATGAAAAAACATTTTAACAAAAAGTGAAGTTGGTTGATTTGCTAATTAAGGTATCGATATCCCCATTCACCAGTGACCGTGGTCTACCCCCACCCTCATATAAATCTTTCTAATAATATCTATCTTTGTTGCCTACTAAAGGTGCCTGCTTAGAAAATCAAATTTCGATCTTTAGTATGCAACAATGCGATAGATTGATTATTGAAAACGACCGGTAGGGTGTAGAATAATCGGACAACGCGCAAAGAGGACTCCGGTTGCGTTCCTATGGAGATCCTGGAGTCCTGTACGCAGCGCCGAGGACGGCCATTTGGGGGGGTTTTAGTGCGATAAGAATCCCACATAGCCCCGTGTCACTGCCACGGCATCGGGTACATTTTAAAGGTTTCCCCCTCGTTAAAAAAAATTAAAAGGGTGTAGAATAATTCAGAAACAGGAGGATCTTTTGTCACCGACTTTATCATACTTATATTTCTAGTTAGGAAGACCTTTTCTTTTCGTCATACTCCTACATTCGTTTGGAAACCCCAAAGAAAAATCGTAGATCATAAATAATTAAAACAATTTCACATAACTACTATTACTGAAAATAATTGATTTTCTTTATCTGTCAAATATTCCTAACATTAATGGACGGTTGAGTCTGTACTGTCGGCATCTTTCTGGAACAACTCCTGGGTTATGGTGTGGCAGGTGTCCCACGGGACCACCTTCGCTACCACTTGTGGGCTCGGTGAAGCTAGAGTCTTCTTTATCAGGTCGTGGAGTGGGTAACCTCGCCGAGGGAATACTATTGCCTGGGAAGAGAAAAATACATAAATTCATATATAAAAATACGTGTGGCACTCGGAGACTGCCGCGGTAAAGCTATTGCATAGCATTTTTTATCAACTTATGCAAATTGCAAGCGTGATATTTCAAAAAGTCATTAACCCGTCAACTGGCGTGTGCGCCCCGGGGCGCACAGATCGCTGATCGCTACTAAAAAGTATCACCGCTGTGCCGGTCGGAGTGGGGGGTGTTAGGTTTTTTTCGTTACGGAATTTCTGGAGTCGGTCTCCACGCTCAAGGCCCGCGATAGAAGCTATGCAATAGCTTAAAAAATTATTATTCCAAGATGTTTGCTGGTAGTATAAAGCTTTGTGGTTCGACTGTAGAGGTGACAATGTCACAAAAGTATTTGAAGGTTGTGGAACCCTCTGTGGTCTGATCCGGTAGGCACCAACGTTACCTCTATTTCTACCTCATAAAAACAGTGTTAAGTGCTGCTGTGTTCTGGTTTGAAGGTGTGGTAAGGGAGACATACTTTTCCGAGGCGTTCCAGCTTAGTCCTCAGGGGTAGCGGCGCATCTGTGGTGTACATTAGGTACGAATCTAATCTTATCTGGTGTTGATTACAGATGTCCTTGGGCAGTCTGTGCTCGTCTGCTACTCCTATATTATAAAAAAAATCACACAGGGACAGATTTCAAGGTCTGAAGGGACTCAACCAACGAAGGTCCCTAAAAATCGTGTCAATAAAACATTTTTTACTCCACTGCAAAGGGTAATGTTTGTCTCATTGTTTGGCGCGCACAACCGGCTAGAAGGCTCACATATAAAGTGTCGTTACATTCGTCTAATTCGTGGGATTAACATAATACACATAGCAGTAACATTTCTCTATTTTTAAGAAGTATTTAACTTACATCCTCCGACAGCGTAGTAGCGGGGCAGTAGTCGTTCCTACCATCCCCGACGTACACAACCCTATCGTAGTTGCGTCCTGTCCGCCAGCGCCGCAGCTCGGCCGCCTTGCACAGGTTGTCGGGGCAGCGCGGGCAGCCCGCCGCGCGCGCGCACGGGGAGATGTACAGCCGCCCGCGCTGCCAGGACGCCGGGTTCGTTATCACTGATGTTATGCACGACTGGAAACGATTGTCACTTCGTTCATAGGTTATTTCATTCATTCATTTGTTAATTTATATTAAACAATGCAATAGCAACAGTGTCACGAAGATTTTTATCGAAAAATCAACCGAAAACAATAACACGTTTGTAAGTAGACAATTAACAATTAGTTGTGCGCGAGTGTTTGTATGTGCGTGCGTGTGTGTGTGTGTGTGTTTGTGTGTGTGTGCTCGCGTGTGTATGTGTGTGTGTGTGACTGTGTATAAATGTGTATGTAATTTAAATACGCGTTTATATAAAGCATTTCTTTACTTATTGTTGTTTTTTTTTTAATGCAGTCTGTCAGTCAGTCACCTAATGGTGGTGGGTCAGTCACCTAATGCTGCCCGCTCGCGCGCGCACGGGGAGATGTACAGCCGCCCGCGCTTCCAGGACGCCGGGTTCGTTATCACCCACGTTATACACGACTGGAAACGAACGTGTGTGTGTGTTTGTGTGTGTGTGTATGTGTGTGTGTGTATGTGTGTGTGTGTGTATGTGTGTGTATGTGTGTGTGTGTGTATGTGTGTACATAAATGCCGTATATTCCATCAACCTAAGATAGCATTACAGTCCTATCAGATCCATCTGATATGCAATCCATTGCATGCATGTATGCCACTCTTTTATTTTAAAAATGCGTTAGGCAGACCTCCAATATAGCATATTACAGATGTCCATACGGCAGCTCCTTTGCTTTTTCTATTTCATGATATAACTCGAAAAATAATTCTACTATAAGTGTAATATGATGTTACGACGTCATTAGTGACGTCACCGATCAGCTGGTCTGAGACAAAGATAATTATAATTAGAACCTATACGATAAAGTATGGTAATGTAGTTCACTCTTGTATGATAACTGTTATCATGAGTTACGTGAGTGCCAGGGCCGGATTTAGAGGTGTGGAGGCCCTGCGGCAGTGCTCGAGGCCCCTTATTATTTTCGAATTAAATAGTACAGTATTTCAAAAATTACTGCTATAACATAAAATCATTTTAATAACGTTTAGAACATGCAATACTGTTTGAAAAACTTCTAAGTTAGGATGCCCCTAATAATTTTCCGAATAAAAAGATATAATAATCTTTTAAAACATTTAATGATAACTAATAAAATTATTTCAAAAACGAAAAACAAATAATACTATTAAAAAAACTTATAAGCTTGAAATTTGGATATTGTTTTCTCTATTGTAGGGCCCCTCTCTTGTGAAGGCCCCGGGGCAGTAGAACTCTTGCCCTGCCTAATATACGGACCTGATGAGAACTGTTCCAGTTTCTACCTACGACATCAATCTAGACAAAAAAAAATCCCTGAATTCCATGAAGTCCACCTTTTTTCACTTAACCAGTATAGCGATCACTCGCACCAGTATCGCGTAACCACTCACATTAAGTAAATCCCCATGCCCAGCAGTGGGACAGTAATGGGATGACGAAACACTAACAGCAGCGTTAAGCGCTACCGTATTCTGTTTTGAAGGGTGTCATAAGACATACTTTTCCGAGGCGTTCCATCGTAGTCCTCAGAGGTAGCAGCGCGTCTGTGGCCTCAGTAGGGAATAGCTAATCCCATCTGGGGTTAATTACAGATATCCATAGGCGGCAGAAGCCACTTACCATCAGGTGGACTGCATGCTCGTCTGCTACTCTTATATTGTAAAAAATAACCTGTAAACCGCGGTGCGTCATTAGTCATAACAATCGTGAGTAAGTAAGTAGTTTACTTTTCAAATTCCCAGTTAGTTTTCACGGAAACAATATAATTCACTTAGAAATATTTAGAACTCATACAAGGTCGGAGATGATTTGCAAAAACTATAAAACCTATCATTTAGATCAATAAGGAATATTTATTTGTAAACTGAGTCACTTAGCCGACTTACATAATTATGAGGCGAGCGGCTTAGTGCTCAGGAGTGACGTGTGGTCGGCTTCAGGTGGAACCTGCTTTGTATGGAGGTACAGATGTCCGACAGTGTCTACCATCAGGTGGACTGCATGCTCGTTTGCTCTTATATAAAAACTGACATGAGTAACCAACTCCATAGAGAATTCTACCTGAAGCCGATAGTAAACGTGTTTTCACATCTGAGGACTATGTATAGGGTTCGTAAAAGTCAGCACCTTATGAAGGTGGTAGAACCCTTTGTGGTTCGACTCCGGCGGCACCACCGCCACACCTATTTCTGCCTAATAAAAGCAGTTTTAAGCGCTACTGTGTTCTGGTTTGAAGGGTGTTAAGAGAGACACACTTATCCGAGGCGTTCCAGCTTAATCCTCAGGAGTAGTGGCGCATCTGTGGTCGACTTCAGGTAGGAATATTTTTTCCTATGTGGGATTGATTACAAATTATAGGCGGCATAAGCCACTTACCATCAGGTGGACTGCATGCTCGTCTGCTACTCTTATATTATAAAAAATATAATAATAATAACAGCAGTGTTAAGCGCTGCTTTGTTCCGGTGCGGTAAACTCTCACAACCTCGTGTGACTCCCACCGCACGGCACCAATAAAGCTACCCTACTACCTTTCAAGTTTCTATCCAAACGCTTACCTTCAACCCATGGGTCTTGAACCAGTGGTCAACAAACACACTGTTCGCGTCAGTGATGACCAGGACGTCCCAGCCGCGAGCATCTAGCGTGGTGATCAGCTCCTCCACACCAGGAGTAGGAGGCATTGACGCAATGCAGTCAAGAATATGGTCCTGGCTCATGCCAGCTGAATATGCGTGCTCGAATACCTGAAAAAAAATAGACTTTAAAAAACCTTAAAAATTACAAATACGTAAGCCGACTACTTGAAAATGTAGCCTATATGACTCCCACAATTTAAACGAATCCAACGACACCTCATATGTTAATCCGTCAAGCCGTAAGCTGCAGCGTGACAAAGAATGAGACATACATACACACGCTCGAATAACATTACCCTCTGCAGGTGAGTAAAAATGGTGTAGGAAACGTGCAGCGATTTAGAGGTAGCTCAAGATTCGACTCTGGAAGCACCATCGTCACACATATTTCTGTTATAACAGCAGTGTTAAGCGCTGCTGTGTTCTGGTTTGAAGTGTGGTAAGGGAGATATACTTTTCCGAGGCGTTCTAACTTAGTCTTAGGCATAGCGTTTATAGTCAATATCGGATAGGATTCTAACCTTATCTGAGATTTACTACAGATGTCCATACAGCTGTAACCTTACCATCAAGTGGACTGCATGGTCGTCTGCTACTCCCATATTATAAAGAAAATGTTTGCCTTTTATGGATAAAACAATGTTTTATGGCATTATAGTTTTTTTATAATATAGGAGAAGAAACGAGCAAGCAGTCCACCTGATGGTAAGCGACTGCCGTATGTACATCTGTAATCAACCCCAGATAGGATTAGATATTCCTACCTGAGGTCGACATATGCGCCGCTACCCCTGAGGACGAAGCTGGAACGCCTCGGTAGGTTCCAAATGAGTCCACCTAATGGTAAGGTCATCATCCATCAACCCATTACTGTCCCACTGCTGGGCACAGGTCTCCTCTCAGAATGAGAAGGATTAGGCCATAGTCCACCGCGCTGGCCAAGTACGTATTGGTAGACTTTACATACCTTTGAGATTTTTTTGAATAAATCTCTCAGGTATGTCGGTTACCTCGCGATGGTTTCCTTCGCAGTTTTAGCAAGTGATAATTAATTTCTAATACGCACATAAATTCGAAAAATTAAAAGTGCGTGCCTGGGATTTGAACCTCGGACACCTCGATCGAGAGACAGAGTTTCTTAACCACTACGCTATCACTGCCTCTAAGGTAACTGCTATTTATTATCAGCTCGTGTGCAACCACGTATCATATACATTCTAATTATAATTATCTTTGTCTCAGACCAGCTGATCGATAACGTCACGAGTTATCACGTATGACGTCATGACGTAACGTTGCGTAAAAAGGAAATCGTACCTACGAATATTGCATTTTCATATTTGCTGCATTATGGTAATAGAAAATGTTTTTTCTCCTATTTAGCTTAGAGGAGGACTTTTCAGGGTTCCGTACGCAAAGGGTAAAAACGGAACCTTATTACTAAGCCTCTGCTGTCTGTCCGTCTGTCACAGAGCTCTATCTCCTGAACCGTAATAGATAGACACTTGAAATTATTATATTATGTACTAGCTGACCCGGCAAACGTTGTGTTGCCATATAAATAAAAAAAATGTTAAGGGTGAACAACCCTTATCACTTACGGGTTTGAAAAATAGATAGAATATTTGAAACTGCGATGGTAGCGAAGTCTGTCGAATCCAATGTGAAACATTCCAAAATCAACAACTGCTTACGAATTAAAAATTAATTAAAAAAACCTTTTCCCCTGGACTTAATTATCAATCTAAACCATTCTCAAGTCCACTTGAACACACACAAGGTTTTGTAGGTGGTAGAACCCTTTGTGGTTCGACTCCGGCGGCACCACCGCCACACCTATTTCTACCTAATAACAGCAGTGTTAGGCGCTGCTGTGTTCTGGTTTGAAGGGTGTGGTAAGGGAGACAGACTTTTCCGAGGCGTTCCAGCTTAGTCCTCAGGGGTAGCGGCGCACCTGTGGCCGACCTCAGGTAGGAATATCTAATCCTATCTGGGGTTGATTACAGATGTCCATGGGCGGCAGTAGCCACTAACCATCAGGTGGACTGCATGCTCGTCTGCTACTCCTATATTATAAATAGCGTATTTTATAAGTTTTTATAATTTCGTCGGGAATTTTACGCCAGTATCTACCAAGGCCGAAGAAGTTGACTCAATGCCAAGTGCTATAGTCTAGGACAGGGCTGAAATCAGTCCCTTGGCGTAAAACTGTTCCAATATACAGGGTGAATTTTTAAAACGGGCCTTCAGGGCCAAATCAGAAACTATAAGGATTAGCGAAAAATGCTGTAAGGAGTTACGAGGCCGATTTTGATAAAAACTAAAACTGCATCATTAGTTTTTTAAAATATCTTTTTCCTTAGCCGGGAATCGAACGAGTTCATTTTGAAAAAAAATACACCCTCTATATTATTCCACCATCTGATAGTGTCGCTTATAAGGAACAAGTTCTGGGAAGTAATGTTATGTGACAAATTAAAGGAAAAGGAAAATTTTGAAGAAAATACATATTTTTCCATACATTGCCATACTAATCCTTAAGGATTATACATAACAAATGATTTATGTATAATTATTTAGAAACATACGTAAGTCATACCATTGAAGAATTTGTTGGTTAATCAACTAATTATTCGATGTTACAACCGTGACATACGGCTTAGTATGAGAAAGTAATAGTTTGGCAAGTAAATTACCGCCGTTTTTAGGATTTATTTTTAATAAAAATAGATAAGTGATTAAATAGTAAATTGATATTGTTTGTTGTTTATAACTATGTTTCAACAGTAAATATGAATTTCTATATCTCTTTGTTTAGTTATCACTCGGATTTGACTCGAAAAAGACATTCTCGCAAATTGTCAATTTTACATCTGTATTAAACGAAACTCTGCCCATAGCAAGTTAAATCTATTATAATGGTCCTAAAAGTAACCTTAACTAAGTTGGACATAAAAATATAAATTCTTGAAGAACAAAACATCCATTTCGAATGATTTGAAACATTGAGCCAAAAAAATTGTTAATATGCGAAATGTTTAAATTGATGAATGGCGGGAACTTAACTGCCAAATTAATATGAAAAAACATGTATTTTCTTCAAAATTTTCCTTTTCCTTTAATTTGTCACATAACATTACTTCCCAGATTTTAATCCTTATAAGCAACACTATCAGATAGTGGAATAATATAGAGAGTGTATTTTTTTTCAAAATGAACTTGTTCGATTCCCGGCTAGGGAAAAAGTTATTTTAAAAAACTAATGATGCAGTTTTAGTTTTTAACAAAATCGACCTCGTAACTCCTTTCAGTATTTTTTGCTAATCTTTATAGTTTCGGATTTGGCCCTGAAGGCCCGTTTTAAAAATTCACCCTGTATAGCTGTACTGATTTTGTGGATGTCATGGACAATTGTACACTACAAGTGAAACATTCTTACCACGATTTTATTAGCTTGACCTGTATCCATACTAATATTATAAATCCGAAAGTAACTCTGTCTGTCTGTCTGGTTGTCTCTTCTTCACGCCTAAACCACTGAACAGATGTTAATGAAAATATGTACAAAGATAGTCTGAGACCCGAGAAAGTACATGGGATAGTGTCGGCGACTGACTAACGAAATTGTATGAATAATTGTAATTAACTTGTGTTTTATGTCTATCTGAAATGAGATAAATAAATTACGTAAATTTTAAGTTTAGGATAAGACACGGTAGATGGCGCTATCGGTCGCATTTGTTGTATTTTATTAGAGTTTTTAGGTATTTTTACGAAAATTGTATTTTAGGTTAAGATTTTGAGATTTAGACATGTTTTATGTTTCTAAAGTTTATGTTATCTCCTAGAATATGTTTCTAGCTTCATATTGATGTAAGTTTAGTCAGAATCAATTGTGATAATTTCGAGATAATTAGGAATATTGACATGTAAAATTACGTAAGATGTACATTTTTGGAATATTTTCACGAATAACTTTGTAATCAATTTAGGTATGATAATATAACTTATGTAGCTAGATAGGGCTAATTATAAGGATTCCAACAATGTATAACACATATATGTAAATTTTGGGAAATGAATAAATAAAGAGGAAAAACTAGGTCAGCCAAAGTGAAAATGACACGAAAATGGGCCTAAAAAAGCGCGGCTCTCTTTACGGTATTGCTCTGGGGTAGCTCAGAAAACCAGTTTTCCGGCCTAAGCATGGTCTCAGCAGAGAAGAATACGAAGAAGACTCCTGAAGAAGAAGAAGACTCCCGAAGAAGAAGAAGACTCCTGAAGAAGAAGACTCCTGGGAAGAAGGAAAATCTGAAGACGGAAGCGTTCCTGCGCAAGAAGAGGAAGTAGGGGTTAGGTCGGGATAGGGAAGAGGCTTTGGCTGGCCTACACTCTTGTTTCTATTGCACGTCAATTATTGTTTCTATTGCACGTCACCCCTTCCACCTACCCTCTCTACGGCACGGGACAGGCGCAACTCCCCGACGCGACGACTATCACCACGAGCGGGCTTCCGGCGCCGGACGGAAGAAGGCCGTCCGTACTACATCACGCCCGCACCCCTATACGGTCGCAGGTTAGGTGGCGGCGTGGCATACCACCACACCGCCGAACACAGCGCCCCGCGACAAACAGATAGTTTTTATCCCGGAAATCCCACGGGAACTAGGGATGGCGATCTAAAATTATTTTAATCGATATTAGTAAGGATTGAATCGTAAACTATGCATTTGATCAAGTGATGATCTTTAGCAAAATTGAAGGTACGAACTTTCAGTTTTATGTATGTTAGTATGTTATATTATTTTCTTTTAAACGCTGGCGAAGCCGCGGGCAAAAACTAGTGTACCTATATATCAGGGTATGTAACGGTATCTTTGAGCTCGATTTTGCTCACTGAGTGGTCAGGTCAATTCAATATTTTGAACAATTATCAAGAACCGATGACAATATACGATTTTATTATTACAATTAAGTTTTGTTCTATTGTCCTCATCATTATCGTCAGTAACGATTTTCCTTGTGCGATTTTAGCTTGGTTAACTGAAGGTAGTAGAAGCTCTTTTTAAAAAAGGAGGTTCAACAACTATGTATTGTACCTATGAATGTATGTCGTTATATTTGTATGTCGAGATTTTCACAAAAACTTTTGATGTGAAACATCTATAGCCGCACGTAAAACCGATTTCTGGCGTGGCCACGCTATACGATGGTATATATATACAGTCTATATGCAGTAGTGTGTACGGTGTGGCGACGCGTCGCCATGCGCAATCGAATTCAATAAATAGTCATCGTTATCTGGAAAAAAATCGTAATATTTTATTTTATCATTATGACATATTTAGTTCCTATCACAATATGTTCTTTTCTGCATATTACTTTTACAAAATAATGTCGATGTTTCACATCTGCCAGGCGTCCCGTGACGGCTCACATTTTTTTTATCCAATTTGGATAGTTTTGGTTTTTATAAGATTGAACTAGCAAACGAGCTTGTAGTACAGCTGATGGTCTCTGCAGTATCTGTAACTCCATACAGTTGGTACTCTTACCAAGAGTTTATACGTTTTAACAAATATGACTGTTTTGGTATTTGTTTACATATTGGCCTATAGAATTTCCAAGTTCTGACACAATCCGCTAGGGGCGCTGATTGGAAATTGTATGGGCAAATACGTAAATAAATACCAAAACAGTCATATTTGTCAAAACGTAAAAACTCATGGTAAGGGTACAGAGCAGGTACCTGAAGCCGATCACACGTCACTCCTGAGCACTAAACCGCTCGCCTCAAATGTAAGGCAATCAGATAATCACTTCTTAACTTTACACGATGTATCAAAGCGTTTGAAATAACATTTTTATGTGTATTGGTCGACATCTCTAATCATCGCCCGTTATTTAAAATCAATCTATCTTTAGATAATTTCTAATAGACAAAAATTGTCAAAAGTCGATTTTTAGTAGGCAAAACATTGGATAGATTAATTATTAATAAGCGACTTTAATCGATAGTCGTCAGTAGATAAATTCACAAAATTAGTCGGAATCTGTTCTAAATTAGGCACATATCTAGAAGTACATTGACGTTTTAAGTGACCTTTGCTTTATATTTAGATCTGTATTTTTGTATCAACACGTATTAGACACGTTTTATTAACATTTCATCTTACATATAAAATTCTCGTGTCGCAATGTTAGTTACCGTACTCCTCCGAAACGGCTTTACCGATTTTCACCAAATTTTATGAGCATATTCAGTAGGTCTGAGAATCGGCTCCTATCTATTTTTCATACCCCTAAGTGATAAGGGTTGTTCACCCTTAACATTTTTTTATTTAGGTATATGGCAACACAACGTTTGCCGGGTCAGCTAGTAGACTTTAAAATCATTTTCGAGTTAGGGAATTTGGGAAAAATTATGAAAATGATAAACAGTGATCTTGTGGTTCGACTCCGGCGGCACCACCGCCACACCTATTTCTACCTAATAACAACAGTGTTAAGCGTTGCTGTGTTCCGGTTTGAAGGGTGTGGTAAGGGCGACAGACTTTTCCGAGGTGTTCCAGCTTCGTCCTCTAGGGTAGCGGCGTATCTGTGGCCGACCTCAGGTAGGAATATCTAATCCTATCTGGTGTTGATTACAGATGTCCATGGGCGGCAGTAGCCACTTACCATCAGGTGGACTGCATGCTCGTCTGCTACTCCTATATTATAAAAATAAAGTGTGGTTGAAAGTCAGCCTCTTAATCGAGGTCCGAGTTTCAAATCCCAGGCACGCACCACTGATTTTTCAAAGTTATGTGCGTATAAAAAAATAATTATCACTTGCCTAAACGGCAAAAGAAAACATCGTGAAGAAACCTGCATACCTGAGATATCTTAAAAAACATTCTTAAGAGTATGTGAAGTCTACCAATACGCACTTGTCCAACGCGGTGAACTATGGCCTAATCCTTCTTATTCTGAGATACGTGGCCAGCAGTGGGACAGTAATGGGTTGATGATGATGATTATGATTTCAGATAGAACCTGTTCTATATGGAGTTACAGATGTATAGTACGCGCCAAACTTCTAGTCCGCTCTGAAGTTGTTGCGCGCAGATTTAGTTAACATATACTCCGTAACGTAAGGGCACACTAACTGCGCATGTCCCGCGGGCTAAAGCAGGTAGTGGAGGGTTCCGCGGGGGGTAGTCTTCGTCCCACTAATATCTATTTGCTGTTGCAACGCGACTCGCTTCTATATTCGGAGCGGACTAGCAGTTTGACGCGGACTCTACTACAGTGTCTACTTCAGGTGGACTGCATGATATTTGCTACTTTCATAAAAATACACTTTGTAGTATTAACCGTTAAATCGTTAAGACTTAACGATTAATCGTCGTAGAGTCAACTTACCCTGATGATGCTCCGTTTTGGAGCGAGACACGTGTTGGTGGTGGTATGTATGGTGGTGTATATTTTTAATTTTTGCATCTGCACCTTTGTGGGAGGGTGGTACATACTGCATGGTTTAAAATATATACCATCATACATATTTGTAGCGGATTGTTGCGAAGTTGTTTTAATCTTAACTTAATAGCATGGATTTGAAAGTAACGCCTGATACAATTGACCACTTTGTAATATACTTGTGATTGCAGTTAAATATACTACTTACGTTAATAGTTCAGATAAGGATTAACTGCTAACAACTGATAAGATTTAACAATGTTAACTTACAGTTAGATTTAACTGCAGTTTAATTCCACTAATAATAAGCTGGAATGCCTCGGAAAAGTATGTCTTACCCTTCAAACCAGAACACAGCAGCGTTACACTGCTGTTATAACAGAAACAGGCGGTGGTGCCGGAGGGTTCTACCATCATTAACTAACTTGATTAATCCTTACTTCCTTACTAATATCATAGATTAGTAAAGATACTTCGCCGCCTTGAAATTGAATGAAGCCACAAACGGCTTATTAGTAAGTTCTTTTTTTGAATTCTTGACAAATAAAAACATTTTTAGAGAAATTTTACGAATAAATAATGAATACTGCGTAATTTACATAATAAATAAATAATTATTGCAAATATTTTAGGGACATTTTAGCACGGAGACTTGGCAAAACTTTTTTACGCAACTATTTCAATTCTCAAAACTGGGTACATTTTCTTGTTAGGAGTGAGTAATCTTTACTAATCTATGACTAATATTATAAATCCGAAAGTAACTCTGTCTGTCTGTCTGTTTGTCTCTTCTTCACGCCTAAACCACTGAACCGATTTTAATGAAATTTTGTAGAAAGACACAGTCGCAAAAAAAGTCGTCAGAAACAAAAAATACCGGTCCCCGGAATCATATAGTTTTGGGCGAATAAGAACATGACACATTTATAATTTACTAGTTTTTGCCCGCGGCTTCGCCCGCGTTTAAAAGTGAATAATATGACATACTAACATACATAAAACTGAAAATTCGTAACTTTATTGCAATGGCAGTGGCGCCATCTGGCGAAAATTGGTCGTACCAACTCTGGAACCTTCGTGGGCTCATGGACAACAACTTTGCTGAAGATTATCACTTGATCAAATGCATAGTTTACGATTCAATCCTTACTAATATCGATTAAAATAATAGATTTTTTTGGTCCAAAAGATCGATTCTCCGATTAAACGATCTTCGATCACCATCTCTAGTTCCCGTGGGATTTCCGGGATAAAAACTATCCTATGTCCTTACTCGGGTCTCAGACTATCTTTGCACAAAACTTCATTAAAATCGGTTCAGTGGTTTAGGCGTGAAGAAGAGACAAACAAACAGACAGACAGACAGAGTTCCTTTCGGATTTATAATATTAGTAAGGAGTAAAATCAAATCAACTTTTTAGACTGGGGGCCTCTCATAGATAAGTATGGATATCTCACCACCTTGTAATTGAAGGAAGCCATTAAATGGCTTAAACTGCTGATCATTCTGTCAGCCATTTAATGGCTGTCATGGTGTAATTTACGCGGAACAATGCCGACATGCGCAGTTAAGTGGTGCAAAAACACGAAACCGAAGAAATATCGTTTCATTCGTAAATGATCTAAAAACTACATTTTTTAATATTTATCAAACATGAAAATAGATGACAGTGACAATTTCAATTGTCAAAACTGTTTACATTTTCTTGTTAGGAGTGAGTAATCTTTACTAATCTATGGGGCCTCAATTTAATTTTCCTCCCGGGGGGGCGGGGGCTTGACGATCTTAGTACGTCACTGGTTTGAACAGATTTTTACCACGCTTTTTATTAGCTTAGGTTGTACGTATGTATGTATGTATGTAACGGAATCTTTAAAATCGATTTTAACCCACTCTGAACGGTCCGATTAATTTAAAATTTTGAACAATTATGAGGAACCGATGACAATACACAATTTTAATAATTTTATCCCATTCTCCTCATTAGGATCGTCAGGAATCAGGATTAACGATTTTCTTTGTGCGATTTTAGCGTGGTTTTTAGTTTTTAAACTATTATTATTATTAATTGAATATGATCTGCACTCTGCAGTACTTATAAAAAATGTTTTTGCGTCCGTCAATTTATTTGTTTCGGATAATCTCCGAAAAGGCTGTACCGATTTTGACGGCATTTTTACTGGCAGTTGACTAATGTTATAAGGAGTAATATAGGTGAATTTTATTTTAGAAAAATAATTTGGGTTCTGGGCAAAAAATTAAAACCCAAATCACCAGTGTAAAATTAACACTCTTAAACCGACACGTAACCGTCGGGACGGATACTAAGAATAATGAAAATATATATTTATTATAATTTCCGCGAAACTACTTCAAGGAAAAATACAAATAAAATAATTTTACAAGCACCTACAAAGAGAGTTGTGTTTATTATAACACTCCTTTTAATACAATGAAAAAAAATACATACAAAAAATAAAATAAGTAGGAAAATAAAAAGTAATACAAATTCAAAATTAGAACTTACATTATCCATATAAGGAGTCCAGTCGTAGTTTGCAGAATCCCATTCAGGCGGAGGGTTTTTCTCCTTCAGGCTATTAATTATAGTCGCATCGGAATCACCATTCACTATCGTACGATCAAAATCGAAAACAGCTAACGACTTCGTCATTTTATTTTCGAAATTTAAATTATTTAAAAATACGCGCGCTCGATGCTACGAGCTGAAATATACTGCACTGCTTCAGCCTTTCCGTCTGGCTGTATGAATCAGTCGTCCGCACTGTCATTTACTTAAAAATCGCAACTTGGCGTAGTATTCGAATTTTCAACTTCGCCTTGGACTTTTCCGCTCGCTTTTTCTCCGTCCGGTTCCGTCATCGATCGATGGCCTTGACATTCGATCTTGATACCGTATGGAAAATGAGTTGCATGACTAAAACTCTATTACTGTTAAAGTAATTATAAGTTATGTAATATTGTATATCCAAATTAGTTTATTGTCAATATATTAACACGTTTTATTATGTTGCTAATTAAATTGATAATTCCATTGACTCATTTTGTGGATACTGTCAAAGAAAGTGACAGTACATTGGGTTGATAAATGACATATTAGACATCAGTATTGCCATGACAATAAATATTTTCCTTAAGTTAAAACGTCTTCTAAGACTAATATAAATAAAATATCCTATTATAATAAATTAAATGCAGTTATCAATTCTACAGATTTTTTAAAATAATTTCTGAGTAGGCATACTGAATTGAAATATTTAGTTTGACTATTGCATCATACGATTAAAAAATAAGTGACAGATAAGACTGAGGTTTGTCATAACCTCATCAAAAAATTCTCTAGAATTTTATTCGAATTTACGATTTTTTAACTAAAATGGCATCGTTAAAGGTGTATTCAGTGGGAAGACTAGCGAGATATGTAACGGATACGACTCTAAAAAGTATTCGGACAAATATTTACAGGTAAGAATTGCGCAATCAATTTTTAACCTAATGATATGTGCAAGGCGGTCAGATTTAACCGCATTCATGTCTATATTTAAAGTAACAGCTTGGAAAGTACGCTGGCAAATCTGTGTAAAAGTTGAATGGTTCAAAAATTCTTAGAAATTTTGGTTTTAAATATCATTTTATGCCTTAAAAAGACTCTGTAAACATAAATCTATTGACTCTTTAATGTCCCACTGCTGGCCACAGGCCTCGTATTAGAGTGAGTAGGGTTAAGGATACAGACCACATCTGACCAAGTGTATTGGTAGACACAGACCTAGAACTTTTTTAAATTCTCAGATTTGTAGGTTTCCATCACAGTAAAAGCAAGTTATAATCATCATAACCAACCCACCACTCTCCCACTGCCGGGCATGGGTTTCCTCTCAAAATGAGCCAAGCGTATTTGTAGATTTCTCTTTTTATTTGCCCATTTATCTCATAATTTCTAATTCCTTACGCTTAATTCACGTACTGTAATGTAAAATCCATCCATACATGCACTGTTAAAAGCACACAAACCGACACACACACACACACCCGAACACCCATTCTACCACATATGTAAACATACCCATCACACCCATTCATACACTCACACACTTACATGTACACATACCCACACATATGCACTTCTACACACATGTCTACTTGCATTCACACAAATATTTATTGTTTAGTCTTCCGCGGGGGGGCACTGGTGACCTGTAATTCAGGTATTTTTTACCTACAATAGGCACCAGTCTCTCACTACACAAGGTTTAAAATATTCATGTGTCATAATCATACAATTTGACATAAGACCTTTTTGTGAGAGAAATAAACTATTTTCATTTAATTTCATTTGCCCTATATTATTTTTGAATATCTCACCGGTATGCAGGTTTTCCTTAACCGTCATATCAAGTGATAATTAATTTCTAATACACACATGACTTTGAAAAAAAAAAGCTGCGTAGATGCAAACCTTGGACCCTCGAAAGGTCAAGTTCCAACCATTAGTCTATCCCACCTAAGCAAGTCATTAATTCTATTTTCCTATCCAGAGGGTCGACGCACCCCGTCCGAGGCTACAGCACAGAACAGAAGGCAGCGGAGCCTGAGTCGGGGGAGAAGCTCCCGGCGACGGTCGAGGAGTGCCACAAGCAGATAGAGAGCCTCACCACCGAGCTCAGCGCGGTGAAGCAGCAAGTTAAGGATTATGAAGTGAGTATATAGGTTCTTAAGGTTTATACCCAAAACCTAGAAATGGACCCTATTACTAGTATCTACTGTCTGTCCGTCTGTCACAGGGCTCTTAAAGTAAAAGTTAAACTTTGTTTGGTTTCAGTTTTGGCCAGAACTAGAACAGTATTAGAAATAACAATGCAATTAAATAAATATTTATTGATATTTGAATTTTTTCAATATGATAATATACAACATTAACAGCTGTGGTTCAATATTGATAAACATATTATGGGCTATATTTTTAGGTCAAATTTGTCATATTTTTGCAAGGTTGTAGAACTAGTATGGTTCGACCTGGAAGGTACCACCGTCACACGTACGCGTGAAGCAGTTCAGCGTGCGTGTGTGTGTGTGTGTGTACCGACTTACATAAGAGGCGAGCGGCTTAGTGCTCAGGAGTGACGCGTGTGATCCGCTTCGGGTGGAACTTGCTTTGTATGAAGTTACAGATGTTCATATGACAGAGACCACTTATAGTCTGCATAAAACAGGTCACTCTGAATGTAGAATTGAATCGCGTTGCCATAGCAAATTGTATGACTACATGTTCTCGCAACAATATCAGAGCGGACTAGCAGTTTGGTGCGGAATATACCATTATTAAGCAGTGATAGCCTAGTGGTTAAGAAACTCGGCCTCTCGATCGAGGGGTCCGAGGTTCAAATCCCAGGCACCTCAGATTTTTCAAAGTAATGTGCATATTAGAAATTAAATATCACATGCTAAACGGTGAAGGAAACATCGTGAGGAAACCTGCGTGCCTAAGAAATCTTAAAAAAATGTTTTCAAAGGTATGTGAAGTCTACCAATACGGACTGGGCCAGTGCGAACTGGACTAATTCTTTTCATTCTGAGAGGAGACCCGTGCCCAGCAGTGGGGCATTAATGGGTTGATGATGATGATGATGATGATTTATAATTCCTATTTATTTTTCCCTCAGGATAAATACAAGCGTGCGCTGGCTGATAGCGAGAATGTCAGGAGACGGATGGTGAAACAGGTGGAGGATGCCAAATCCTTCGCGATACAGAGCTTCTGCAAGGATTTACTTGATGTGAGTTTATGAAGAACTACTAAGTAACAGAGCATATATGTTTATTTATTTAGAGTATGGTTTGATGGTAGAAGCTAGTCTGATTCGACTCCGGATGTACCATTGTTACACCTATTTCTGTTATAACAGCAGTGTTAAATGTTGCTATGTTCTGGTTTGAAAGGTGTGATAAGGGAGACATACTTATTTGAGGTTTTTCAACTCCATAATTAAACTTAAAATCTATGCAGCTGTTTGGACTATGGGGCACATCAAAGAATAAAATGTACATATTTTCGAAAAACATTACCTTCTGCAGTTGGGTAAACCTCAGGTAAGATTGTTATATTATTTGACATTGATTACTGATGTATATAAACGGTAGTTGCAACATACATATACGTTTGAATAACATTACCCTCTGCACTGGGGTAAACCTCGGATAAACCTTTCTAAGCCTGCTATTATATGTGGGGTTCATTACAGACATCTATGCAGCAGTAGCCACGTACCATCACATAGCCTGCATGCCTATCTATCGTGTTATCAAAACTCCCAAACCCACTTTATCGTCTCCAGGTAGCGGACACACTATCAGCGGCGGCGGAGAGTGTACCAGAGGTGGCGGAGGCGGGTGAGGGAGCTGCTGCGGCGCTACGCTCGCTGCATGATGGTCTCAAGCTCACCAGGGCGCAGCTCACACAGGTATGTGCACTTTGGAATCACTTGGAAGGGAATGGGGAACGTGATTGATATGTCTCAACTCATTTTGTTCCAAGTAAATACAAAACCTGGAAGCCTATAAAATTCTTCAGGGTTCCATATCGGTAACCTCTTACCATTGTAAGAAGGCTGCGACCCTTTTAAACCCATGTCTCACAGCTAGCAACAGATCTCTCCATATAATTGGAGATTCATGATATGTTATATACTCCTAATTATATTCTAAGGAATAAATTGGTGAAGTCTTTCGAAAATTTGAACGTCAACCTGTAACTATCTCACTGCTGGGCACGGGTCTCAGAATGAGGACTAGGCCATAGTCCACCGCGCTGGACAAGTGTGTATTGGTAGACTGCACATATAGTTAAAAACATTTTTTCCTTCACCGTTAAAGTGATAATTGATTTCTAATTTTATTATTCAAAAATTTATTACAAACAAATAAAAATATTTGTATTGTATAATTATATATGTTATAATATTGTTTTGTCAGCACAAATTATTTCTTTTAATTTGAATAATGATTAGGCTCCTCCTTCATTGCCCCAGGGTCTCCATATGTTTAAATCTGGCTCTGTCCTTTGCAGTTAGAATTATGCCTTTCGATTTTAAATCCACCATTTTTCTTACACAAGTGTTTGCAATGAGTGTTTAAGAATTATATAAACATTGTTTTTACAGGTTTTCGCCCGCCACGGTTTAGTAGCAGTGTCACCGTTGAGAGAAAAGTTTGACCCCAATCTACATGAGGCCTTATTCCAACAGGTAAGGAAGTAATTCATCATTCATATAATGAGAGTAGCTGTTGTAATACCTGATGGTGGAGTTACTGCCATATTGACATCTGTGATCAACTTGAACTTGAAATTGTTGAGGGATGCATAACCCTCTTTGGTTCAATTCTGGAGTCACTACCGCCACACCTGTTTCTGTTATAACAGCAGTGTTAAGCGCTGCTGTGTTCTGGTTTGAAGTGTGGTAAGGGAGACATACTTTTCCGAGGCATTCCAGCTTAGTCCTCAGGGGTAGCGGCGCATCTGTGGCCGACCTCAGGTAGGAATATCTCTATCTGGGGTTGAATACAGATGTCTATAAGCAGCAGTAGCCACTTACCATCAAGTGGAATGTACGCTTTTTACTTTCAATGCTGTTTTGGCAAAGGGAGATCTCCCTGTGCGCAAGGTGATCGTGCTCCGACAGTCTCAGTTCGGAGCTTGTATATATGCAAGATATTAGAAAACTTCGATAGCGCGATTCAGCAGCGCCATCTCTTGACGTAGCGAGAGGTCGCTACACTGTAAAAATCTTTCTGAGAATGAGTGTTTCTATATAAGTCTTTATGTGTGTATGCGTTTGTCTCTATGTGTTTCCATATCACATATGGTGGCTTCTTAAAAAAAATACATCTCATGATTATCTGCTTCCAGGAGGTAGAAGGAGCTGAACCCGGGACCGTGGTGGCAGTGAGCAAGGTGGGCTACAAGCTTCACGAGCGGTGTGTGAGGCCTGCCCTCGTTGGTGTTGCTAAGGGCTCGTCCTAGCTCGGGACCAACCACTAATATAAGTTTGCTACTGAATATAGTTGATATGATCCCACTGCTGGGCTTCGGGTGTTAGCCCAATGCCCAGCTCGCAGTGTACTTTACATGTTGTCATTACTTTAAATATGATTGTCCCACTGCTGGGCTACGCTGGGTGTTAGCCCAATGTCCAGTTTGCAGTACTTCACATACTGTCATCACTTCACTCATAATTGTCCCACTGCTGGGCCCTCCTGTAGGAGTTCAGCCCAACACTGGGCAATTCTCAATATACCATAAAATTGGTTACAGCGCCATCTATCGGATACTGTGTTTATATAAAAGGGGGCGTTCAAGTATTACGTAACGCAATTTGGGGGGAGGGGGGGTCTTGTAAAACGTTACGATGCGTTACTGGGGCGGAAGGGGGGTTCAAAAATCTTCAAAAATTGCGTTACGTAATACTTGAACGGCCCCAAACATAATATGGTGTCTCGATAAAACATAAATATTTGCACATACATACTAGTTATGAAGGTGTGATTCTGCATTTATTGTTCAAATTATTTTTGGTATATTGCAAATTAAAAAATATAGAATGAAATAAAAATTAACCCACAATTTTGAGTAATTTCGGTTTTTTGAAAAATCGATCTTTGAATAGTTTTAATGTTGCTCGAAGTTTTGTCGACGAAAAAACAATATGAGGAGCGAAATTTTTATATTTTTGTCTTTTTAAAAATGCAATTGTAATAGAAAAATGTAATGTAATTTTTTTGGTACCTAAAATCGTTCTTTTGCTGAGTATCGACTAAAAATCGATTTTGGTTTAAAATCGATTCTTCGATTAATCGATTATCAACCCTAACAATTCTAACAATCTCAGAGCGAGAGAGATGTATTGTTAATGTCAAACCTCAACAAACTTACAAATTCGTGTAGATAGAGAGTTTGTCTTGGTTCGTGTATGTTTGTACTTTGTACACTTATAGCTAGCCGATCCAATGGAGTGTCGGTTTTTTAGTAAACCAAAGGGAATTATTTGCGGCTCGCTCGCCACGCGTCCACACGTTTCTGTATTTGTGGAGGTTTGGAGTTAGCAAGTGCCGAATATGTGGATGCAGCATTCGTGTAAAAACAACAACAAATATTCGATACGAATTCCATTGAAAAATTATTGTAAATAAATATAGAATGGGCATTTTTATTTATTTTCCATGAATGCTTATTTTTATTTAAAATTTAAAAATTACGGCGTTTTCGTCACGATTGTGCGGATTCAAAATAATATTATTATAGTATGTAGTTTGTATATTTTTAATTTTTACGTAGAAACGACCAAATGGTTTAGTTGTAGTGTAGTTGTTATATTTAAAGTCCGAATAGTGCGGCAGCAGATGTATAATATGGAGTAGATTGGGAGTATGCAGTCATCAGAAAACTTTGTCATTAACCATCTTAGAGTCAATTTGCCTTGATGATGGTTTTTGGAGCTAAACACGTGTTAGTGGTATGGCCACCCTATATTATAAAAGAAAAAAATGCCACAGATGCGCCGCTACCCCTGAGGACTAAGCTGGAACGCCTCGGAAAAGTCTGTCTCCCTTACCACACCCTTCAAACCTGAACACAGCAGCGCCTAACACTGCTGTTATTAGGTAGAAGTAGATGTGGCGGTGGTGCCGCCGGAGACGAACCACAAAGTTCTACCACGTGAGGCATATTTTTAACCTTGCTTACAAGCAAGGTTAAAAATATACCATAATTCAGAAGCCACTTACCATCAGGTGGACTGCATGCTCGCCTGCTACTTCGTTCACACAAGATGTCTTAAACTATGTGTTTTCCAAATGTATGTATTTTTTATAAGTACGTGTGGCGATTTTCCGCAATGTGACAATAGATGGAGCCACATACATCCTGAAACGCGCCATTTAAGTTTTCTAAGTATTATTTTATATGCAATGAGACTATTGAAGATCAAATTTAAATAAACATAAGTTAAGAGAACATTAAAACAAGAATTGACGCCATAATAACGATTCATGCATAATTAAATTTTAATTAAGCATTATTTAATGACTATTAAAGTAATAATGATAATGCAAAAAGACATTTTGTAATGATATGATCTATCTGCTAGGCGTGGTTCATTACGTTATTAATAACCGATCTATCGTTTTGCCTACCAACGATCGACATTTGACAATTTCTTAAACTATTAAATTTTGTTTTTTGGTAAGGAAAATTTTGGATAGATTGAATATTAATAACGGGTATTGGTATCACGTCTGATCTTGTATATACACAAGAAAAAGACGCTTTTTACACTCACAGCCTCACACCAGGATTCCCTGTATCGTGTGTGGCCATGGACACACACATAGACGAATACACAAACACCCAGACCCAGAACAGATCTTAAATTCAACATTAAGATATCAGTTTTTTCGGTAATCGAAGCCGGAACCCTTTGCTAATCAGCTACTCGGATCGATATATAATACAATACAAGAATATATACAAGCCGATTTGATGTATGCAAGAATATGTGAAAGTTTAGAAAACTTCAATAGCGTGATTCAGACTTGCGGTTACAGCGCCATCTGTTGGCAAGTTGCGGGAACTCGCCACATACGTTTGTTTGTATGTACGGTCGGTGGTAGTTAGAGGTAATAAATGATTATTGTTACAGTATGTATCTTGTTTTATTTACTTAGTTGCTAGCTGACCCGGCAAACATTGTGTTGCCATATAAATAAAAAAATGTTAAGGTTGAACAACCCTTATCACTTAGGGGTATAAAAAAAGGTATGAGTATACTTTTAATATAATTGGCAAAGTGTAAGTCGAACTTACACAGTGAGGGTTCCGTACCACCCAGTTTTAATAGTTTTTAATTTTTTGTATTTTTTATCTCTAAATTTACACTTAATTTTTATATATTAGTCCTGCATCTATTATTTAATTGCACCCTCCCTATTATTTTAAGTCATCCCTTCTTTAACACCTCATCCTAAGGTTGTCTGGAAGAGATCGCTGTTTTAGCGATAAGACCACCTTTTGTATTGTCCAAAATTGTATGTTTTGTGTTCTTCTTTTGGATACAATAAATAATATTATTATTATCTTAGCAGCCATATAAGTAACTGCTTTATGAATATTTGAACTGTCTCCCTAATATGGTTCAACAGTTAAGTGCTTTCTTGTATGGCAATTGGCGACCTCCATTTATTTTCATTTTTTAACCTTTTTAATTCTTAGTATTTTTTTTGTGTTATACATACTCTGTAATAATTTTAAGTGTCTATCTATTACGGTTCAAGAGATAAAGCCCTGTGACAGACGGACAGACAGCGGAGGCTTAGTAATAGGGTTCCGTTTTTACACTGTGGGTACGAAACCCTACGGGAAAAGGTTCCCTAGCTACAGATAAACACATTTTTTTATTTTTAAATTCATGTATTTGTTATTTTCAGTACCAAAGTACCGTCTTATAGATAAATACTTACGGTATGAACAATTTGGAAGCAACTTCTGTTATTCGGCGAATGATAAAACTTTACCTACGCCCGTTACCAATAATCAATCCATCCTAACTTTACCTACCAAAGATATAAATGTAACATTGTCTAGTATAACCAATAATTTTAATAACCATTCTATTATCTATCTCATGTTTTGTCATTTCAGTTATTTCACAATATAATTTGTAAAGTTCAATCTTTGATTGGTAAATTTTAGACAGATTGAATATCAATGACCGTTGTATAACAAAAAAAATTAATGTCAATCTTAGATAGGCAAAACAGGATAGATTGAATATTAATAACAGACACTAATGTGAACGGGCCCTTAGTAATGTCAATAAAAATATATACATGCCGCGTCCACACACTTTGTATTTGAAAACTCCAAACTTCTACAAATATTTGGTCAAAAGTTATGCTATATGTACTTGCAAACCTACACAAACCAAGGCGAACGCTCTATCCACACGTTGGTTAATTTGGCAAGCGTATAGACGCGGCAATGTATGATTATGCTCAAATTTCGATTTCTAGACGAACTAGCATTTGCAAAACAATTTTATGAAAATATTTTTTTTATAATATAGGAGTAGCAGACGAGCATGCTCCACCTGATAGTAATCTACTGCCGTATGGACATCTCTAATCAACCCCAGATTAGATTGCAACCTGAGGTCAGCCACAGATGCGCCGCTACCCCTGAGGACTAAACTGGAACGCCTCGGAAAAGTAAAAACTCAAATGACCTCCTCACAAAAGTAAATTGTATTTCAATCTTTATTGAATCAACTTATACCATTGTGAATAAATATGAATCTGATTTTCGTCGAATAAAAAATAATACATTGGACATATGTGTAGTCGGTGTATTTGCTGTTATTTGACAATGTTTGTATGTGACGTCATGGTCGGCGCGCCGCCGCGACCACTATGCAACTGGCTCCTTATATTCGTAAATCCATTTCTTGTATCTGAAAATTAAATAAAAAAAAATATTATTTATTACAACTTTATAGTTCAGCTTCGGCACCACCGTCACACCTGTTTCTGTTATAACAGCAGTGTTAGGCGCTGCTGTGTTCTGGTTTGAATAGTGGTAAGAGACATACTTATGTGATATATGTTCCAACTTAGTCCTCCGAGGTAGCAGCGCGTGTGGCCGACCACAGGTAGGAATCTAATTTTATCTGGGGTTGATTACAGATGTCCAGACGGCAGTAAAAGCCGTGATAGCCTAATGGTTAAGAAACTCGGCCTCTCGAACGAGGGGTCCGAGGTTTAAATCCCAGGCACGGACCTCCGATTTTTCAAAGTTATGTGCGTATTAGAAATTAAATATTTGCTTAAAAGGTGAAGGAAAACATCGTTTGAAAATCTGCATAACTGAGTTTTATATAAAAAAAAAAAATCTCAAAGGTATGTGAAGTCTACCAATCTGCACTTGTCCAGCGCGGTGGACTATACACAAACCATTCTCATTCTGAGAGGAGACCCCTGCCCAACAGTGGGCATGGGACAATAATGGGTTGATGATATGCGGCAGTAACTCACTATCAGGTGGACTGCATCCTCGTTTGTTGATTATCCACGTCCAAAAAATTGTTTTAAATCTGATCTATACTAAAAATATGTTTATTAAAAATTAATTCGTTTTCATGTGTGTTTCAACTCATTTGGTCCAGTAGTATCGGAGTAAATGGGCTGCAACAGACAGATAGAACCCAAATGTACCAGCTAGAAGCCCGAGTAAACCTACAAGTGATCTGTTTATTTATATTTTACGACGGAACCAAAATGTACCAGCTAGAAACCCGAGTAATCCTACAAGGGCTCCGTTTTTTGTATTTCACTACGGAACCCAAAAACGTACCCATTAGAAGCCCGAATATACCTACAAGGGTGACATTTTTCGATTTTTACTATGAAACCAGCGTTTGCAATACGTTGGGATTAATCACCAGGTTGCCCTCTTCACCCGGGCAGATTCTCAAGGGGGTGAAAATCCCTGGAGGTACCTGATGGTAAGTGGCTACTGCCGCCCATGGACATCTGTAATCAACCCCAGATAGGATTAGATATTCCTAGCTGAGGTCGACCACAGATGCGCCGCTACCCCTGCGGACTAAGCTGGAACGCTTCGGAAAAGTCTGTCTTCTAATAACAGCGGCGCTAGGCGCTGCTTAGAAATAGGTGTGGCGGTGGTGCCGTCTGAGTCGAACCACAAAGGGTTCTACCACCTTCGGTTTTCGTATCCCACTTACCCCTTTTTTTTTCTTAACGAGGTTTTTTTCTTAAACCTTCAAAAGGTACCCGACGACGTGGGAGCGACGTCGGGTTATGTGGGATTTTTACCGCACTAAAACCCCCCCGGTGGTCGTCCTCAACGTTTGTTGGAGAACTCCGGGATCTCCGACGGAACGCAACCGGAGTCCTCCAAGCGCGATGCCCCGATCGGGCTCTATACCCTGGGGGAGCAGTTTTCGCATTTGATCCCACTTACCCCCACAACGTACCCGCTAGAACCCCTCGCGGAAGGCCCTGGAGTCGAGCCGCGCTTGCAGCAGCTCCAGCTGTCTCCGCGACTCGCCCGCCGGGAAGTTGTTCAGCTCGTAGTACTGCGGCGCGATACGGAGCAACCACTCCGCTGGAAACAGACAGATATAATACTGTTAATTACCGTGGATTATATAAAACACTACCTGACCCGGCAAACGTTGTGTTGCCATATAAATAAAAAAATGTTAAGGGTGAACAACCCTTCTCACTTAGGGAGATGAAAAATAGATGTTGGCCGATTCTCATAGATACCGGATAAGCACAAAAAATTTCATCAAAATCGGTCAAGCCGTTTCGGAGGAGTATGGCAACGAAAACTGTGACACGAGAATTTTATATATTAGATATCCTTATAAATACTTATAGGTAGCAAAATCTTTAAGTATAGTCCGCGCCAAACTGCTAGTCTGCTTTCGACTGATTTGAAATCATCACCATCAACCCATTACTGTCCCACTGCTGGGCACGGGTCTCCTCTCATAATGAGAAGGATTAGGCCAAGTGCGTATTGGTACACTTACATACCTTTGAGATTTTTTTTTATAAATCACTTTTTAATTAGTTTTTGATAGTAATTAGAATTTTGCATATCTCTAAGAGAGAATATAGAGGACAACGTTGAGGATGTAACAGCTGTATTTACTTATATTAAGCAAAACAAAATGATATCACTAGATTTGACTCACGTTTGATATCGGTGACGGTCCGTATGTAATTCTTGGTGGTGAGCACGAACTCGTTGTAGAGCACCCAGTCGGGCTTGTGGTCGAGGCAGGTGGAAGGGTGCAGTTGCACCACTTGGTTGTCCTTCACTGTGGTGTAGTGGCCGGTGCGCTCTAGGTGGGCCACCTGTGGACAAAATGGTGGATTTAATATAGGAGTAGCAGACGAGCATGCAGTCTACCAAGTAGCAACTGTTACCTAATTAAAGCAGTGTTGAGCTGAAACCAGAACACAGCAGTGCTAAACACTGCTGTTATAACAGAAATAGGTGTGACGGTGGTATTGTGGAGTTGAACCACAGATGGTTCTACCTTTAAAACCTTTAATTATGTAGACATTTGGAGGCCCAACAGGACCAGAGACTCTCCCTTAGTACGCCAATGAGAAAGATTGTATATTGGGGATGGCGGTCTGAGATCGGTTAATCAAAGAATCGATATTTTGGGCAAAAAAAAATCAAGTATCAATTAATCAATCTCCAGTAATGGATCGATTCAGTGAATGGATCTTTCATTCTAGAAAATCGATCTTTTCGAAGCTGGTTTTATGTGTTATAGACATTTTTCGCTGACTGATAAGCATTTCAGTGCTTATTTGGTTCTGATGATCTTTTTTTTCGTCATCTTCGCCCTTTTTAGCTAAAAAATCGAATCGAATATCGATTTTTGGAGAATCGATTTATTACAAGAATAGCCATTCCTATTTTATATGTAAAGAAATAACATACCTGCATAAAGAATCCATTGACGAGAGCTTTCCTTATATTAATGTAATAGTCTTTGCTTGTGAACTCCGTGCTGGTTCGCTTGAGGTTAAACCTGAAAATTTACAAAAATATATTTTAAAATTGTCACTTGTCACCATAATTCGTTGATGAAGTCATCATAAAGCAGTGATAGCCTACTGGTTAAGTATCTCGGCCTCTTGATCAAGGGGTCCGAGGTTCAAATCCCAGGCACGCACCTCGTATTTTTCAAAGATATGTGCGTATTACTTGCCTTAACGGTGAAGGAAAACGTCATGAGACAAGCTGTATACCTGAGATTTAAAATAAAGTTTTTAAAGGTATGTGAAGTCTACCAATATGCACCTGGTCAGCACGATGTGTGTGACATCCCTCTCACTTCAACGTGTATTTTGTCAATTTTTTTTTTATAATATAAGAGTAGCATACAAGCACGCAGTCCACCTGATGGTAAGTGGCTCCTGCAGATTGAACATCTATAATCAACCCCAGACAGGATTAGATATTCCTACCTGTGGTCGTCAACACATGCGCCGCTACCAAAGGACTAAGCTGCAACGCCTCTAAGTATGTCTCTTACCACACTTCAAACCAGAACACAGCAGCGCTTAACACTGCTGTTATAACAGAAATAGCCGCTGTGTTGCCACCGGAGTCGAACCACACAGTGTTCTACTAGTACACTGTATCATATGTACATAGCATCTAAACTGGTAGACAGTGGGCCACACTGACCCAGTCCTTTAACACTGCTGTTATAACAGAAACAGATGTGGCGGTGATATCACCAGAGTCGAGCCGCAAGGTTCTAACACCTGGTAGACGGTGGGCCACACTGTCCCAGTCCTTTAACACTGCTGTTATAAAAGACACATCTGCTGTGGTACTCCAGCACCAACCACACAGGGTTCTACCACCTAAACTGGTTGACAGTGGACCACACTGCCCCAGGTCCGGTCCCCACCTGTCCATGATCCTGCTGAGTTGCTGGCGCACGTTGTCCCCAGACTTCAGCGAGCGGTAGTTTATGAAGTTGTCATAGCACCAGTGGGGATCCTCCACATCTGAAACATACATACATTATTATTATTATTTACAGTTTACCAATCGATTATCACTTGCTTAAACGGTGAAGGAAAATATCGTGAGGAAACCGGCATACCTGAGAATTCTTAAAAAAAAGTTTTCAAAGGTATGTGAAGTCTACCAATGCGCACTTGTCCAGCGCGGTGGACTATGGCCTAATCCTCATTCAGAGAGACCTGTACCCAGCAGTGGGACAGTAATGGGTTGATGATGATGATGATTATTATTATTTATACACATATCATAAGAATATAAGCTATGAATTTTAGATGAAGTAGTAAGGAGAACCGAGATTAACTAATAATAGCAATTTTAGACATTTTGCCTGTTTGTGTTTGGCAGTGTTAGCCTAGTGGTGGTAACTCAGCCTCGACGGAAGGGTCCGAGGTTCGAAGCCCGGTTGGTTGGAGTAGCAGACGAGCATGCAGTCCACCTGATGGTAAGTGGCTACTGCCGCCCATGGACATCTGTGATCAACCCCAGATAAGATTAGAGTCCAAGACAAAAACCCATTATTAATAATCAATCTACCCAATCCTTCCGAAAATAGACATTTAATTTTGACCACTACTTCCGTACTGCAACTGTCATATTTATGTAATGATAGATCGAGGGGTACACACAGGGGTTGTCCCCGCATCACTACGCTACGCTAGTGTTGTGACTCACCCTGCTTGAACGTGTGATACACGTTGAGCAGTGTGAGGTGGTCGCCGTCGATGTAAATCAGACGCGCTGAACTGTTTTACACTATAAATACACCCATACAACCACTGAAACACACAATCATTCAAACACCCTAATGCACACAACCAAACAGAAATGTAAACTGCTTCACACTAAAAATTCACGTACACACACACGCACACGCGAACACACTCACGGACGAACGCACACACGCTCACTCACGCTTACACAGCCTCAGATTTGCAAAGACACAGGCACACGCACACATACACTCATTCATTCACAAACATGCGCACACACGTACGATAGTATAGTCCGCGCCAAACTGCTAGTCCGCTCTGAATATGGAAATAAATCGCGTCACCTGCTCGCAACAACTTCATAGCGAACTTGCAGTTTGGCGATAACTATATCTCCCTGCTCGAGCCACACTGTCTCTACCATACACTATCCACTCCGCTAGTGATGTACTCACTCTGCTTGAACGCGTGGTACACGTTGAGCAGCGTGAGGTGGTCGCCGTCGATGTGTGCGAAGCGCATCTTCGCCTCGTCCGCCGCCTTGCGCGCCTCGTTCGGCCGCACGAAGCACTGGGGCACTGCAAATATGATACATAATGAATCAAATTAAATATATTACATATTTATTTATTTAATATAGACCCACAGACGCACTTACAAATTGTCATTTCAACGGGCTTACGAATGTAATTTTTGAATGGGTGGGACTTTGGAAGGAGGTAGAACCCTTTGCGGTTCGACTCCGACGGCACAACCGCCACACCTATTTCAGTTATAACAGCAGTGTTAAGCGCTGCTGTGTTCTGATTTGAAGTGTGGTAAGGAAGACATACTTATCTGAAGCATTCCAGCTTAGTCCTCAGGGGTAGCGGCGCACCTGTGGCCGACCTCAGGTGGGAATATCTATCTCCAATCTGGGGTTGATTACAGATGTCCATGGACGGCAGTAGCCACTTACCATCAGGTGGACTGCACAGTGATTAGCTACTTCAATATTATAAATTAAACTGGTCAGTCAAGTGACAAAAATCGAGTTCAAAGATTTCATTACATTCAAATATATAACATTACTAGCTGAACCGGCAAACGTTGTGTTGCCATATAAATAAAAAAAATGTTAAGGGTGAACATCCCTTATCACTTAGGGGTATGAAAAGTAGATAGTAGCCGATTCTCAGACCTACTGAATATGCATATAAAATTTGGTGAGAATCGGTAAAGCCGTTTCGGAGGAGTACGGTAACTAGCATTGTGACACGAGAATTTTATATATAAGATAAGCATACAGGTGTTATATACAATACCTACTTAATGTTCTAATTACATACATAGAGGTCAAGCTAATAAAAATAGGTTTAAAGAATTTTATTCTCAAATAAGACAAATACGTCACTTCTATGAGAACAGAGATTTACATTAAATTAATTTTAGGTATCAATTCACACATAGTATGAGGATTATCAGATACCCACTCAACCCTTTCATATTTAAGTGATTGCTTCATGTTTTATTATGTACTCAGCTAATTGGTTCTTGAAAGCGTTGAATGGGTGTACATTTTGACGTGATAACGTCTTATAATTCGATGGAGCCGGCTGCACGCACCAAAAAACATGACTCATGCGGCGTTACCTCGCTCTGAGGCGTTCCGTTTAAGGCTTGAAGTGCAAGCGAGAGCGCGGAACAAGCGCCAAAGAGGCACAATCGGCGTTCGCGTATTTACCTCCTTCTCTATATCCATACAAAATATCTATCAAACAAATAAAATTAAAATTTTCTTTTGAATAATGCAACCATTCCACCAGTATTTTCTTTGACGTTGTCACGTTCAACTATCGTCGGTAAACCGACTTCACAGACAACCGATTTTTTAACATTGCCTGGTATCTTATTATATAGGTCAAAATATGGCCAAAATAAATTTTAAAAGGTGCTGTAATACTCACCGGACAGCATAGCAGTGATAGACAGTATCTCATTAGAGCAGTTATGGTTGCAGCTAGCTATGAGCATCTTGGCGAGCTGGGGATCCAGGGGAAACTCCGCCATCACCGCACCCAAGTCAGTCAGGTTACCGTCGTCATCTGAAACATGAGAGCACATAATGTTAGCAGATAGCGTGCTATAACGTGCTATAGCAGTTACACAACACGCTATATAGCGCGCTACATTTTGAAGTTGAAGTTACTAAATGTCGCTTTATGTTGAAGGTGATGTCAAGCGCTGCTGTTTTCTGGTTTGAAGGATGTTGTAAGGAACACATACTTCCTACATATCCGAGGCATTCCAACTTTGTCCTTCCTCAGTAGCTGCTTGTGGCTGACCTTAGGTAGGAATCCAAACTTATATGGAGTTGATGACTGTTGACAGATGACAGCAGTAGCCACTTACTAACAGGTGGACTGCATGCTCGTCTGCTACTCTAATATTTATCTCTATTTTATACAGCTCCACACTAGGATTCCCTGTATCGTGGTTGCCATGGACACACACAAAGACAAATACACAAACACCCAGACCCAGAAACAGAAACATAAATTCATAATTTAGATATCTGTCTTGCAGGGGATCGAACCCGGGACCCTCTGCACGTCAGACCGGTATGGTGACCGCTCCGTCACGCGGGTCGTCAAATATTAGTATTATATTTGTACGCCATTTATGGCAGAATGAGCGAAAATTCTTGACTATAACACCAATGTGTACACCTTATTCTACAAATACAGATTTTTGTGTTTGTATTTGAATATTACAGGCAAGGTGGAGGGCAAGAGACCCAGAGGACACATAGCGTCGTGTACACCAAATGGTGCGGGAGGAGCGAAAGCTGCTCCCCCAGGGCAGAGCCCGGTCGGGGCATCGCGCTTGGAGGACTCCGCTTGCGTTCCGTCAGAGATCCCGGTGTTCTCCAACAAGCGTTGAGGACCACCGGGGGGGTTTTAGTGCGGTAAAAATCCCACATAACCCGGCGTCGCTCCCACGTCGTCGGGTACCTTTTGAAGGTTTCCCCCTCGTTAAGGAAAAAAAAATAAGAGATACTCACCGAGTGCCGCCAAGTAGTTGAGCAACTCGAGCGCCCGCATGAGGGTCTCCGGCGCCGGGGGGTCCATGAAGTCGAAGTGCACCAGGTCGTCGATACCCAGCTTCTTCAACTGCAAAACTACAGATCCTAAGTTTGATCTGCAACGCAAGGCGGCTCGCATTAGACAACGCCGGTGTAACACTACTGATATAGGTACTATGCGTATTCGCTACTGTACATTATGTACATTACTTATATAAAATAAGTTATAATAGTTAAACTAAAAATCGCACAAGAGAAATGTGGAGAATGAGGCATAATCGTTAATCCTGTAGATTCTGATGAGGAGAATGGGGGAAAAATCGTTAATCCTGACGATTCTGATGAGGAGAATGGCGCAAAATCGTTAATACTGATGATTCTGATGAGGAGAATGGGGGAAAAATCGTTAATCCTGACGATTCTGATGAGGAGAATGGCGCAAAATCGTTAATACTGATGATTCTGATGAGGAGAATGGGGGAAAAATCGTTAATCCTGACGATTCTGATGAGGAGAATGGCGCAAAATCGTTAATACTGATGATTCTGATGAGGAGAATGGGGGAAAAATCGTTAATCCTGACGATTCTGATGAGGAGAATGGCGCAAAATCGTTAATACTGATGATTCTGATGAGGAGAATGGGGGAAAAATCGTTAATCCTGACGATTCTGATGAGGAGAATGGCGCAAAATCGTTAATACTGATGATTCTGATGAGGAGAATGGGGGAAAAATCGTTAATCCTGACGATTCTGATGAGGAGAATGGCGCAAAATCGTTAATACTGATGATTCTGATGAGGAGAATGGGGGAAAAATCGTTAATCCTGACGATTCTGATGAGGAGAATGGCGCAAAATCGTTAATACTGATGATTCTGATGAGGAGAATGGGGGAAAAATCGTTAATCCTGACGATTCTGATGAGGAGAATGGCGCAAAATCGTTAATACTGATGATTCTGATGAGGAGAATGGGGGAAAAATCGTTAATCCTGACGATTCTGATGAGGAGAATGGCGCAAAATCGTTAATACTGATGATTCTGATGAGGAGAATGGGGGAAAAATCGTTAATCCTGACGATTCTGATGAGGAGAATGGCGCAAAATCGTTAATACTGATGATTCTGATGAGGAGAATGGGGGAAAAATCGTTAATCCTGACGATTCTGATGAGGAGAATGGCGCAAAATCGTTAATACTGATGATTCTGATGAGGAGAATGGGGGAAAAATCGTTAATCCTGACGATTCTGATGAGGAGAATGGCGCAAAATCGTTAATACTGATGATTCTGATGAGGAGAATGGGGGAAAAATCGTTAATCCTGACGATTCTGATGAGGAGAACGGGGCAAAATTATTGTAAGTATAAGTAAGGATAAAGTTATTATAAGCATAATCATGGTATTTTGATGATTGTTAAAGAAAATTGAATTTAACTGACCGTTAACAAACTGGGGTAAAAATCGAGTTCAAAGATTCCATTACATACATACATACATACATACAAGTCAAGCTAATAAAAGCGTCGTAAGGTTTCAAAGTTATGTACAGTCTACTAATCCGCACTTTGCCAAATGTGGACTATGGTTTAAACCATGCTGAAATAAGACCAATGCCCAGCAGTGGGTCAGTAATGGGTTATAGACATAGTGTCATCTGTAACTATCAATTTCTAGAATGAAATAGCACTACCTAGGTATATAGGGGTGTGAACTGACTTACATATGAGGCGAGCGTCTTAGTGCTCAAAAGTGACAACGTATCTATGATCGGCTTCAGGTAGAATCTGGGGGCCTACCACCATCTTTGAAAAACCATCATAGTTCAGGAAAGTTTTATTTTAATATTGCATCAACATTATTTTGTTTCGTAGCACGACCTCCTTAAAACAGGTCGTGGTACGAAATTTCAATGTATGCTTAAAATAATATTGTTTTAAGATATGGTAGTAACCCCCCTGGACCCCGATACTCGGGGCGTAGAGATATTATCGAATTCGAGATGAATCTCTCATTTCTAATCTGTAGAGAACGTCCTTTTTTAGGCGTTTATTATAAAAGTCCAACGCAATCTATCTATCATCATCATCATCATCATCAGCAACCCATTACTGTCCCACTGCTGGGCACGTGTCTCAGTATGAGAAGGATTAGGCCATAGTCCACCGTGCTGGCCAAGTGCGTATTGGTAGACTTCACATATCTTTGAGATATTTATTTTTTATAAATCTCTCTGACATGCAGGTTTCCTCACGATGTTTTCCTTCACCGTTTTAGCAAGTGATAATTATTTTCTAATACGCACGTAACTTGGAAAAATCAGAGGTGCCTGGGATTTGAACCTCGGACCCCTCGATCGCGAAGCGGAATTTCTTAACCACTAGGCTATGACTGCTATGTCTATATATACGGAATAGTATTTTTTAACGCAATAGACCCGCGTTTCTCAACCTGTGGTCCGCGGACCCCTGGCGGTCCGCGAGTATATGTAAGGGGGTCCGCGGTGTCATCTCCGGACCATACATAAATTGCTCATTAAATGCAAAACAGTCGCTAAACGAAAAATCAGCAAACCAGTTTTATTAAAAAAACGTGATGTAAGCACACGGTATTTCAAAAATTTAAAAAAGATGCGTCCAATGATGTATAATAGAACAAAATACATAAATCGGTCTTTCAAATTATGTTTTGGCGGGGATTGTTTTTTTTTTTTTTGCTCTTCGTTTTATTAAGGGGGTGAAAAATGAGCTTGATTTCCTAAGGGTCCGTGGACTGAAAAAGGTTGGGAAACGCTGCAATAGACATTTTGACATTTTTGTATGAATTGGAAATTAAAGATTCATCTCGAATTCGACATCTCTACGATCCGAGAATCGGGTCCCTGTTCTATATGTTGACCGCAGATCTCCATGGGTGGCAGTTTCAATTCTACAGGTTGCAAATACGAAAGCAACGCATCTGTACATCAAGATCAAGTTTTAAAGCCTTATACTAAGTCTTTCCTCTTCACCACACCCTTGAAACACGAATACAGAGTGCTCAAAAGTGGCGTCGCTTGGACCAGCGAAATAGGTACTACCTAAGCGAAACTTATTTTTTTTTTTTTTTATAATTAAAGAGTAGCAGACGAGCATGCAGTCCACCTGATGGTAAGTGGCTACTGCCGCCCATGGACATCTGTAATCAACCCCAGATAGGATTAGATATTCCTACTTGAGGTCGCCCACAGATACGCCGCTACCCCTGAGGACTAAACTGGAACACCTCGGAAAAGTCTGTCTCCCTTACCACACCCTTCAAACCGGAACACAGCAGCGCCTAACACTGCTGTTATTAGGTGGAAATAGGTGTGGCGGTGGTGCCGCCGGAGACGAACCTCAAAGGGTTCTACCACCTTCTTAGTACTACTACTACTATTTACAAAAACAAGAAATCCAAACCCGAATCACCTCAGAATCTCTGGGTACGTGTTATCTTGCATTTCATTCTTGTACGCCTTCTCCGTGTACAGCCTGAAGCACTTCCCCGGCCTCGTGCGCCCAGCGCGACCCGCTCGCTGCTGAGCTGAAGCCTTACTGATCGGAGACACTAGGAGAGACTCCACACGAATCCTCGGATTATACACCTTCTGCTTCGCGAATCCCGTATCAATAACGAACACCACACCGTCGATAGTTAAGGAAGTTTCCGCTATGTTCGTCGACACGACCACCTTTCGACCGATAGCGCCATCTGGTCTATTCGGCGGCGCCGGCTCGAAGATCCGTTGTTGCAAATTCGGCGGTAGAGTCGAATATAACGGAATGCATTTGAGTTCGCCTGCTTCCGGGCCTAGATTGTCTATCTCCCTCTTTATTCGCTTACACGCATCTTCTATCTCTTCCTGTCCTGTGAGGAACAGGAGGATATCTCCAGCGACCTCTTCGCACAAGTGTATTTGGATCACAGTACGTATAGCGGCTTCGAGGTAGTCCCTTTCAGGTTGTGGCGTGTAGAATATCTCCACGGGGTGGGTTCGACCCGGTATATTCATTAGCGGTGCGTTATCGAAGTAATGCTGGAATTTACCAGCGTCCAATGTGGCTGACATGATAACCAATTTAAGATCTGATCGCTGTTTAATCACTTCTTTGAGGACTCCCATGAGGATGTCTGTAGCTAAAGTTCTCTCATGGGCTTCGTCGAGGAGTATAACTCTGTACTGCTCTAACATAGGGTCAGACATCGCCTCACGTAGCAACATACCGTCCGTCATGTACTTCAATACTGTGTGTGGTCCGGAGCAGTCTTCGAAACGGATGCTGTAGCCGACCTGCTGTCCGAGAGCAACATCCATCTCCTCCGCAACTCTTTGAGCTACCGACATGGCAGCCACTCGTCGTGGTTGTGTGCAAGCGACTCCAGTCGACCTACCAGCAGTGACCGCTGCGAACTCCACCGACCACTGAGGTATTTGTGTCGTCTTCCCCGAGCCAGTCTCTCCGACCAGTACAACACATTGGTGTGTGTTGAGCAGTCGCATGAAGTCGTCTTTATACTCCCAGACTGGAAGACCTAACCGTCGCCGGAGCAACTCGTGGTAGCGCTGGGAGTGTGGAAGACCTGGGAACAAATTGTTTTAATATACATATAATCATCGTAATGTTTATTTAGTCAATTTTTGGGTTACAATCCTTACTAATATTATAGATCCGAAAGTAACTCTGTCTGTCTGTCTGTCTGTCTCTTCTTCACGCCTAAACCACTGAACCGATTTTAATGAAATTTTGTACAAAGATAGTCTGAGACCCGAGAAAGGACATAGGATAGTTTTTATCCCGGAAATCGATCGGCGATCTAAGATCGATTAAACGGACAATCGATCTTTTGGACCAAAAAGTCGATTATTTTAATAGATATTAGTAAGGATTGAATCGTTTGCATGCATGCATTTGATCAAGTGATGATCTCTAGCAAAGTTGTTGTCCACGAGCCCACGAAGGTTTCAGAGTTGGTACGACCAATTTTCGCCAGATGGCGCCACTCTCATTCCAACGAAGGTACGAATTTTCAGTTTCATGTATGTTAGTATGTCATATTATTTTCTTTTAAACGCGGGTAAAGCCGCGGGTAATAACTAGTATATATGTTATAGTCAAAGTCCGATACACAGTCTCTTCGCGGAAGGACTGGTTTATCCTAGGTTTGGCCAAAGCCATCAGGCAATCCCCGAAATACATTTCAATTTCGCCCTTTGCCTGAAGTATTTTTAGTCAAACCCAGGAGCTCCTAACTTTTCAGTCAAACGTCGAAAGTAAATTATTCTGTTTCGGTTTTGGCCTAGTCAATCCTAGAAGCGACTGCAAAACTCGGTCAAACGTTGATCTGAACATGTTTAAACAGGTTCATAATGTCTCTCGCGGTGTTCCGACCGATTGTTTTGTCATTTCATGTTCGTTCATTGAGCGTGCGGGCGTGTAATTGTGTAAAATTGAAGATGAGTGCGGTTAGGTTAGGTTAGGTTAGGTTAGGTTAGGTTTTTTTAAATTATTAAAACAATAAACATCAAAATTTTAAAAATGTTATTTTTTATACCTAATCTTACAAACTAACCTCCGTATATTCCAAAGCATTTATTTATTTATTTTATACTTTATTGCACAAAAGGTGGGCCTAATGCCACACGGCATTCTCTCAAAGCATCTCAAATATAAAAGTGAAAATCACGTAAGCTGACCAATCAGGTGTCAGAACTGGCAGAGTTAAGCGGTTCTTAAGACTTGAAAGCTGCTTAAATGATAAAATGCTTCCAAATATACGAAGATAAGACACTTCATACCTATATCGGAGTTTGACTCGTCAAACCCCGATTTAATAAAATTGTGTTTTGACGTTTGCCTGACCAAATTAGTCTCTCCCAGGTTTGACGAAAATTGTTTAGTCAAAGGCCGAAAATTTACATTTGTTTGGGCTTTGACTAAGTCATTCAGTCTGACCTGAGGATTGACCAGTCCAACCTAAGAGCGCCGGAGCTTCGGAGTTTGCCTATAACATATACATAAGATGCAAACAAAGGTTGATCAAAGGTTTGTATTAAGAAAATACGTTTCAAATGGTAGTTTCTTATTTTTGACGATATTAAAGTAATACAAAGTAATAAAATAATATTAACGAATTCAGATCAATTCACATTTTCTAATATTTATATTACCTGAATTTCGATCCATACAGTAATAATAACAAAAAAGCAAGGTTTATGGTAGAAAATTAAAATGTGATAATGGTAACACAATCGGGAACTAAAACATTTTTTGTGCCGCCATTTTTAAGTTTCGTGATGTTATTCATTTTCGTGATCGTGGTCGAGCCTACTTAACTAAATTTTTATAAGGCAAAGCCATCAAATAATACGTAAGTTGAAGTACACTTGTGTTTTTGAAATAGTGTAAGTTAAAGACATGATTTTTTTGTTTTGTTTTTATTTGAATTGTAAAACTATGTCTTGCTTTGAAGGTGGTAGAACTATGTGGTTCGACTTCGACGGCACCACCGCCACACCTATTTCTACCAACTAACAGCAGTGTTCGGCGCTGCTGTGTTCCGGTTTGAAGGGTGAGGTAAGGGAAACAGACTTGTCCGAGGCGTTCCAGCTTAGTCCTCAGGAGTAGCGGCGCATCTGTGGCCGACCACAGGTGGGAATATCTAAATCCTATCTGGGGTTGATTACAGTCCTTGGGCGCCAGAAGCAACTTACCATCAGGTGGACTGCACGCACGTCTGCTACTCCTATAAAAAAAATCTAGCACGCTATATAGCAGTTGTCGTAAACCAGTTAACATACCTGTGTAACCGTTGATACCAGCGGTGCTGGTAGCGGTGGCCGGTGCCGAGACGGCCGGCGCGCTGGACTCCGAAGACTCTCCGCTGCCGCCAGACTTCGCTGCGGCTGCTGCTTTCTCCTCCCTGTAATGAATGATAAATGAAGATTAACTCTTTGTAATATTTGTAGCTGTGATAGTGATAAGTTGTTAGAGTTAGAGCTTATGGAGTTTCTTTCGCCGCTTCTTCTCCATAACGAAACACCTTGTGAAGTGGTGGTAATTGTATTTGTTGTTGTAGTTGTTGTACTCCTCCGAAACGTCTTTACCGATTTTCACCAAATTTTATATGCATATTCAGTAGGTCTGAGAATCGGCTACTATCTATTTTTCATACCCCTAAGCGATAAGGGTTGTTCACCCTTAGCATTTTTTTATTTATATAGCAACACAACGTTTGCCGGGTCAACTAGTTTATGATAATTTTTATTAACATAGGTTTTTAAGTACAACGTAAATAATAATAATAATAATAATAATAAAATTTATTTATTTGCTCTCACAATGAAATAACATAAAATGTATTATAGGGTCTTAGGTACAACAGTTGGGAGACAAAGCGAAACAGACAGTTTTCCAAATATACCTAGTGAGAGCCTGGCGCCTGTGATAGGTGTCTAAAGAACCTGAGTTACAGGTCGCCAGCGCCCTCTCCCGGATGGCTTAGAACAGTGCCTATGTTCGTTTAATTATTATACAGGTAAATACTAAGACGGCGAGATTATTGTAAAGATGTGGGTGTATGTATGTGTACATGTGTGATTAAGAGAGGTGTAGGTATGTATGTGTAGGTATGTAAGTGTGTGTGTAGGTGAAGAGTTATGGGAATATGACACTAAACGGCACAATATAGAACATTTGGGAAAGTTGGTACTGGGCGTTAAATTATTGGATGTAGTAAGTTTTCGGTTTCGTCATATGAAAGGGTTTTAAGGTAATTGGTGACTTTTAACTTGCAGCTTTGTTTGTTAAGGGGATATATATTGAGGTTCTTATTGATCTTGTTATACAGCAATGGACCTAAGAAACAGAAAAATTTGAGTGATGTGGATGTGTTAAAATTTTGTAGGGGGCATACTTTATCTTTCCTGCGTTTATGGTTGAATATGAGCGGGTCGTACGTTAAAAGGGAGTGTTGTTTGAGAGTGATGTGAAGAATGAAACTTTGGCGGATTGTTAATACACTCCAATATTTGTAGAGCTCTACAGTAGGGTAGCGATAAGGAAAGCCAGCTGCAACCTTGAGGATTGCTCGTTGAGCTCTTTCAACCTCTAATATGAGAGTTTTAGCTGCACCTCCCCACGTAGTAATGCAGTAGGTGATCAGTGATTGGCAAAGAGCGTAGTAAACCATTTTAATGACTCTCTGATCCGCTACGTGGCGTAAGGATCTAAATATATATATAAGTTTGCGAAGCCTAGAGACCAGAGCCACGAGGTGTGGTTTGAAGGTGAGTAATTGGTCGATAATTACACCTAAATATTTAATGTGGTCCGTGCGTTGAAGTGTTGGACAGTTGCAAGTGGAATTGAGCGGGTTGCAATCATGAGCAGTTAGAGTAAGAGATGGAGAGGGGAGGACGTTAGATTTAAGGCTAAATGCTACATATTTTGTTTTAGCTACGTTTAAAGACATCAGATTGCATTGGAGCCATTTGCTTACTGATAAAAATCCAGCTTGAGCATTAAGAAAAACTTCGTCCCAACTGTTTCCTGAGAAGAAAAGGGCTGTATCGTCGGCAAAAGTTATAATGCGACCGCCATGGAGGCGCAGCTGACACAAGTCATTTAAATAGACCAAAAATAGGGTTGGTGAGACGATGCTACCTTGCGGGACTCCATATTCTGTTCCAAGTTCATCACTTACTCTGTCCCCAATCTTAACTCTTTGTTTCCTACCGTTTAGATAGTCTCCAAAGAGCCTTAAAGGGAGACCTCTTACTCCGATACGGTCCAATTTCGCAAGGAGACGTGGAATATGGACTGTGTCGAAGGCTTTGGCTATGTCAAGGAAAATCGTGAGGCATTTCTTCCTCTCGTCTAAGGTGGACATGACGGAGTTGGTCAGCTCTTGTACGGCATCGTTTGTAGATTTACCGCGACGGAATCCATATTGGTTAGGTGAAATCAAGTTGTTTGATTCGAGAAAATTTACAAGCTGGCGGTTCATGAGACGCTCTAGTATCTTAGACATAGTGGGCAGTATGGAGATTGGCCTATAATTGTTAACACAGTCCATATCCCCGCCTTTATATATAGGTTTAATGAGGGCCGATTTGAAAACAGCAGGAAAAACACCCGTGGACAGCGCAAGATTACATATGTGTGAAATGGGTGTAGTAAGAATATGTATATATCTTTTAATAATTTTAGCGGAAATTTGATCTACACCCACTGCTGTGTTTTCTTTTAATAATTGTATAATACTCGAGATTTCTAATTCATCCGTGGGCTGCATAAGCAATGAATTTATAGGAGTAAGAGAAGCGTCGTAGGATGTCCTTAATGAATTATGCTGTTGGTTTTGGATTCCTTCTGCAAGTTTTTTGCCAATATTAGTGAAGTAGGTATTTACTGCATTTAAACTTTGTTCTCGGTTATCGGAGTGTAAAAGGTTGGGTGAATGATCAAATTGTCTATTAGAACCGCTTATTGTTTTAATGACCTCCCATAATTTTTTTGAGTTGTCCTTATTATTTTCAATTTCTTGTCTATCATAATTTCTTTTAGCTTTTTTTAGCACATGATTGCAATAATTACGATACCTTTTGTAAATAATTTTTAGTTCATCATTCCCTGGGTTCTTTTTTAATTTCCTATGAAGGTTGTCTCTATGCCTCATACAGCGCAAGAGACCATTAGTAATCCATGGCTTACTTATTTTCTTTCTATTGGAAGTTTTAATTGACTTAGAATTGTTTCTTATGGCAGATGACAATAAACCTATTAAGAGATTTGCAGCTACGTTAGCGTCATTACAATTTAAAATATTGTCAAATTGTAAGTTCTGTAAAGTTCGGTCCAGACCTTCGAAGTCAATGCGCAAATTTTTAATTGGTGGGACGTAACTATGATTAATTTTTCTGATGCTCACTGCCACACTTTCGTGGTCAGTAATAGATGTTTCAAAAACAATACAAATAGCATTTAATTTAGATTTAATCATAGCGTGATCTAAGCACGTGCGTCCGTGTGTTGGTATTGTGTGCCCTGGGAGAATGCTATGGGTAGCCAATAGATTAAGGTATTCGTGAGATCTTAGATCGGAAGTATTAGAGCATATATCTATGTTGATGTCGCCGCATAACACAATGTTTTTATAGCTGTTTAAGTTGGATAGTAGTAAATCGAGTGAGGTAATAAATCCATTTATGTTTTGTTGACTTGGGGGCCGATAGACACTTATGATACAGGTATCGTTATTAATTTTTAACAGAAGACAATTGGCGTCAGTAAATTGAGGTTCTTCATAAGTCGCGCATAGATTTTTGTTGTAATAAATCACAACTCCTTCGTTTTGTGTATTGTGCCTGGAAGTGGTTGCGTAACAATAGTTATCTATCGAAGGTATATTTTTTGCCGAGTTCAGCCAACATTCTGATAGTACAATCACATCCCAAGATATTTGTGACCTATCTAAAAGTGTTAAAAAGTTGTTCATGTTGCAGCTAATACTACGTATATTTTGAGATATAATGTTGAGGGAAAGGTTACTTTCCACTATATGATCTCTTGCGTTGTCAATATCACAGACAACCTGGGTTGCCACTTGTACTTGATCTAATTCTGAGTTAAGAGTTTGAATATTTAACATGTTATTTATCATTACTAAGTGTAGTAAAAATTGAATTAACGTCACGATTTATACGTGACAAGAATGATTTTAGATAGTAAAAACTCAGGTTGAACAGTACTGTGACGGACCAGATGCTGCAATTATGATATTGCAAGTAAATAAGCGACTTGGATAGGTATTTAACTATTAAAACTGTATTTTGCCGAATAGGTGCCATATTAAAAGTACTAGTTAATTGTACCTGGTGAGAATGTTTATGAGTTGTATGTTGTTGTATGAGTGTATTTGAGGTGTAAATGTGAGTGAAAAACATAGGTGTGTGCAGAAATGTTGTATGATAAAAGTTTTTTGAATATGTGTTATACTTATGATCTAATCTCGGAGAAAAACATGATACAATGCATTGGGCTACGCTATTTGATACAAAAATAAAAATAAAGAAAAAATCAAAAGCATGCATTAATAAAAATAAAAGTAATAGTTTAGAAAACTGAGACGAAATGACGTATAAAAGTAAGGGTAACCCTCCAACTAGTCACAATAACAAATCGTGTAGTTGTTGTTCCTCCAATATACGAATAGGGGCTGCTCCTTCCTCTTTCTTTATGTAAACTCGGCCATATGCTGTCCAGGCAGCTACGAGCAGTTTCTTGCGGACATTTTCGCGTGCAAGGAAAAATATGTGCCTCATTTTACTCGTCAGCTGTTCAGATATATAAATAGGCTTCGGGGGACCTGGGATTTTTATTTGGTCAGATTGTAGCTGCGGCTCCTTCTTTTCGCGTTTAGCTTTGTTGAACGACTTATACTGGGATAGAAAGGCTTGCTTACGAATACTGGATGACAAGGCGACCACTATGACCTCTCTCTTACTTTGGTAAGTATCCCTTATTTCCATCTCTTGAATGGGTGGTTTGAAGCTTATCGCCTCGCTAACGTTTTGTACAATATTTACTAGATCTTTTTTACTCGGATTAGCTATTTTAGGTACATTTCTAATTTCGATGGTGGAGTTACATGTTTTCCATTCCTGCACTTCCAATTTATATTCTAACGCATTTATGCGCTGCTTAAACGCTCTGTTGTCTTGCTTGAGTTCTTGTACTTCTTTTTGCAAAACTTCATTTTGTACAGTTAACGCCGCAATTGACTTTTGTATTTCAGTGTTTTGCGACATGATGGTGATCAGGGCATTATTTAATAACTCAAATTTGTGTTCTTGCTGATCTTTTATATCAGAAAACATCCTTTTAATTTCGTCGGCAGGGGGTGAGATTTGAGTTGGAAGGTCTTGAATAGTTCGCTTTTGCCTTTTGGTTACATTGAAATAATTCTCATCTGGTGTTACATTGCTGGTTTTGTCAAGAGCTGAGTCAGAGTTGTAGTGCGTGGCTACACTTGGAGTGCTAAGTTGTGTATTTGTTGAGCTAGGCGGCGTCCGTTGCATCGCGGTAGTAATGGTTGTAGGCCTAAAATGATCGAGATCCGACGGCAGCGACCGCAAATTGTGGGCGTGGCTGTGTCCCCACTATGTTGCGTACCTGCACTTGGCGTTTGAATGTGTGCACCTGAGATAACGAAGATAGGCGCTGATTGGATTACTAGTAAACTGTCGGGGGACTCACGCGATGTTTTTATCTCACTTGCGCACGCGCACACTGCACTTAATTGTTTCACCACCACACCGTTCTGAACTCCTGGTATTCCGAGTCGAATTATGGTTGATGATTTTAATTAAATATCAGTTTAAAAATGGTACAGAATTGTTTTAAACACGTCTACTGTTCGTAGTGTCCGGGAGGGAAGGGGTCTATATGAACAAAATATGGACTTTGACTGAATCAAATGGAAATAAATAAATAAACATTAAAGGGGATTGTTGTTTACTCCTTAAAAATATAGGATGAATTTTTCAAATGAACCTTCAGGGCTAAATCTGAATCTATAAGAATTAGCGAAAAATACTGACAGGACGCAGCCGATTTTGGTAAAAACTAAAACTGCATCATTAGTTTTTTTTTAATATCTTTTCCCTAGCCGGGAATCAATCGAGTTCATTTTGAAAAAAAAAACACATCCTATATTATTCCATTACCAGATAGTGTCGCTTATAAGGATCAAATTCTGGGAAGTAATATTACATGGTAAACTAAAACAAAAGTCTCAATCTCAAGGAAAACATATTTATTATGACAACTTGCATATTTTTACACATGCTTGTGAAATGGCATGCTTTAATGATTCTTGTAATAATTAATTGCACTAATTATTTGAGTTTCACAACATACTGAAATACTGATGCAGTGGAATTCTATATTTATGAAATTTTAAAATCCCGCTATAACTGATTCTGGACCGAGTTAACGCTTACTTTGGTCCAGACGAGACATCTCAAATAGAATTACTATAAAGCTAAAAATTGTAAATTGAGTTAATGATCATTCATCCTCATCCTATTATTGTCCCACTGCTGGGCACGGGTCCCATTCAGACTGAAAGTTTTGGATATAACACATCACTCTGGCCTAGTGCCCTTTGGTATTTTACATATCTTTTTAGAACTTGAAGAACCTTTAGGCATACAGGATACCATACAAAGGTTTTATTCATTATAACAGCAAACTATAATTCCTAATACATAAATAGCTTCGAAAATCAGAGATCAGATCTGAGATTAGAACTGGCATTGTCAATTCCATTTCAATTTGAATAGAATAACTTGACACTGCTGTTATAAGCCAGAAATAGGTGTGACAGTGGTGCCCATGCAGTTTGTCTAAGGGTTCCAATACCCATATACATGTTGTACATTCGAAGGAAGAAGGGAATGGTGTTATTCTAAGACACCACACGGTAAACATGTATAAACCTTTAATTATCTACGAAAACGGAACATAAAAACCGGGTCAGTGATTTGAAACATTCGCGAAAATGCATACAGACAGTTTTTTAATGTTATTGTGCAAATATAACTTATGTATTACGGAATAGGACGTTTATACAGTACAACAATAGCTACCGTTTGATTATATGTATAGATATAGCCACTTCTGATGTTAGATTAAAAGTGGTATCGATTTTCGTATAGTAACAAGGAAATACGAAAATGTTGGTTTGCGTTCGTATTTGTTGGTTAAATTCGCATAAAATATGCGTAGATTGTCGGGAATTGGTTAGAAACTTAATATAACCAACGTTTAATAACACAATAACTCAATAAATGAAATAATTGACGTTGAATCTACAACCTGCATTAACATTATTTATGTTGCGAAAAATAGTAGAATAAGCACGGCTGTTGTTGATATTAAAGTTTTTGAAGCTTGTAAAGTCGAAAAAATAGAATTTAGATCTCTTAACGCATTGTAAAAAGGTAAAAACAAAGAGGTTGATGCCTCAAAGCATGGCGTTGGAAAACGTAATGTGAAAATTTCTTACCTTTTTTTCTTTATAAAGGGATCCATTACTTCAATTCTTCGTTTGGACATTTCTTCGTAGTCACATAAAACACGACACAAAAGGAAATAAAAGAAAATTCAACTAATTTTCGATTTTAATGAAGCGCCCAACAAAATGGCGTCTTTCTTCAATCACCGCCAGGTTTTGGGAATTTTTGAAGTCTAACTGACATGACAACACTGAAATGACATTTTGCACTAAATGAAGTGCTTGTCTATTTTTTTTTTTCAAATTAGTTTGCTTTTTTCAAACAATTTTTTGTAAGTCAAATTTTACTCACTGAAATTACAAAATAAGACATTTACGAATAATTCAACATATTTTTATGGTTTGGATCATTAATTTTTTAACTATAATACGTACAAAGGCACCGTGATTGGGCTCCTTTGTCTATATGGATTTAAAAAAAATATATATAACGTTCCATTATACGCAGTTGCTGTAAATATGACTGCATTTTGACATAGTACAAATATTTTGAAAAATACTTTTCATACATTTTACATTTAAATTCTTTTAAAAAAATATTATTTCAGTTAAAAAATTACACATGTAATGTAAAATCTTGACATCTTTTTCGAAACTGGTTTTTAAAATAAATCATCAAATTGAAAACGCAATAAGCAATAACCAAGACGAACTATGAAATAGAAAGGAACGTTCCAAACAAAATGTCACACCGACAAAGGAACTGTGTTTTACAAGTGCGTATTATTTATTGGAACGAAATATAAAATACTCTTATTTTAAAAAGAGTATAATTCTTGTATATTGCGCATAATTGTGTAAATGCAGTGAGAAAGTGTGATGAATTTGGTTTCCAAGTGAAAATAAAAAACGAATGGTGTAAATAAAAAAAACGAAGTGTAATAATTATTTATTTAAAATTAAACGAAATCGAACATTTACGACGCATCGTTGAACAAAATAAGCAGACGTAAGTAAATAATAAATTTAAATTTCGAATGCACTTTCGTCTAGTGTGCATTCGATTTCAAGATGGCTGACACTAATTAGCAGTAAATAGTGTTCCTATTTTTAGGTCTAGTATATTTTCTTTTGCATTTTCGCATAACTGTCTGCGTATTTGTCGGCACTTGGTAATAATAGAACGTATAAATAATGTAAATCTGTGAATGTGTATCATAAAGGTCAAAGTTGGGGTTATTGAACCTGTCAATACTTGTTCAAGACATTTAATATGTAAATATCAATTTAAGAATATTATGAAATAAAAAGCAGTGTTAGGATTTGAACCTAGGACTAGTAAGTCATATGACCAATTGTTCACATTATAATTATAATTATAAATTAATCAATTTTAAAACTAGTGATTAATTTTTTTAGCTAGGCTTTATTATCAACCCATTACTGTCCCACTGCTGGGCACAGCACTCCTCTCAGAGTCCAATTGATAGTCCTTAGAGGTAGCGGCGCATCTGTGGCCGAGTTTAGATAGGAGTATGTAATCCTATCTGGGGTTGATTACAGATGTCCATGCGACAGTAGCCACTTACCATCAGGTGAACTGCGTGCTCTTCTGCAACTCCTGTATTATAAAAACTCAAGATTTCGACAAAACTTTAAATGAATACTTAACTTGAAAATGAAGTGGCTTTGAAAATGTACACCAAATGCCTGACTTGAGATGCCCAGTTCTTTTATTTGGAAGGTGGTAGAACCAGTAAGGTTCAACCGGTGAGGTACTACCGCTACACTTTTTTAGTGTACTGCCTTTTGGTGGTAAGGTGTGGATGCTGGCTGACTGATATGAGATCCGTGCCAAAGTTCTAGTCTCTGAATATAGAAACGAGTCGTGTCGTAGCAAATCATAGATATTAGTGGGATGAAGACGGCACGGGACTCCCCCGGCACTCGTCCGCTGCCTGCTCTCCGCTTTCACCCATGGTTGCGTAGAGCAGTTAGTGTGCTTACCTTTGCTACGGAGTATATGTTTGTAGTTGTGTTCGACAGTATTGGCTCTCTGACTACACCTGCGTACAACAACTTCAGAGCAGACAAGAAGTTTGGCACGAACTATATCTAGTTCTTGTCGGCATGCTTGTCTACTCGCCGCCCTCGTACCCTAAATACCTCATGTAATTATTGGATTTCCATAAATATGAGTCAAGTTCATACAATTCAATTTGCATACATTCATACTAAGACATTACAAATGATTTGTTTACAAACTTAACGTGAAATAACTCATAATTAAAGGAAGCCGGACTCAAATCCTTTAAATTAATGTGTTGGCGTCTCGTACGAAGCCATTAGGTACAAACAATTGTATGAATCATGTTGATTTAATCACACATGACTAAACATTTGTAGCGATGACTGTAAGTGTGTATGTATTGTGTCTAGAGTCTTGAGAGGTTTTTCAAAGGGTCTATCTACTTTTGTACCTTTTGTAACTATAGCTATGTTACAGTGGGGCATGACTAAGTTTAGTCATATCAAGGGGGTCGTCAAATACTAAAACAACAATTTTGTTGTTTTGTTGGTGGAGCCACCCGCTTGGTGGAGCAATCAACATACCAAACTGATGGGCAAAGGGTTCCAGGTTCGATCCCCAGCCAGACACATTTAAATGATGAATTTAGATCACACTGGGTCTGTGTGTTTGTGTATTTGTCTTTGTGTGTCAATGGCATCCACGACACAGAAAATCCTAAAAGGCTGTGAGTTTTAGGATTTTGGAAATTTGTTAGACTAATAAGGTCTTACTTGAATACTTTTTGAAAATTCTTGTTGACAAATGGGTTCTTCTGATTAAGGAGTGTATAATTTTCGCCCAGGGGGCAAAGGGATTTGATTCCTGGACTGCTAATGTGAAATTCAAAGTTCAACCACAAGACTGGAACTGCTTGACATAAAATAATCCCATTATTGTCTTATCGTTAAGTAATATAAATTTAATTAGTTTGAATATTAATTGATTTATTATTATAGTTCTATATGACAAATTGGTTTGATAACTTCTGGGCATTAGAGTCACTGTCAATACATCACTGTCCCACTGCTGGGCACGGTTCTCCTCCCAGAATGAAGATTAGGCCATAGTCCACCGTGCTGGACAAGTGCGTATTGGAGACTCCACATACCTTTGAGAAGTTTTTTTCCAAGATTTCTCAGGTATGTTGGTTAACTAACAATTTTTTCCTTCAATGTCGTAATTAATTTCTAATACGCACATTACTTTGAATATGGACAATGGTACAAATTTATTAAAATTGTGTATTGTCATCGGTTTTTGGTAGTTCTTCACTGAACATTCAATGTGGATAGAAATCAGATTCATAGATTCCATTACTTAGTTACATACATACCTACATACATACATACAACCCAAGCTAATAAAAGCGTGTTAAAAATAAGAGTCCATCTGGATTCGAACCTTACATCCCCCATTGATGTTAAGTTTAGACAACTAGCCTATCACTGGAATTAGGCAAACGTTTAAGCGATCAATTTAGTGCCAGGAAACTCATACTTAACAATCATTTCGTTACAACAACAGTTTAGTACTGACATGACCACTTAACGTTAGCGAGAATTGTTATAATTGGTGCCAATTAGTCGTTTTAAAAATGGTACAAATTCATTGAAGTGTGTAACAACTCGTTAATTAATTTTAATTGAGTAGTGACACTGTTAATTGTTTGAAAGTGTTGGAACATCACTTTTCTGTGGTAGATGTGATGTGTGTAACTTCTTATCCGTACACTGCGTTCTTCGTAGTAGTCCGTAGGAGTCTAACCTTATCTGGGTTTGTTTACACATGTTCATATGCCAGTAGTCTCTTACTTTCAGGTGGACTGCATGCTTGTCTGTTACACTTATATTATGACCCAGAACAAATTTCCAAATTCATCATTCAAATATATGTATGTCCGTGGATCGAACCCGGAACTGTTTACGTATCAGACGTAACTAATATTATAAATAACTGTCCCGCGTGGCGAAGCGGTCACCATACCGGTCTGACGCGCAGAGGCCCGGGTTCGATCCCCGGCTAGACAGATTTCTAAATGATGAATTTACGTTTCTGTTTTTGAGTCTGGGTGTTTGTGTATTGTCTCTGTGTATGTCCATAGCATCCACGATACAGGGAATCCTAGTGTGGGGCTGTGTGAGTGTAGAAAGCGTAAATGCGAATGTGTGTTTGTTTATTTGGTACACTTTCACGCCTTAACTACGTAACTGATTGTGATGATATTTTGTACATACAAGTACATTTTCAAAGCTTCAGAAAAGGACATAGGGTACTTTTATCCCGAATATAGTACCGTTCCTGAGGGATAAATAAAGGCGTCTGACCACAGACAGTCACAGAGGGTCAGAAATTGCCAAAATCATCCCTATCTAATTAATGAGTGGCCCCTTACCTATATTCCTCATAACTTTTGAAGGTGGTTGAACCCTTTATGGTGGAACTCCGGTGGCACCACCGCCACACCTATTTCTGCCTCATCACAGCAACATTAAGTGCTGCTGTGTTCTGGTTTAAAGGGTATGGTAAAGGAATGTATGCCACATTTCTAAACGCTCCAGCTTAGTCCACAGGGGTAGTGGCGCATCTGTGGCCGATCTCAGGTAGGAATATTTAATCCTGTCTGGAGTTGATTTCAGATGTCCATGGGCGGCAGTAGCCACGTACCATTAGGTGGACTGCATGCTCGTCTGCTACTCTTATATTAGTGGACTGCATGCTGCTCTAATACTCCTAAAAAAATTGTCTGTTACTGTTTATGATTAAATGCCAATTTCTTTTTCAGATGGTAGTTCGCTGGTCGAACCTCTCATAGTGCCAGATAAGATAGCTGAAAATGGGGCAGCAGAATTCTAGGAAGAGTGAGTCGTTTTGTAACAGTTTGTAATCTTTATTAAAGTGATAAGACTTATCTAGTTCACAATGATACATATGTTATTAAAGCAGTAAATATCTGATGGAAGTACTCGAAAAGTACTGGAATTTTTTGTGGTTTAACTCCCAAAGCATAGATGCACCTATTTCTGCCTAATAACAGCAGTGTTAGGCGCTGCTGTGTTCTGATTTGAAGGGTATGGTAAGAGACTAGGAAATATTTGCATAAGGCATTATTATGTAGTTCTCAGGGAAATAAAATGCATTTTTGACGAATTTCAGTATTAAAGGTGGTAGAACTCTGTGCTTTAATTCTGGAGGCACCGCCACTCCTATTTCTGTCTATAAGACAATAGGAGTGTTAAGTTTTGCTGTGTTCTGGTATGAAGGGTGTGGTAAGGGAGACGTACTTTACTGATGTATCCCAGCTTAGTAGCGGCGCATTTCTGGCGAACCGCAGGTATCTAATCCTATCTGGGGTTGACTACATATGTCCATGGGCGGCAGTAGCCACTTACCATCAGGTGAGCTGCATGCTCGTCTGCTACTCTTATATTATAACAAAAAAAAAGTGGACTGCTTGCCTATTTGCCATTATGTTTTAATACCCTGAACTATAGCTTACATTATATTTCTATTGTTGTAATTAATATTATTTCTTGATTTGCTACTTATATTTTATTGTACAATTATTGTATGCCCACCTGTGGCGGAATATGTTGTACTCAAAAAAAAATGTTTGTACCATGTACCCATGTTCCACAATAAAATATATTTGATTTGATTTGATTACACATCTCCATACGGCACTGACCGCATACCATCAAATGGACTGCATGATTATTTGCCACGTTGTTCGGTTGCAGGTGCCCCCACGCCGGTGGGTGGCGAGTGTTCCTGTGGCTGTGGTGCCTGGGAGCGGCGTCGGTACGCGGAGTCGCCGAGTAGTGTCCACAGATACGTCAGCGCTGTTACTGACAGGTGGGTAGTAGCAGCATGTGGGCCAAGATGTGATGAGAGTTTGTGATATATCCAAGGTATCTCTTGTAGAAACTTGAAAACTTATAGAATCTCTCTTGTTTATATTGATAAACACTTATTGTTAAGTAAATAAGTTTATATTACATGTGCCTTCGAAGAGATCTCTCTGAGTTAGATTTGAAATCTTAGATTTAAATTTTATTGGTAGCAGTGACGAATGGTAATCTTTTGGTAGATTTTACACATATCCATAGCAACCTGGCACATTTGTGGTGAAAGGTACTGAAAGTCGCATCGACAAAAAGTTCTTCCATTAGATCTTAGTAATCAAAAGGCTGTAGAACACTTGGATAGAGTTCGGACGAAACATAGACTTTTATTTGTGGCTTCTAAGAACAATGTAGCACTCCTGTGATCTGTTGAAGGGTGTGCTAGGGAAATACATTTATATAGGCATTTGTATTTAGTATTCGTGGGTAGCAATTTATCAGGGGTTGAATACAGCAGCATATAGCAGCGGCCTATAATCTTACCATTAGGTAAACTGCATGTTCGTTTCTTACGATCTTTATTATTTCTCTTTAGAAATACAAAAGATTCACTTACTAAGAACAAAAACTTACAAGTAATATAAAAACAAGTATAAAAAAAACATGTCATCTTATAAATATAGTAAATGTCAATCCCAGAATGTAGATAAACCCAATGGCTCAACGACACCTCACATGTTAAAATCCCTGGAGCCATTTGGGCTGTATGAGACATAGGTACATACGCTCGAAAGACATAACCTTCCGCAGTGGGGGTAAAAAGAAATCCTGTAACCCTTAGACCCTGTCAATGTTTCCAGATGGAACAACCGTGAGTGTGCGTGTCGCCGACGCCGCTGGCGACGACCGCCTGCGCCCTGCGTGTGCACCGCTTACAGGAGAGTCAGCGATGACAGGTGAGTCCATGGGAAATACACTCGGTGTTATGTACAGGCGCTGTGGGGAACGTTACTGAATTAAGCAAGGATGGGTTGTGTTTAGATAATGTTTGTTAAGTGACCCCACCGTATTGGCGTTGTTGAAGTCAGCAAAAGGTCCGCAGGGCTGAGGGTGGAGGTGGGGTTAAGAAAGAGTAGACTGAAATTTCTTAGCAAAGATAGTACTATTCCGAAAGGGTATCTGGACCCCCTATATAAGGACAGCAAAGATGAATATGAGATCTGGACTGTAACCATTCACCACTATTTAGGGGTTAGCGGGGGACCCTTAAATATCTATTTCTCTGGTTACAGCCATGGCTTTCATCATCAACCCTTTGTCCCACTGCTGGGCACGGATCTCCTCTCATAACGAAAAGGATTAGGCCATAGTCCACCGCGCTGGCCAAGTGCGAATTGGTAGACTTCACATACCTTTGAGATTTTTTTTTTATAAATCTCTCATGGATGCAGGTTTCCTCACGATGTTTTCCTTCACCGTTTTGCATGTAATAATTAATTTCTAATACGCACATAACTGAAAAATCAGAGGTGCGAGCCTGGGATTTGAACCTCGGACCCCTCGATCGAGAGGCGGAGTTTCTTAACCACTAGGATATCACTGCATGGCTATAGTACTTATAATTCAGTATTCAATAATATATCTTAATTTAATAAGATATCTTATTTTATTTATTATAATATATTATTTTAATGCTGCCACCCTCTGGATCAATTTATTGGGACCATAGCGTCGGTCACAGTACATCTGGCGGGTAAGCTATTCAAAAAAATAATTGTCTGTTATTAAATTACATTCAATTTGATTCAACAAGATTATATTACAAAAAAATATATATTATGTATGTTTTATGTATGATTGGGTGCAAGGGTGGCAAATGTTACCCTTGTTGACTAATCTGGAACGTTTTGCGTGTCAACATTACTACACTTCAACTTAGAGGTGGTAGAACCCTTTGTGGTTCGACTCCGGCGGCACCACCGCCACACCTATTTCTACCTAATAACAGCAGTGTTAGGCGCTGCTGTGTTCCAGTTTGACGGGTGTGGTAAGGGAGACAGACTTTTCCGAGGCGTTCCAGCTTAGTCCTCAGGGGTAGCGGCGCATCTGTGGCCGATCTCAGGTAGGAATATCTAATTCTGTCTGAGGTTGATTACAGATGTCCATGGGCGGCAGTAGCCACTTACCATCAGGTGATGCAGTCCACCTGATGGTAAGTGGCTACTGCCGCCGCTCGTCTGCTACTCCTATATTATAAAAAAAAAACTTCAGACCATACAGCATTACATGGCTGTTACGAAGCAGAAATTCTGATGTCTGTATAAATTCTGTTTGAAATGTGGTTCCATAAATATTAATATTTAGAGGTCCATATTACTAGTAAATAATGTTTTTTATGTTTTTTGCAGACTCGCAGCAGTCCTCACGCTGGGCGCAAGGGACCTCAGGCGGGAGCTGGACAGGATTGTAATCAACACAGGTGAGTCATGTAAGCCACACACGCTACGGTCTACCGGCCAGTATATGGATTTGAAGTTTCTTACGCCGCTTCCTCTCCATAGAGACACATCTTCCGAAGCGGTGGTAGTTTCTTGACTTTCAAAAAGTATTCTATATGAATCCATTTGTATTCCAAATGGATTCATATAGATTGATTATTTGATTTGACAGCTTATCTGCGCAGGTTTGCCTCTACATATCAACTCCACGTGGGTAGCAGGGGACGTTGGGGTACCGTACTGTGTTCAGTCCTGTAGCGATGGCGATGGAAATAATTGATTTTTGATCTGTTCGGTTAGTTTAGGTTCAAACTGCACAGGTGTATTTTCACACACAGCCCGGTGTACCTGCGTAGGTTTACTTGAATAGGTGCACTGTCGTGTGCATTGTAATCAAATCAAATCACTTTTTTTTATTCAAAATAGATTCTTTACAGAACTCTTTTTGAATATCAATTCATCTACCGCCATTTCACAAGGTATTTAGTTGTGGAGAAGAAGCGGCGAAAGAAACTCCATAACGCACATCTTTTAAAAATATAAATTTTACCTACAATGTTAAACTTAACCTAATGGTACATGTGGAGCTGGAGCTACTTCAGAGCACCTTTTTATCAGGCAAATAATCACTTAGTTTATAGGAAGCTTTTCGTTTGTTTAACGAAATGTTTAAACAATTTTCTGTGAATTGACGACGACCCGCGTGGCGGAGCGGTCACCATGCCGGTCTGACGCGCAGAGGGTCCCGGGTTCGATCCCCGGCCAAGACAGATTTCTAAATGATGAATTTAGATTTCTGGGTCTGGGTGTTTGTGTATTTGTCTCTGTGTGTGTCCATAGCACCCACGATACAGGGAATCCTAGTGTGGGGCTGTGAGTGTAGAAAAGCGTAAAAAAAAAAATCTATAATATAATTTGACCTCACTTTTATTTCTAATTCTATGTTATTTGTTATACGACAGAAACGGATACAACGAGGGACGAGCCCGCTGAGGTGTACGTGTTATCCGTTGCTCCTCGACCGTGAGTATACATTTTGATTATTTTTTTCATAGATTAGTAAAGATTACTCACGCCTAACAAGAAAATGTACCCAGTTTTGAGAATTGAAATAGTTGCGTAAAAAAGTTTTGCCACGTCTCCGTGCTAAAATGTCCCTAAAATATTTGAAATAATTATTTATTTATTACGTAATTATTACGTAAATTAGTTATTTATTCGTAAGTTTTCTCTAAAAATGTTTTTATTTGTCAAGGATTCAAAAAAAGAACTTACTAAAATAAGCCATTTGTGGCTTCATTCAATTTCAAGGCGGCGAAGTATCTTTACTAATCTATGATTTTTTTCTTAATGATTTTGATTAATTTTTGTTTTTGTCGTGTATGCCGTCGTTATGGGTTCTAAGATGTAGTTAGATCCATTAGATGGCGCTATTGTAGAGGTGTTTTTTTTAATTGTGGAAAATTTTGGGAATATTTTATATTTTTTTTTATTTTCTTAGCTATGTTTTATGAAACTCCCTAGATCTATATAATTTAGGTTATGATTGTATTGGTGCTTTTGGGAAATCAAACCGGAATGTATCTTTGGCGATGTAACATATAATAATTATTATTTTATTAGCGTAACACATATTCATCCATCGATCTGCTTTGGTGGATGTACTGGTTCGGTTAGTACAAATATAATACCAATCGGTTCACTACTGTCCTACCCGCACGGCGTCCACACTAAGAGTGACGTACCAGACCAACTGACAGCTAACTCGATGTCGCCAGATGCGCACCACTACCGCACGTCATACTAGTACTCGTATCTATGTTTAGTGTCTAATTATGAGCGTACTTACTAATACACTACAGTGGACATAGGCCTCACCTAATCGGCGCCACTCCAACCGGTCCCGTGCCCTTTGAATCCAGCGGTTCCGTCTTTGTATATGTAACAAATAATATTATTTTATTAATTACATGTGTAACACATATATCCATCTATCAGCCTAAGGTCCACACAAACGTATTTTAAATAAAATATCTTCATTCAAAAATTAACAGTCTGGCCTCTAATACAAGTAATAGTGACGTCACAAATGTAAATGTTATAAAAAGCAAATGTGGTGTTGCACACTTATTTAGTCAAAGCTTTTACGGAAGAGCACCAAATATATATAATAATATTCCAAATGATATTCGAAATTGCAAGGATATCCATGCGTTTAAAAATAAACTAAAAACATATCTAACTAATAAATGCTACTATAGTTTAAAATCCTTTTTGAGCAATAAAAATCAGTAATCTTATTTGTTATCAAGTCATATTGAATTGTTAGAATTAAAATTATAATAATAGATTTTAGATGACGCGTATATTTGTAAGCAACTCTGTGGCAGAATAAGAGACTAAGTAATAAAAATATGTAACAACTAACAATTACCTTATTCACAAATAAACTGATTTGATTTGATTTGCAGTGAGGGTGAGTCCTCCCAGGACAGCCGCAGGAGCGAGCTGACGCAGCAGAACGATGGCTCCATCCGACTGCATCCACACTTTCAGGTAATGTTTTATTATATTATTTTTATTTGGACAAGCATGTAGTCCACCTGATGGTAAGTAGCCTACTGCCCCCATAGACATCTGTAGCGAATCCTAGATGAGGTTAGATTCCTACTTGAGGTCGGCCACAGGTGCGCCGCTTCTACTGAGGACTCAGCTGGAATGCCTCGGAAAAGTATGTCTGCCTTACTAAACCCTTCAAACCAGAACACAGCGGCGTTTAACACTGTTATTATATAACAGAAACAGGTGTGACGGTGGTGCCGCCGGAGTCGAACCACAAAGAGATCTTCAAAGTGCATGGTTTCATGCTCGTCTGTTATTTTTATATAAATAAATATTTCATAATATATTTACACATATGATTACAAACACAAAATAGGATATAAAAAATTGGTGGTACGGAACATGCCATATGAGAGTTTTACTCTCACTTGTCCAATAATTTCAAAATATCCAGCGATGACGTAACTATGACGTCATTTGGAAATTGAGTTACATAGCTGCGTTTATCAACACAAAGAAAATGAAACCCATTGACAAATCAAGCAGAAGAATGTTCCTAACTGATTTGTGTTAACCTATTTACATGTCATTGTTTCCAGGTGGTGTGCGGTGGTGAGCTAAGAGCCCTGTTGCTCCGAGCGCCATCTTTACCGGCGCCGCAGCCGAATCCCCCGGCGTTCTTCCCGCCGCCGGCCAAAGTTCACACGCAGGTACGTATCTTATCCCTGACCCTGTAATCCCGGAACCAGAATAGGGCTACGGTATCCCCTGCCTGTCGTAAGAGGCGACTAAAAGGGGGCTTCCGGGGTCGCGGGTGGCAAGAGTGGGAGCTCGGACCGTCCAGCAAGCGACCCCGGGAAGGACGGCGGTATGTGTGGTCTCATATCGCTGTAATCACCAGGGGATGTGAGAGCGTATGCTCTCCCTAGGGCAGAGCCCGACTGGGGCATCACGTTAGGAGGACTCCGGTTGTGTTCCGTTGGAGATCCCGGAGTTCTCCACCAAACGCCGAGGACGGCTACCGGGGGGGTTTTAGTGCAGTATAAGTTCCACATAACCCGGCGTCACTCCCACGGCCTCGGGTACCTTTTTAAGGTCTCCCCTTCGTCAACAACTCACAAGATCTTACACCCTTCTTCCTCCTTATCTACCTTGTGCCTTCTTAACCCATTTTATAATCACCATCAGCTCATACTCCTTTCTATAATACCCTCCCATGTTCTAAAATCTTTCTACTGCTTTAACCCTTCTTCCTCATAAATCCTTCCTTACCCTTTCTGCCTCCTTAGCTCAGTGAATCTTCTATTCTCTACCTCTTTAAACTCTCTGTCTGCCTAAATTTCTCAGCCAGTCTCCCTTTAGGGCTCGAACACAAAACTGCGATGCGACGCGATGCGAATTCGCAACGCAGAAAATTGCGATGCGAATTGCTGCGATGCGATATCGTGCGGCGTAACGTCTCTCAGGGTGACCAACAACAACAACCACTGTGCGATGCGAATCAATTCGCAAGTTCTTGCGATGCGTCGAGGGAGCTCGCAGATTTTTGCGATGCGACGTCGCATCGCAGTTTTGTGTACGAACCCTTACTTTAGCCATAAACCCTTTTTTACTTTAACCCCTAATCCGCCCTTTTAGCTGCCTGTAACTACAATAGTAAGATAAAATTTAAATTTTAAAACATCAGTTGTAGGTAGAGGTGCCCCGCAGATTAACATACTGCACTACAGTTTTACTGATCCACCTGTCTGTCCGCAGGTGGACTACATCCACTGCTTGGTGCCAGATCTGCAAGAGATCACAGCGTGCTCGTTCTACTGGGGCAAGATGGACCGCTACGAGGCTGAACGTCTGCTCGATAATAAGCCTGAAGGTGAGTGTTTTGTGGTCGAATTGATCTATTTGTAATTAATTTGAATTTGTTGGTCACATTGTTGGTAAAAATACCAAACTTAGATTGACTCCTGTGGCACCATTGGGCATAGATTCGTTGCTACTCCAATGAACTATTGGTATGTGGCTATTGCCGCCTATGGACATCTGTAATCAACACCAGATAGAATTAGATAAATAAAAAGTATGTCTGCCTTACCACACCCTTCAAACGATTTCCTGATTATTTCGATTTTAATGCTAGTGTAAAGAAGTGAATTTGTCTGTATATATGAGTGAGTATGTGTGTGTCTAAGAGAGTGTATGCGCGAGGGTGTGCGCGCGCGTTTGTGTGCGTGTGTCTGCGATTGTGTGCGTGTGTCAGTTATTATTTCGATTTTAATTAGTAGTAAGCCACTTGCTCAGTATGAATTTGTGCCTGGGACAGTGTGTGCGTGTTTGTATTTGTAAGTGTGTGTGTGTGTGTATCAGTAATTATTTAGATCTTGATGACAGTGAGACAGTTGCTTAATTTGAGTGTAGGTCTGTATGTGTGCGTCTAAGAGAGTGTGTGCGTGTCAGTGATTATTTCGATTTTAATTCTGATTATTTCCTCTCCCTCCCCAGGCACATTCCTCCTCCGCGACTCAGCGCAAGAGGAGCACCTGTTCTCCGTCTCCTTCCGCAAGTACGGCCGCTCGCTCCACGCTCGCATCGAGCACTACCAACACCGGTTCAGCTTCGACTCGCACGACCCGGCCGTGTTCGCCGCGGACACTGTCACCGGGCTCATCGAGCACTACAAGGTGGGTGTGCTCCGCGCCGAACTTCTGGTCCGCTGTGAAGTTGATGCGTGCAACTGTAGAGCTGCAGTCCCGCTGATATCTACAATTTGCTGTTGCGACGCGACTCGTTCGTATATTCGGAGAGGACTAGAAGTTTGGCGCGGACTATAACACTACACTGCAAATGTTACCGCATCGGGTATTATTACATGATGAGTCCGTAGTAACAGAATAGACACTCAATTTCCAAAATTATATCCTTATAAAAGGCACTATCCGTTGGTTGAATAATATAGGGGTTTTTTTTTCAAAACTAACTTGTTCTATTCCCGGTCAGAGAAAATGAGGTTGTAAAAAAAGTAATGACAAAGTTGTTTTTTTTTTTTTTTCAAAATTGGCCTCATAACTCTTCAGATTTTCTTCGCTAACCCGTATAGTTTCGGAATTCGCCATCCAGGCCACCTTTTAAAATTCACCCTATATATGTTGTATACACACGTAAAGACAGTTGACATACTTAATAAATAAATTAATTATTTCACCCAATAAAGAAATCAGTATAAATGTAAACATTGTTTGTATGGAACCCAGGACCCCGCGTGCGTGATGTTCTTCGAGCCGATGCTGACAGCGCCGCTGCCGCGCGCCGAGCCCTTCACCCTGCAGCAGCTCGCCAGGGCCGTCATCGTATCACACACCACGTATGATGGTATGTTACCTTCAATTTTTAAGGTGGTAGAACCGTTTGTGGTTCAACTCCGGCGGCGTCACAGCCACACCTATGTCTGCCTCGTAGCAGCAGTGTTAAACGCTGCTGTATTCTGGTTTGAAGGGTGTGGTTGTAAGGGAGACTTACTTTTTAAAAGTTATCCAACTTAGTCGTCAGGGGTAGCGGCGCATCTGTGGCCGACCTCAAGTAAGAATATCTGTACTTATCCGGGGTTGATTACAGATGTCCATGGGCGGTAGTAGCCACTTACCATCAGGCGAACTGCTCATCAAATCAAATCAAATCAAATTTTTTTATTCAAAATACATGCTTTACAGAGCACTTTTTGAATGTCAATACAACTACCACCACTTCACAAGGTGTTTCGTTATGGAGAAGAAGCGGCGAAACAAACTCCATAACACACATCTTTTAAAAAAATGGATTTTACAATGTTAAACTTAACCTAATGGTACATGTGGAGCTGGAGCTACTTCAGACCACACCGTTTTATCAGGCACATAATCACTTAGTTTATAGTACGCTTTTTTACATAGCGTTTGTAATCTGCTATTCTTATATAATAAATAAGTAAATGCTTGCTAAACTCACAGCCCTACACTAGGATTCGTTGCGTCGTGGATGCCATGGACACACAAATACACTACACAAATATAACAAACTAATACACAAATACCCATACCCAGAACAGGTATCTAAATTCGTCATTCAGATATCTGTCTGGCCGGGGATTGAACCCGGAACCCTTTGCGCGTCAGACCGGTATGGTGACCACTCCGCCACGTAGATCGTCAATCGTGTTATAAAAAAACTAATCTACCTTATTGTTTACCAGGTGTGGAGCAGCTACCCCTCCCGGCTCGCCTGCGCGCCTACCTCAAGGAGTACCACTACCGCCAGCGCGTCCGCGTTCGCCGCCTAGAGCCGGAGTACCCGCAATGCTAGCGGCGGTCCTCGTGCGTGGAGCAGCTGCGGCGGATGCACGCGGCGCTGCAACACGCGCGCGACCCGGACTACGTGCCGGGGCTGCTGGTGCGCCAGGCGCTGAGGGACGCGGAGTGAGGGGGTAGTGTGTGGCCGGGGGGTAATGGCGGGTGTCGCGGGGCGTGCGTGATGTGGTGGAGTGTTGGGGACGTCAAGTGAAGGAGTGTGTGGCCGGGGGGTAATAGCGGGAGTCGCGGGGCGTGCAGTGACGCGGTGGAGTGTGGGGGACGCGGAGTGAGGGAGTGTGTGGCGGGCGAGTGTTAGCGGAAGTCTGGGGACGCGAAGTGATGGAATGGAGCGTTGGGGACGCGGAGTGAGGGGGATTGTGTGGCCGGGGGCTTGTGCGGGGGCGCGGAGTGAGGGGGATTGTGTGGCCGGGGGGCGTGTGGGGGGACGCGGTATGACGGAGTGAAGCGTGGGGGGCGCGGAGTTATGGGAGCGTGGATTGTAGGGAGTGTGGAACGCCTGAGTTACGCGAGCTTCTCGAACGTGGAGTGACGGGGAGTGGGGATGTATGGGGGCACGTGGAGTGACGGGATGGAGTGTGGAGCGGGCGGGCGCTGTGGGACGCATAGTGATGGGAGTGTGGTGCAGTTATGCTAGTAGCATGCGGTGTGAGGGGTCAGGCAATAGGGAGTGTAGAACGCTGCAGTACAGCGTGGAGCGACTCGAATACGGATTGACGGCGAGTGTGGGGAGTGAGGGAGTGGATCGGTCGGTTCGCGTACTCACCGCGCTGTAACACACGAACCCATATGCGGTATATACAGGAAGTGTTTAGTGCGGTATGGGACGCCCAATGTCTGCAGTGAGTGTCGGTTTGGGAAGACACTTGCATGTACAGAGATAGGACGCCCGATAAACAGTGTACATAATGTTGTATGAGGTAGGTGGATTGCTTAGAGACCCCAAAACATGTAGAGCACCCCGCATAGAGTATGCAGTGACAGATAGGGGATGAAGGTAGACCGATATACTGGAGCCACTAACCTACATAGACCAATACAAGGTACAATCCTAGATATACAAATGCCCTGAAACAACTGTAAATACTCCTTAAGGGCCACTACAATAAACTATTTTATTGGTCATACAACCATCATTATATGTGGCATCGGTCTACCAACCATCTATAACAGCAGTGAACAGTGGTAGGGTTGAGTGAATATGAACTGTAGTAGCTAAGTGTTTTAGGGTTAAATTTAATAGTGCATTATAACAACAAGCATTGAGATGGTTATGCGATACTGTTGTCACTGTCGAGATGTGACTAATGTTAGTCTTAATGAGGAGATGGGACATACAAGACTAAAATTAGTCAATGTCTAGGCTAAAGTGGTAATGTGATAGTGTCGCTGTTGTACAGATGTGACTAATGTTAGTCTTAATGCTGAGGTGGGACATACGTGACTAAGATTAGTCTATGCCTATGTTACAAGTGTATCGTGGAAAAGTATTGTATCGAAACAGTGACTAAATAAGGTCTAAATTATTTGGTATCGAAGCATCACAAAGATATGTTCATATCGGTCTAAGTATAGCCGAAAATTATTGATTGATTCTTCTAAATCAAGTAACATTTATTAATGTTGTGTAGAACATAATTTATTGTTTAGACTTACAGCAATATACTATGGGTGTTTTGGATCGATTGTACAGATGTGTGTGAAAACACCCATAGATATTGTTGAAAATGTTGAAACATATAGATTTGCATCTTTAGAATTACAATGACGAAAAAAAAGACGCTTTCAACACTCACAGCCCCACATTAGGGTTCCCTGTGTGCCGTGAACACACACACACAAAGACAAACACACAAACACCCAGACCCAGAACTGATATCTAAATTCATCATTTCGTTATCTGTTTGACCGGGGATCGAACCCTGAACTCTTAGCGCGTCAGACCAGGTATGGTGACCGCTCAGCCACGCTGGTCGTCAAGTATGACTCTGATATGTAAAAGAAAAGTTGTCAAAGGTATGTGAAGTGTACCAGTACGCACTTGTCCAGCGCGGTGGACTATGGCCTAATCCTCATTCTGGTCGCCCAGCAGTGGGACAGTAATTGCCTAAGGATAACATGAGTCCATGCATAGCATATTTTGGTATTTTCAAAGTGTTTTTTGTACATAAATCACTGAGTATTGAAGCACTGATGTCCTTGTAATTCTAAAAGTGTAAAATTTGTGGTTTTGGTCTAAATTATTAATATTATTGTCAATATTTAAAGTTACATAATTATATTAATCATGTACTCAATCTAATAAAAAAAAAACGCAGAACACACAAAACAGAACTTGATCTATCTGTCATCGATGTTACATTTCTGTTAGAATAAAAAAATATATTATATCTATTTTAATAATTATATGATAATAAATCGATTATTTCAGATTATGTATATTAAAAAGTAGATTTTTGAGAATAACTCAATTATATATAAAAATAAATAAATAAATGTTAGTTTGTAACTACCCTAATGTATAGAGGAAGCCCACACCCAAAAGTGGGATAAAATCTACTATTTAAAATAATAGAATATTACAAAAAATAATCTAGTATAAAAATATCCCAACTAAATGTTGAAATATTTAATATAAAACTTTAAAAATTATTGTTTCTTCTTGTAAATATTTAATGTTAGTTATGTGTATGTTATTTATAATCAAAATAGTTATTTTTAGTCGAAAATTGTTTAGTGAATAACTTTTTGAATGATGATATTGTTCAGAGACCCTTTGTGGTTTTATTCACCACATATATATCTTTGTTTTATAATATAGGAGTAGCAGAGCATGCAGTCCTTTGATGGTAAGCTACTGCCGTATGGACAGCTGTAATCAACCCCAGATAAGTTTAGATTCCTACCTGAGTTCAGCCACAAGTGTGCTACTGTGGACTTAGCTGGAATGCCTCAAAGTATGTCTCTTACCACACTTCAAACCAGAACACAGCAGCGCTTAACACTGCTGTTATTAGGCAGTTTGTTTTAAGTATTGTAGTAATGATTCTGTGTTCTGATTTGAAGTGTGGTAAGGTAGACTTATACGAGGTGTTCTTTAGTCCAATCAAATCAAAATCATTTTTTTAATTCAAAATAGGTTCTTTACAGAGCACCTTTTGAATGTCAATACATCTACCACCACTTCACAAAGTGTTTCGTTATGGAGACGAAGCGGCGAAAAAAACTCAATAACACACATCTTTTAAAAAAAATGTTTATACAAAGGCACTTAACCTAATGGTACATGTGGGGCTGGAGCTACTTCGGACCACACCGTTTAAATCAGTCAAATAATCACTCAGCCGTCGATCAGTCAAGTCAGTCAGTAGCATCACTGACCTCAGGTAGGACTGCCCTATCTGGGGTTGATTACAGATGTCCGTACGGCAGTAGCTTACCATCAGGTGGACAGCATGCTCGTTTGCTATTTAAATTCCTACAAGTTATGCACTAAACAATATTTTTGACTTATGTAGTATACCAGTCGTAAAACTTATGGGAATGCATTTTATCTCAGTAATTGTAATTATTCATTGTCTCTGTAGTAATGGTAGAATTACCAAAGTTTTATGTATTCTTCATGAGTAGGGGCTGAAATATACGTACGATATGACGTCATAGGTGACGCGATGCGATGTCGTGTCGTGGGATATTACGACACGTAGAAATCACGACACGATAAAGTCAATTTTTTTGTGTGGTAAAGGAGACATACTTTCTTGAGGCGTTCCAGCTTAGTCCTAAAGTTAGCGATGCATCTGTGGCCGACAACAGGTAGGAATCTAATCCTATCTGGGGATGATTACAGATGCTCGTCTGTTAGTCCTTTATTTTTAAAAACAATTAAATACTTTATTCAAAGCAGTTTCTTTACAAAACTCTTATTGAATGTCAGTAATGTACCACCACTTCGCAAGGTGTTTCGTTATGGAGAAAAAACTCCAAAAAACAGTTTGTCCGCAAGGAATTTATTTCTCGCGTCGTATTTTAAGACGCACGTCGTAACCCACGACACGACAACGCACCGTGACGCGAAACGACGTACGTGTCGTACGTGTGTTCCGGCCCTAATTAGGCGCGGTCTACGTAGTAATATTTAAATGTGTGTAGATATTTAATAATAAATGTTATTTCATATTAATGTTAAATATTGTGTAAAACAAATTATTTTCGATTTCATGTAGATTTCTATTTAATGTCTAAAAATATAATAATAATAATAATAGTATGTTATTATTATGTCGTTTGTAAGTTATGTCTTACGTTTCATAGGGTGACGGTAACGTTGACACGTGACGTCACAAGGTTAGAGCTTTGGCGTCATAAGTCAGTGTTGTGATATCACAGTGTTGTGACGTCACAGGTGTCAGTTGTGACGTCGCAGGGTTTAGAATTTTGACGTCACAGTTGTCAGAATCCTGACGTCATAGGTGTCAGAGTTGTGTCGTCACGGGGTGTCAGCATTGTGACGTCACGGGTTGTCAGAGTAGTGACGTCAGTAGAATCTGCCTTGTGACGTCAGAGGGTGCCGCAATAGAATGTAACGTGTGACATGATTTACGGATGGCTTATTTTTCGAAAAATAATTAGGATTGGATGCAATGAGGGATTGTAATTTATATGTGGTCAGTGTTTCTTGTGCACAGAGGAAGTAAATAGGCTCTTTAAATGGTAGTAACTGCTGTAACTACCATTATCAATAATCGATCTATCCACTGTTTTCTCTTCCACAGATCAACGTTTGTCAATTTCTGCATATTACAAGTTGTCACGTTTAGATCTTTGGTAGGCAAACTTTGGATGGATTGAATATTGATAATGGGTATGGGTGAACACAACGTAGAATGGAGGACACTATAGTTTGACTTTTAATGTTTTCAAATTAGACATATTTGTATCTTTATATTAATATCTATTTGACTAATGTAGTAAAAAACATATTTTTCATAATTCTTACAGTGTCCTGTTTCTAGAATCGTATTTTACAGAATTAGACACTTTGTACGCCGTATCCACACGCTTGCCAAACCTCGACAAATATACACAAATCAAATGTGTAGATAAACTGTTTGAATTGGTTTGTGTAACAAATTGTACTAAAGAAATTTAGACAAATGTTTGTACTTTGCGGCGAATATCAAGTGTGTGGACGCGGCGTTATATCTACAGGCAATGAACGTGTCGTGTCAGACAAAATCATATTTTCTATACAATAGGTACAGGCACAGCCCGTGTCGGTGCAGGCGCATTACCGAAGCTACGTCCATACACATTAAGGCGGTAAGAACCCTCTGTGGTTCCACTCCGGCACCACCGCCACACCTGTTTCTATTATAACAGCAGTGTATCTCTTCTGTGTTCTGGTTTGAAGTGTGTTAAGAGACATACTTAGCCGAGGCGTTCCAGCTTAGTCCTCACGTGTGGCGGCGTATCTTTGCCGACGTCAGGTAGGAAACTCATATCTGTGGTTCATTAAAGATGTCCATAAGGCATCTAGCTAGCTTACCATCACGTGGAATGCTCGTCTGCTATATTATAAAAAAACATATACAGTGATATAATTTTGTCTGGCACGACACGTGGCTGTTACCTTACATGTCTGTTAGTACAAATGCAGTTTTATCCATGTTTATATTTAATTTCGAGTCTATTTATTTACTTCGTCTATGTGTACACGCTTTAAAATAAGTTTCTGTACATAAACACTATAATACAAATTATTTATTATTGTAATATTGGTTTTAGGGGTTATCTGTGAATTGTAACTTAAAAAGGAAATATGACTAACATTTTGATACAGGCGAGGTGATACTTAGGGTACCGTTGTCCGACAATCTCCTTTAGTTTGTCATTTATTATTACTTCCCAGAATTTGATCCTTATAAGCAACTCTATCAGATAGTGGAATAATATAGAAGGTGTATTTTTTATTCAAAATGAACACGTTCGATTCCCGGCTAGGGAAAAAGATGTTTTAAAAAAGTATTGATGCAGTTTTAGTTTTTATCAAAATTGGCCTCGTAACTCCTTTCAGCATTTTCCCTAATCCTTATAGTTTCGGATTTGGCCTTGAAGGCCCGTTTTAAAAATTCACCCTGTATATGCAAGAAGTTGAGAAAACTTCGATAGCGTGATTGAGGCAACTGGTGTCGCCATCTCTTGGCGAGTTGTGGAAAGTTTCCACTCATTTTTCCGTTAACGTGAGCGAAAACCAGAATATTCCGGTTCTAGCTTTTGCTTTATACAGATGACCCCTGAAGACGCTCTTTCGCTAAACATTTGTCTGTAATGTTTCAATTCGAGCATTACATCGGCGAGTGTAATGTAATACAAGTTGTAACATTTTGTAACAATCAAACAAGTTGTAACAATATTTAATTGTTACGTTACAAATAAATGCTTTCGTGAGAGAGCACTGTATGGTTCATATATACATACAGACATCGTTCGTCTCTCATGGTTTGTGGTGAAACAAAATCATATTCCATACAATGTGTACGAACGTTGGTAGGGTTTCGTACCTAAAGGGTAGAAACGGATCCCATTACTAAGCTTCCGCTGTTTGTCCGTCTGTCACAGGGCTCTATCTCCCAAACCGTAATAGATAAAAAACAAGTCTTTTTAAACAAAGTATGTAAAATGGTGGCCGCTATAATAACAAATATTACAAATAAAAATCTGGAAATATTTATGGAGTCGCCATACAAAAAACTGCTAGTTTTCGACGTTTTTCACTTTATCTATTGAACCGTAATAGATAGACAGTTCAAATTTTTACAATGCATTCATTTCTATGGCTACTATGATAACAAATACTAAAAATAAAAAGCAAATGAAAAAATTCTGATACGGACCCCTCCGTGTGCGAGATCAACTTACACTTAGTCAATTAATATTATTATCTTCCGTAATGACCCGGCAAACGTTGTGTTGCCATATAAATAAAAAAAATGTTAAGGGTGAACAACCCTTATCACTTAGGGGTATGAGAAATGGATAGTAGCAGATTCTCAGACCTACTGAATATGCATATAAAATTTGTTGAAAATCGATAAAGCCGTTTCGGAGGAGTACGGTAACTAACGTTGTGACACGAGAATTTTGTATATAAGATAATAATTCTGTCTGACACAACACGTTCTATGTCTGTAGGTATAAATGGGACCGTTATTTCGAGAAATAATACGATTATATATGTTGTGACGTAGTCTTCTCATAATAGTGTTTTTGTCAAGTATTAATAACATGTTAATGTTAATTTTAATAAAATACTTAGAACTGTTCTAAAATTATCTATTTAGCGTCTGTCGGGAACAGTAGGGGGATATTTTTGAATAATTTGTTAGTTCGGGAGTGACGTGTGTGATCGGCTTCAGGTGGCACCTGCTCTATATGGAGTTACAGATGTCCATACGAGTGTCTACCATCCGGTAGCCTGTAATTAAATCTTTTATAAAGAACCTGACTGTTTAAAAAGTAATAAACTTAAAAGTAAAGTAATGGAGATTACGTCACTCCCACAATTTAGACGAATCCAACGACACCTCATATGTTAATCCGTCAAGCCGTTTGTGCTGCAGCGTGACAAAGAATGACACATACATACATACATATGCTCGAAAAACATTACCCTCCGCACTCTGGTATAAACAAGAAACATTGTTCGAAATGTTACTACTGTTCCCGCCAAACGTACTATGACGCCATATTTTTGATAAATACAATTTATTATAATTATGTATCATGTTATTTATCTATATTATAAATAATTATTTTTTTAATTAAGCGTCTCGTCCTATCGCTCGTTGTGATTCTAATATTGTCGTAGAATACCTACATTTTTATTAAAAAGTTACTAATGTTCGCCCACGACGCCATTTAATTGTTTGCGCGCGCTTTTTTATCTTCTTTTTATATGTTTTTTTATATGCGTCCGTTAGGCAAAGATAATGTAGGCTGTACAGCCGATTTAAAGGCAACCAAGCCTTATTGTAAGGGGTCGGTAAAAATTATGTCAGAGGGTCAAGGGGTATATAAATTATGACAAGGGGGTCGTTTCGCGAAATATTAAATTTAAATCAAATAAATAATAAAATTAATAAGTATATAATGATTGACAAATTTGAATTGTTTTATTAAAAAACAAAATAAGCCGAAATTTTGTGGCTCTTTTTTGTATTTGTGTGATAGGGGTGTGTTTATGCGGGAAGGGGGTTGATAAGTCTAACCTGTGACGTAATTTTTACTGACCCTAATATTTCTTTATATTTGTTATTATATGTATAATATCAGGGTAAAACCTTGTGGAAGTAACAGTGGCGTCATCGTCTCATTTATAATCTGTCGTCTTGACAGTTGTTTCTTGTACAGATAATGTAGTGTATAGCGATTATTTTGAAACTTCGCGCGAAGCGTACAAATTATATGAGAAATAAAGTATTTTAAAGCTATTTGTGTTTTATTTTTGTTACCTGTTAAGTGTAAAAAATACTAAAGGACAGAGTTAAAACGTCCGAAATGAAAGTAGTATGAAATAGAAAAGTCCTTTAATTAAATTATATTAATGAAAATTGTGTTGCAATTGTCTTATTTTTTTATATTTTTCCTCTTTCTAAATTCGCAGCCCCACACTAGGTTCCCTGTGTCGTGGGTGCCATGCACACACACAATAGACTCAGGACAGATATACAAAATCATTCAGATATGTTTGGCCCGGGTTCGAACCCCTTTGCGCCATGCGGGAACTCAAATATTTTCTTGGTTGTGACATATACCATATTTCGTGTGATAATGTACGAATTTCATATAAAATGTTCATGACTAATAAAAGTATTTAAGTTTTTATTTTTAAATATATCATATAGGAGTAGCAGACGAGCATGCAGTCCACCTGATGGTAAGTGGCTACTGTCATCAACCACAGATAAGATTCGTTACCTTTCTGAGGTTCACTACTACGCCGCTACCCCTGAGGACTAAGCTGGAACGCTTCGGAAAACTCTTCCTTACCACACCCTTCAAACCAGAACACAGCAGCGCTTAACACTACTGTTAATAGACAGAAATAGGTGTGGCGGTAGTGCCGCCGGAGTTGAACCACAAAGAGTTCAACCATCTTTAAAATAAAAAATAAAACACTACAATATCTAACATCCTCTTTATTACATTAAATAAATTATAAAGTTCATAAGGTATAGTTATTTTATTTATCAATAATAAGCAAGCGTCGCTCAAAACATCGTAAGGTACGCGTAACTTAAGACTTAAGAGAATTTAACATTTATCTTACGCTAACGGAAAACTGGCGAAAATCTGATCAAATATTGTATGTGGTTAGTTCCCGCTGCTTGTCAAGAGATGGCGCTTTTGAACTAATTTGTGTCTATTAGTTCAAAAGCGCTCTAATTTAAAAATTTGCACCAAAAATGAGTTTCTATAACTCATAAAAAGATAGCGCTTTCTACAAAAAGAAAACGTTACAGTGCATTTTTCTCTTTTTTTTTATGTTTTTGTAGCTATTATCGAGTTTTAGCGCTATCAATGTTTTAGATACGTAAAAAATCAATGCTTTCCGTATTATTTTCATAATTATAAATCATTTTATAAAAAATTCAAAGTTAGTTTTTTTTTTTAATTTTGGACTATAATTAGACATAAAATGCCGAAAGTAAAATAAAAAAAAACCTTTTTTAATATGTTAAAAATAATCATTAAACCTGATGCTGTAACAATTATAGCAAATAATTATTAAAACTTCTTGTGGAATAAAATCAGATTTACCTTACAGTAAAATCATAAATAATGATCAGATTTCCGCCATTTTTCTAGCTAAAAATATTGTAAATCATTATTATTAACAAACCATTAATACTGATATAAATATATAATTAGGTCGACGATGCGTTGTCTATGAAATACCACAGCTACCAAATGGTAGAAAAATAAATAAAGGAATGCATTAAAAATGAAATAATACAATAATATTACAATAATCTCTAAGCTAAATTAATTATCTATACAAAAATCCTTAATCTACAAAATTTACAAGCTGATAGCAACACAATGGCAATAAATATGTTTTTACAAAATTTCAGTCAAAAAAAATGTCGGTGTTTTTAGACCAAAGTTAGACCTTCAAATTAATTTCTATTTATCTTAAAATATGCAATATATTTGATGGTACTTGGTTACCAGCGTATGTATATCTGTAATCTATGTCAGATAGGATAAGAATCCGATTTGAGTTACTATAGATTGATTTCTTACTGAGGATTTTTTTAAATGCTGTACAGCCCCCATCCCTTGAAGGCTAAAGGGAGATTTTCTTTCAGCCCTTCTGTCGACATTATCAACCCATTACTGTCCATATTTCCCAAGAAGAAATATGTCCTATTTCCCGATTATTTTCCTACGTGTTTTTCGCATTTTACTTTTTGTCAAGAGGAAACTTTCCTCTAGTCCGACGCTGCAAGAATGATTTAATAGTTTGGTCTAAATTACAAACGAAATAAACAAATAGACTCCTAAAATAATTATTATTTTGAAAAACGCACAGCGTATCCAATCATATTAATTATAAAAGTAAGTCTCTGAAATATGATCTGGTTGATTTCCTTCAATAAATTAGAATGGTCTCAGCTAATGACACACAAAAATAAGATTAAAAATGACAAAAAAACGAGTTACACGTTTAAATTATATATGTTTTGATATAACAGAAGTGTGTATTAGGAGTCGATTTGAGTACTTCGTCTACGTTGCACCGAAGAATACATACGATGTTTTAGTTAGGCAGCATTGGGTCTTGATTTAAAAATATGGCATTTTCTCGAACATAAACACTAGTATTTTTGGCAAGAATATAACAGAATATTATTCGAATATTGTAAGGAAACAATATTACAGAGTTTTTGTCGCAGAAAGTTCGAGAAAGTTAGCTAAAATATGTTACGTAACAAAACTTTAGAAACCATAGTATAGGCCGCGTAAAACTGCTAGTCCGCTCTGAATATAGAAATGAATCGCGTCGCCATAGCAAATTGTATGACTACACCTGCTCGCAACAACTTCAGAGCGGACTAGCAGTTTGGCGCGGACTATAATAATACAAGTAAATGTATATTTACGTAAATATAAGCGTACTAAAAATCTAAGGATATGTAAAATATTTATTTATAAGTTACATTGGCAAGAAATTTGTAATTTAAGTATTGATATACAATATTCGGCAGTGATTGTTGGTATAATATAAAATCTTTAAAATATCCCGTTGTTTCAATAAAGATTTCATTATTTCAACACATATATATTAAAGATATCGTCGGTGCAAACTTAAAACTTCGTATGTAAGAATCAAAATTTAAAAAAAATTGAGTACTAAAAATCTTAGTACAAATATTAATAATCTCGGTTTTAAAAATAAAACAAGCCAATAACTGAAATAATAAAAAATATATATATACGATTGAAAGATAATTTGAATTTTACAAATTACTTTAATGAAAAAACATATCAGTAGAAATAAACTCAGTGTTTTTATTTTACTGTATTATAACACGCTTACCAAACCTCAACAAACAGTTACAAATACAAACGTATGGATAGAGCGTTTGCCTTTATTTGTGTGCGTTTGCAAGCGTTAAAACCAATCTAATGAAGTGTTGTTTGTTTAGCAAATCAAAGCAAATTTGCCACAAGCGCTTGCGACTCGTACACACGTTCGTATTTGTAGAGGTTTGGAATTTGCAAGTACTTACGCGAAGTTAAGTTAAGTTTGCAACGACGAAATAATAATTTAGTTGAATTTGTAAATAGCTATATTGACATCTAGATTTAAGGTTCTCACTGACAAACGCGTAGTAAAATGATATAGGAGTAGCAGACGAGCATGCTCCGCCTAATGGTAAGTTACTGCCGTATAGCTGTAGTCAACCCCAGATAAGATTAGAGTCTTACCTGAGGTTGGCTAGAAATACGCCGCTACTCCTGAAGACTAAGTTGGTACGCTTTATGCGTGTAACAAAATTAAAGAATATTGTGTTGTATTTTGAATATAAACCTATTTATCCATGGGCTTATAAAATTATATTGAAAAAATTCGAGATTTCAGACTTAAAATGGCAAAACTGACTTATAAATATAATAAACTATTACTAACTTAACGATTAAATATCTATTAAATAACTCGAAAACGATAAATATTTTATAATTACACCAAATGAACACAATAATTAATAAAATATTAAATCCAAACAATTATTTTATTATTGGTTATTATTAATCTGTTTTTGGCGCGAACTAGATGTCGCTAGCTACGATGGCGCGTATTTCGTGTACAGATAAAATATTATTTATTTCGCTTACACGCTACAGATAAAAAATGACTAAGCCTCTGGGCGTAATAATTTAAAATTTAAAACGAAACTAATATTAAATGCATAAATTACTTGTTTTAAACACAGAGTATATTAATATTTTAACCTAAGGGATATATTTTTACGCTACACGTTACAAAATACTAGTACAAAAGTTTTAGGCTTCAGATTGAAAATTTTCAAATCTTGTCAGTGTTTTAAATAAATATTTCGTTTTGAAATTGGTATTTGGATAGATATACAAATGTTATATATTTAACTAAACGGGCGCATTTCTGAATTAGTTTTTTTAACGGTTTCATTTTTTAAAATTAATTAGGTTTGAAATGACTTTAAAATTAGGAGTTATTCAATAATACGTAAGTTTTGAGTACGTCAAGTGCGGGATAAATTTAAATTATTTTTATGTATGGGTAAATTGTATTCTGTTTAGAAATAATTTATATAATTGAGGTTTTTATATTCCCCACACTGAGTATTATAGAATTAAGAGAGTTTTCCGAAATCATTTGTAAATGAAATTATTTATTTTTGCGAAGTAATTCTATAAATTGTCTACTCTATGGATTAGGCCGATATTATGTTTCATAAAATAAATATAAAATATTGTATTATCGTAGAAATGACACTAATAAAAATAAAATATAAAAGTAATCCGATCCTATTATTTTAAAGTCTTGAACGCCCTCTCGCGGGAATATTAGAATACTTTGAAGAATGATTGATTTCCAAAATATTTTTTGTGACCAAAATACTGGAACTACATGGCGTCACTTGCTCCAGACTTTGAGATTCAAATAACCTACATGTATTAGTAAAACTGAAAAATAAACAAAATTAAATGTTTAATGGCGATAATTTTCTAATAATTTTTGGTACTAGAAAATAATGCAAATTATTTTGTTAATAAACATTTAAGATTTCTTTAATAAATAAATGTTTTTCGCCAGCAAAGAAAATTTTGATTATTTTTCGATTTTGTTAACATTTCCATTATTATCGAATTGTTCGATTATTTTTATATCTCGGAATATCAAAAATATGGATAATTACATAGTTCAAAAGAGAATGTAGCTATTTTTCGTTTTTTTCAATTCTACATACATTTTATAAAGTTGGTTTTACAAGTACATTTTCACCCATAAAAAATTGTCACACACATTTTTCATCAGTAGACATTTTTTTTAATTCACAGGTAATTAACCAAAAAACGTCCCAATATTCGATATAAATACCATAAAAATGACTAAAATACCGGATATTTCTAGGGTTTACAGTATACAAACTAAGTTTAGTCGGGTACATAGCTAAGTTTAGTTTAGTTTAGTGCAGGAAGGGGGAGCTCCGCGGACACTTCTTGCCGCACGCACACTTGCGCACTATTTCTATATCTTTGGTGTATTTCGTGCCGTCCGCACACACTAGACGAATCTGAAAACAATATTGTTTTATTTATTTATACCTAACGATGAAGCAGACGTGCTACCTGATGTAAAGCAGTCACTGTCGCCTATGGACATTTGCAACACCAGAGGAGTCGCCAATGCATCGCCGGCTTTAAAGGAGAGCTCTTTTTGCACCTTTTTTGAAGAGCCCCATGTCATAGCGCTCCGGGAATACCTCAGAAGGAATTAGGAACTATTATTTTGTTTTAAACGCGGGCGAAGCCGCGGCCAAAACCTAAAAAGAAAAACTAAAACGCTTTCTACACTCACAGCTCCATACTAGGATTCCCTGTATCGTGGGTGCTATGGACACACACAGAGACAAATACACAAACACCCAGACCCAGATCCAGAAACATAAACCTAAATTCATCATTCAGATATTTGTCTGACCGGGGATCGAACCCGGACTCTGCGCGTCAGACCGGTATGGTGACCCCTCCGCCACGCGGGTTTTAACTACCTATGAACGTTTGGGTTGTGGCGACCTCCCACTACTCGTCAAGAGATGGCGCCACGAGTATTCAGAATCACGCTATCGAAGTTTTCTAAATATCCTGCATATATACAAGCTCTGAACTGAGACTGTCGGAGCACGGCCGCTCCCCGGGCATGATCACCTAGCCCGGCGGGAGATCTCCCTTTGCCAAAGGGTGTATGGGCATTTTTGGAATTTTGATTATAACGTTACCCCAACGCACCTTTCGTTTCTTGGTCTTCCGTGGCGCACAGCACATGGCGCGGCCGCAGGGCTGCCCACTGCTGGGCTTGCCACACCGCGCGCCGCGCACCGGCCGCCGCGACCGACAACTACCCTCCGTCACGTACTCTCGCGTCGCTTCCTGGGGGGGTAGTTTTTGATTCTTTAGTAAAAATATTTTGGATATGGGGAGGGGGGGTAGTTTTTGAAATATTAGTCAAAAAATTTTTGAAATACCACCAAACACTCTCCCGTACTCTCGCGTCGCTTCCTGGGGGGGAGGGGGGTAGTTTTAGAAATATTAGTAAAAAAATTTAGAAGTATCACCAAATACAACTGCCCTCTGTTACGAACTCTCGCGTTGCTTCCTGGGAGGTTAGTTTTTGATTCATTAGTCAAAGAATTTATAGAAATATCACCAAAAATTATAAAAAATATATTATCCAAATATCAACAAAAATATCTTTAAAGCCGCGTAACGTAATGTTTTTATTAAATCACAATTAATAATTTTCGAAATATCAGATGCTAGTTATAAAATAACAGACGAGCAAGCAGTCCACGCGTCCAATCCACGGTAATCAACACCTGTAATCAAGCCCAGATAGGATAAGACTCCTACCCGAGGTAGGCTACAAGCGTTGCCATTGAGGACTAAGTCGAAACGTCTTGAATAAGTATGTCTTTTACCACACTTCAAACCAAAAAAACAGCTCTTATAACAGAACACACCGCTGTTATAACAGAAACAGATGTGACGGTGGTGCCACCAAAGTCAAACGATAGAGGGTTCTACCTCCTTCAACTAATAAGCTATCACTACTTATTCATAATTTTCAAAAATACCAATTAATTTATATAAAATAATTATATACCTTTCTACAACCGCCGCTAGGGGGCGCTGGCTGCGCGGGAACCATTTCTGATGACGGCTTATGCGCAGGCGCAGCTGGAAAACATATCATACATATTTAAGCATAATTATAACATTATATTATTAAATAAAGATCAATAAATCCAATGTGTTTTTGTTAAAAATAATTACTAAAAAATTATGTTAAATAGTGATTTTTTTAATCGTAAGTTATGTTGATAAAAGCTTGTGTGTTTGTTTGTTATACTTTCACGTCTTAACTACATGATTGTCATGAAATGTACACACGTTGTCAGGGGTGCAGAAAGGGACATAGAGTAGCTTTTATCCTGAGAAAGATTACCGTTCCCGAGGGATAGTGTTAGATATGTAGACTGGGTGTACGCGAGTGAAACGACAGGCGGTTACCAACGCACTGATTTATTTCTTAATACCTTCGGTGGACACAGCCACGCACACATTGTCAAGTACATACATACGTAACAGATAGATAAAAACATGACACGTCCATACATTCGTGTTTTTGTGGAGGTTTGGAGTTTACTAGCCCTGAATGTGTGGATGCATTATTATAAAAAGATAGAAAAAGATAAAAAAGAAATCTATGTACCTGGCGATGCCTGTACGTTGCTGATAATCTTTCTAGGTGGCAACTTATTCTGAGTTATCACTGGAGCGCCACCTATATGACATATTAATATTAGAATGGTTTTTACCTGTGGAGGGTAATGTATTTTGAGAATACGTATAGTGTTTTTTTATATAGGAGTAGTAGACAAGCATGCAATCCATCTGATGGTAAGTGACTACTGCCGTAGACATCGTAATCAATCCCAGATAGGATTAGATTCCTATATGAGATCGACCACAGATACGTCGTTACCCCTGACGACTAAGCTGGGACGCCTCGAAAAAGTATGTCTCTTACCACACTATTCAAACCAGAACACAGCAACGCTTAACACTGCTGTTATAACACAAACAGATTAACTCTGTTAAGCGCTGCTGTGTTGTGGTTTGAAGAGTATGGTAAGGAATACACTTTTCTGAGGCGTTCCAGCTTAGTCTTCAGGTAGGAGCGTATCTGTGGCAGACTTACTAAAGGAAAGTAATCTTATCTGGGGTTGATTACAGATGTTCATACGGCAGTAGATAACAATCAGGTGGAGCATGCTCGTCTGCTACTCCTATATTATATAAAAGTCAGTTAAAACTACTCTTAAGATAGGTTACCCTACTAACTGACTGTTATTATTTAACATTTTTTTGTAAATATTAATATCAATTTTATTTTAACTCTTATTCACTTAATTGCATTTATATTAGTTTATAGCTGACCCAAATATCGTGGCAAAGCATGATTTTTAATACATATTTTAAATATGCTTTTAATAAGACACTTTTCATCATCATCATAAGTCACTTTTAATAACATAATTATAAAAATAATTGAATCGAATTTATTTGTAATTACAATTTCTAAATTTGCATGCCTTGACAGGTGGAACTTGGCGAACTTATATACCTTTACTGTTATTTTATGTCTTACCCATGTTCTTGCAAATAAATATATTTGAATTTGAATTTGAACAAATAAAGAAATGTAATTGTTAAATAAACATTTGATTACCGAGTGAGGCCCGGAGTTCGCACTGTGGGCCCGCGGTCCCGGCCCGGCAGCGACACGTGTAGTCGGAGGCGGAGCCCTCCTCGCGCACACAGCGGCCGCCGCGGGCGCACGGGTTCGGTACACACGGGTCCTGGGGACGAGATTGGTAGAGTAGTGGTGTGAAGGTGGTTTAGTGAGGCGGGGAGTAGGTGAGTGGTAGAGAATGTGAGTATGTGTGAGTGAGAGAGTATGTGACTGAGGGGGTGTATGTATGTGAGTATGTAGATGTGTGTGGATGTATGAATAATTAGGTGAATGATAGTGTTTGGATGAGTGTGTGAGTAGGTGAGTGAGTGAGAGAGTGAGCTAATGAGTAGGTGAATGAGTGAAAGAGTAGGTGGGTGAATGAATGAGTGAGTAGACGATTTAGTGAGTGAATCGGTGACTTATTAACTAACACTGGTGACGACGAAGTCCTCCTGCAGCACGTGCGGTGCGGCGGCGGAGAGCAGTGAGTGAGTGAGTGAGTGAGTGACTAACACTGGTGACGACGAAGTCCTCCTGCAGCACGTGCGGTGCGGCGGCGGAGAGCAGTGAGTGAGTGAGTGAGTGAGTGACTAACACTGGTGACGGCGGAGTCCTCCTGCAGCACGTGCGGTGCGGCGGCGGAGAGCAGTGAGTGAGTGAGTGAGTGAGTGAGTGAGTGACTAACACTGGTGACGGCGGAGTCCTCCTGCAGCACGTGCGGTGCGGCGGCGGAGAGCAGTGAGTGAGTGAGTGAGTGAGTGAGTGACTAACACTGGTGACGGCGGAGTCCTCCTGCAGCACGTGCGGTGCGGCGGCGGAGAGCAGTGAGTGAGTGAGTGAGTGAGTGAGTGAGTGACTAACACTGGTGACGGCGGAGTCCTCCTGCAGCACGTGCGGTGCGGCGGCGGAGAGCAGTGAGTGAGTGAGTGAGTGAGTGAGTGAGTGACTAACACTGGTGACGGCGGAGTCCTCCTGCAGCACGTGCGGTGCGGCGGCGGAGAGCAGTGAGTGAGTGAGTGAGTGAGTGAGTGAGTGACTAACACTGGTGACGGCGGAGTCCTCCTGCAGCACGTGCGGTGCGGCGGCGGAGAGCAGTGAGTGAGTGAGTGAGTGAGTGAGTGAGTGAGTGAGTGAGTGAGTGAGTGAGTGACTAACACTGGTGACGGCGGAGTCCTCCTGCAGCACGTGCGGTGCGGCGGCGGAGAGCAGTGAGTGAGTGAGTGAGTGAGTGAGTGAGTGACTAACACTGGTGACGGCGGAGTCCTCCTGCAGCACGTGCGGTGCGGCGGCGGAGAGCAGTGAGTGAGTGAGTGAGTGAGTGAGTGAGTGACTAACACTGGTGACGGCGGAGTCCTCCTGCAGCACGTGCGGTGCGGCGGCGGAGAGCAGTGAGTGAGTGAGTGAGTGAGTGAGTGAGTGACTAACACTGGTGACGGCGGAGTCCTCCTGCAGCACGTGCGGTGCGGCGGCGGAGAGCAGTGAGTGAGTGAGTGAGTGAGTGAGTGACTAACACTGGTGACGGCGGAGTCCTCCTGCAGCACGTGCGGTGCGGCGGCGGAGAGCAGTGAGTGAGTGAGTGAGTGAGTGGCTAACACTGGTGACGGCGGAGTCCTCCTGCAGCACGTGCGGTGCGGCGGCGGAGAGCAGTGAGTGAGTGAGTGAGTGAGTGACTAACACTGGTGACGGCGGAGTCCTCCTGCAGCACGTGCGGTGCGGCGGCGGAGAGCAGTGAGTGAGTGAGTGAGTGAGTGAGTGAGTGACTAACACTGGTGACGGCGGAGTCCTCCTGCAGCACGTGCGGTGCGGCGGGCGGAGAGCAGTGAGTGAGTGAGTGAGTGAGTGAGTGAGTGACTAACACTGGTGACGGCGGAGTCCTCCTGCAGCACGTGCGGTGCGGCGGCGGAGAGCAGTGAGTGAGTGAGTGAGTGAGTGAGTGAGTGAGTGAGTGACTAACACTGGTGACGGCGGAGTCCTCCTGCAGCACGTGCGGTGCGGCGGCGGAGAGCAGTGAGTGAGTGAGTGAGTGAGTGAGTGACTAACACTGGTGACGGCGGAGTCCTCCTGCAGCACGTGCGGTGCGGCGGCGGAGAGCAGTGAGTGAGTGAGTGAGTGAGTGAGTGAGTGAGTGAGTGAGTGAGTGAGTGACTAACACTGGTGACGGCGGAGTCCTCCTGCAGCACGTGCGGTGCGGCGGCGGAGAGCAGTGAGTGAGTGAGTGAGTGAGTGAGTGAGTGACTAACACTGGTGACGGCGGAGTCCTCCTGCAGCACGTGCGGTGCGGCGGCGGAGAGCAGTGAGTGAGTGAGTGAGTGAGTGAGTGAGTGACTAACACTGGTGACGGCGGAGTCCTCCTGCAGCACGTGCGGTGCGGCGGCGGAGAGCAGTGAGTGAGTGAGTGAGTGAGTGAGTGAGTGACTAACACTGGTGACGGCGGAGTCCTCCTGCAGCACGTGCGGTGCGGCGGCGGAGAGCAGTGAGTGAGTGAGTGAGTGAGTGAGTGAGTGAGTGAGTGAGTGAGTGAGTGAGTGAGTGACTAACACTGGTGACGGCGGAGTCCTCCTGCAGCACGTGCGGTGCGGCGGCGGAGAGCGGCTCGTCGCCGCCGCAGCCGGCTGCGGTGCGGATACTGCGGGCCGCATTCACGAAGTCCACACGCTTGTGGTTGATCCAGGCCTCCTTCAGACACCCTGGGGATAACATGTTAGATGTCGATGTCAATGTCTAGCGGACTGAGGGTCGTGAAGAGGCGGACAGAGCGGTCCGCCCCGGGCCCCCGATCCTGGATCCCCAAACACAATTTTGCTAACCCTTTCGAACTAAAACGCAGTAGTCGAAGTGTTTACACAGAAAAATCTGCGTACGAAGTGTTATTAGCTAAAAAAAAAAGATTTTGTGAGTCCTACGCAAGGCATAAATTATATGAAATTGTACTTCCTACTAGGGGCATATAATATATGTAATTGTACGTCCTACTCGAGGCATATAATATATGTAATTGTACCTTCTACTTCAGGCACTAAATATATGAAATTGTACCTCTTACTCAAGGCATAAGATATATGAAATTGTGCCTCCTACTCCAGGCACTAGATATGAAATTGTGCCTCCTACTCCAGGCACTAGATATGAAATTGTGCCTCCTACTCCAGGCACTAGATATGAAATTGTACCTCCTACTCCAGGCACTAGATATGAAATTGTACCTCCTACTCCAGGCACTAGATATGAAATTGTACCTCCTACTCCAGGCACTAGATATGAAATTGTACCTCCTACTCCAGGCACTAGATATGAAATTGTACCTCCTACTCCAGGCACTAGATATGAAATTGTACCTCCAAATATGAACCTTTTCGTTTTTTTTTTTGACATATAACATTATCATACTTCTACAATTTAATATTTATTAGCGAAACAATCCGATGGTGCTATAATACAGAATGTGTTCTTTTTCAAAATGATCTTCAATTCCCGGCTAAGGATTTTCTGAATTATTATTAGAATTGAATATATTAATCTGTACTTGCTAAAATAAGGTACAGTTTTGGTATTAAATAGATTATATGCAGTTTGTTTTTATCAAAATGCGCCTCGAACTCTTTTCAGCATTTTAGCTGCCTTATACTTTCGGAATTATCCCTGAAAGCCCACTTGAAAAATACAGGGCTAAATATTTTTAACTTACATATTTATGTGAAATAAAATAAAACATATTAATGTTATATATGGCTGTGGAGACACTTACAAATTGTCAATCGGATTTTTTTTCTTATACTAATTATGACAAAAACAAGATTCAAATTATAATATTAAGATTTAAATGCACTTTATTCTAATTTCATTTATTATTTATGATTAATGTTATTACAGTACAATAAAAATATCAATCAATATTTAAACAAAAACTACTAAGATTAACAGAAAAAAATTATAAATAAAATAAATGAGCCAAGATCGCTGCCCCGAGGAAGTGTACCCAAGATACTAGCAGCATTACCTCGCTGAATTGACAAACTAATTTGTTGTTAGATTTAAATTAAATTATATTATAATTATTATATTAATATTATTATGATTACCTTTAAAACTGGTTATGTTTCGCAGATGCCATTTGCTGAAGGCGTCCTTGCCGACGTCAGCCGGCACGCCTCCCAGGAACATCGGGCGTTCCAGCCTTAGGTATTCTTTAGTACCTGGGAACAATATACAATATATTTATTAAAATTATTTTTTAAATTATTTCTTTAGAAGTGAGATTTGTTATGTTAGTTTTGGTATTATTATTTGAATGTTATATAATTATAATAATATTACTATAGTCCCTTATAATTATATCGTATAGATATTGAATATTGTTAATTTTTTATTTTTTTTTCCTAATAGCATTTTATAACATAACTATAAAATATTATTTAGTATGTAGTTGCTCAACTGTACGCACCTGTAGTTGAGGTGGTACTGAAAAAATCTCTCAATGTTTTATCAAAATAATTTGCATGCGTCAGTGTTCACCTTGTTGGTGCGACTTTTCAATAAATAATTTTTTATTTTTATTTTTTATTATATAAGAGTAGCAGACGAGCATGCAGTCCACCTGATGGTAAGTGGCTACTGCCGCCCATGGACATCTGTAATGAACCCAGATAGGATTAGATATTCCTACCTGAGGTCGGCCACAGATGCGCCGCTACCCCTGAGGACTAAGCTGGAACGCCTCGGAAAAGTCTGTCTCCCTTACCACACCCTTCAAACCGGAACACAGCAGCGCCTAACACTGCTGTTATAAGGCAGAAATAGGTGTGGCGGTGGTGCAAAAAATAAACAAATAAATAAATAAATCTCTATCTCTATATATCTAATTTCCTCAGAACAATGACTAGTAGTATTCTGAGCTAATTTCTTATGTTAGAAATGAGACATACATATACTCGTTCGAAAATTAATTATTATTAATTGCCGCGGTCGAATAAAAAAGTTACGGTGATGTAAATGACGGAAAAATGATGATATTTTCTTTAAAATTAGCCTTTTTGTTTAATTCTTTTTTTCTAAATTAGCAGTTTATCTTATACATAATTAGTTCTCAGAATATAACTCTTATAAGCTACACTATCCGATGATGGAATAAAACAGGAGTTGTTTTGTTTCAAAATGAATCTAGTCGATTTCCAGCTAAAGTAATGGATGAAATAAAAATAATGATGCAGTTTCAGTATTTTTCGCTAATCTTTATAATTTCAGTTCCGGCCCAGAAGGTTCATTTGAAAAAATGACCCTGTATGTAAAAACAAGAGTTTCTGCGAAACTTACAATATTTAGATGCTATCTTCATAGTGTCAATTTTCAGTCTGTCAGTTTTTAAAAAAGTCACTCCTATTTTTTTCCTAAACGCCCAAAATATTTAAAATTAAGTTTTTATAATAATATTTACTCTACCTTCATTTATAATAGACCTGGCCGGACCATCATCCACACGTAAGGTAAAGTTCTTCTTAACCGCCAACAACTCCGCCTTGTGGTATGCGCCATCGGAGACCATTTCGTAGCTGGAAAGAAAATGTATTAGAAATAATAAATAGCATCGAATATAGCGCTTTTTTATAACTGATAGCATGCTAAACGGTTGATAGCTGTAAATAAAACACGGTTAAAATAACGATAACGTTTAATATAACGGAATAATTCTATAACGGATAGCATGCTATTCGGTATGTAGGTGTAAATAAACATATTTAATAACAAATAACGTTAAAATAAACGATAACCATAACGTTTATTAAAGCGCGCTATTTCTATAACAAATAGCATGCTATACGGTATGTAGCTGTAAATAGAATAAATTTAATAGCGAATAACGTTTAATACATAGCGTAATTCCTGTAACGTATAGCTTGCTATACTATATGTAGCAGCAAATAAAATATTTAATAAAGCATAACTTGTTATATAGCGCGCTATTTCGACTATATGTTTTTTCAAGAAAAAAAACAATTTCGTAAAATGACTGATTTAGCCCGTTGGTTGCAAGATACAAATTGCTAAGATTATTATTTTTTAGTTAGGTTTTTAGTAAAATGGCTGTTTTAGCCAACTGATAACAAAAAAGACAAACTTAAGAAAATGTTCAGCCTACCTATATATACATGACAAAATACATAAAGTTGAATTATTCTTTAGTCTACCTATACATGGTGGAAGTGGGATGGTTCCCCACATCATAGCTGATCCTGATCCTGCCGTTGAAGAGTTCCACCGCGAGGTGCTCGCTGTCCCCGAAGTACATCAGCACGCCGTGGTGCTGGCTCGTGCTGAACACTGGGACAAACATATTGTACCTGTTATATAGTTACATTTTTAAGTAGGAAATTACAGGTATGTATTTTTTTCTATATATAATATAGGAGCAGCAGACGGGCATGCTTCACCTGGTGGTAGGCTACTGCCATATGGACAGCTGTAATCAATCCCAGATAGGATTAGATATCTACCCGTGGTCGGCCTCAGATGCGCCGCTACCCCTGAGTTCTAAGCTGGAACGCCTCGGAAAAGTATGATTCTTACCACACTTCAAACCAAAACACAGCAGCGTTTAACACTGCTGTTATAACAGTTATAACAGTTATAATAGGCGTGACGGTAGTGCCGGAGTCGAACCACAGAGGGTTCTACTACCTTTACACTGTGTCTTACATCAAAATTCAATATATATTTTTGATTTTCATGAATTATGAAAACTAAACAAAACTTCTTCTATATAATAAATAAAAATGAATGTTTGTCTGTATGTCCATTATAGAATCGTAAACTATGTATATGATCATAATGTGATGATCTTCAGCAAAGTTGTTGTGCACGAGCCCACGAAGGTTTCGGAGTTGGTACGACAAATTTTTAAGTTTAATGCTTTTATATTTGTCCATAGTGGGACCATAGAATAGTAAAGATACTTCGCCGCCTTGAAATTGAATGAAGCCGCAAATGGCTTATTATAGTAAGTTCTTTTTTTGAATTCTTGACAAATAAAAACATTTTTAGAGAAAATTTACGAACAAATAACTAATACTGCGTAATTTACATAATAAATATATAATTATTTCAAATATTTTAGGGACATTTTAGCACGGAGACGTGTTCTGTTGTTGTGAGACATGTTCTCAAAACTGGGTACATTTTCTTGTTAGGAGTGAGTAATCTTTACTAATCTATGAGTGGGACTATATCCGCCCAGCAGTGGTATCTTACCCAGAGTTACGTTCGCCTGTGGTGCCGTCCGTAGAGGCTCTAGCTCTACCATGGAGTCGTTGTAGTTGAAAGTCAGAGACGTTAGGTATTCGCAGAGACGACCTGGTAACAAAAAAAAACAATATATATATATATATATATATATATAATATTATATAATTTTACAGAATTATTTTTAGGGCTCCGTATGAAAATAATTAGCCAAGTACGAGTCGAACTCGCACATACAAGCAACAAAATGAAAATATTTTCTTCAAAGGATATTTAATTATTTACAGAATTATTTTTAGGGCTCCTTACGAAAATAATAAATTAAACTCGCACACTGAGGGTTCCGTACCACCAACATTTTTGTTTTTGATTGTTAGTACTTGTTATCATAGCAGCCATAGAAGTAATTGCATTGTGAAAAATTTAATTGTCTATATAATACGGTTCAAGAGATAAGTCGAAAATTTTCGAAAAACCAGCGGTTTCTTGTATGGCAACCGCAATTTTTTTTTTTATAGTATAAGAGTAGCAGACGAGCATGCAGTTCACCTGATGGTAAGTGGCTACTGCCACCCATAGACATCTGTAATCAACACCAGATAGGACTAGATATTCCTACCTGAGGTCGGCCACAGATGCGCCGCTACCCCCGAGGACTAAGCTGGAACGCCTCGGAAAAGTTGTCTCCCTTACCACACCCTTCAAACCGGAACACAGCAGCCTAACACTGCTGTTATTAGGTAGAAATAGGCGTTATTATATATTTAATTTTTTATTTTCGTTTTCATAGCGGCCACCGTTCAACGTAGCTTCCAAATAGATAAGGGTTGTCATATAAGCCATTTACTGTGTAAAAATATCAAGTGTCTATCTATAATGCTTCATGAGATAAAACCTTGTGACAGACAGCGGAGTTCGTAATAGGGTTCCGTTTTACCCTAAGGGTAACGAGCCCTAAAATGATTGTAAAAGAGGGCGTTATACATAAGTTTTAGGACATCTGAGTTATAAGGAAATAACATTATTATTCATAAAACTAAAAATCATGCCATAACAGTTAGTAAAACTAAAAAGCAATAATTGTCGCAATCTAGTAACTTTGCTATGACCTTTCTCTAAGGCGTTCGAATACGGCCTCGAAAATTGTTAATCCTGATGATGTTGATAAGGACAATCATATTGTTATCGGTTCTTGATATTTTTTTTAAATTTTAAATTAATCTGACCGTTCAAAGTGGGTAGAAATCGAGTTCAAAGATTCCGTTACATACATACATACATACATACGTACAGGTGAAGCTAATAAGAGCATAGTAATAGCAGTAGTAAGACATACCAGAGTATCCCGGAGCGCATTTACAAAGGTAGTCGTTGGAGGCGGCGAGCAGGGGACGCTCCACCATGATGTCATCCTACAGGAAAATAGCATTTACTTTAATAAAATATATTGAACACAGTAACCTAATCTAACTTATATTATAGTAACGAACGTTTTTTGCTTGTTACGCTTTCACGCCTTAGCTACATAACCGATTGTCAGGAAATGTATACACGTTGTCAAGGGTTCAGAAAGAGACATAAGGTAGCTTTTATCCAGAAAAAGAGGAGGGAAGAGGCACAGAGAAAGACGGAAAGGGAGATGGGAAAATAATGATAGAAACAATGAAAAAGAGTGATTGGTGGGATAAAGGGGAGAGAGGGTACAGGGGAAGAGCGAAATGGAGGAGGCGCAAAAAAGGTGGGAGGAATAAAAAAGTCAATGTGGGGCAGATGTGAAGATACAAAGTTGAAAAGGGGAAGTGAAAGAGGGGAAAGGAAGAGTGACAGGAAGAAGGGATGTTTGCAGGGGGATGTGAGATGCGAGATGGATTAGAAGGGAGGGTTGAGAGGAGCGAAGGCAGTGGGAGTAAAATGTTTATAGAGTTGTCAAGGGTGAATATAGGGAAGCGAGAGTATAGAGGGGTTTAATGGATGGGGGAGAAGTGTCGGAATTGAGAGGAGAGTGAGAGAGGAGAGTGGGTGTAACGAGTGGATAGGGGGAGTGAGAGAGGAGAGTGTATGTGAATGTGTGTGTGTGTGACAGTGTACACACCTGCAGCCGCATGTCCCCCGAGGGCAGGTAGCAGACGCCGTGCACGCAGTCGTGGTGCGCGCAGGGCGAGGTCCCCGGGGCGGCTGTGTGTGTGTGTGTGTGTGTGTGTGTGTGTGTGTGACAGTGTACACACCTGCAGCCGCATGTCCCCCGAGGGCAGGTAGCAGACGCCGTGCACGCAGTCGTGGTGCGCGCAGGGCGAGGTCCCCGGGGCGGCTGTGTGTGTGTGTGTGTGTGTGTGTGTGTGTGTGTGACAGTGTACACACCTGCAGCCGCATGTCCCCCGAGGGCAGGTAGCAGACGCCGTGCACGCAGTCGTGGTGCGCGCAGGGCGAGGTCCCCGGGGCGGCTGTGTGTGTGTGTGTGTGTGTGTGTGTGTGTGTGTGACAGTGTACACACCTGCAGCCGCATGTCCCCCGAGGGCAGGTAGCAGACGCCGTGCACGCAGTCGTGGTGCGCGCAGGGCGAGGTCCCCGGGGCGGCTGTGTGTGTGTGTGTGTGTGTGTGTGTGTGTGTGTGTGACAGTGTACACACCTGCAGCCGCATGTCCCCCGAGGGCAGGTAGCAGACGCCGTGCACGCAGTCGTGGTGCGCGCAGGGCGAGGTCCCCAGCGCGGCGTGGGGCGCAGCCTCGCAGTACCGCCCCGCATAGCCGGCTGTACAGGCGCAGCGGTACTCTTCAAGACCGTCTACGCAGGTAGCTCCGTTCTGAAAAAAGGGAGTTTAAAAACATGTTATTTCTACCGCTAAAATCAATATCATACTCAATTCATGTCACAAACCCCGTGGAGCGTCAAAAAATATACTACACATTAGTGACATGGGACCGTCACGCGAAAACGTCTGTTGAATATGACAGTCTCTCAATCGGACAATCTCTTCGTAAAACGAAAAGGATACCTTTCAACGACATTGTTTTTCAATAAGCATTATTTACAAATTACGTCACTATACGCTAGTATAAGATTTTAACGTCACATGAAATCGATAGTTTTAAAAAACATTGTTTTTTGTTAAAAACAAAATGTGGAAAATATATTAAATATTGTATATGACGTCATAACACAGAAAAAATAAAACCGTCACGCGAAAAACACAGTTTTTTTCCTTTTAAAATAAGCGCGAATGTGTGACGTCACAACACTAGAGTATTCCCCACCTGGCACATGTGGTTGATGCAATCGTCCGCATTGACGGTGCAGTTCTGTCCGGAGTAGCCCTTGGGGCAGCTGCAGGTGTAGTGGCTCGTGTGGTCGGTGCACGCCGCGCCGTTGGCGCACGGGTTGAATTCCGCGGTGCAGAATGGGATCTTCTTCTCGCAGAATTCACCTAAAAAGGGGGGAAAAGGGTTTAACTTTTTTAAAATGGTTGATTATTGGCAACACCGCCACACCTATTGCTGCCACATAACAGCAGTGTTAAGCGCTGCTGTGTTCTGGTTTGAAGTGTAGTAAGGGAGACATACTTTTCCGAGGCGTTCCAGCTTAGTCCTCAGGGGTAGCGGCGCATCAGTGGGTGACCTCACGTAGGTCTAACCATCAGGTGGATCATGCTCGTCTGCTACTCCTATATTATACATGTTGCCATATCCTAGCTCATCTCAGGGCTAACGGAATATTTGTGGCCGACCTCATATAGACTCACCTTATCTGGGATGGATTACAGATGTCATTGGCAGTAGCCACATCACATGGACAGTATGCTGTCTGCTGGACCAACTCACCCATGAACCCCGGGGCACACCTGCAGCTGTACCCCTCCAGGTGGTCCACACAGCTGGCGTTGTGTTGGCAGCGGTGCGCCACACAGTCGTCGATGTCCACCTCGCAGCGGACCCCCGTGTAGCCCGCCAGACAGGAGCAGCTGGGGAGAATGGGTGGTCAGTAGGTGGTAGAGACAGGTAGTAAGTGGTAATAGTAGACAGCAGATTAATAGATGACGGTGGCCGGTGGTAGTGTTGGTGGTAGGTGGTAGTGCTGGGTGATAGTTGTGGTGGTTATGGTGATGGTGGCAGTGATGGTGGTAATGGTAGAGATGGTGGCAGGTGTTAGAGGTAGGTGGTAGTGCCAGGTGGTGACGGTAGGTGGACTACCAGGTGGTAGTATTAGATGTAAGTGGTAGTGGTAGGTGGTAGGAAGGTGGTAGTGGTAGATGAAGTAGTAGATGTAGGTGGTAGTGGTCGGTGGTGGTGCCAGGTGGTAGTAGTAGGTGGACTACCAGGTGATAGTAGTAGATATAGGTGGTAGTGGTAGGTGGTGGTGGTAGGTGGTGGTGGTAGGTGGTGGTGGTAGAAGGTAGATGATAGATGGCAGTGGTAGTGGTGTTGTGGTAGGCGATAGCGGTAGTGTTAGATGGTAATGGTAAGTATGTGGCAGTGGTAGTAGTGGTGGTGGTGGTAGTTGTTGTCGGTGGTAGGAAGATGGTAGTGGTAGGTGGTAGTGGCAAGTCGTAGTGATAGGTGGTAAGAAAAAAGGTAGAGGTAGAAATAGGTGGTAGTGGCAGACAGGTGGTAGTGGTAGTTGGTGGTGGTACAAAAAATATACTCACTGAAACCTCCCCTCTTCAAGCAGCTGGCATATGCCATTAGCGCATGGGGAGCCATAGCACGCATCGATCTGCATGGTGCACGTGTCCCCATGGAAGCCCCGAGCGCAGCGGCACGCGAACCCCCCGGCGGGGGTGGGGGCGCACGACCCCCCGTTCGCGCAGGGGTTCGTGTAGCAACGGTCGCACTTGGAGACCACGTCGGAGGGCGGGGGGGCTGGGGGGACAAATAAATATGAATAAAGAGACGGAAAATTTAATTGGGCAAGCGCGAATCGAATTTAAATACAGGGTTCCGTACCACCAAATTATCATTTGTGTCTATTTAGCATTTTTTTATAATTGTAGCTATAATAATGAATGCATTGTGAAAATTTGAACTGTCTGTTTATTATGGTTCAATAAATAAAACGAAAATCGCCGAAAAATAGCGATTCCTTGTATGGTGACCGCTATTAATTTAGAAGATTTTTTACTTTTAACTGTTGTTTGTTATAGCAGCCACCGTTAAACATACTCTGTAAAAATTTCAAGTGTCTATCTATTACGGTTCAGGAGATAGAGCCCTTTGCCTGACGGACAGACAGCGGAGGCTTAGTAATAGGGTTCCGTTTTTACACTATGTGTAACGCTAAAAAATGATTCCAAAGATATACAGTTGTCCAATACGGTGGACTATGGTCTGATCCTCATTCTGAGGGACCCGTGCCCAGCAGGGGATGAAGATTAAGTATTCACCCCCACACTCGAAGGCAGCAGCGGGGGTGCTGAGCAGCAGCTTGTCCCGCATGCTCGCTGGTGCGGCGCACCGCGCGGTCCCGGGTTCCACGTACTCCCCGGCCAAGCGAGCCCAGGCGGCCAGCCAGCGGAGACCGCAGTCGCAGTAGAGGGGGTTCGAGCCTAAAGCGCTGGGGGGGGGGGGAGATAACTTTTAGTTTGTTTTTATATAGGAGTAGCAGACGAGCATGCAGTCCACCTGATGGTACGTGGCTACATCAGTTTTCCTTTTTTACTCGACTGTCAAGGAAGGGTTATGTTTTTCGCGCGTATCTTGTATGTTTGTCTTTCTTTATTTGATCGGATCTAACAAACGGCTGGATGAATTTCGACAGTTAAGGTGTCATTATATTCGTCTCAATGACCCGAGTGTCCTTAGATAGGTGTTAGAAAAAAAATCTAAATGGTGGATTTTTGGCGCGAAATAGAAACACATTAAAAAAAAAGTTAACCGAACCTATCGAATAGGGTATCAAAATAATGAAAATCAAAAGGAGATTACACATACAATACAAATATACATAAAAATAACACATCAAGATGACTGTCTGACTAAATGAGGTGTTGTTGTGCCAGAGATCAACGCAAAGGGAAACCGCTGAACTTTAGCGTACTGAAATTTTACACATAGGTTCTTTATATAGCGTAAATGAGCAATACAAGGATAAATAAAATAGGATAATATTGTTTGAACATCTTTTGATTTTGAAGCAGATACCTACTATAAAACTTTGCATTTGGCTTTCAAGATAAAAATAATCAAACGCCTATTTCACCGTTTTTGGAAATTCTACTTCACCCTTTTTAGTGCAGCCGGGTTTTTGATTTTTTAATTAAATTACTTGTTATAATGTGGCAAAGTAATGTAAAATCTAAAAAAAAAATAAAAAAAAAAGAGATATATCGTAATTGGTTGTGCCAACTCAGAAACCTTCGTGGGCTCATTCACAACAACTTTGCTCAAGATCGTCACATCAAATGCATAGTTTACTCTATAAAGGATATACAGACAAACATTCATTTTTATATATATAGAAAAGCATACTTACACATGGGAGATAGATTCTAAGTCTCTGAACACACCGTCAGCGAGCATCGATATGTTGTTGCCGTGAAGGGACAGAACGCGGAGTTGTGTTAGCCCTTTCAGGGCGTCGCGCTGAAAATTTTTTTTTTATAATATAAGGATTTATGAAGGTACTTGGAAAATCTCATAATTTTTATATACTTCTTTCGAAAATCTAAGTTACAATTTGTATATCTTCAAGGAAATATGGGTTTTTCTCGGTCGGCGGCACCACCGTCACACCTGTTTCTATTATAACAGCAGTTTTTTTTTTATTATTATTATATAGGAGTAGCAGACGAGCATGCAGTCCACCTGATGGTAAGTGGCTACTGCCGCCCATGGACATCTGTAATCAACCCCAGATAGAATTAGACATTCCTACCTGAGGTCAGCCACAGATGCGCCGCTACCCCTGAGGACTAAGCTGGAACGCCTTGGAAAAGTCTGTCTCCCTTACCACACCCTTCAAACCGGAACATAGCAGCGCCTAACACTGCTGTTATTAGGCAGAAATAGGTGTGACGGTGGTGCCGCCGGAGTCGAACCACAAAGGGTTCTACCACCTTCAAATATACTTTCGAAAATCATAGTTACAATTTGTATATCTTCAAGGAAAAACCATATGTCGACGGCACCACCGTCACACCTGTTTCTGTTATAACAGCAGTGAAGCGCTGTGTTCCGTTGAAGTGTGATAAGGAAGGTATATTTATCCGATGTGTTCCAGCTTAGTAATCAGTAGAAATGCTTATGGCCGACCTTAGGTAGGACTAATTTTGTGTATTTTAAATTGAGTGTTCTTTTTGTAAATTATTTTTTTACAAAATACACAAAAGAAGAACATCCTTCAAACCAGAACACAGCAGCGCTACACTGCTGTTGTAACAGAAACAGGTGTGACGGTGGTGCCGGAGTCGAACCACATTTCTACCTTCAAGGGTGCTTCTTATCGTGTTATTTATTATTATTATTTAAACTATATTTTTTATTTATTTTTAATCAATACACCAAAGGAGTATACTACTAACATATGAACATTTACACAACTTAACTGTACGCTGTGTCCGCTCCGAAGTTATTGCGGGCAGGTTTAGTTAGCATATACTCCGTAACGTCAGGGCACACTGCCGCAGTCCCGCTGATATCTACAATTTACTGTTGCGACGCGACTCGTTTCTATATTCAGAGCGGACTAGAAGTTTGGCGCGGACTACACACATGCTGTTCACACACCTGTACACATCTCAGCCTGTTGTAACTGACGATAAGTGTTGACAACTTCGTGAGGCCCTCGAAGGTGTTGTTGGACAACACCGTGATCTTGTTGTTGGAGAGGTCCAGCCGCGTCAGCTGGGTGAGGTGGCGGATCTGCTCTGGCGGGATGCTGGTGAGCTCGTTGGATTCTAGGTACCTGGGGGGAATATATTGATGTTTTACTACTACTACATAAGCAGTGATAGCCTTGTGGTTAAGAAACTAGGCCTCTCGATCCAGAGGTCCCAGGTTCAAATCCCAGGTATCTCACACGAATCACATCTGATTTTTCAAATTTATGTGCGTATTAGAAATTAATTAACACTTCCTTAAAAACGGTGAAGGAAAAAATCGTGTGGAAACCTGCATAACTAGAGTGTTGGGATACACAATTTGGAAGAAATACAATTGCGAGGATACACAATCTTGGTAACACAATAGGAAATATACATATATAACACTTAATAAGCATGATCCTTTTCGCCATGTTCGGGCCCGCTCCTCTAAACATACGGCATAATGGGGGGAGAAGGGGGGGGTTGGGATATACAGATTTCAACAAGGACATGAGTAGCAACTCACAGCTCAATGGTGTAGGGTGGTAGCCACGTTTGTACGGTCATCAATTTCGCTCTGACACCAACACATATTTAGGGGGATTCACAATTAAAGAGGAAACAGAATGGGGGAATACACAACTGGGGGATATAAAATTTGTGGGAAATGTAATTGGGAGATACACAATGGGGAATACATCATTCAGGGGGGGTTGGGGTATACAGATTTTAACAAGGACATGAGTAGCAACCTACTTTTTAGTGTAGGGTGGTAGCCCCGATGATAGGGTTGTCAATCTCGTTCCGTTTAGGGGTAATTGAATAGTGTATAATTGGGGGTACATGATCGGGGAAAATACACAGACGGCAGAAATACAATTTGGGAATATAAGATTCGTGAGATACATATTAGAGAGATACACAGGAGGGGGGGGGGGGGGGGGATAAATAAACGGAGAAGGTGTGGTTGTGGTATATACAAATTTTAACAAGTAAATAAGTAGCAACTCACAGCTCAGTGGTGTAGGGTGGTAGCCTTGGTGGTAGGGCTGTCAGCCTTGCCCGAGCGCAGCGCACCACAGTACCAGCACAGCTGCAACCGGCGGGGCAGTAGTCCGCGGGGAGGCAGCCCTTGTCCTCCGCTGAAATAATAGGGGTGGTGTGTGAGCAATTTTTCTCTCTTCCCCTCTGTGTCTCTCTCTGTACATGTGTGCGTGTGTGTGTTTGTGTGCCCATCAGTTTGTATGTGCGCGTATGTACTCGCGTACACGTGTCACTGTTTCTTTGCACGCGTGTGTTTGTGTGTGTGATTGCGTGTGGTTGCCTGTTTTTATCTGTACATGTCTCTCTGTGTGTGTTTGTGTAATTCATTATGTGAGTAAAAAGCAGTCCTGTGTCTGTCTTTGTGTTTGCAAAAATCATGTGTGTACAAAGCAGCGTGTACCCACGTGCGCACTTGAAGTCGTGCTGCTCGAGGTGCTGCAGCAGGCGCGCGCTTCTTTTACTCTTTTTGTTTTTTCTGTGTGTGTATGCTAACGTGTATGTTTGCGCGTGTGTATTTGTGTGTGTGTCTGTGCACTTGTTTCTTTGTCTTTCTTTCTTTCACTGTATTTGTCTGTGTGTACGAGCGCGTATGTGTGTTTGTGTGTGCCTCATTTTTACTAAAATTTGTGCATCTATGTATGTGTGACCGCCATGTATGTTTGTAAGTACATGCGCATGTGTACATGTATTTCTTTCTCTCTCTTTCTCTAGTGTACGTGTTTGTTTGTTACTAGCTACGTGTGTGCGTGTATGTATGAATGCCTGTCAGTGTTCTTGTGTGTGTCAGTGTGTGTGTGTGATTGTGTGTCAGTGTGTGTGTGTGATTGTGTTGTGTGTGTGTGTGTGTGTGTGTGTGTGTGTGTGGGTGCGTCTTTTTGCTTGCGTTTGTGCTTGTGTGTGTGTGTCTGTGTGTGTGCGTCTTTTTGTTTGTTTGTATCTGTATGTGTGTGTGTGTGTGTATACAACGCAGCGTATACCCACGTGCACACTTGAAGTCGTGCTGCTCGAGGTGCTGCAGCGGCGCGCCCGCGCAGCGCCGGGGGGCCCCCACACGAGGCCCCGGCCGACAGGCGGCGCGCGCGCAGCCACGCGGCCAGCCACGCGGTGTGGCAGCTGCACTCCAGCGGGTTCGATGCCAGCGACCTGTGCAGTGAAATGAAATGAAATATATTTATTTTGTATAGGCCAACGACGGCACTTACAAATCGTCAGGTACAATATTTTTCTTCACTACTCACAACTACTACCGGATCGAAACGCGACCTCTACTGAGAAGGTCCTGTAAGAAACTCAGTGAGTTTGTCTTTTTTTTAATAATAATTATTCTCTTTTCTTTTTTAATAAATGTCATAAAGTAATAATGAACAAGGTTTAGTACACTTATGGTCAAATCCTTCTTCCACCTAACATACTTTTAATAAATAGGAGTAGCGAACAAACATGAAGTCCACCTGATGGTAGCAACTGCCGCCCATGGACATCTGTAATTGGACGTAGTTATGCAAAATATATCCAAGCACAAAAACTAGCTTTTGAGGAAATAAATCTTTTAGTAAAAATTAAATAGCTTAATTTATGGTTGGTATCACTGATATCTAAATATTTTATATGAAAAAATGTACCATGCATGCTTGAATATTTTGTGCATATACGAAAGTTGATGTGAAGATGCCATTTGTGATAGTAACTAAAAAACAGCTTTGTGGGTCGGATCCATTTTGCATAACTACCTCCAATTAATGACAGTAGAGACCTTAACATCCAATGATCTACATGATCGTTTGCTACTCCAACTTTATATATATATTTCTTTATATATATATTATCTATCTAGCTATCTATATATATTTCTTATGTGCGTGTGTATGTCACTGAACTCCTCCTAAACGACTGGACTGATTTTGATGAAATTTGTTGTGTGTGTTCAAGGGGACTTGAGAATGGTTTAGATTCACAATTTAGTCCGTGGGAAAAGGTTTTTTAATTATTTTTTAATTCGTAAGTAGTTATAGAATCGGAAACTATGCATTTGATCCAGTGATGATCTTTAGCAAAGTTGTTGTCCAAGAGCCCACGAGGGTTTCTCTAAGGTTCGACCAGTGGCACCACCGTCATCTGTTTCTGTTATAACAGCAGTGTAGTGCTGCTGTGTTCCGGTTTGAAGTGTGGTAAGAGACATACTTATCCGAAGCGTTCCGGTTAGATCTCAGGGATAGGGCGCATCTGTGGCCATCCCAAGATTCTAAAGTTCTCTGGGGTTGATTCGAGAAATATAATTAAATTTCTATTAACTTACAGGGTGGTTAAAGAACTCAGGTGCTCGAATGATCCCGGCGTAATACAAGTTATCTTGTTGTCTGTTAAGGACCTGAAAATAATGAAATACATTTAATAATAAAAAATAAATACACTTACAATAATAATTTTTACAATACTATTTACAGTGCGTTAAAGCTATGTATACATCAGATAGGTTATCAATAACTGGCTTAAGCCAGATGTGGTCTACGACTTAAATGTGCATATTCATATTTCTTTATTTGCCAGGATAAGGTACAAAAGTACAAAAAAATTAACAGCTTTCTTATCCTGCCTAGTCGGCATGCAAATTTACTGTCAGTTTTATAATATACAGGGTTACTGAAAATTCGATACATTCCCTTGGAGGGGTAAAAGTAGAGCTCATTTGCGATAGCTTTTGTCGAGTACCCTAGCCGATAGTGATTTGTTTTTGGGATATTCAAGTTTTTGTGTTTTTATTTCTAAATGCCGATTTCAGGCAAAAAGTAAAATGCTCCTATAGTCTGAGTCATAATTAGGTGTCCAAAATGTAAACAAACAAATGTCACTGTCAAAATGAACAAGAAATAAAAACTTTAACAAACTCAACAAAAAACGAAAACTTTACAATTATTCACAATTTAACAAACGCGCTTTGTAAACGTTAATATATTCGAGTTCAATTACAATCACGAAAATGAATAACATCAGCTACGAAACTTAAAAATGACGGCACAAGAAATGTTCTGGGTTCCGATTGTGTTACCATTATCACATTTTAATTTTCTACCATAAACCTTGTTTTTTTATTATTATTACTGTATGGAACGAAATTGAGGTAATATAAATATTAGAAAATGTGAATTGATCTTAATTTGTTTAGATTATTATTTTATTATTGTTGCATTAATTTAATATTATCAAAAATAAGAATCTACCATTTTAAGAGTATGTTCTTGATAGGTCAACACCTTTGTTTACATTTTGGACACCTAATTATGAATCAGACTATAAGTGAATTATTTTGATCCTATTTTTGTGCATAATCTTATACGCTATAGTAGTACTTTTAAAGTTTACGTTATGGAGTTCAATTTGCTAGAATTTAATAAGAAAACCCTTTTTATTTCCACTTCAGAGTGAATTTGCATAAAAAGGATGTATGGAATGTGTCGTACAAATTATTAAAATATTAGCCCTATTTCACTAGCTAGCTAATTTTTAAAATAAATTATAGTGTACCTAACACTATAATTTATTTAAAAAATTACAAATAAAACAATTTACTAATATAAATTAAGTTCTAACAATGTCAATATGAAACAAATAAATAAATAAGTAGTTTTAATCAAATTTTTATCCTTTTTAGCCCTATTTAAACAATGACACCCGTGCCCAGTTGCAGAAATACTTACAGCACATTCAAGCTGTGCAGCCCGAAGAACATCTTATCCGTCACAGTTTGCAGCAGGTTGCCGTCCAGCAGCAACTCCTGGATGCTCGCAGCTCCGTCGAATGCATTGTCCTCTATTATTGATATACCTGTAAAGAAAAATTATTATAAATTCAATCAAAATTTACTTTAGTGATAGTGTTAGAAATATATTCAAATTATTTAATTATAGAAGTATATTAATTAATTATTTAGTGTTATTTTCATAATAATGTGCCCATTTACATAGTCACTGGCTGGTACGATTGTATAATAAAATATAGTTAGCATAATAAAAGAAAAATAATGCTTTGACGTTTGAGTCAAATTTTGCGCGAAAATAATAAAAGTTTTAAATTGATTACAGATGTCCGTACGGTTAAGTAGCTTATCATCAGATGGATTGCATGCTCGTCTGCTACTTCTAAATTATAAGGATTTTTTTTGATTTTTTTTATATGTAACCTAACGATAAGGAAATCGGGCTACCTGATGGAAAACAGTCACCGTCGCCTATGGACATTTGCAACACCAGAGGAGTCGCCAATGCATCGCCGGCTTTGAAGAGTTCTTTTTACACCTTTTTTGAAGAGCCCCATGTCATAGTCACGATCAAACCGAACCGTGGAAGACTGCCAGAGGTCCAGTTGATGTGGATGGAACTTCATCCTTCGGCGAGTGGTGCGATGAAGAAAAGGATCACCTTTGATCTAGTTCCTCAGAACACACACCATTGTAAAGCCGGTAGAACACGCAGGGGGAACCTATGTCTCTCCGCAGGCTTAAGGGTTCTAACCGATGAATATGAAGATTATTTTTATTATAAAACATACCATTGTTACGAAAGTCCAATTTCGTTAAGTCCGGTAATCTGCCGAAAAGACCATCAGACTTAATCTGACCCAAACTGTTATCTGGCATTATTCTGAAAAAAAAACATTAAGAAATATATTTTTGATACATTTTTTTTGACACATAACTTGATCGTTTTGTATTTACTATAGTTTTTGGAAAAGAAGAATTGATGTTTGTATGTTAAATTATTTTTTTGTATACAGTATGTAAAGTGAGTATTTAAAATCAGAAAGCTAACCAAATTTTTTTTTTGGAATTGTGATTCGCGAGATCGTATAAGCATATACATATATTTTATCATTTAAAACAGAACCCCACACTAAGAAAATACTTGCATTTCTTTTCTGAAATAATCGACAATAAGGGCAAAACATTTTGCCTGTAAAAAAACTCCTTATATACATAGTCCATTGAAATTCAACATTTGAGTTGCAATTTTTTTTTCAGAACAATTGGGGGCTGGTTTAAACCTTAATTCTAATTTATGAGGTTGCAGCTCTTATCAACCATGAATACATATAGCAGTTACTCCCAACATATTCACATGCGGGAGCCCCGCTGCCCCAGCGACTGACATGCGGGGCCCCGCCTCACGGGAGAGGGGCCTCACCTACTGGGGGACACACACAAAAGAAGGCCCCCGCTGGATATTACGCATGCAGGGCCCCAACACAGAAGAGGGGCCCCGCTGGGGATACAACATATACTAACAGCGCATGTGTGCTGAGCGGCAGGTCCCGTGGCACATCCCGCAGACTCGCTCGAGCGCACGCCACACGGAGCCCCAGCGCGACGTACACCAGGGGCCCCACTCACGGTAGGGTGCCCCTCACCCACTGAAGGCCCCACCCTCCACAACGTGATCCACTGGATATTACGCATGCGGGGGCCCCACCATAATGGAGGGCCCCTCACCCACAATATATACTCACAGCACATGAGCGCTAAGCGGCAGGTCCCTCGGCACACCCGCAGCCCGCGGCGCCAGATACATACCCCGGGGCCCTGTCTCACGGTAGGGGGGCCCCAATCCATTGAGGGCTTCTCCACACCAAAGAAGGCCCCCATTGGACATTACGCATGCAAGGAGCCTCCGCACGGGAGAGAGGCCCCACTAGGGTATAACATATACTCACAGCGCGTGAGTGCTAAGCGGCAGGTCCCGTGGTACATCCCGCAGACCAGCACGAGCGCACGCCACTCGGAGACCTCGTCCCCAGGCGCCGCGCTCACACGCGCACCGCGAAGGACACGCGGGGGCCCCGCCGCACGGGAGAGGGGCCTCCTCGCCCGCTGGGGGATAGAAATTTTGTAACACAGAACTGTTGATTTTATTACCCGCTGAGGCGGTTAGAAAAAAGTATTGTAAAAGTATTTAAAGTTAAAGTAAGTTCAGCAGTGTTAGGCGGCTGCTGTGTTCTGGTTTGAAGGGTGTTGTAAGGAAGACAGACTTTTCCGAGGCGTTCCAGCTTAGTCCTCAGGGGTAGCGGCGCATCTGTGGCCGACCTCAGGTAGGAATATCTAATCCTATCTCGGGTTGATTACAGATGTCCATGGGCGGCAGTAGCCACTTACCATCAGGTGGAGCATGCTCGTCTGCTACTCCTATACTATAAAAAAATAGTTAAGTAAAAGTAAAGTTGATAGGTGGTAATGTTAATATGAGTAATGTACATTTTATCGTATTGTGGAGGGTAATATTTTTCGAGCGAATATTTGTAAGTGTCATTTGGGACACCCTGTCAAAAATGTAACATACATACATACGTTCGAAAACGTTACCCTTTAGTGTTGGGTGAATTATTACCATCCACAATCAGTTAAAACATTACCCTCCACAACCCATTAAACATTACCATCCACAATCAGTTAAAACATTACCCTCCACAATCAGACAAAACATTACCCTCCACAACCCATTAAACATTACCATCCACAATCAGTTAAAACATTACCCTCCACAATCAGACAAAACATTACCCTCCACAACCCATTAAACATTACCATCCACAATCAGTTAAAACATTACCCTCCACAATCAGACAAAACATTACCCTCCACAACCCATTAAACATTACCCTCCACAATCAGTTAAAACATTACCCTCCACAATCAGTTAAAACATTACCCTCCACAATCAGTTAAAACATCACCCTCCCCAATCGGTTAAATCATTGCCCTCCACAATCTTTTACAAACATTACCCTCCACAACCTATTAAACATTACCCTCCACAACCTTTTAAAACATTACCCTCCACACTCGTATACAAAAACCAAGACATGTCCACTCACGTTTACACTTAAAGTTCTCTTCCCGTAGCGCGTCAATCCTCTTCCTGTTCATTCGCTTCGGGGACTCGCACTTCGCTCCCGAGGTCTCTATTGGGTTCTTCCTGAGGTAGACCGCTAACCATCGAAGGGCACAGTCACAGGCGAAGGGATTACGTCCTAGATGCCTGGGAATAGAAATTAGGACGAATGAGGAAAAGTTGGATCTCACCGCCACACCTGTTTCTGTTATAACAGTGTTAAGCGCTGCTGTGTTCTGGTTTGAATGGTGTGTTTGTGTACTTTTGTATGACATAAAAAAATAAAAATTTGGAGGCGTGGAACCCTCCGTGTGCAAGTACTAGTCGCCCTTGGTGAATATAGGGTACCGCGCTAAATAATAAAACCCACTAAGAACCCTTTTTATAATATTAGAGTAGTCGACAAGCCGCCAGCCCACCTGAAGGTTATGGAACAGGAAATGGCTATTGCCGAATACCGGACAGCTGTAATCAACCCCAGATTAGATTAGATTCGTACTTCAGGTCTGGTCGCCCATAGATGTGCCGCTACCCCTGAGAACAAAGCTGGAACGCCTCGTATAAGCATGTCTCTTACCACACTTCAAACCGGAACACAGCAGCGCTTAACACTGCTTTTATAACAGAAATAGGTTCATCCTTACCTTCCTCTCTCAAGCAAAAATTCGAAAGGTTATTAGCTAAATAAAGTCTAGGTATAAAATGACCTCAGAATAGGGTTACAGTATCTCCTGCTTGTCGTAAGAGGCGACTAAAAGGGGCTTTCGGGGTTGCGGGCGGTAAGAGTGGGACCTCGAACCGCCCGGCCAACGACCCCGGGAAGGACAGCCGTGTGTGTAGTCGCATACCGTCGTGTACATCGGACGGTGTGGTGATTCAATCTCACTTGGGCGGAGCCCGACGGGGCAGTGCGCTGAGGACTCCGGTTGCGTTCCTTTGGAGATTCCGGAGCCCTCTACGCAGCGTCGAGGACGGACACCGGGGGGTTTTTAGTGCGGTAAGAATCCCACGTAACCCTACGTCGCTCCCACGACACCGGGTACCTTTTGAAGGTTTCCCCCTCGTAAAAAAAAAAGGTATAAAATTACTTACAATGTTTGTATTCCAGTGAGAGAGTCGAAAGTACCATTCGGCAAGGATCCTATATTGTTGTCATATAGAGATCTGAAAATATAAAACATATCTTATATATAAAATTCTCGTGCCACAATGTTAGTTACCGTACTCCTCCGAAACGGTTTTACCGATTTTCACCAAATTTTGTATGCATATTCAGTAGGTCTGAGAATCGGCTACTATCTATTTTTCATACCCCTAAGTGATAAGGGTTGTTCATCCTTAACATTTTTTATTTATATGGCAACACAACGTTTGCCGGGTCAGCTAGTAAGATAAATAAAAGTTTGTAATATACAAAGATACTTACAGTAATTTCAGACTCTGAAGATCCCTAAAAGTATCCTTCCTGATACAAGAAATTTCGTTGGAGTTAAGAAGTCTGAAACAATTTTGGAAAACTTTAAATTTATACTTGCCACTTCATAAGTTACTTAACTTATTTAAGTAGATTAGTTTTTAAAAACGAACTTTTCTCGTATACTTTTTGTCTGTATATATAAAAATGAATATTTGTCTGTATGTCCTTTATAGAATCGTAAACTATGCATTCGATCATGTGAAAATCTTTAGCAAAATTGTTGTGCATGAGCCCACGAAGGTTTCTGAGTTGGTACGACCAATTTTCGACAGATGACGCCACTGTCATTTCAATGAAGTTACAAATTTTCAGTTATATGTATGTCATGTTTAATTTTTAAACGCGGGCGAAGCCGCGGGCACTAGAAGTTTTGAATAAAAAAGGTTTGAAAACAACTTTTTCGTATATTTGTCATTTAACATAAATTATTTTACACCCAAAAATTGTTATTGTAAGCAGTGATAGCCTAGTGGTTAAGAAACGCGGCCTCTCGATCGAGGGGTCCGAGGTTCAAATCCCAGGGCACGCACCTCTGATTTTTCAAAGTTATGTGCGTATTAGAAATTAATTATCACTTGCTTAAACGGTGAAGGAAAACATCGTGAGGAAACCTGCATACCTGAGAGATTTATAAAAAAAAAAAAATCTTAAGGGTATGTGAAGTCTACCAATACGCACTTGGCCAGCGCGGCCAACTACGCCCTACTATGACCTAATCCTTCTCATTCTGAGAGGAGACCCGTGCCCAGCAGTGGGACAGTAATGGGTTGATGATGATGATGATGATGATGATGAATTGTTATTATTGTAAAAATATTTTTATTGTAAAACTTTTACTTACAATAATTGTAGCGAAGACAGCCCATAGAAGATGCCTGAAGGTAGATCCTTTATTTTATTGCCATATAACACTCTGAAATAAAAGAAAATGTACTTATGAATGTAAGAAAATATACTTTTTTGACAATTGAGAAATAAAATTGGCTAAGTGCAATTCAAACGCGAACGGAGGGTTCCATACCACCAAATTTTTGTTTTTTATTTTTAGTATTTGTTATCATTGCAGATTTAGAAGTAAATGAATTGTAAAAATTTAAACTGTCTGTCTACCTATTACGGTGCAATAGATAAACCGAATACGATAAAAATAGCTTCCTTGTATGGCGGCCTCTATTTATTTTTAGGCTTTTTTTATTTTTTTTTAAGTATTTGTTGTTATAGCGGCCACAGTAATACATAGTCTGTAAAAATTTCAAGTATCTATCTATTACGGTTCAGGAGACAGAGCCCTGTGACAGACGGACAGACAGCGGAGACTTAGTAATAGGGTTCCGTTTTTATCCTTTGGGTACGGAACCCTAAATAAGAGTGATTATGTAGTGATATTATGTACATACATACATAGATATTGATTTACACGTACAAGTGAAACTATTACAATAAAAACAAGATGGCGCTTTAATATGTCACTAACTTCACAACTAACTTTAAGGTTTAAGTTAATTCTTGATAGTGATAACCTTTTTTTAGCAACTGTGTTTGGAGGTCCCCCTAGGATCAAGGGCCACGGGCAGACTGATTTAAGCCGCTGAAGCATAATAATATAATTAATTGTCGTACAATAAAACAAGATGGCGCTTCAATACGTCCTTACAGCTATAGTCTCAAAAGGGATAATAGATGGTGCTATTCACAACTAACTTCAAGTAAATTCTCAAAAGCGACAACAGATGGCGTTGTATAAAGAAAGTAACTTACAATGAAGTCAGGTGCGTTAGCCCGTTGAAGGCATCAGCAGCTATCTTCATAATCTTATTGTTGGATAGATCGATCCTAGCGACGCGTTTTACCGCGGAAAACGCGCCGGGACCGACCTCGGTTATCTCGTTCTGTTCTAGACGACTGAAAAGAAAGAAACAAACAAAGAAAATAAGAAAGAAAAAAAGAAAATATTTTATTCGGGAAAATTGCAACATACAATTGCTGTAATAAAGGTGGTAGAACCCTTTGTGGTTCGACTCCGGCACCATCGTCACACCTGTTTCTGTTATAACAGCAGTGCAGCGCTGCTGTGTTCTGGTTTGAAGTATGGTAAGGGACTTATCTGAGGCGTACCAGCTAAGTTGGCAGGGCTAGCGGCGCATTTGTGGCCGACCTCAGATAGAAATCTAATCCCATCTAGAGTTGATTACAGATGTCCATGGGCGGCAGTAGCCACTTACCATCAAGTGGACTGCATGCTCGTCTGTTACTCCTACAAAATAATAAAAAAAATATTCATATTATCACTTGCTTTAATGGCGAAGGAAATCAGCGCGAGGAAACCTGCATGCCTGAGGGATTATTCAAAAAATCTCCAAGGTGTGTGAAGTGTACCAATACGCACTTGGCCAGCGGTAGACTATGGCCTAATCCTCATTCTGAGAGACCAGTACCCTTACCAGGAGTTTTTATGTTTCGACAAATATGACTGTTCTGGTATTTGTTTACGTATTGGCCCATACGATTTCCTAGTTCTGACACAATCCGCTAGGGACGCTGATTGGAATTTGTATGGGCAAATACGTAAACAAATACCAAAACAGTCATATTTGTCGAAACGTAAAAACTCCTGGTAAGGGTACAGTGCCCAGCAGTTACTCACATCTCAGTCGCCCGATGGGGTATAGTAGCTGGTAGTTCTGAGAGCAGCTTCTCCCGGCAGTCGACTGTACCGTCCGGAGTGCACCTGCAGGGCGGAGGGCAGCGCGGCTCCGCGGAGCACTCCGTCGATATCGCTGTGGAGGGACCTGGAAGAAAAACTTTAGTAAAGGCTTCATAATAGGGATGACGACTTTTTCCAAATAAGTTCGATTCTTGAATTTAATCTTTTTCTTGTTATAATATAGGAGTAGCAGACGAGCTTACAGTCCACCTGACGGTAAGTGGCTACTGCCGCCCATGGACATCTGTAATCAAAGCCTAGATAGGATTAGATATTCCCACCTCAGGTCGGCCTCAGGTGCGCCGCTACCCCTGAGGACTAAGCTGGAACGCCTCGGAAAAGTATGTCTCCCTTACCACACCCTTCAAACCGGAACACAGCAGCGCCTAACACTGCTGTTATAACAGAAATAGGTGTGGCGATGGTGCCGCCGGAGTCGAACGACAAAGGGTTCTACCACGAATTCTATTCGAATCGAAGTGCAATAAATCGATTTACAAAAAATCGATTCCCCAAAAGTCGATCTTTAATCTTTTCAGCTAAAAAAAATTTTAACAAAAAAATAAAACCGACTTCTATGTCACTACAAAGTAAAAAATAATTGAAATAAATGTTGGTTTAGTACATATTTCTGAAGTCGGCGCTCAATATATTTCGTTTAATAACAGCGTGTCCAATAAGAGCGCCGACTTCAGAAATATGTACTAAACCAACATTTATTTCAATTATTTTTTACTTTGTAGTGACATAGAAGTCGGTTTTATTTTTTTGTTAAAATTTTTTTTTTCACCCTTTTTAGTGATGATATGCTAACGTTTGTATTAATATTATGTAAAATTGTATAAATGTGATCATGAATAAAGGTAAGGTCTGAATAGATACGGATTGGACCCACCCGCTCGCAGGGCGCTGCCGCGCCCTTCTCGCTTAGTTTTATATTGTCTTATATGTTCCAACCTAACCTAACCAATTCTTTAAGCTTTATGAGATACGAATTATTGGCTAGGTTAGGTAGGAACAGATAAGTAAATAAATCAAACTAGGTGGTAAAACTCTGCGAGTGAACCGGTCCAATTTACCTTAATTCAATAGTTAAGAAAAGAAAAAGGAGTTGATGGTTAAATTTTTCATCATATATCTCTGTCTAATTACTTCATTACAACAAATGTCTAATCTATATACTTTACATGGGAGGCACCTCTGCATCATCAGGATTGAAGAATTGAAGGTCATATTTTCCATCATATGTCTCTACTCAAAGACCTTATCATATATTCGTAAGCTCCAAATGCCTAAGTTGTATGGTTGAGGCAGGAGGCACTTCTGCATTATCAGAGTTGAAGAGTAGAAGGTCAAATTTTCCATCATATATCTCTACCTATCAACCTTATTGAATATTCATAAGCATCAAATGCCTGACTTGTATGGCTGAGGCAGGAGGCACCTCTGCATTATCAGAGTTGAAGAGTGGAAGGTCAAATTTTCCATCATACTCGTATATCTCAACTTATCGACTTTATTAAATATCCATAAGTTCCAAATGCCTAACTTGTATGGTTGAGGCAGGAGGCACTTCTGCATTACCAGGGTTGAAGAGTTGAAGGTCAAATTTTCCATCATATCATGATAACCTAGACACTCAATGTTCATTTTAAGTTTCATGAGAATTGAGTGGGTAGAAGGTAAGTTGTCATAAAATATGTAAAAAGCAGGGGTAGTGATGATGAGTTCCACCCCATAACTTAAATTCTAATCATCAGAGCGTACTAATGTTAAGGTAGGAAAGTACCGCAACGAAACACCCTTTCATATGAAAAAAAGAAAATTAAAATTGGTTAAGAAATACTCGACTTATTCAAGTTTATATGAAATCGGGTTTTTCCAATTTTCCGGGAAAAGTGGCGGAAATTTTCAAATTTCCTCGAAATGGGACCCCCTGTGAAACTAGCCGCATACAATGGTGTATGAATCATGTCGATCGGTCGCGGCATCGCGAAAAAATCGCCGAACAAACATAAAAAAAAAAAAAAAAAAAAAAAAAAATATATACGGTCGAATTGAGTAACCTCCTCCTTTTTCGAAGTCGGTTAAAAAGGGATCGAAGATAGCGAAAAGGTCATCAGGACTAAACAAGCACTGAAATACGTATCCGTCATCAAAAAATGTCTATAATATATTCAACCAACTTCGAAAAGATCGTCTTTCGATTTTTAAGGACGAGAGATCGATTGAAATGGCCGATTTTTTTCCGAAAAGATCGGTTCTTCGATTAATCGATCTCAGATCGTCACTCCTACTTCATAATACTATTAATATAAATGCGTATGTGTGTGTGTTTAACAAACAAACACACAGTCACATCTTAACTACATAATCGATTGTCATGAATGATTGAAGGTGGTAGAACCCTTTGTGGTTCGACTCCAGCGGCACCACCGCCACACCTATTTCTACCTGATAACAGCAGTGTTAGGCGCTGCTGTGTTCCGGTTTGAAGGGTGTGGTAAGGGAGACAGACTATTCCGAGGCGTTTCAGCTTAGTCCTCAGGGGTAGCGGCGCATCTGCGGCCGACCTCAGGTAGGTACATCTAATCCTATCTGGGGTTGATTACAGATGTCCATGGACGGCTGTAGCCACTTACCATCAGGTGGACTGCATGCTCGTCTGCTACTCTTATATTATAAAAATAAAATAAATGAAATGTACACACGTTGTCAGGTGCAGAAAAGGACATAGGGTAGCTTTTATCCCGAAAAAAGTACCGTTCCCGAGGAAAAGATAGAAACATCTGATAGTGAGCGAAGGCATGGGTAAAATGTAGTATTAAGATATAGAGGCATGCAGTCGAAGAAGGTGGTAGGTAGGTTTCTATCCGGTGGCATCACCGTCACAACTATTTCTGTTATAACAGCAGTGTTAAGCGCTGCTGTGTTCTGGTTTGAAGTGTGGTAAGGGAGACTTTTCCGAGGCATTCCAGCTTAGTCCTCAGGGGTAGGGGTAGCGGCACATCTGTGGCCGACCTTAGATAGGACTCTAATCTCATCTGGCCAACTTAGTCCTCGCGAGCACCGGTGCACTGTGGCCAACCTGAGGTAGGAATCTAATCCTATCTGGGGTTGACTACAGATGTCCACACGGCAGTAGCTTACCATCAGGTGGAGCATGCCCGTCTGCTACTCCTATAGTATAAAGTCAATTACCATTGCATATCAGCTCATGGGCCTCCAATTCAGTCAACAGGGCTCCTCTGAACGCAGCGGGAGCTTGGCATCTGAAAATGAAAAGATTTTGGTTTCAAAAAAGGATTTTTGTACGAAACTGTTTTTTATTTGTCACGAATTCAAAAAATAAATAATAAAATCTTCCTTTGCGGTTTCATTCAATTTGAAGGCGGTGAAGTATCTTTCTATTTTATTTATCAAAGCTCTGTAACTGTTAGTTAGAAATTAATCCATACTAATATTATAAATCCGAAAGTAACTCTGTCTGTCTGTCTGTCTGGTTGTCTCTTCTTCACGCCCAAACCACTGAACCGATTTTAAAGAAATTTTGTACAAAGATAGTCTGAGACCCGAGAAAGGACATAGCATAGTTTTTATCCCGGATATCCCACGGGAAGTAGGGATGGCGATCTAAGATCGATTGATCGGAGAATCGATCTTTTGGACCCAAAACATCGATTATTTTAATCCATATTAGTAAGGATTGAATCGTAAACTATGCATTTGATCAAGTGATGAGCTTTAGCAAAGTTGAAGGTACGAATTTTCAGTTTTATGTATGTTAGTAGATATGTTATATTATTTTCTTTTATACGCGGGCGAAGCCGCGGGCAAAAATTAGTCATCAATAATATCGGTTAATCTTAAGATTTACCATACTTTGGACTTTTACAATAACATATTTATTACTTTGACTAACTTTAACCTGCTATTATATATAACAGCCGGATTAAGTGATTAATTTATCACATTGTCTGGACAAATTACTTATTATACATATTAACCAGTCATTATACATAAGTATAATAGGTATTTGATAACTTTGACTGTAGCATATACATAATATAATAGTTACTATAATAATTATGCATCATCTAGAAAACTTTTATAGCGTGATTCAAGACTTATTGACTAGTAGCGCCATGTATTGACGAGTTATGGGAAGCCATACAAACGTAAAGTTGGTTGTCACCTTCGAAGAAATATAGTAATTCTTACAAAAAATAATTATCATTTGGTTTAAGGAAAACATCGTGAGAAGACCTGCATACCTGAGGGATCTTTAAAAAAATTTTCTCAAGGTGAGGAAATCTGCATAGAAGTATTTAAATAAAGTTTTCATAGGTAGTCTTCCAATTTGCATTTAGCTACAGTGGACTACGACCTCATTCTGAGAGGAGACCCGTGCCCAGCAGTGGTATAGTAACGGATTGACTACATCAATTAACTTTATTATAATATGGGTGGCCACCGACACACATACCTCGCCCCAACACCAAGGATACCGGCCGCACGCACAGCCGCCGACAGGTGCGCGACGCGACAGTCGCACACGATCGGGTTGTCGGTCAGTCGCAACGTGTGCAGTCGCGCTACTGACGCCGCCTCCACCGACAGATATGTCAGGTTGTTGTTGTTTAACGTCCTGGAATTAAAACCATTTAGGTTAGGTTAGGTTAGGTTAGGTTAGTAGAAGTTGTAGGAGTAGCATGTAGTCCTCTGATGGTAAGCTACTGGCGTGTGGACAGCTGTATTCAATCCCAGATAAGACTAGTTCTACTGAGGTCGGCCTAAAATTTAAACTGTTTGTTGTAAAGTTCTTCATAATGCAGAAGTAGCATGCAGTCATTTAATGGTAAGCTACTGCCGTATGGACATCTGTGATCAATCCAGATTAGAGTGCTACTGAAGAGACAAGATTTACTGTTGTGGACTAAGCTGGAACGTATCGAAAAAGTATGTCTTACTGCACGTCTTAAAACGGAACACAGCTTAACATTGTTGTAACAAAAACAGGTGTGACGGTGGTGCCGCCAGAGCCGAACCACAGAGGGTTCTACCTCCTTCAAAGGGCTGATTTAATATCTCTGCTTAATGAATACAGTGTTAAGCGCTGCTGTGTTCTGGTTTGAAGTGTGGTAAGGGATATACTTCTTCGAGGCATTCCAGCTCAGTCCTCAGAAGTAGCGTTGTGACCGACCTCAGATAAGAATCTAGTCTTATCTAGGGTTGATTACAGATGTACACAGCAGTAGCTTACCATCAAGTGGACTGCATGCGTCTGCTACTCCTATATTATAAAAAACCTCCACACTAACCAAATAACTATGGTTAGAATGGAGCTGGTGAAGAACCCTGAAGAAGAACTTACAGCACTTCCAAGCTTTTGAGGTGTTCCAGCGCCTTCTCAGCGATACACTTCAGCTGGTTCCCATCCAGGTGGAGGCTCTTCAGCGCCGTCAGGCCTCTGAATGTCCTCCTGCTGATAGCCGTCAGTTCATTTCTGCTAAGATCCCTGGAATTTCGAGAAGAATATATTAGGTTGCGTGTGATAAGTTCTAAAACAGAAGAACTTAAGAAGGATGGGTTTTCTTGTGTATGCAGCTGTAGGAAGAACCTGATGCCAGTGGGGCTAAGATGGTACTGAAGTAGGATTTAGGATTATTTGTTCTGAAGCAAATATAAGTCAAATGCAGTGATAGCCTAGTGGTTAAGAAAGGCGGCCTCTCGATCGAGGGGTCCGAGGTTCAAATCCCAGGCACGCACCTCTGATTTTTCAAAGTTATGTGCGTATTAGAAATTAATCATCACTTGCTTAAACGGTGAAGGAAAACATCGTGAGGAAACCTGCATACCTGAGAGATTTATATAAAAAAAAAAATCTTAAAGGTATGTGAAGTCTACCAATACGCACTTGGCCAGCACGGTGGACTATGGCCTAATCCTTCTCATTATGAGGAGACCCGTGCCCAGCAGTGGGACAGTAATGGGTTGCTGATGATGATGATGAAGCAAATATAAGTCCCTTTGAACATTTTCAATTATGGGAAATAGTGCGAATAGATAGTGAACGCTACTTCGCGTAGCTTTGTTAGACTTAACGAGCACGCCCTGCGGCCCGTTGGGTGCTGTGGACATGATTAGTATGGTTTAATATTATCATTAACACATTACTGTCCCACTGCTGGGCACAGATCTCTTCGTAGAGTCCTCACTCTACTAGTTAAGGTAAGTTAAGTAAGGTAGCTACTTGAAGGTGGTAGAACCCAGTGTGGTTCGACTCCGGCGGCACCACCGCCACACCTATTTCTACCTAATAACAGCAGTGTTAGGTGCTGCTGTGTTCTGGTTTGAAGGGTGTGGTAAGGGAGACATACTTTTCCGAGGCGTTCCACCTTAGTCCTCAGGGATAGCGGCGCATTTGTGGCCGACCTCAGACAGGATTATCTAATCCTGTCTGGGATTGATTACAGATGTCCATGGGCGGCAGTAGCCACTTACCATCAGGTGGACTGCATGCTCGTCTGCTACTCCTATATTATAAAAAAAAAAAAATAATAAAATAAAATAAAAAGTTAAGGCGACGGACTCTCTGCTTCACACAATTTTCATTTTTCTGTTACAAACTGTACAAACACATTATCAAGTAGAAACTGTAATACAAACAGTAAGTGGGTAAATTACAAAAACTATAAAGTAGATTACCTAAATATATTCAAATTTTTCGATAAGGAACATGATAGAACCTTGAGCGTCAGATGAATTTTACTAGCAGTGATCATGACTAAGCCATCACCGTTATTGACAAGCCTGTTTATGACTGGTCTATCATTATTTATGACTAAGCTATCACTGTTTATGAATAATCTATCATTGAAAAGCCATTGTTTTTAGTTGATTTCACGAGCAATTACTAATATTGGTCATTTTGAAAACCTTTTAGGGGCTGTACAAATACTAATATTAGTCATTTTGAAAATCCTGTAAGTGCTATACAAAGTACAGTAGCGTGCGATTAGACAGTGAATGCTACTAGCTTTGTTAGACTTAACGGGCACGCCCTACGGCCCGGTAGAGTACTGTGGACATGACTAGTATTAGATTTAATATTATCGTCCATTGCTGCCCACTGCTGGGCACTGTTCTCTTCGCAATTAAGAGTTTAGGCCATATACTCTCTGATCAAGTGCAGATTAGTACAGTCTACAAACATTTTAAATTTTCTTTTACAAGCTCTAAAAAGATAACCCAAAATGTTTTCTTTCCTGGTCCAATCCTGGTCCATAGTTCATATCCTGGATGCATAATATGCGTCCAGGATATGAACTATGGACCTAGAGAGTCAGAGGATGAATTTTAAATGATTTGACTATTCTATCAATGATCATCATGACTATGTTAACACCGTTTTTGACTAGCCTATCATTGATTTTTATTGTTTCTCTCAACAGAACTCAACTTTAAACTAGCAATGACTAAGCTATTAAGCCGTTTATGACTAGGCTATCACTGTTTTTTTTTATTATTTTATTGTTGATTAAACGAGCAGCGACTAAAATTAGTCACTTTGAAAATCCTATAAGGGCTATACAAAGTACAGTAGCGTGCAAATAGACAGTGAACGCTACTAGCTTTGTTAGACTTAACGAGCACGCCCTGCGGCCCGGTTGTATACTGTGGACATGACTTTAAAGTTTTAAGTTTCTAGACAATATTTTTTTATATAGAGGTAGCTGACGAGCATGCAGTCCAACAGATAGCTAATGGTTACTGCCGCCTAAGAACGTCTGTTATTAAACCCAGATAGGATTAGAGTCTTATCTGAGATCGGCCACAGATGGGTTGCTACCCATTACAACTTAGTCCTCAGAGGTAGCGACGCAACTGTGACTGACGTCATGTAGGAATCTACCCTGATCTGGCTTAGATTACAGATGCTTATACAGCAGTAGCCACTTACCATCAGGTGGACTGCATGCTCGTCTGCTACTCCTATATTATAAAACAAACCCCTCGGATAACTATGCCCTTACCACACTTTAAACCGGAACACAACAGAGCTACACTGCTTTTATAACAGAAACAGGTGTGACGGTGGTGCTGACGGAGTAGAACCACAGCTTTACCACTACTTATATTATGAAGGTGTTAGAGAATCGGGCATTCTAGTTATGCTGCCCAGCAGTGATACATAAAAATTGTGAAATATGTACATATATTATAATATAAGAATGTGCATTTATATCTTTCAAATCTTTACATATATACAGAGCCCACGAGGGTTTGGGAGTTGGTAAGACCAATTTTCGACGGATGGCACCACTGTCATTCCAATGCAGGTACAAATTGTATGTCATATTATTTCTTTAAAATGCGGGCGAAGCCGCTGGCACCACTAGTATATTATAATATCGGAATATCCACATATAGATATCGTTCCGCCGGCGTGGCGTCAGATATCTGTTTCGTTGAATAATTAATAATATCAGTCCCAAATTGGGCGATACCGTGATATTACTCCCTAGAACATTACATTAAGTACGGTATTTTGGATACGGCATAATAAGTAGTCAAAATACTTTGAAATTCTGTCTCTTAATATGAGGGTGCGAGCCGCGAGAAAACTAAAAATATTACTAATTTAATATCTACACTAATATTATAAAGAGGAAAACTTTGTTTGTTTGTTTGTAATGAATAGGCTCTAAAACTATTGGACCGATTTTAAAAATGTTTCACCATTCGAACGCTACATTATACACGAGTAACATAGGCTATATTTTATATGAAATATATTTGATAAATAGATTTTAAGGCGGTACAAAGTTTGCCGGGTCAGCTAGTAGTAAATAAGTGGTGATAAGCCTAGTAGTTAAGCAACTCGGCCTCTTAATTGTATGGTCCGAGGTTCGAACACTTTGTCCCTGTAGTTCCGGGACTGGAGTAGGGTTACGGTATCCCCTGTATGTCGTAAGAGGCGACTAAAAGGAGGCTTCCGGGGTTGCGGACGGCAAGAGTGGAAGCTCGAACCATCCATTAAGCGATCCCGGGAAGGACGGCGATATGTGTGGTCGCATACCGTCATGAACACCAGATGGTGAGGGAGGAGTGAAAACTGTGTTCCGCGAGAGATCCCGGAGTTCTCCAACAAGCGTTGAGGACGGCTACCGGGGGGGTTTTAGTGCGGTAAAAATCCCACATAATCCGGCGTTGCCGGGTACCTTTTGATGGTTTCCCCCTCGTACAGAAAAAAAGGTTTCTCTGATTTTTCAGTTATCTGCGTATTATTGTAGAAATCAATAATCACTTGCTTTATCGATGAAGAAAAACATCGTGGGGAAACATGCAAACCTGAGAAATCTTAAAAAGAGTACTGCAAAAAATAATTATAACGATTTGTGATTCGCACTTGTCCAGCGCGGTGGACTATGGCCTAATCCTCATTCTGGGAGACACGTGTCCAACAGTGGGATACTAATCAATCTTTATAGTTTTATTTACCGCAACTGAAACCGATTTTTTCTACCACGTACAAAATTAGAGTAAGTGTACACAATTCTGTAATCACATTAGACACCACATTTTCCTCCACAACATTCGTGCAACATTAAGCGCGAGGAAAAGAACACATTATTTTATATTACGTGCTTGAGTGGTCACTTTTCCTTATTCTTTTAGTGGAAATTAATTGTTTCCCGGACAGCGGAGGGTAATGTTTGTCGAATATATTATAGGAGTAGCAGACGAGCATGCAGTCCACCTGATGGTAAGTGGCTACTGCCATTGCCATCTGTAATCAACCCCAGATAGGATTAGATATTCCTACCTGAGGTCGGCCACAGATGCGCCGCTACCCTTGAGGACTAAGCTGGAACGCCTCGGAAAAGTATGTCTCCCTTACCACACCCTTCAAACCGGAACACAGCAGCGCCTAACACTGCTGTTATTAGGTAAATATAGGTGTGGCGGTGGTGCCGCCGGAGTCGAACCACAAAGGGTTCTACCACCAATATATGTATGTATGTCTCATTCTTTGTCACGCTGCTTACGGCTTGACGGATTAACATATGAGTTGTCGTTGGATTCCTCTAAATTGTGGGAATGACATACATTGCTTTTGTTTTTAATTGATAATTATTTTAAACAGTCGGGTCTTTTTGACTTCTTTTTTAATACTATAATTATTATTATTAGTAAAAAAAATCTCAATTTGTGAAGTCTACCAATCAGCGTTAAGCCAATAAACTATAGCCCAATCCTCCTCACTCTGAGACAACATACGAATAAAAACCCTCCACGTGATAGGAAAAGGCCCTTAGTCCTTCATTCCTTCAAACCAGCACACTGCTATTATAACAGAAATAGGTGTGGCGGTGGTGCCGCCGGAGTCGAACCACAGAGGGTTCTACCACTTTCATATTTCTATTAAATCTCTTTAGGTCTATATGTATTCATTTTGGAACTATGCATACTATTTTTATATACTATAGGAGGAGCAGACGAGCATGCACTCCACCTGGTGGCTATAGTCGCCCATGGACATGTGTAACCATCCCAGATAAGATAAGTTTCCTATCTGAGGTCGGCTATAGACGCGCCGCTGGTCCTGAAGACTATGCGGAATACCTCGGATAAGTATGTCTCTTACCACACTTCAAACCAGAGCAGCAGCGCTACACTGCTGTTATAACAGAAACAGGTGTGACGGTGGTGCTATCGTCGAACCACAAAAGGTTCCACAATTTCAGTATTGCATTAAATGTCTTCATGTATAATACATTAATTTTATAAATGTGCGTACTCGTAATATGCCTCCTCCAAAATCAATTATGTTTCGTTGTTCCACAACTCCAACTGTCGTCGGTATCTTGTAGGAACAATGTAATTGTTTGAAGTTGATATATATTCGTATCGCCGATATTATTGATTGGCGCAAATAGTTCAACTTTGTATAATTAAATGCTATACATTAAGTTATTCCGATTTGGGTCAAGTAAGTAGTTGATAATAGTGATAGCCTAGTGGTTAAGAAACTCAAGGGTCCGAGGCAGAGGCGAATTTAAAAAAAATTAAGGTCTAGGCTGTACAGTTTTTGCCGCCCCTGCTTCTACAATTGTCATGTCTTACTAGAGGTGAGGCGTATATACTGGAACAGGTTCAGGGACTAGGTAGTTTATCATTTTTTTTTTGTTCGCCACGTCTTTTTTTGTTTTGCTCGCCGCGCCGGCTCATCATACGGTTCCCGTTTTTTTTTTGCTTGTCACGCCAGTTCATGACACGTTTAAGGCATGAACGAACTAGCTTCCTAATTAGCAAAAAAATATTCGGTCCCCAAATTTGCCGCCCCAAAAATCTGCCGCCCTAGGCTGAAGCCTACTCAGCCTGCTGGTAAATCCACCACTGGTCCGAGGTTCAAATCCATGGCATCTCTGATTTATTTATCAGTTGCTAAAACCACATGCTAAAACGGTGAAGGAAAACATCGTCACGAAACCTGCATACCTGAGAAATCTTAAAAATAAACGTTGGCTGTTACACACGTACAGACAAACACACGAGTGATCTTATAATACATCCGATTCGTTTTTCATACGGAACCCTAAAATCAAGAAAAACCGACTTTTACTATAATCAATAATTAATCCTACTTGTAATATTATTTTACAAATAGAAGAAATAAATAATTCCTTTGTAAATACTCTTGAATTACACTAATTATATCTTAGCAAAGACAAATCCATCCATAATTAATATCAATAAAGGAAAGTAATTGACTTCCGCCCGCCATGCCGCGGCGCTCCGCAAAATGGCGCCGCTTCCTGTCAGCCATTACCGCGCCTAATTAGTTAAATCAATTATGTCATGATAATGCAGTGATATGAATATGGGCGACGTTTTCACTGAAGCGTAATATTATAGTCCTTTGTAATATGAGTATGCGTGTTTTATGAGGAAATAATGTCAGGTTATATTGTATACATTATGTAATATATTTATTATAATTTTGAAGATGGTAGAACCCTCTGTGGTTCGACTCTGACGGCACCACCGTCACACCTGTTTCTGTTAAAACAGCAGTGTAGCGCTGCTCTGTTCCGGTTTGAAGTGTGGTAAGAGACATACTTATCCGAGGCGTTCCAGCTTAGTCCTCAGGGGGAGTGGTTGATTCACAGCCTCTTAATCAAGGGGTCCATGGTTCGAATCCCAGGCCCCTGATTTTCAAATTAATAAGTGCTTTAACGATAAACGAAGTCACTGCGAAACCTGCCTGCCTTAGAGATTATTAAAAAAATTCTAAGGTGTATTAGTCAACCAATACGCACTTATCCAATGCGGAGGACTATGTCCTCTGCCTTCATATTCTGAGAGGAGACCCGTGCCCAGCAGTAAGACAGTGATGGGTCCCGGTCAGAAATCGATGACAATAAATTGATAACATTGTCCTTAAGCTCATCAGGATGGCATACAAGTTTCCAATATACTTCATCGAGATGGAATGAAAATTATATCGTTTCTATCTATCCTTCGGGGATGATACTTTTTTCGGAATAAAAGCTACCCTATGTCATTTTCTGCACCCTGACAACGTGTGTACATTTCATGACAATCGGTTATGTAGTTAACAAACAAACAAACTGACATAAGGAGTGAAAACATAAAATAATACTCTTATATCTAAAAAAAAAATAATGGTATTTTTATTTCATTACAGATAATATTTTTTTCTTATATATAAAATTCTCGTGTCACAATGTTAGTTACCGTACTCCTCCGAAACGGCTTTACCGATTTTCACCAAATTTTATACGCATATTCAGTAGGTCTGAGAACCAGCTACTATCTATTTTTCATACGCCTAAGTGATAAGGGTTGTTCACCCTTAACATTTTTTTATTTATATGGCAACACAACGTTTGCCGGGTCATCTAGTTTATATCTAAAAATGTAACTAAATCAATTCCATTACTTCTGAACGTATCCACACCGCCATTTGCAAACTTTTCCCGCGCATTCAATATGGCGTTAAGAAAATGGCGCTAATGGACCTTTCCAATTCCTCTTGTAGCCACAATAGGGGTTTTAAGGGTTCAATGGGGTTTCTTTCTCACTTAGGGGCGTTTTATTTGTATTTTGTAAAGATTTAGAGATTTTAACACTTATTTGGTGTTGCCCTTGTGATAATAACATTACTTAGGTTTTTTAAATTACTTAGTCCTCAGGGGTAGCGGTGATTCTGTGGCCGACCTCAGTAGGAATATCTAATCTTATCTCGGGTTGATACTCGTCTGCTACTAATATATTATATATAAAAATAATATTTTGGTATAATGGTGGCAAATAAAAAAGGTGGATCGAATGTATCCACCGCCACACTTACTACGGTCTTATAACAGAAGTATAATACTGATGGTTTTTCTTTTTAAATGCTCTCTCTCTCTCGCTCTGTTTTTTTTTCAAAACTCTTACATGCAATAATATTGCAATGCAGTAGCAATCGAGCATGCAGTCCTACGGTCGAGTCGAGTCTTATGGTAAAAAGCTACTGCCGCCCATGGGCATCTGTAATCAACCCCAGGTCAGATAAAAGCTCTGTGATTGGCCACAGATACGTTTCTAAGGACTAAGATGTAACGCCTCGGATAAATATGTCTCTTATCACACTTCAAACCAGAACACAGCAACGCCTAACACTGCTGTTATAACAGAAATAAGTGTGTCGTTGGTCCTGCCGGAGTCATACCACAGCGAGTTCAACATTTTAAAAGGGATCAATAACATTACAGACAAATCATTTATTCCTAGCGAATAGAAAATTAATTTCCAAAAGTACAGACGTCCGCACCGGATGGTTGCCAGACGCGCACTGCGCCGGAAACGACGCCATCTTGTCGGCACTTCAAACGAAATCACAGTGAAATTGCATTCCTTTTAAATTTTGGAATTTTAGAACGCAATTATTTTACAATAGATTTTTGCTATGATAAGAATTAAGCTGTAATCAATCCAAGATAGGATTGATGTCCTTTCGGAAGTTGATTACAAGTGTTGCTGTGACTAAGACTAAATTGGAACGCCTCGCGTAAAAAATAAATATAGTTCAAAAAACTAAAAAACACGCTTTTATGATAAAATCAACAAAAAAGTAGAAAATACTCAATCAAGAAAATAATCAATTAAGGAACAGTAAATAGTATAATTGTAAAAAAGCGTGGGGTGCTCCATTTATCGGTTTTCGAAAAGTCTTTCTACAAGAGGGTATAGATATGTTGCAGAACATTTGAGTTATAAGGAAATAACATTATTATTTTCAAAACCAATAATCACGCTATAACAGTTATTGAAACTAAGAAGCAATAATTGTTTGCAATCTAGTAACTTTGCGATGAACTTTCTCTAAGGCGCTCGAACAATCTCGACTCGAAAATCGTGAATCCTGAGGATGTTGATAAGGAAAATGGTACAAAATTATTAAAATCGTGTATTGTCGTCGGTTTTTGATAATTCTTCAAAATTTTGAATTAAACAGAACGTTCAAAGTGGATAGAAATCGGGTTCAAAGATTCCGTTCATAGTTACATACATACATACAACCCAAGCTAATAAAAGCGTGTTAAAACACAGTCTTGTCTTAACTATTCCTAATTAAAAACCTTAAAATAGTACAAAAGGGATCGATGGGTGTAATTTATTAAAGTCGGTCAATGGGGCGATCTATTTAAGTCGAGGTTAAGTATTCTTGTGAGTCCCTATCTATTATATAGGGTATTTTCTAGTGTGCGTAAATGGCCATGTTTTTTTTATAATATAACAGACTAGCTGACCTGGCAAACTTTGTACCGCCAAAATCAAAATCAAATATATTTCATATAAAATATAGCCTATGTTACTCGTAGATAATGTAGCTTTCGAATGGTGAAAGAATTTTTATAATCGGTCTAGTAGTTTTTGAGCCTATTCATTACAACCAAACAAAGTTTTCCTCTTTATAATATTAGTGTAGACCAGCATATAGTCCACCTGATAGCAAGTGTCTGCCGGCCATAGATCTGTAATCAATCCCAAATAAGATTAGAGTTCTACCCGAGGATCGACGGATGCGCCGCTACTCCTGAGGACTAAGCTGGAACGCCCCGGAAAAGTATGTCTCTTACCACACTTCAAATCAGTACCATGAGTTTTCAAAACAATTTTACTTTACGTTTACTCAATCCATTATTCAGTTCCGTTTGCTTCAGTAGACTGAGTAAACGTAACAATAAGGAAGTGCTCAAGTCTTTTTCTCTGCCTCACATGTTCGCAATAAAGGGAAACAAAACATAAAGCGCCATTTTGTCAATTTAGACATTTAATGTTACGTTACTGATACTATAGTTCTGATACAATCCGCTAGGGGCGGTGATTGGAAATTGTATGGGCAAATACGTAAATAAATACCAAAACAGTCATATATGTCTAGATGTAAAAACTCATGGTAAGGGTACAGAACACAGCAGCGCTACACTGCTGTTATAACAGAAATAGGTGTTGCGGTGGTGTCGGAGTCGACCCACTGAGTTCTACCACATTTAGACATCCTCTCCCCTCCATAATTCACAGTTCTTTCAGAATTTCCCTCATAATATGCAAATTATTGATGTATTCGGGTAATTTAATTTCGTGGAAGTTTTATGATGTGGCCCGAACTTTTTTCATTAAAGTATTATTGATTTGTAACAAATGTTAGAAAAACTTTCAGTAAGCTATGGGATTCTTAAAGACAGCGGCTCTACTATTGGGCAACTTATATCGTCATCGACCCATCACTGTCCCACTGCTGGGCACGGATCTCCTCTCAGAGTGTGAAGTGTTTCGGTCATAGTTCACCGCGCTGGCCAAGTGCGTATTGGTAGACTTCACATATCCTTGAGAACTTTTTTAAGATTTCTCAGTTATGCAGGTTTCCTCACGATGTTCCCTTCACCGGCAAGTGATAAATTATTTGTAATATGCACATAAATTTTATAATTCGAGTTGCCTGGGATTCAAATATCGGACCTCTTGATTGTAAGGATAATTTTAAAGCACTAGGCTATCGGTACTATCATCTATTAATAATCAAGCATCTATTTATTTTCTTCCTACTAAAGATCAAAATTTGAAAAATTTTAGTAGGGAGAAAATGTCAATCGTAAAAAACGTAGGTAAATCTTTGGCAGACAAAACATTAGATGGATTGAATATGAATAACGAGCGTATTTAATCAGATCAGAATCTACATTCATGACAGATATTTAGTATATTGATGTTTGCTTAACCGAGAATCGAACCTAAAATCTGCCTTCACGGTAATAGTATTTTTGCAAAATTCTGGAAACTAATTTAAAAAACGAAACGTGATACTGCACCACTAGCCACAAGGGTGAAATAAAAAAACTTCGCAGGGCGCGGCAGCCATAAGAATTCACCCCTCCGTATTGCAAAATTAAATGATCTTAAATTATATATACCCTTGGACTTTAAGGGAGGTTTTGAAAATCTTTACATACTTCAAAAACAAAGTATTGCAATAAGGAGTGATATCCTAATGGTTAAGAAACTGGACTTGATCGAGGGGACTGAGGTTCAAATCCCAGGCAACCTGTCCAATTCAATTTTAGCTATTTATATAGAAACTAGCTGACCCGGCAAACGTTGTGTTGCCATATAAATAAAAAAGTATTAAGGGTGAACAACCCTTATCACTTAGGGGTATGAAAAATAGATAGTAGCCGATTCTCAGACCTACTGAATATGTATATAAAATTTGGTGAAAATCGGTAAAGCCGTTTCGGAGGAGTACGGTAACTAACATTGTGACACGAGAATTTATTACGAGTATATAAGATAAACAAATAGCCGAATATGACCGATTTTTTATTAACTTTTTATCTATTTTGTATAGTCCACGCTAAACTGTTAGTCCGTTCTGAAGTTGTTGCGAGCAGGACTAGTCATACGATTTGCTCTGGCGACACGATTCATTTCTATGTTCAGAGCGGACTAGCAGTTTTACGCGGACTACTGCTAGTCCGCTCTGAAGTTGTTGCGAGCAGGTGTAGTCATACAATTTGCTGTGGCGACGCAATTCATTTCTATATTCAGAGCGGACTAGCAGTTTTACGCGGACTATACCATGTGTATCTATATCCTGAATCACTCCCATGGGGAAAGGATGGGATATTTTATCAATGGCACCTTCAACACCCATAGACCCTTCGATAGGGATATGGGTCTATTACAGCATAATAGTTCGTGTACGGTATGGTGCGGAATTTTACGGTGTCATTTTTACGGTTTCTAGAAATATATTTTTCTATTGTATCCCATTTTTATTATCTACGGACGATTTGCCATGAAGAAAGCTTATGTTTCCACTTTTCAAAATTTTGCCCTGCGGAGGGTAATGTATTTCGAGCGTATGTATGTATATGCTTTTCGAAAATTGATAAGTGGAGCACTCCACGCTTTTTTCACAATTATCCAATTTACTGTTCCTTAATTGATTCCTAGATTGAAAATTATTTTCTACTTTTTAGTTGATTTTATCATAAAAGCGTGTTTTTTTAGTTTTTTGAACTATATTTATTAATTACCTGTTTAAACTCGCTGTCTATGATTTTATCTTCTGGGGAATATTTGGAATACGGTATGTCCAATATTTATGTAGATTGTACTGTCTCAAAGGCTATATTCTCGATAAAGAAGCTGGGGGTGGGAGGGTTGAAAGACATTTAACCCTGTGGTAGCAAGCTCTCTCGTGTCAAAGACTGAAAGAGCTTGAGTGCCACTCAGTCGCGCTAACGTACACCGCTGGACAGAAAATGTATCGTCGAGACAAAAAATCGAGAAAATATGTCAAAAAAAAAGATACAAAAAGTTTCAGTTATTATAATTGTAAAGTTTGTAACGCATAGTTTTTGCCGAAGAAAGTTTGACAGGATAACATTGACAGGAAAAAAAAAATAGAAAGAGTTTATAAACAAAAAGTCGAACATTGAGAGTTCCGTATCACCAAATTTTCGTTTATTATCTATTTTTAGTATTTGCAATTAGAAGTCAAGTCATTGTGATAATTTGAACTGTCTAACTATTACAATTCAATAGATAAAGCGAAGAACGTTGAAAAATAGCGGTAACTTAAAAGGCTATTTGTGACCCTCATCTATTTTCAACTTTTATTTTTAATATTTGTTGTTATAGCGGTCACCATTATACATACTCTATAAAAAATCAAGTGTCTTATTACAGTTCAAGAGATAGAGCCCTGTGACAGACAGACAGACAGACAGGCTTAGTAATAGGGTTCCGTTTTTACCCTGTGGGTACGGAACCCTAGAAAGAGTTTGAATACCACGCATAAAATAATAAGTCAGACGAAATTGCCTAGTTGACTACTATTTATAATAAAAAGCGAAAAGCATATATTCATTTTATTTCGCCCAAAAAAGTTCTAAAAGTTGCCAAATTGAATTTCCATCGCATGCTATGAAAAATCCAATAAAACTCAGTGCCATACTGTTATCGAGTTGGCTGCAATCTGGTTACGTCCATATCAATTATTGTGCGAATTTAAATTCAAATTGACAAACGAGTTTGACATGGGGCTCTTCAAAAAGGTGCAAAAAAGCTCTCCTTCAAAGCCGGCAATGCATTGGCGACACTGGTGTTGCAAATGTCCAGGGGACGGTGACTGCTTTCCGTCAGGTTTGCTTTATTGTTAGGCTCAAATATGGAAAACTATGTTGCTATCTATATTATTGACGTTTTTTGGCAGTAATTGAAGCTTAGGTAGCAATCTAGTGGTTAAAAAACTTCTGATTCGGGGATCCGAGGCTTACGTCCCAGTACATAACGATCTAGTACTTAAGAAACTTCTCATTCAAAGACCCCAGGCTCTGGTTTTTCAAAGTTATGTCCGTATTAGAATTTAATTATCACTTGCTTAAACGGCGAATGAAAACATCGTGAGGAAACCCGCATAACTGAGAAATTTAAAAAAAAAAATTCAAAGGTATGTTAAGTGACACCTATTTCTACCTAATAACAGTAATGTTAGGCGCTGCTGTGTTCCGGTTTGAAGGATGTGATAAGGGAGACAGACTTTTCCGAGGCGTTCCAACTTAGTCCTCAGGGGTAGCGGCGCATCTGTGTCGAGTTCAGGTAGGAATATCTAATCCTATCTGGGGTTGATTACAGATGTCCATGGGCTGCCGCTCACTTACCATCAGGTGGACTGTACGCTCGTCTGCTACTACTATATTATAAAAAAAGGTTTATTCCGGAAATCCCCACCGAGAAATCCCCACCAGTGGGGATTGTTATTTTTTTTTCCAAAAATCCCCACTAATAAAACTAACTCAGCTTAGTGGGGATTTTTGGAAAAAGAACTAACAATCCCCACCAGGATTTATAGTTTCAAAATTAATAAAAAAATCGTTAATCGTTTAATTAGATCTTTAAGTAATCATGTCAATATTATAATCATCTTTTATTATAAATTGTTTACATTGAAACGATAATGCAGCTATATCGAAAGCTCTTCAAAAAAGGTGCAAAAAGAGCTCTCCTTCATAGCCGGCGATGCATTGGCGACTCCTCTGGTGTTGCAAATGTCCATAGGCGACGTTAACTACTTTCCATCAGGTAGCACGTCTGCTTTATGACGACCTGGCGTGGTCCAAATATAAAAAAAAAATTACAACAATTAAATGGATAAAAAATATTTCAACATTTTACATCGTCGTCAATTTATCTCATTTTTTCCAAAAAATGTGGCACTGTAATGTTGCCATGGATTAACTCCTGTTGAGCATTTAATATAAATTGGTCATTTTCTTTGCTTCTTGGTGATCGCGGGTTCCGACGGCGACTCTCGTTAGCACTTCTTTCAAAGAACAAAGCGTCTTCATATAAATAATGTAGTAGTTTCAGTAAACTTGGATTTTTCTTCGATATAGCTGCATTAAGCTTTTTATGCCAACCTTCTAAAAAGTTTGTGGTTCTATGTCTCTCTCCGTAAACACATACTACTTTAATGAAATCGTCTTTTATCCATTGGTTCAACATACACCGGCGAAAACGTTCACTGTTTTGATTGTCTGGGCTTTGACTGGCAACATAGAACCAGCCTTCCATAATTTGATTTTCCGGTAACAGTGGTAGTACTGCAGCCAGTTCAATTTGCCTCTTCAAAATTTTGGATTTTGTCAAATTTAATTCTCGCCCCTTTTTCCAAATGGCATTTGTATAGTGAAAAAAGCAACCTCTAACAATTACTTCCGGAAATACCTCTTGAATAGCATTAATCGTGGCCTTTTCAAAATCGCACCTGAATGTTTGTGGGTGCCACATTGGTATAATAGATTTTATCATGGAAAAAACTATGTTGTAAGATTTCTGTGTTTTGTCACTCATCAAAATGTACAACAATGGCACGATGTGTGTATTATCATCTGTGCTACCATGTTCACCATGTACCGTATAAAGTTGATAAAATGGAAAACAACAGCTTTTAAACGTACCATCCCCAAAAAACTGTTTTATACTTTTCATGCGACTACAAGCGTTTTCGGTAGCAAATATTAATATGCGAGTATTATTATCGTTAAAATCTGCTATGAGGAATGATTTGAACTTTGGAGGAACTGTAACTTCTGCGAGGTTCCTGAATTCAATTTTTTTAACTGGAGCCGTTGTATTTCTGTGGTCATACAAAGAACTCTTTATATTTTTAAAAAGAGGGAATTGTGATCCACTCAACTGAAAACCTAAATCTTTGTATGATGCTGCTGCCGAATTATATGCTGTGGGAATATTCGGTAACTCTGGAGTGATTATATCGTTCTTCAGTTTTTGTATTTTTAAAGCTATTTCATTTTTTTCGAAATTCGGTGTGCATTTATGTGGCTTTTCCTTGACAATATTAGTATTCTGTAAAAAATATTTTTTTGTGTCATTATGTAAGCATACAATAGCTTTTTCAGTTAAAAAGTTCTTATGAAAGCCGCATTGGATTAATGAAGTCACTTTCGAAAATATATAATAAATTTATTTAATATACATAAGTCTAAAATTAATCCTTGCTAATATTATAAATGCGAAAGTAACTCTGTCTGTCTGTCTGTATGTCTCTTCTTCACGCCTAAACCACTGAACCGATTTGAATGGAATTTTGTACAAAGATAGTCTGAAACCCGAGAAAGGACATAGGATAGTTTTTATCCCGGAAATCCCACGGGAGCTACGGATGGCGAATTGAGATCGATTAATCGGAGAATCGATCTTTCGAAAAAAAAACCGATGGTTTTAATCGATCTCCAGTAATTGATCGATTCAGTGAATCGATCTTTCAACCCAGAAGATCGACATTCGATTTTTTCATAATTTACCTACAGTTACTTTACTTATCCATGTTAGTCGATCGATCTATTTATAAAAAAAATAATATTTGGCTATATATATTTGAATCGGAAACTATGCATTTGATCAAGTGATGATCTTTAGCAAAGTTGTTGTCCAAGATCCCACGAAGGTTTGCGAGCTGGTAAGACTAATTTTCGACAGATGTCACCACTGTCATTCCAATAAAAGTACAAATTTTCTGTTTTATGTATGTCATATTATTTCTTTAAAATGCGGGCAAAGCCGCGGGTTATCACTAGTCTTGAATATGTTAATAACCAATATGAACTTACATGAATAGTGATAGATCCATTACACTTTTCCTTTTTTCTTTTTACACATTCCCATATATTTGCTCCATTTTTATATTTCTTTTTAAAACAATATTGATGTCCCGCGCGTACAAGAATTTTACATTTTTTTTATGTATGTAATCAAACATATTAGATCTAGAAGAACTTTCTCCCATTATGGTTAATTTACTTTTATAAATTACGCTTAAGAGACGATTGCAATTCAAGAACGTATTATTTGATTTCTCTCATATGTTAAGTACTAAGTCAAGATGTTGTGATATTTAAATTTCGTGCCTTTTGTTCAGTTGACTTGAGCTGTCACTTATGTCAATTTAATTTTTTTTTCTCTCACTCTGCATCGTGAATTTTACTAGCCGGCTATGTATCAAAACTTAAATAAAGTCTTTGCTATCCATTTTCTTGTATTGATATTTCATTGAAAACAAATACTTCTACTTAAAAATAGCAAAGACTTTATTTAAGTTTTGATACATAGCCGGCTAGTAAAATTCACGATGCAGAGTGAGAGAAAAAAAATTAAATTGACATAAGTGACAGCTCAAGTCAACTGAACAAAAGGCACGAAATTTAAATATCACATCTTGACTTAGTACTTAACATATGAGAGAAATCAAATAATACGTTCTTGAATTGCAATCGTCTCTTAAGCGTAATTTATAAAAGTAAATTAACCATAATGGGAGAAAGTTCTTCTAGATCTAATATGTTTGATTACATACATAAAAAAAATGTAAAATTCTTGTACGCGCGGGACATCAATATTGTTTTAAAAAGAAATATAAAAATGGAGCAAATATATGGGAATGTGTAAAAAGAAAAAAGGAAAAGTGTAATGGATCTATCACTATTCATGTAAGTTCATATTGGTTATTAACATATTCAAGACTAGTGATAACCCGCGGCTTTGCCCGCATTTTAAAGAAATAATATGACATACATAAAACAGAAAATTTGTACTTTTATTGGAATGACAGTGGTGACATCTGTCGAAAATTAGTCTTACCAGCTCGCAAACCTTCGTGGGATCTTGGACAACAACTTTGCTAAAGATCATCACTTGATCAAATGCATAGTTTCCGATTCAAATATATATAGCCAAATATTATTTTTTTTATAAATAGATCGATCGACTAACATGGATAAGTAAAGTAACTGTAGGTAAATTATGAAAAAATCGAATGTCGATCTTCTGGGTTGAAAGATCGATTCACTGAATCGATCAATTACTGGAGATCGATTAAAACCATCGGTTTTTTTTTCGAAAGATCGATTCTCCGATTAATCGATCTCAATTCGCCATCCGGAGCTCCCGTGGGATTTCCGGGATAAAAACTATCCTATGTCCTTTCTCGGGTTTCAGACTATCTTTGTACAAAATTCCATTCAAATCGGTTCAGTGGTTTAGGCGTGAAGAAGAGACATACAGACAGACAGACAGATTTACTTTCGCATTTATAATATTAGCAAGGATTAATTTTAGACTTATGTATATTAAATAAATTTATTATATATTTTCGAAAGTGACTTCATTAATCCAATGCGGCTTTCATAAGAACTTTTTAACTGAAAAGCTATTGTATGCTTACATAATGACACAAAAAAATATTTTTTACAGAATACTAATATTGTCAAGGAAAAGCCACATAAATGCACACCGAATTTCGAAAAAAAATGAAATAGCTTTAAAAATACAAAAACTGAAGAACGATATAATCACTCCAGAGTTACCGAATATTCCCACAGCATATAATTCGGCAGCAGCATCATACTAAGATTTAGGTTTTCAGTTGAGTGGATCACAATTCCCTCTTTTTAAAAATATAAAGAGTTCTTTGTATGACCACAGAAATACAACGGCTCAAGTTAAAAAAATTGAATTCAGGAACCTCGCAGAAGTTACAGTTCCTCCAAAGTTCAAATCATTCCTCATAGCAGATTTTAACGATAATAATACTCGCATATTAATATTTGCTACCGAAAACGCTTGTAGTCGCATGAAAAGTATAAAACAGTTTTTTGGGGATGGTACGTTTAAAAGCTGTTGTTTTCCATTTTATCAACTTTATACGGTACATGGTGAACATGGTAGCACAGATGATAATACACACATCGTGCCATTGTTGTACATTTTGATGAGTGACAAAACACAGAAATCTTACAACATAGTTTTTTCCATGATAAAATCTATTATACCAATGTGGCACCCACAAACATTCAGGTGCGATTTTGAAAAGGCCACGATTAATGCTATTCAAGAGGTATTTCCGGAAGTAATTGTTAGAGGTTGCTTTTTCACTATACAAATGCCATTTGGAAAAAGGGGCGAGAATTAAATTTGACAAAATCCAAAATTTTGAAGAGGCAAATTGAACTGGCTGCAGTACTACCACTGTTACCGGAAAATCAAATTATGGAAGGCTGGTTCTATGTTGCCAGTCAAAGCCCAGACAATCAAAACAGTGAACGTTTTCGCCGGTATATGTTGAACCAATGGATAAAAGACGATTTCATTAAAGTAGTATGTGTTTACGGAGAGAGACATAGAACCACAAACTTTTTAGAAGGTTGGCATAAAAAGCTTAATGCAGCTATATCGAAGAAAAATCCAAGTTTACTGAAACTACTACATTATTTATATGAAGACGCTTTGTTCTTTGAAAGAAGTGCTAACGAGAGTCGCCGTCGGAACCCGCGATCACCAAGAAGCAAAGAAAATGACCAATTTATATTAAATGCTTATTACTTAAAGATCTAATTAAACGATTAACGATTTTTTTATTAATTTTGAAACTATAAATCCTGGTGGGGATTGTTAGTTCTTTTTCCAAAAATCCCCACTAAGCTGAGTTAGTTTTATTAGTGGGGATTTTTGGAAAAAAAAATAACAATCCCCACTGGTGGGGATTTCTCGGTGGGGATTTCCGGAATAAACCTAAAAAAAAAGTGTACCAATTTGCACTTGTCCAGTGCGGCAGACTACGACTTAATCCTTATTCTGAGAGGAGACCCGTGCCCAGCAGTGGAACAGTAATAGCCGACAGAAATATTTAGCGCATTGCATCAAATGCATTCGGAGCATGCATGCATGTAACGTGAATTTATGGCACTGCAGAACATCGTAAAGTGATAAATTTATGGTGTATAAATTGATCAGCATCTTGCGTCATCGTATGTAATAGTGGAGCGGAATTAATTGAAATTGTACACTTGGTATGTGAGGTGGCGCCAATATTGTTTTATGAATACACACGTTACAGCTAGCAATTATTATGAAAAAAGAATTGGACATAATTGGCGAAGTAGATGTATTGACATTCAAAAAGTGCTCTGTAAAGAATCTATTTATAATTAAAAAAAATGATTTCATTTGACAAGTGTGAGTCAATCGGACATGGAAGGTTCCGTAACACCAAAATTTTCAAGTTTCACAGAATATGTATAATGGTGGTCGCCATAACAACATATACTAAAAATAAAAAAAAATGACAATTTTGTGGTACGGAATCCTCCGTGTGCGAGTTCGACTCGCACTTAGCCAATTATTTTAGCGTCTTTTTTCGAGACGACGCTACTTATCCTGTCCTCAAGTGTACGTCAAAGCACGCACGTTCCTTAGACAATACAATAACTGTTCAGGCTCCCTTTGACTGCACTTCCTCGCTAAACTTAGAATGGCTAAACGCTAGGCTTTTAAATAAGTTGAAAGTGGCAAATTATCACTTTTTTATAATATAAGAGTAGCAGACGAGCATGCAGTCCACCTGATGGTAAGTGGCTACTGCCGCCCATGGACATCTGTAATCAACCCCAGATAGGATTAGATATTCCTACCTGTGGTCGACCACAGATGCGCCGCTACCCCTGAGGAATAAGCTGGAATGCCTCAGAAAAGTCTGTCTCCCTTACCACACCCTTCAAACCGGGACACAGCAGCGCCTAACACTGCTATTATTAGGTAGAAATAGGTGTGGCGGTGGTGCCGCCGGAATCGAACCACAAAGGGTTCTACCACCTTCAACTTGCTCTAACGGTGAAGGAACACATCGAAAGATAACTCGCATAGCTGAGATCTCAAAAAAAGTTCTCAAAGGTATGTGAAGTCTACCAATACGCACTTGTCCAGCGCGGTGGACTATGACCTAATCCTTCTGAGAGAACCGTGCCCAGCAGTGGGATAGTAATGGGTTGACTATACAGTACATAACGTAGTCTAATTATATAATTATTTACATAACAGAAGTCAAGATGGCCGCCTCTAGAGACGTGCGGTTGAATAAATTACAGAAAATACAGGGCCGGACTTGGAAGTCTTGAGGCCCTGGGGGCAACGGAGGATGCCCCTAATAATTTCTCGAATAAAATATTTTTCCTGCACAGTCTTTCAAACAATTATCGAAACAATGAAGGTGGTAGAAACCTTTGTGATTCGACTCTGGCGGCACCACCGTCACATCTATTTCTGCCTCACAACAACAGCGTTAAGTGCTGCTGTGTTCTGGTTTGAAGGTTGGTAAGAGACATACTTATATGAGGCATTCCAGCTTAGTCCTCAAGGGTAGCGGCGCATTTGTGCCCGACCTGCGATAAGAATCTAATCTTATCTGTTCCGAGGCGTTCCAGCTTAGTCCTCAGGGGTAGCGGCGCATCTGTGGACGACCTCAGGTAGTAATATCTAATCCTATCTGGGGTTGATTACACATGTCCTTGGGCGGCAGTAGCCACTTACCATCAGGTGGACTGCATGCTCGTCTGCTACTCTTATATTATAAAAAAAACGGCCACCAAACAAAACCGGAGACATAAACTAGTATACATTCTTCTTTCAAACTTAATATAAAAAGGAAGTAAGTGCTAACTATAATAAAAACAGTTTGTCCATCCGTCGTAAACGTTCACATGGATATATATCATACTCTGTCATCGTAGTAAGATTTGGACGTAGTGATGTTCATTAAGATCTATCGATGTCGATAAAAGTGGAAGAAGCAAAGGAGTCCAATATTCTGAAGATTAAATTCGTTGTGAATTGTAATTTAGAATAATTGAAGTAATTTTAGAATATTTGAATTCTATTTTTTATAAATTCAAATGTAATTTAGATTATTTGAAATGTAATTTAAAATAATAAAAGTGAAATTTAGAATATTTGAATTTTATTTTAGAGCAACTACTCTAAAATAAAATTCAATTATTCCCTTGATTATTTCCATTAAAATAAAATTCAATTGAAATTTGTAACAAAAATAAATTATAATTTAGAATAATTTAATTGTATTTAAATTTTCTATCTTATATATAAAATTCTAGTATCACAATGTTAGTTACCGTATTCCTCCGAAACGGCTTTACCGATTTTCACCAAATTTTATATGCATATTCAGTAGGTCTGAGAATCGGCTACTATCTATTTTTCATACCCCTAAGTGATAAGGGTTGTTCACCCTTAACATTTTTTTATTTATATGGCAACACAACGTTTGCCGGGTCAGTTATCTATATAAAAATATCCTAGAAAAGTGCATTTGACACATTTTTGAAAATGTTTTTGTAAAGAATTCTCAGTTTTCCTCACGATGTTTTTCTTCGCCTTTATAGCAAGTAATTATTAATTTCTAATACGCATGTACATTCATCAGAGGTGGATTCGAACTTTAGACCCTCAATTAAGGCTGAATTTCGACCACTAAGCTATCAATGCATTTTGAATAAATTCATTGATCAGTAAATATTATTAAACTTCCGTTTTTGATTTAAATTCTAAAATATATTACAATTAGAATGAACTTTACAATTCTAGCTCATCTTGTCTACACTAATATTATAAAGAGGAAAACTTTGTTTGTTTGTTTGGTTGTAGTGAATAGGCTCAAAAACTACTGGACCGATTTTAAAAATTCTTTCACCATTCGAAAGCTACATTATCCACGAGTAACATAGGCTATATTTGATATGAAATATATTTGATAATTAGATTTTGAGGCGGTACAAATTTTCCGGGTCGGCTAGTACTGTATAAAAGAAAAGAAAAGAATACAGACATATTTAATTGAAAAAAACATCGCATGGGACTCAAACCCAAGACAGAAGCTTATGAAACTTAGAAGTATATTACGGCTATAGGGACTTCGCAAATGGCATTTCTACCCTCCGGGCATAGGGGTGGCTTGGGGTAAATTGGGGCACAATGAATAAGAAATAGACCCGTAGGCATTCCGTAAGGTATTTCAGAAATGTTTGTTATTTGCAAAATGTTTTTCGGTTTCGTGATACGCCCATTTTTTATGATATAGAAGTGTATACTGGGTGACGGTTTTTTGGGTTTTAAGAGGGAACCCTGAATAAAATTTTGCTACTAAATGTAGACTATATGACGTGCTGTTGCTATCGTTACGACAAAGTTACGTTCAAATCGGTTCAGTAATTTTCAAAATTAGTCCCGACATAGACAAACAAAAATAAAAAAAATACATAAACAAAAATCAAACTTGTATGAAATCTACCAACTCGCACTCGGTCAGCGCGGTGGACCATGGCCTAATCCTTCTCAGTCTGAGGAGAACCATGCCCAGCAGTGAGATAATAATAGGTTCACGACGTACGTTATGTAAACAAAAACATTCTTTTTTAACTAAAATTACACTATTATTGCGCTAAAATACATTGAAACGTACTCGTATCTTCATACTTTAATTATTATATTTTATTAGGATAAAATTAGGATATTAGGATAAAGGATTTTTCGGGTCAGCTAGGGCTGACCCGAAAAACTTTGAACTGCCTCAAAATCTATTATATAAATTATAAAATATAGCCCATGTTACTCGTAGATATTGTAGCTTTTGAATGGTGAAAGAATTTTTAAAATCGGTCCAGTAGTTTTTAAGCCTATTCATTACAACCAAACAAACATAGTTTTCCTCTTTATAATATTAAGTAGTGTAGATTATTAATTATAAGTACCTATATTTTATAATCTTATAAAGTTGAATATGAAGATAAATAATATAATAAATCCTCAGAAGCTTTGACAATACAGAATTTTCAAAACCATGAAAAAAACTTGATTTAAAGCCTAAAACTAAAGTCTAGCTAACATTTAGTTCGACCGAGACGAATAAATCTAGCTTAAGAGCTTAAAGCTTCATGTAGAGATCGACGAACCCGAGCTTTAAGGCTTCACATAAACTTTTATATTGGCGACGCTTAAGCTACTTTTATGATGTGGCTTTAAAAGCTGTGAAAGCTTTTGTTGGATTGTTTGTCACACAAAAATGATTAATGACAACTAGTGGTTTGTTATAAAACAAAAATATAAACAGATTGTTTAAAAATATAGCCGCTCACTCCCACAATTTCGACGAATCCAATGACACCTCATATGTTAATCCGTCAAGCCGTTTGTGCTGCAGCGTGACAAAGAATGAGACATACGTACATAACATACGTACATTTAATACATTTAAATACATACAATACATTAATATTTCAAAAACTACAAGTTTGGATTAAAACAAATGTTGATATTCTGATTGTGTGCTCTCCATGAGGTTACAAGTTTTACTCTCCTACCACGCAACAAACGAGCACACAGCAGCGCTTAACACTGCTGTTATAACAGAAACAGATGTGTCTGTAGTGCCGCTCAAATCAAACCACACTAATAAATACTTTAACTTATCGATAAATCTTTGCTTTCCCTAGATGTCGCTAAAACCAATAAGTGTGTCTTGGTCACGTGCGTATTATTTATTATCGACACAATACCTCGCTCTCACTAGATGTCGCTAACACCAATAAGTGTGGCGCGGTCACGTGCGTCTTTATCGACACAATCCCTTCCCTAGCGCGTAGGGCACGAATCTTTTGTGGGTCAAATCTTGTTATAATAACTGGACGTCCGGTAAGATGGCCGGACGAATGAATGGGTGAATGAATCACTGAATTGATTCAGGTGAAGAGTTCTTAGATCGATTCTAATAAAGTACTTAAGATTATAGATAGCGGGGGCCGAGGTTCAAATCCCAGACACCTCTGATTTTTCAGTTATGTGCGTATTAGAAATTAATTATATAGAAATTAATTAATTATTAGAAATTAATAATTAATTATTTGCTTTAACGGTGAAGGAAAACATTGTGAGGATGGGATACCTGAGATCTTAAAAAAAATCTCAAAGGTATGTGAAGTGTACCAATACGCACTTGTCCAGCGCGGTGGACTATGACCTAGTCCTCGTTCTGAGAGGAGACCCGTGTCCAGCAGCAAACATGGGTTGATGTTGATGATGATGACTTAAGATATGTTTAACAAGCCTTTTTAGTTAGTGTGTGAGGGACTTTTGAAGTGAATTTTATACCAGTTAAGCTCAAATTGAGCTGAAATTTTACATACATTGGTTTGGATGACAATGCATGATTGGTGACGTCTAAATCCAAAATGGCGGCCCAATTATTTTTTATGCTTCCATGATATGGGTATGAAATGAACGGGTTTTCTAAGAAATGAAAAAATACATAATGTTACCATAGATAAGTATAGATATCTCACCTCCATTTAATTGAAGGAAGCCATTAAAACACAACACAAAATCGAAGAAAAAGTGCGGAGAAATATCGTTTCATTCGTAAATTATCTACATACATTTTTTAAATATTTTTCAAACACGAAAATAGATGACAGTGACAATTTCAATCGTCAAAACTGGTTACATTGTCTTGTTAGGAGTGAGTAATCTTTACTAAACTATGAATGTTCCTAATAAGTTTGTTTTTAAAACCCAATATAGAATGTATTTATTTAATGCCAATATATGGATCCATTTGCATCATATGTTTGTTCGTGATATATGGAGAATAGGTATTTAATAAATATAAGAAATATAAATACACGTTACATAAATGTACAGATGACCCGCGTGACGGAGCGGTCACCATACCGGTCTGACGCGCAAAGGGTCTCGGGTTCGATCCCCGGCCAGACAGATATCTTAATGATGAATTTAGATTTCTGTTTCTGGGTCTGGGTGTTTGTGTATTTGTCTATGTGTGTTTTCAAAATTTGTTCATGTAACTTACGTTTTAGTAAAAGATCGATTTTGTTATAAAAATGAATAAAGAACTCATCTTAAATTATATTCACCCATATTTACAAAATGGTAGTGTATAAATAATAAAATATTTGTAAGTCTACAACTTTGGTAAAAAATCGTCGTTTTTGAGGAATTTACCCTTATAATTCGAATTTATAAGAAGTAAGACTTCTCACTGCGTTTAAAGACGCTACACTTCTATGGCCAACTTTTGATAGGAATTCTTGTTTAAATATGATAACAGATGTCCTTGGCCAGTGGTCACTTACCATCAGCTACATACACATTTTAGTAGATACAACTTAAACTTAAGCATAAAATTAAAACAATTATTATACATCTTAAATTAGAACTAGTTTAGCTTACTTAGCTCGCCAGCGCCAGACAATACGAAAACCTAGTCGATGTGTGGAAAAGGTTTGAGCCAATGTTTGAACACATATTTGAAGTGACAATACATTTGCATCTCCATTTCTTTTTTGTGCACCAAAGCGTTCGTCGAATGTTTGCCCAGCTTGCTACAAATATGTAGTTTCGATGGCAAATACAGTTTTAAATAAGACTGAAGTAGCGAATGATCTTGCAGTGGTAATTCTAACTGCCACCAATACACATCTGTAACCAACTCTATACAGAGCAGGTTCCACCTGAAGCCGATCACACGTCACTCCTGAGCACTAAGCTCGCCTCATATGTAAGTCAGTACACACCCGCACACACACACGCTGAACTGCTTCACGATGCAAGTCCGTCAAACTTTCGTCTTAAATTTCTTCAAATATATGTCCAAACATTTGCACAAATGTCTGGCGCCAATGCCAACACACAAAGCCATGTTACCAGGGTATTAGCACAAGTCAACCAACAACCCGCGCGGGGAAGCCTCCTATGGAGAAATGTTAGAACAGAAACTATGGCGGGGAAGGTGTTCTGTGAATAATGGAGAATATTCGTAGTAATATTAGAAAGAAGTAGTTTTTTTTTTTTTTTATAATATAGGAGTAGCAGACGAGCATGCAGTCCACCTGATGGTAAGTGGCTACTGCCGCCCATGGACATCTGTTATCAACCCCAGATAGAATTAGATATTCCTACCTGAGGTCGGCCACAGATGCGCCGCTTCACCTGAGGACTAAGCTGGAACGCCTCGGAAAAGAAGCGGTAGCGGTGCATATGTGGCCGAACTATAGGCCGAACGATAGGAATATCTAATCCTATCTGGGATTGATTACAGATGTACATGGGCGGCCGTCGTCGTCTCATAATACACTCACAAACTTTTATTAGTAACCATTTTTTTTAATCTACTTCTTTTTAATATTAAATAAGTATACTCTTTGAATAATGAAAGTAAATTTAATAAATGATATTCACAAAACACCAGTATTAACAAAGAAAGAAACCAACGACATCTTAGAAATGGGGTTGTTCGGGGGTAAGGAAGAACCCATAGTGCGAAGCGAAGGGGTTTTCGGGGTGAAGCACTGGGTTATAATGAAAAGCACCGGGGACCAATTATCGATAGACCCAATTCAAAAACATACCGGCGGGTACGTTTATATAGATGCCGGTTTTCGGTGCCGATTGCTGCGATGACAAATTTTATCAGAAATTAAACATTTATTTTGTAAAATTGGCTTATTAATTTTAGCAAAAAAATATTTTGAAATTTTGAACTGTTTCATCTAAAATACTTATTTTTTTTTTATATAGTCTAGACTATTAGCAGTGGATGATATTTGTCATAGTTATGTTGTTGGCCTTATGTAAGAAAACAATCGACTAGATTTGGCCACTTATATGTATATACTTTCTTATACTAAATCTAATCCAAGGTTGAGAAATGAAATCCAGGTCTCCCTTAGTTGTAGGATGGCCAGGGCCAGTTTAAGGAATGAAGCCATTAATCAAAATTTTACGTATATATAATGTATACTGATAATATTTTATTTAATGATACCTAGTTAGGGCTATATCTATACGAATTCTTTAACTATTGAGGCAATATCTAAGTAGGGTCAATCGAGATATACAATCATTTAACTATTGTCATTGCATTAGAAGTCAATCGGTGCCGAAAATCAGCTACTATATAAACGTACCACGCTGATATAACTTTTGAACCGTAGTAGCTAGGGATTGGAGATTTGCTGAATTTTTGTTCCGTTTATGCATTTTATAACTTTTCGACCTAAAAAATCCGTACAAATATATTGATTTTAATACGGAATCAATCCTGTTGTCTCAAAGCGGTAGATCCGCTTTCAACAACAAAAAAGTTACTTAAAATTTTATTTCGTGTGTTTTTACCACAAAAATATGTATTCTTATCTTATTTTTTTTCGCATACTTCTAAAGTAATAAAAAAATTGACCTCCCTAATAAAATATTGTGCAATTTATGCCTTCTTTTCTTTCTGCAACAATTTCTATTTATCTAGTTAATTCTTGTTGCTACATTACATATTCTTTGACAACCATTTAACACAAGATATTATTATTAAACGAAGTCACCAAAAATATCCCAACCCATATTAATAATTTTAAAATGTAAAGAATATTAAAAAGTGAAGAATAATGAAATATGAAGAATATTAAAATGTGACGAAAACGACCCCATTCACCCTACAGCCCAAAAATCCAGCAAGCCCCCTCCCTCCCCCTCCCGCTACTCACAACCGCTGGAGCCGCCGCAGCCTCACAAATAGGCCATCAGCTATATGACCCAGGCGGTTATTGCTCAGTTTTCTGAAAGAGAACCATACCTTGAGATCGCATCACAATCTTAACTGCAGATAACACTATTGACGCCTTACTTACAAGCACTTGTATATGACAAGAACTTTGCCTTAACTGAATAAAGCTAACACTATTGACGCCTTACTTACAAGCACTTGCATATGACAAGCACTTTACGCGACAACGCGTAAAGTGCTTGTCATATGCAAGTTAAGATTAGGTACAAACCTAATCTTAACTGAAGTTAACACTATTGACACCTTACTTACAAGCACTCGTATATGACAAGTACTTTACACGTTGTATTTCTTCTTAACTGAAGTTAACACTATTGACGCCTAACTTACAAGTACTTGCATATGACAAGCGCTTTATGCTTTTTACTTTGTTTTAACTCAATTAAGGTAACACTATTGGCGCCTTACTTACAAGCGTTGTAGTTTTTTTCCAAACTGAATAAAGTTAACACTATTGACGCCTTACTTACAAGCACTTGTATATGACAAGTACTTTACGCGTTGTACTTTTTATTAACTGAAGTAAACACCTTGTCGCCTTTTTTTCTTTTTTGCTACGTAACTAAATTAACCTAAATCATACCTGAATCTATCCTAACCTAAATTTTGAAATCACTCCTACAATAAAATATAAATCTAGAAATACACCACTATTTCCAAAAAATGTTATGAAAAAGAATTATAATACTTACAAAAACAGTTCTAGCAATCTCAAAGTATCCTGAAAAACAACACAATATTTCCGAACGTCGTTTCAAAGACACATCATTCCGCCGTTCAATTTTGACGCGTTGTGATTGGTCCTTTATAGTTCCAATGTACACACTAGATGTTGCTGCTTGTCCAAAACACGGTACGATTGAAACTTGTCGAGAAGTATTTTTAAAGTACTCACAGGCGTTCCAATGCAGTTAGTTCGACGAAGGCGTCTCTTTCGATTGTATGAATCTGATTTTCGGAGAGTTGCCTGTAACAAATATTAAAATTGAGTTTATTTATTGACGTCGGATTTAATTTATTTTAGGCCGACAACGGTGGGTAATGTTTTTCGAGTATAGATGATGACTTTAAAAAAAAATTGAAACAAAAAAAGAATCACTAATGTTAAATCCGAAGAAAAGGGAATTATAGGTAGAAACTCAGTTATGTATAGGTATATAATAAATATGTAAATAGAATTTAATTAAATTTTAATTTTGAATATTTTAGTAGGTCGAGTATTTTTTATGAATTTGACCCTCATTTACACAAATTTTTGGGGGGATATTAATGAACATAAAAACGTATACTTACAAAATTTTCAAATCCTTCAGATTTTGAAAATCGCTTTGAAAGATTATGCTTATGTTGTTGCCTTGTAGATCTCTGAAACAAAGAAAATGTTTGTTAATAAAACTGTTAAGTGATAATGATTTATAAAACGCTTAAAACTTAGACAAATTAGTTTGTGTGGGATTTGAACCTCGGACCCCTTGATTGTGTGGCCGAGTTTTAAGCCCTAGACTTTTTTTATAATATAGGAGTAGCAGACGAGCATGCAGTCCAGGTAAGTGGCTACTGCCGCCCATGGAGATCTGTAAACAACCCCAGAAAAAAAAATCCTACCTGAGGTCGGCCAGAGAACCACCACTACTCTTGAAGACTAAGCTGGAACGCCTCAGATAAGTATGTCTCTTACCACACTTCAGACTCACACAGCAGCTCTACACTGCTGTTATAACAGAAATATGTGGCGGTGGTACCGGAGTTAAACCACAAAGTGTTCCTTTAAATTTTAAGAATATCACAAAGATTTTTCGGAAATACATCGCAAGACGGGTAATTCAAACCAAAGGGTAGTGAGAGGGTGGTTTACCCCCGCACTTAGTTCCCACTTAGCTACATTATTGCTAAACAGATTACATAAGTGGAGCGACATAATGACCTCCTTTACTTATGTCAATGGGAGTATGGGAGGAAATTGTTACACTGAGAATGTGTAGAGATTTTGTTTTGTTATAGTAAGAACCTCTAAATCTACCACTAAAGAAACCTTTATAACCTCTAAAGAAACCTCTATAAAAAAGCCTAGTGGTTAAGAAACTCGGTCTCTCAATCGAGGGGTCCGAGGTTCAAATCCCAGGCACGCATCTCTGATTTTTCAAAGTTATGTGCGTATTAGAAATTAATTATCACTTGCTTAAATGGTGAAGGAAAACATCGTGAGGAAACCTGCATACCTGAGAGATTTATAAAAAAAAACCCAAAGGTATATGAAGTCTACCAATACGCACTTGGCAAGCGCGGTGGACTATGGCCTAATTCTTCTCATTCTGAGAGGACACCCGTGCCCAGCAGTGGGACAATTATGGGTTGATGATGATGATGAAGAACCTCAAATTTAAAGGTGGTAGAACCCTTTGTGGCTCAACTCCGGCGTCACCGCCACACTTATTTCTGTTATAACAGCAGTGTTAAGCGCTGCTGTGTTATGGTTTGAAGTGTGGTAAGGGAGACTTGTTTGAGGCATTCCAGCTTAGTCCTCAGGGTTACCGGCGCATCTGGGGTTGATTACAGATGTCCATGGGCTGCATGTTGAGCATGCTGTCCGACTGATAGTAAATGGCTACTGCCGGACTAAGCTGGAATGCCTCGGAAAAGCGACTCTTTTTTTTATAATATAAGAGTAGCAGACGAGCATGCAGTCCACCTGATGGTAAGTGTCCTTCAATTCACATACATACGAAATAACAATTTACAAAAAACTTGTAAAAATTTCAGCGAGTAACATGAAATGTAGAGAGAAGAGACATGAAAATTTAGTTTCTACGTAAAATCAATTCACAGGGGTGCATCTGATATGGGTGGGTTTCATGCTAATAATGTAATGAACCCTTAAGGGCTGATAGAGGGTGTGATAGGGTAATTGATAGTTATGTAAACAAGATGTATCTCTGGTACTTAGGGAATCCCTTTAATCTGGATTCAAGGTACATATTATTATCTACTAATATATGAATTTATGAAGCAATAAAATAACTATGCTTAAGAAATAACAAAAGACCGACCGAATTACACCAGTATTACCGACCTAATAACAGCAGTGTAAGGCGCTGCTGTGTTCCGGTTTGAAGGGTGCGGTAAGGGAGAAAGACTTTTCCGAGGCGTTCCAGCTTAGTCCTCAGGGGTTGCAGCGCATCTGTGGCCGATCTCAGGTAGGAATATTTAATCCTATCTGGGGTTGATTACAGATGTCCATGGGCGGCAGTAGCCACTTACCATCAGGTGGACTGCATGCTCGTCTGCCACTCTTATATTATAAAAAAAAAAAAAAATCTATATGAATAATATTGGCCAAGTGCGAGTCGAACTCGTATACTGAGGATTCCGTACCACTAAAGTTTTCTTTTATTTTTATTACAGCATTGTGAAAATATGAACTGTCTAGCTATTACGGTTTGTTATATGGCGAAAAAAAAGTTGGAAAATAAATAGGTCGGTAGGTAGGTATATTTTCAACCTCATTACCACGCTTTTATTAGCCTGGTTTGTATGTATGTATGTATGTATGTATGTAACGGAATCTTTGAACTAGATTTTTACCCACTTCGAATGGTCCGATTAATTTAAAATTTGGGACAATTATCAAGAACCGATGACAATACACGATATTAATAATTTTATCCCATTCTCCTCATCAGGATCGTCAGGAATCAGGATTAACGATTTTCCTTGTGCGATTTTAGTGTGGTTTTTAGTTTTTAATATATAATTATTTTATTTTTAGTTTGTGTTATAGCGGTCACACATACATACCTACTCTGTAAAAATTTCAAGTGTCTATCTATTACGGTTCAGGAGATAGAGCCCTGTGGCAGACGGACAGACAGCGGTCATAGTAATAGGGTTCCGTTTTTATCCTTTCGGTACGGAACCTTAAAAATATTTTAGTTGGTACATAGTTCTGAAATCGGTGATCAACATATCATATCATCATCAGACACCTTTCAAAACTTTTTTCAAGAACTCTGAGGTTTACTCACGATGCTTTCCTTCACCGTTGTAGCAAGTATAATAGAATTATAGGTCAGAAGTGTACCAGTAAAACCAATAGATATTCACTTCACAATTATATTTTCCGATCAAAAACTTGTAACAACACACTTATTGCTCTTTTAGTCACGACTCAATATACCCTCTGTTCAAATCAAGATGGCCGGCCGAGTTATTCTAAAAAATAAAGTACCGAAGTCAAGTTGCGAACATAACATGTTTTAAATAATTGGTATATAGAAAATATACCATTTAATCTGTTTAAATTAGATTATTATTTTGATTAATCAAATCTTTAAATTTAAATTGATAAAATAATTAATAAAAGTGTACACAAGTGATAATTAATATCGAATACGTCCATAACTTTTTGAACATAATGTACCACAGTATAGCAGCCATATTGTTTGTAGCAATACCGTGTGATGAAGTTTATAAAGCTCTCCTGCAAGTTTACAGCCAATTTGGGTCGAATCGTAAAATATATTGCCTCTTACGAGCAATCAATTTTATTGCATGACTCTACTTTTTGATTTTACCAAAAACATGCCACGTATGCGTGCAATGCAAACATCAACAAACTTTCAAATTCTTACGTGTGGATAGTGTTTGACTATGTTTGTGTTGGTTTGTACACTTGTAGCAAGTCCAATGGAGGTTCTTAACAAATGCAGTCCTTCTGCTGGTAAGTGATCACTGTCGTATGGACATCTGTAACTCCATACAGAGCATGTTCCTGAAGCCGATCACACGTCACTCCTGAGCACTAAGCCGCTCGCCTCATATGTAAGTCAGTACAGACCCGCACACACATGCTGAACTGCTGCATGCGTACGTGTGAGGGTAGTACCACAATCGTTAAACTTTGGTTATACCACCTTAATTTTTTTAATGAATAAAACGAGGTCATTTTAAACTAAAATCGCCTGTTTAAAGAATAGCCCATCTCACTCCCACAATTCAGATGAATCCAACGACACCTCATATGTTAATCCGTCAAGCCGTTTGTGCTGCAGCGTGGCAAAGAATGAGACATACATACATACGCTCAAACATTACCCTCCGCAGTTGGATAAAACGCCGAATCCTCTTAATTAGACCACAACCCGAATCAATGTGTAATAAAATGTATAAACATTTATTAATTAAGAAATCAAAGTAAGAAAATTAAGAAACGAAAGTGGTAGAACCCTTTGTGGTTCGACTCCGGCGGCACTACCGCCACACCTATTTCTGCCTTATAACAGCTGTGTTCTGATTTGAAGGGTGTGGTAAGGGAGACATACTTATCCGAGACGTTCCAGCTTAGTCCTCAGAGGTAGCGGCGCTTGTGACCGACCGCAAGTAGGAATATCTAATCCTATTTGAGGTTGATTACCGATGTCCATACGGCAATAGCTTACCATCAGATGGAGCATGCTCGTCTGCTACTCGTTTATTATAAACAAAAAACGCTCAATCTTCTTAATTAGACCACAATCGGAATCAATGTGTCATAAAATGTAAAACATCATTTATTTTAATTAAGAATCATTGAAAGAACATCTTGCCTCATCTTGTCAGTAATAACGTATATAAAATGTTGTTGAATGTCTTGTCTGTTTGTTGAAGATTTATATGTTAAAAAGCAGTGATAGCCTAGTGCTTAAGAAACGCGGCCTCTCGATCGAGGGGTCCGAGGTTCAAATCCCAGGCACGCCTCTGATTTTCAAAATTATGTGCGCATTAGAAATTAATTATCACTTGCTTAAACGGTGAAGGACAACATCGTGAGGAAACCTGCATACCTGAGAGATTTTTATAGAAAATGCCAAAAAGTAAAGGGAACAGGCTTTTTATAATATAGGAGTAGCAGACGAGCATGCTCTACCTGATGGTAAGCTACTGCCGTTTGGACATCTGTACAACCCCAGATAGGATAAGTTATTGTTGCCTAAGGTCGGCCACAGATGCGTCACTACCCCTGAAGACTGAGCTGAAACGCTTCGGGAAGGTATGTCTTCCTTACCACACCCTGCAAACCAGAACACAGCAGCGTTTAACACTGCTGTTATGAGGCTGAAATAGGTGTGGCTGTGGTGCCGCCGGAGTCGAACCACAAAGGGTTCTACCATTTTCTTCCTTTCCACATTTTTCCTTCACCGTTAGGCTGTTTGTCCACTGCACCGTCACCGAGCCGATGCCTAGACCGAGATTATTTCGGGCCGATTTTAATTATGTCGTACCGGCGATAGTTTATGCACTGCAGCCGATATCGGCGGTATATTTTGTCCCAGCTGTCACTCGTGTGACGTCAGTGTATGGACAAGTTCCAAAGTATTTTACATTGCCGGCACATCCGCCCGTCAAAATCTCGGTGCCGATCTAGCGGTCACGCCGATCTACTCGTAATATCGGCGGCCGGGATGACGGTGCTCGGGTGACGGACGTGCGGTGGACAAGCGGGTATAGTAAATGTATGTACGCTACTTCAGCGTATTAATTATCGGTATCGGTGGTAGGTTAACAACAAACAGCTAACAAACAGCTTTACAGCAAGTCATAATTATTTTCTATTACGCATATAACTTTGAAAATCAGAGATACCGTGGAATCGAAACGAACCCTCCGATTAAGAGACCCACTAAGCTATCACTATATTTGATTCGTTTCGAATTTTCCAAAATTTTAATTTTCTCTTTCAATTTTTTTTATATCTGGGAATCGAACCCGATACACATGAGTTGAGCCCTAACCACGAAGCCATCCGCTCAAAACAGTTCCCACGTTAAGCAAAACATATTTAAATATGATCCCATCGAGTGCTAATTGCACTCTCATAATTATTGAATTGACTTAAATAGCAGTCAGGGATTGAACAGTCGATAAGTTGACTTATCGATACTTATAATAAGTAAGGAAATCTGAGAATACGTAATGATAACAATTTCTATCATTTTTCGAATTCTTTCCTGTCTGTTTGTGCGTTTGAAGTCGTTTAAAACCAACAATATCTTTATAACACGCAAAATTGTATTTTTTTTAAATTTCACCTACAGTATTTCTAATCCAGAATCCTAAAAATCATTCTACAAGAGGGCATTATAGATATGTTTCAGAACATTTGAGTTATAGGGAAATAACATGAATATTTTCAAAACTAAAAATCAATAATTGTTGCAATCTAGTAACTTTGCGATGAACTTTCTCTAAGGCGCTCGAACAATCTCGCCTCGAAAATCGTTAATCCTGAGGATGTTGATAAGGACAATGGTACAAAATTATTCAAATCGTGTATTGTCATCGGTTTTTAATTCTTCAAAATTTTGAATTAAACTGAACGTTCAAAGTGGATAGAAATCGGGCTCAAAGATTCCGTTACTGTTACGTACATACATACATACAAACGTACAAACCAAGCTAATAAAAGCGTGGTTAAAATATGAAATGCTGGTGGTACGTACAACCCAAGCTAATAAAAGCGTGTTAAAAAAATGAAAATGATAATGGTACGGAACCGTCAGTGTGCGGGTTCGACTTGTACTCGACTCGATATAATCGACAGCACCCATCCCTATTAATCGATTAATTCCAGAAAACCACTGACCAACGATTGTGCAATCAAACATAATTGGTTGCTGGAACCGATATCGAATATCTTCAATCAATTGAGAGAAAAGCATGTGTACACTTTTGTACCTAAAGAAGTTACACTTCTTTGGTGTTTAGTGTATTTTTATTTAGGAGTAGCAGACGAGCATGCAGTCCACCTGATGGTAAGTGGCTTCTGCCGGCCATGGACATCCGTACCTGACAACCCCAGACATATTCCTACCTGAGGTCAGACACAGATGCGCCGCTACCCCTGTGGACTCAGCTGGAACGCCTCGGAAAAGTATGTCTCCCTTACCACACCCTTCAAAACGGAACACAGCAGCGCCTAACACTGCTGTTATTATGCAGAAATAGGTGTCGCGGTGGTGCCGCCGGAGTCGAACCAAAAAGGGTTCTACCACCTTCAAGATTGTTAGCTACTGCTGTTTAGACATCCGTATTCAACCCCAGATAAGATTAGATACCTAGATGAGGTTGACAACAGATGTAGCAACAACTCTTAGAACTAAGTTGGAACGCTTCAGATAGGTATGTCTCTCTTCAAACCAGAACACAGTGTTACACTGCTGTTATAACAGAAACAGGTGTGACGGTGGTGCCGGAGTCGAACCACAAAGGGGTCTACCACCTTCAATGCTAGAATGCAGTGTTAAACACTGCTGTGTTCTTGTTTGAAGTGTGGTAAGAGACATACTAATATAACTAAGAGACATACTAATATAACTAACGAGGCGTTCCAGCTAAGTCCTCAGGGGTAGTGGCGTATGTGACCCACCTCAAGTAGGAAGCTAATCCTATCTGGGGTTGATTACAGCTGTCCACGACAGTAGCTTACCATCAGGTGGACTACATGTACGTCTGCTACTCCTATATTATATAAAACTAGCTGACCCGGCAAACTTTGAACCGCCTCAAAATCTATTTATCAAATATATTTCATATAAAATATAGCCTATGTTACTCGTGGATAATGTAGCTTTCGAATGGTGAAAGTATTTTTAAAATCGGTCCAGTAGTTTTTGAGTCTATTCATTACAATCAAACAAACAAAGCTTTCCTCCTCCTCTTTATAACATTAGTATAGAAAAAAGTTGACTAAAAATTAATTGCACAAAATTTACAAACTATTTACATTAAAATTAATGGTTCAAATTTATGCCTTATATTTATAATCTATGTTTCATATCTAACATTATATTAGCTGTGGCCACGATTGGCCGGCAGCGGCAAGTGAGTTATGTTATGGGCGTTCCCGGGTTCGACTCCTGCGCGATTACTTTTAGGGTTGGACTTTAAACGTAATTTAATTTCATTTTTTTAAACTAAAAAGCCCCAGATAGTATATCTACTTGAAGTCGGTCTCAGGTATTGCTTACTACTCTCGAAGACTAAGCTGGAATGCCTCGGATATGTCCCTTACCACACTTCAAACCAGAACACAGCAGCGCTACACTGCTGTTATAACAGAAACAGGTGTGACGGTGGTACCTTTTTTTTTTTTTTTTTTTTTTTTTTTTTTTTTTTTTTTTTTTTTTTTTTTTTTTTTTTGTTTTCGAGGGGGAAACCTTCGAAAGGTACCCGGTGCCGTGGGAGCGACACAGAGTTATGTGGGATTCTTACCGCACTAAAACCCCCCCGGTGGCCGTCCTCGGCGCTGCGTAACCGCAACCGGAGTCCTCTTAGCGCGTTGCCCCGTCGGGCTCCGTCCAGGTGAGCATGCCGCTCGCCGCACCGTCTGTTGTACACGACGGTATGCGACCACACATACCGCCGTCCTTCCTGGGGTTGCTGGCCGGGCGGTTTGAGCTCCCACTCTTGCCGCCCGCAACCCCGGAAGCCCCTTTTAGTCGCCTCTTACGACAGGCAGGCGATACCGTAGCCCTAGTGACGGTGGTACCTACCGAGTCGAATTTTAATTTCTACCCACCTTAAAAATAAATAACCTTTGTTATGCCACAATACTTTTAAAATATAATTTTGATATTAACATACAAAATATTTTGATATATTTTGTCAGCACAATGACTATTTTGACTCAAAAAATGATTAAAGTTACACTTCTTTAGGCGCGGCATGAAAATAAAATTAGTGTAACGATTTTTGTAACGGAAGCGGTTACACTTTAGTGTTACGTTACGAAAATAATATTTAATTACTAGCTGACCCGGCAAACGTTGTGTTGCCATATAAATAAAATAATGTTAAGGATGAACAACCCTTATCACTTAGGGGTATGAAAAAAGGATAGTAGCCGATTCTCAGACCTACTGAATATGCATACAAAATTTGGTGAAAATCGGTAAAGCCGTTTCGGAGGAGTACGGTAACTAACATTGTGACACGAGAATTTTATATATAAGATTATTTATTTACAAATATAATATAATACTATACGAATAAGTACCCATCATTGATTAATATATTTTTCATTTCTAATAATTTCCCTCATGTGTATCATCACACAATATTTTAAAAGAACACACACAATTTAAAACATATTTGTGTCAACCCTACAAAGTAATTTTGATATCAACTTTTTTTAGTCGATTGGTAAGAAACATATTTACATAGCAGTGGTAAAAAAGTGGTCAATGACCACACATAAGTGGCATAATGACGTTATTAAAAAGTCAATTTAAGCTAACGAGCATGCAGTCCAACTGATGGCAGAACTGTAATCAATGCCTCGGATAAGTATGTCTCTTACCACACTTCAAACCGGAACACAGCAGTGTTACACTGCTGTTATAGCAGAAAGAGGTGTGGCAGTGAAGCCTCTGGTAAAAATATATGAAAGAAGCTGGAATAAATAAGGGTTTCTTTAATATACTACACACCAATGCACAGACACTCACACACAACGACACGCACGCACGCACGCACGCACACACACACACACACACACACAGAGAGAGAGAGAGAGAGAGAGAAGGAGACCGGCAGGCATGCAAAAAAAAATGTTTTTTTGTTCACGCACAAAGACTTTACATCACAATTGCACGCTTTCAAATATCACAGAAACATAGACACAGGGACCCACAAAACATATTTTGCACGCATAGACACCTTCTAACACACA